>BSBM01000877.1:9697500-10918750 GCA_027924585.1 Larix kaempferi
GAAATGCTCTCTCGTTTTGTGCAAGTAGGTATTATTTAGCCATGCACCAAACATATTACAAACATATTAAATACCTATGATTATTTTTAATATTCCAGAAATGTGAGCGCGTTTTGTTTGTCCATAATGCTAGTGAGTTATGTCTTTACATAATGCGAGAGTGTTTTGTCTGTGCAAAAATTCTTCAAAATGCTTTTATACCCGAAATCCCACGTTTTCTCTTCCCGTCTTCCCATCTCCCATACAGCAGGATACTTCACAATCACAGTTCAAGGCAATTGAGGAAGCTCAAGACACTCTATGTTCACAATCAACAAGCTTGAAGAGGATTCTACATGTAGCATTTGGAATTGAGGATTCCACATTCACAATTAGCAAGCTTCAAGAGGATTCTACATTGACAATTTCAAGATTCAAGAGGATTCAACATTCACAATTTCAAGCTTCAAGGGGATTCTACATTCACAATGTCAAGCAAGCTTGATGAATCTATATGAAAACAATTGAAGAAGAATCTACATTCACTATTGAGCAAGCTTTTAGAATCTATATTCACAAGTGAGGTAGAAACTTTACTTTCACATTTGAGCTAGATTGATGAATCTATATTCACAATTGAGGAAGTATCTATATTGACAATTGAGCAAGCTTGAATAACCTATATTCACAATTGAGAAATATTTTGGATATTTGAATAGTTGAGCACACCTCTAGAATCTATTTTCTTAGTATTGATCATTGTGGTCATGGGGAATTCATGTGATCGAAAAAGGAAATCGGCAAGGAAATAGAAGCCTCAAGAAACCATGGAAGAAGTTAGAGAAAAGAAAAGATTGGACATGTGGAATTGAAGGCATTCCATGGAAACTCATCCAATTCCAACTGTAGATGATGCCACGGTCGTTCCTACCCATCCACCTCAAGAAAAATGCAGAAATTCACTAGAGGGGCCCTCAATTTCAACAACATTTGATGAACAAGCACCCAACATTTCAATTCCCACATCAAGTCAACCTCATAATATGGTAGTGAATTACTTTTTGGGTAGTGGTTGTACAAGCGATGAAGTTAGAGAGGCATTGAGTGGAGGATTTACAATGGAAGAAGCAAATGTTATGGATACCATCCAAGAGAATGAAAGACAAGAGGATCCTATTGAAACGTCGGAGCATCATGGTGATGTTGTACATGCTCTAGTTCCAACACCCTTACCTCCATTAGCAACTACACGCCGAAGAACTCTGAAACGTATACAGGTTGATGAAACTCTCATTAGTTCACTTGAAGGTACGTTGTCCAAACGTGTTATTGCTTATCAAACTCGACAAATACTTGATAACTTTTTTTATTCTAAATGTGATGGGGACAAGTGCAAATTATTTTTATCATTGTTAAAATCTAGGTGTATGGTTGTTAGAAGAACATTAAAGATAAAGATGACCAAAATGTTAGAACCAAGTTCTCATATTGTTAAAAGTTTAGTAGATGCATTTAGTACAATTGGAAAGAAATCTCGCTCAATGGATCGCAATGTGGCTCATCGTGTGTTGTCACAATCAAGCGTGAACAAAAACACTAGTGCACTTTGTTTTCTTAAACCTACTTCCAAAATTATTAATTTGAATGTGAAGACACTTCGTAGGTATTGTGTTAGAAGAGAACAACTTGAAACCGGTCAAACAGATGTTTGGGCCTTCATTGGCAGGTTGCTACGCTCTAATATGAAGCTTATTTATGCGGTAAAGGGATTAGTGCAAGCTTTTTGGCATGACAACACTAGACCTTGGTCCAACCAAAAAGATGTATTAAAATTGAGAACGGGTTCAAAGGATCGTAAACCACACATTAAACATTTTCTTGATGTGACACAAACATAATTATAAGAGACATTTAGAAATGAACATAACGAACTTGACTTGGGCCAAAGATCCTTTGAAAAATGCAAACCATGGTATGTTAAAATAAACACAATTCATAACACATGTTATTGTCGATACCACATTGAGTATGGTTACTATTATGACACATATACATATATTTTTCGTTATTGCATAACACTCTTGTGCAGGAATGCTCAACTACATTACCACTGATGCCATCTAGAAACTTTATTCATAGCATTTTGTGTAGCAGGCGAAACGATTGCACATTTTATCAAAAAACTTGCATAGATGGGACATGGCCAGGGTGTGGTGGATTCGCATTATTTGAAAAATGCATACATGTGACCAATGAGCATGAACTTGGGAGGCAGGAGGTGAACTTGCAGTCATTCAAATATGTCACGTATGATCTTGATGGAGGGAACGAAAGAAAAAATTACAATTGGTCACTTCTCAGGTTGGTAATGAGCTAAATTGGATACTATGTTTTCATTAGATTTCAATTTCATATGTAACAATCTATTGATATATGTCTTTATTGTTGATCTACCAGGTATGGGTTTGCGACTTCATGGAGCAATTCTTTGAAAAGACACAACAGTATGCAAAGCATGTGCATGTGGCTCATTGGAAAGATGAGCAATTTAGAATGTGCAGAGATACATTTCCTATTGGGGCTATCATGTTAGTGGTTGATTTTGCAGAAAACTACACTCTTCAACCGCAAAATGAGATTCAGAGTCAATACTATCACTCAAACCAGGTCAGCCTAATGGTCCATATCACCTATAGACATGGGGAAAATAGTACTGAAGACAATAGGGTTATATTAAAGGAGTATCACTTCTACATAAGTTATGATAGGTGTCACGACTTGGCTTTTGTACAACACATCTTTCAAATGTTCTACAATCACTTGAAGGATAACAGTATACGGATGAAAAACATTGGATTTGGTCTGACGGTTGTGCAGGGAAATTAAAAAATGCTCGCATCTTCCAATGGTTGTGTATGCTCCACAAAAGGCACAAGGTGCCACATATTTGGAACTATTTCGAGGCCGAACATGGAAAAGGTGAACATGATGGAGCAGGTGCATACATAAATACTGCATTACGTAGGAAATAAATGAAGTTCATAGATCGACCTATCATCTGAGATGCAAAAACCATCGTTGAATGGTGTGCTTTAGTCATGGGGGAGGAAGCAAGAAGGCAGGAAGATCACTCAACCAGGAAAGCACATGTACATAGATATTTTTGGGACATGGTGGATGTAGATCGATCATAGTTATATGAGTGCAAGACCATCCAAGGAACTCATGCATTTCATTTAGTTAGAACGTTGAACAATGCTATACTTGAAATGTGGACAAGGAAGCTGTCATGTTTTTGTTCTCCATGCAGTAGTGGTGAATAGGACGAATGTGAATCCATGGATTGGGTTGATAGTTGGGACCATGTATCACTCCCCATTGGTCGATGGATAGCTACAGAATTATCCGAGTTGAAGGAGTACCAATCAAGTATTTCACCAGACTATGACCACATATCAGATCTTGTACAACCAGGTTCGATTAATATTTTTATATTTTTGACAACTAGTTGTGTCTAATTAGTTGTGTATATTTTTTATATTTTTGACAACTATTTGTGTCTAATTTGTTGACTGAAACGTTGGAACTATATTTTATCCAGGGAACATATACGTAGTGGTTTTCCCAAGATGCAATGCATGGCACACTGACTATTGGCCAGCACGTTGCTTAGAGGGTAAGCCAACCCTAAATGTCCCATTACGAGACTCTGAGGCCAATGATTTTCCAATTGGGTCGATGGTTATAAAGGGAGAATATTTGAACCAGGTTTCCCACTCAACAAATAGAAAGGGTATACATATGAAGATTATAGACCAGGTGAGATTGTGTACCATTATACAAACTTAGTTATTGCCACAAACCTAGAAACCTAAACGCCCAAGACTTGATCACGGTGTCCATATTCAACTTGAATTCCAAATACTCCTATGAGAGGGATTCTATCATGGTGTTTGAGCTCAAGAATGTTAAGTTTGGAATTAAATCCATTGTCCCCCCAACCATGTTTATTCCTCAACACTTATTTATAGTGCACAATATTGGTTGTGGAGCCAGATCTTCTAGTCTCATAGATGATATTGTATCAGCCGTGTTTGTACCCCAGTTTTATATGATATGTAGGTGGACTGTATAGTCACCCCAGCGGGGGGGTGTGGGGGGGAATTTCCCCCCCATGGGGTTCTAGGGGGGACCATCCCCCCTGGCTGGGGGGTCCGGGGGCAACGCCCCCGAAGAAAATTTTTGGGGCTGTTTTCACCAGCTGTTTTGCAGGCCCATGGTTTTGGGTATCCCATGGTATTTTCCCATTGTATTTCCCTTATAAAATAAAGACATTGTAATACGACTAGGGATGATGACGTATTGGGTTTTATGCATTGTAAAGATCTCTGAGATCATGAGAGAGACTATGAAAACAGAGAAGACGAAGTGCAACGACTGTGCTGCAGGTTGTATCCCTTCACCTTGTTGGATGGTAATAATAATAAGGATTGGCAAATTCAGTGTGGACGTAGCCCAAGTTGGGTGAACCACGATATATCTGTGTCTCTCTTGTAATGTGTATGTGTGATTATATTTGCATTTCTATTTATTGTTATTGCTCTGCGATCCTATTTTTCTAACAATTGGTATCAAAGCCAAAGGTCTATTTGGCAGTTAAACTCGCAGGAAGCTAGGGTTTCTGGTTTGAGTGGGATCAATGGAAGAAGAAGGAAAGTTTAAGGTCGAGAAGTTTAATGTCCAAAACTTCGGGTTATGGAAGATGCAAATGGAGGACTATCTGTACCAGAAGGATCTATTCCTACCATTGGGAGGAAAAGCAAAGCAGCCGATGGCTATGAAGGACGAAGAATGGGAGGTTCTTGACAGAAAGGCTCTGGGAACAATACGGTTGATCCTGGCTTCGTCAGTGGCTTTCAATATCTCAAAATAAACAACAACAAAGGGTTTGATGAACGCATTGAGTAACCTGTATGAAAAACCCTCGGCCTCCAACAAGGTATTTCTAATGAAGCGTTTATTTAATATGAAGATGTCTGAAGGTGGATCTGTTACTGATCATTTAAATGAGTTTAATATGGTTACAAATCAGCTAAGTTCTCTAAGTGTGAAATTTGATGATGAGGTTAGGGCTCTTCTAATCTTGTGTTCATTGCCAGAAAGCTGGAATAGCTTGGTCATGGTTGTAAGTAACTCTGTCTCTGGTTCAAACACCTTGAAATTTGATGATGTTATTGGTGTTATTCTTAGCGAGGAAATGCGAAGAAAAAGCACAGGTGAGACATCAGGTAATGCGTTGACCATGGAGAGTAGGGGAATACAAAAGGAGAGAGGAAAGAGCCAAGGTAATCGTGGAAAGTCTAAAATGGGCAGATCCAAGTCCAGACTGGGAAAGATAGACTGCTGGAACTGTGGAAAGAAAGGACATCTGAACAAAGACTACAAATCTCTAAAGAAGAAAGGAGATGCACAGAAGGAAACTACCCAGGAAGCAAATGTAGCAGGTGATGTGTTACAAGATGCTTTGATTCTTGCATTAGATAATACTAGTGATTATTGGGTAGTAGATTTAGGAGCTTCATGTCATGCTACACCCCATAGGAAATACTTTCATGAGTATGTTCCTGGCGACTTTGGACATGTTTTATTGGGTGATGATGAGCCATGTAAAATTGTTGGAATGGGTAAGGTATGGATAAAAGTTAAGAATGGAACTGATTGGTTGTTGAAAGAAGTTAGACATATTCCTGCTATGAAAAGAAATCTGATCTCAATAGGGCAGTTGGGAGATGGAGGTTGTCTATCTACATTCGGAGAAAAGCGGTGGAAGATCACTAAAGGATCAATGGTGATAGCAAAAGGAGACAAAGTAGGTACGTTGTATTTATGTCCTCATAATACTGACCATTCTATCTCTTTAGCTTCCACAGGATCAGATACAGCATTGTGGCATCATAGGCTTGGCCACATGGGTGAGAAGGGGATGCAGATTCTCCACTCAAGGAAGTTGCTGCCGGATTTGAAGTAGGTAAGTTTGGAATTCTTTGAAAACTGTGTTTATGGAAAACAAAAGAGAGTCAGATTTCTCAGGGTTGGGAAACAGAAGAAGAATGAAAAATTACAGCTTGTGCATACAGATGTATGGGGACTGGCTCAAGTACAATCTCTTGGTGGCTCTCATTATTATATTACATTTATTGATGATGAAACTAGAAAAACTTGGGTTTATTGCATTAGACAGAAATATGATGTGTTTGCTACTTTTAAGAAGTGGAAATCTTTGGTTGAGAATGAGACAGGAAAAAGATTGAAGTGTCTCAGATCTGATAATAGAGGTGAGTACTGCGGCAAGGAGTTTGATAGTTACTGTTCATATCATGGGATTCGTAGAGAGAAGACAGTCCCAGGAACACCACAGGAAAATGGTGTGTCAGAAAGGATGAACAAAACGATCATGGAGCGTGCAAGGCGTATGAGACTACATGCAGGGTTGCCCTTATAGTTTTGGGCGGATGCTGTAAATACTGCTATTTATTTAATAAACAGAGGACCTTCAAGTGCTTTGGATGGTGGTATTCTAGAGGAAGCATGGACAGATAAAAAGGTAAACTACTCATTTCTGAGAAGGTTTGGTTGTGAAGCATTTGTCCATATTGATAAAGAAAATAGAACAAAGCTTGAAGCTAAATCCAAGAAATGTACCTTTATTGGATATGGGGTTGATGAATTTGGTTATCGTTTATGGGATTATGAAAATAAAAAAATCATCAGGAGTAGAGATGTGATATTCAATGAAAAGGTCATGTATAAATATTAGTTTCAAGGAAAGAAACAGGAAAAGGAAAACACAGAGTACATAGTGCTTGATGAAATTAAAGAAAATGAAGTTTCGAAGGTGCCAGAAAATCAAGAGCAGCAGCAAGTACCTGAAACTCTTACAACTGTAAGAAGATCTACCAAGTTAAGTAGACTCCCTGAACGATACTCTCCTTCAATGTATTATTTATTGATGACTGATTCTGGTGAACCAGAATGTTATGAAAAAGCAATGCAGGTGGAAACTAGAAAGAAGTGGGAGCAAGGCATGAATGAGGAGATGGACTCATTGGTAGGAAACCAGACATGGGATTTGATTCAGTTGCCTGCTAGTAAAAGAGCATTGCAAAACAAATGGATTTACAAGTTGAAGGAAGAACGGGGTAAGAAGCGGTACAAGGCCAGACTTGTTGTAAAGGGGTTTGCACAGAAGAAAGGTATATATTTTGATGAAATATTTTCTCCTGTTGTTAAGATGACTTCAATTAGGACTATCTTAAGTCTAGTGGCAATAGAAGATTTGCATCTTGAACAGTTAGATGTAAAAACATCCTTCATCCATGGGGATTTGGAGGAAGAAATATATATGCAACAGCCACAAGGGTATGAGGTCAAAGGTAAGGAGGAGCTGGTATGCAGGTTGAAAAAGAGCTTGTATGGCTTGAAGCAAGCTCCAAGGTAGTGGTATCTAAAGTTTGACAGGTTTATGATAGAACAAGGTTATAGCAGATGTCATTCTGACCACTGTGTTTATTTCAAGAAGCTAGACAATGGAAGATATATTATCTTGTTATTGTATGTGGATGACATGCTTGTTGCAGGGTCTGACATGCAGGATATAAATGTACTCAAAAGGAAGCTAGCTAATTCATTTGCGATGAAGGATTTGGGTGCTACAAAGCAAATCCTTGGTATGAGAATAACGAGAGATAGGAAAAATCGCAAATTGACATTGTCTCAAAGTGAGTACATACAAAAGGTGTTGGAGAGGTTCAAAATGCAAAATGCAAAACCTGTAAGTACACCTTTGGCTAGCCATTTCAGTCTAAGTAAGGAAATGTGTCCCAAGACACAAGAAGAGACAGATTACATGTCCAATATTCCCTATCAATCAGCAGTTGGCAGCTTGATGTATGCCATGGTGTGCACAAGACCAGATATTGCACATGCAGTGGGAGTTGTGAGCAGATATATGAACAATCCAGGTAAAGAACATTGGAAGGCAGTACAATGGATTCTTAGGTATTTGAGAGGTACTAACACTGAGGCATTATGTTTTGGAGGTTCAGACACTGTTCTACAGGGATATGTTGATGCAAATATGGCAGGTGACAAGGATAGCAGGAGGAGCACCACAGGGTATGTGTTTACTGTAGGTGAAACAACAATAAGCTGGATTTCAAAACTACAGAAGGTTGTTGCACTTTCAACAACAGAAGCAGAGTATGTTTCCATTACAGAGGCTAGTAAAGAGATGATTTGGTTGCAGAAGTTTATGGAGGAAGTGGGTAAGAAGCAGAGGGATAGCAAATTGTATAGTGACAACCAGAGTGCCATTCATCTTGCAAAGAACTCAGCATTCCATTCCAGGACTAAACATATACAGCTTAAGTACCATTTCATACGCTCTGTTCTGGAAGATGAACTGTTGAAGCTGGAAAAGATACATACTAGCCAGAATCCTGCAGACATGTTCACAAAGGTAGTGACCAGAGATAAACTGAGTTCATGCTTAGTTTCAGTTGGCCTTCTAGCGTGAAGGTGAAGAGGAGAAATTTGCCAAGTCCAAGTCCAGCAAGTGCAGCAGCGGTGGAGTTGCTGTGATCAGTCTCCAAATGGGAGATTGTTGGTTGTGGAGCCAGATCTTCTAGTCTCATAGATGATATTGTATCAGTTGTGTTTGTACTCCAGTTTTATATGATATGTAGGTGGACTGTACAGTCACCCTAGCGGGGGGATGTGGGGGGGCATCGCCCCCCCATGGGGTTCCAGGGGGGACCATCCCCCCTAGCTGGGGATCCAGGGGCCAGCGCCCCTGAGAAATGGGGGTTCAGGGGCAACGCCCCCGAAGAAAATTTTTGGGGCTGTTTTCGCCACCTGTTTTGCGGGCCCATGGTTTTGGGTATCCCATGGTATTTTCCCATTGTATTTCCCTTATAAAATGAAGACATTGTAATACGGCTAGGGATGATGATGTATTAGGTTTTATGCATTGTAAAGATCTTTGAGATTAGGAGAGAGACTGTGAAAACAGAGAAGAGGAAGTGCAGTGGTTGTGTTGCAGGTTGTATCCCTTCGCCTTGCTGGACGGTAATAATAATAAGGACTGGAAAATTCAGTGTGGGCGTAGCCCAAGTTGGGTGAACCACAATATATCTGTGTCTCTCTTGTAATGTGTATGTGTGATTATATTTGCATTTCTGTTTATTGTTATCGCTCTGCGATCCTGTTTTTCTAACACACAAAACCTAAAAGGTCAAATTCATAAAAAGTTTGCATGAGAGTTTATGGACAATGCGCTCATGTCGGTCTATCCCAAACACACTTTCCAAAAATTACAACATTCAATTTTGTTGGTTGGTTTGGTTATTATGCCCAAGGATAAATTTTCCATCTCTCCTTCAGACACTTGACCTAAATGAAATTGGAGGCACGAAATGAAAATTGTGCATTGAAAGGACATGTCATTAGTTGCAATACATCTATTCAATAACGGAATGAAAATTGTGCATTGAATTAATGCCTAGATCTACTGACATGTAGTAAGATTCTATTGCTTTAACAAGAGTGTTGGAATAGCTTTAGAATGGAAACACTAGCCATAAGTTCTCGGTGGATGATTTTGCAAAGTTGACCCCGTGTGCAAAAATTGCACACTCCCTTACTGAGCAAAATCGTAGTTTCCAAAATGGACCTACAAGGTGACACCTGGGCCATGGGATCGGAGGAGAGGGGGCACTCCTAGCACTATCTTGATGTACTGAATCCAATGGAGTCGACGGTTTGTCAATCTGATCCACGATCATCATTCTATGGCTCATTCTGTATCACATCCAAAAGGCCTTTAAGGACACCGGCTGGATACCTACCAAGGGCATAGAACTCCAACCATTCAACAAAACCAGATTCCGGGAAGTCCTACAATTGTGTCTAGGAAGGTTCCAGCTGGGAATTCCAGCCATAAGTTCCTGGTGGATGATTTTCCAAATTTGACCCCCATGTGCAAAAATTACACACTCCCTTACTGAGCAAAACCCTCGTTTCCAAAATGGACCTACAAGGTGACACCTAGGCCATGGGACCAGTAGAGAGGGGCACCCTAGCACTATATCAATGTCCTAAATCCAACGGATTCGGTGATTTGTCGATCTGAGCGACGATATTCATTCTATGGCTCGTTCTGTCTTGCATCCAAAAGGCCTTCAGGGACACCGGTTGGATACCTACCGGGGGCATATAATTCCAACCATGCAACAAAACTGGGTTCCGAGGATTCCTGCAAGTGTGTCTAGGAAGGTTCCAGTTGAGAATGCTAGCCATAAGTTCCCGGTGGATGATTTTGCAAAGTTGACCCCCATGTGCAAAAATTGTACACTCCCTTACTAAGCAAAACCCTAGTTTTCAAAATGGACCTACAAGATGACACCTGGGCCATGGGACTGGCGGAGAGGGGAACCCCTAGCACTATCGTGATGTCTTGAATCCAATGGAGTTGAAGGTTTTTCAATCTAAGCCATGGTCATCATTCTATGGCTCATTTCGTCTCGCATCCAAAAGGCCTTCGAGGACACCTGCTAGATACCTACCAAGGGCATAGAATGACGACCATGCAACAAAAAAGGGTTCTGGGGAGTCCTACAAGTGTGTCTAGGAAGGTTCCGACTAGGAACGCTAGCCATAAGTTCTCGGTGGATGATTTTGCAAAGTTGACCCCCATGTGCAAAAATTTCACACTCCCTTACTGAGCAAAACCCTAGTTTGGAAAATGGACCTACAAGATGACACCTGAGCCATGGGATTGACAGAGAGGGGCACCCCTAGCACTATCTCGATGTCCTAAATCCAATGGATTCGACGGTTTGTCGATCCAAGCCACAGTCTTCATTCTATGGCTAGTTCTGTCTCGCATCCAAAAGGCCATGCTCAGAAGGATTTGGCAAACATTTCATCCCAGGCCGAGCTATTCCATTCATTTCCAAGGCATTTGAGGCCAAAAAGGATCTGGTAAGCATTGCTTTTTCAAAAGTGTTTCAGAGGATCTTGTATCTTGGAAGTGACCAGGAGTATCTTATAGTGTGATTATGGCCTTATCTTTAGGCCTTTCACGAATTTGAGGCCAACCGTAACAATTGAGGAGAAACCTGAGCTGTTTCTCTAGGTCGTGGGTTTGATTGTTCTAGAAATCCAAGGAATCGTATTGGCATAGGATTGAAGAAAAATAATTCGTCATGATTCAAGTGATTGGGGCCATGTGACTATGTTCTTTATTTTCATGTCCACTTATACTGAATTGGGTTTTTATTTTTATTTTTTTAATGACAGGTTTTACCGATAGGATTCTATTGTGAATTGTGCTTGGTGATACAGGATTTTAGTGGATTGTGTTTGGTGACATTTATGGCGACCCCCGAGGAACATATTGAAAATATCAGGAAAGACAAGTTCGGTGTTGGGGAAAAATAAATTCCACTTATAGAAGATTTACATCAAGCAGATAAACAATTATCTGCCGAATTATACACCAAGGATGTGCATTTTCTGATGGAGCTGATTCAGGTAATTACTGAGTTACAATTTTAGTAGTCATTTTATAATCTTATATGTTTTCTCTATTTTCATGGTAATATTAGTGTTTTGTTTTGGGTGCAAAATGTAGAGGACAATGACTATGAACCACATGTGGAACCTAAGGTTATAGTGGTAGCAGACGGGATTGGATCCCTGGACCCCATGTCACACAAGTACCATCCCCTTCCCAATTGTCGATTCCTCTAGTTTCCAAAAAAAAAAATATTGTAGACATGGTTGGACATCCGGTACGTCGATGCTTCAAATGATGAACTCTTTCCTTGTTGCTTTAAATGATGAACTCTCGTCGGTTGAGCTAAACCCCTGCGGGCCTAGAGTTTAAAATGCAAGGATGTCTTGTAACTAGGAATACGCTCTTAAATCCAATACCTGAAATGAAAACAATAATTTTTCATTCAAAACAAGAAAGAAAACCAGAGAGTTATATGGTTGCACTAATATCTAATCTAAAAAAGTTCAAAAATAAAAGAGGCTGATGTCTATATGATTGAACATAGTGACTGAAAAGCTCATAATTTATACCTTTTTCTCCAATATAACCACCTTCCCTGCTATTCTTTTTGGTGGATCATCCCACGTTGCATATAGAATCAATATTCTGTTTCTGAAATCCCTTCTCATTGTTAAAATCTATCAAGGTCGTAGGAGCACCTACGCCAGTGACATCTTCAATTGTAATGACAAATTCCAGCGAAGGTTCCACATGCAGTTCATAGTCATTGTCCTCTACATTCTGCACCCAAAACAAAACACTAATCTTACCATCAAAACAGAGAAAACATATAAGATTATAAAATGACTACTAAAATTGTAACTCAGTAATTACCTGAATCAACTCCATTAGAAAATGCACATCCCTGGTGTATAATTCAGCAGATAATTGTTTAACTACTTGATGTAAGTCTTTTGTAAGTGGGTTTTCCTTTTCCCCATTGCAACACAGAACTTGTCTTTCCTGATCTTTTCAATATGTTCCTTGGGGGTCACCATAAATGTCACCAAACACAATCAGTAGTAAAACCCTTTATCACCAAACACAATTCACAGTAGAATCCTGTTAGTAAAACCTGTCATTAAAAAAAGAAAAAGAAAAACCCAATTCAGTATAAGTGAACATGAAAATAAGGAACAGATTCACATGGCTCGAGTCAATTGAATCATGATGAATTATTTTTCTTCAATCCTATGCCAATACGATTCCTTGGATTTCTAGAACAATCGAACCCACGACCTAGAGAACCAGCTCAGGCTTCTCCTCTGTTGTTACGGTTGGCCTCAAATTCGTGAAAGGCCTAAGGATAAGGCCATACTTATCACACTACAAGATACTCTTGGTCACTTCCAAGATGCAAGAGCCTCTAAACCACTTTTGAAAAATGAATGCCTACCAGATCCTTTTCAACCTCAAACACCTCGACAATGAATGGAATAGCTCGGGTTGGAATGAAATGCTCACCAAATCCTTCTGAGCATGGTCTCCTATATTCTCCTCCCTAGTAGTATGGAGTAACTTCCCAAGAGATGCAAGCTACTAGGGTTTTGCTCACTAAGGGAGTGTGCAATTTTTTCACATGGGGTCAACTTTGCAAAATTATCCACCGGGCACTTATGGATAGTGTTCCTAGCTGGAAAATTCCTAGACACACTTGCAAGACTCCCCGGAACCGGGTTTTGTTGCACGGTTGGAGTTATATGCCCCCGATAGGTATCCAGCTGGTGTTATTGAAGGCCTTTCGGAGGAGAGATGGAACGAGCCATAGAATGAAAACCGTGGCTCCGATTGACAAACCATCGACTCCATTGGATTTAGGACATCAGGATAATGCTAGGTGTGCCCCTCTCCTCCGGTCCCATGGCCTAGGTATCATCTTGTAGTTCCATGTTGGAAACTAGGGTGTTGCTCAGTAAGGGAGTGTGCAATTTTTGCACACGAGGGTCAAATTTGCAAAATCATCCACCCAGCACTTATCGCTGGCATTCCCATCCGGAACCTTCCTAGACACACTTGTAGGACTCCATGGAACTTGGTTTTGTTGCATGGTTGGAATTCTATGCCCCAGGTAGGTATCTAGTCGGTGTCACTGAAGGCCTTTTGGATGAGAGACGGAATGAGCCATAGAATGAATATCGTGGCTCGGATCGACAAACCGTCCACTCTGTTGGATTCAGGACATTAGGATAGTGCTAGGGGTGTCCCTCTCCACTGGTCCTATGGTCCAGGTGTCACCTTGTAGGTCCATTTTGGAAACTAGGGTTTTGCTCAGTAAGGGAGTGTGCAATTTTTGCACACGGGGGTCAACTTTGCAAAATCATCCACCGAGCACTTATGGATGGCGTTCCCTACCGAAACCTTCCTAGACACACTTGCAGGACTCCTCGGAACTCGGTTTTGTTGCACGGTTAGAGTTCTATGCCCCCGGTAGGTATCCAGCCGGTGTCCTTGAAGGCCTTTTGGATGAGAGACAGAACGAGCCATAGAATGACGACCGTGGCTTGGATCAAAAAACCATTGACTATGTTGGATTCAGGACATTGGAATATTTCTAGTTGTTCCCCTCTCCTCCAGTCCCATGGCCAAGGTGTCACCTTATAGGTCCATTTTGGAAACTAGGGTTTCACTTAGTAAGGGAGTCTGCAATTTTTGCACACGAGGGTCAACTGTGCAAAATCATCCACCGGGCACTTATGGATGGCATTCCAAGATGGAACCTTCCTATACACACTTGCAGGACTCCCCGTAACCCAGTTTTTGTTGCACGGTCTATGCCCTCGGTAGGTATCCAGCAAGTGTCCCTGAAGGCCTTTTGGATGCGAGACAGAATGAGCCATAGAATGATGATCGTGGCTCAAATCGACAAACCATTGACTCCGTTGGATTCAGGACATCGAGATAGTCCTAGGGTTGCCCCTCTCCTCTGGTCCCATGGCCCAAGTGTCACCTTGTAGGTCCATTTTGGAAACTAGGGTTTTGCTCAGTAAGGGAGGGTACAATTTTTGCACACGGGGGTCAAATTTGCAAAATCATCCACCGGGAACTTATGGATAGCGTTCCCAATTGGAACCTTCCTAGACACACTTGCAGGACTCCTTGGAACCCCGTTTTGTTGCATGGTCGTCATTCTATGCCCCCGGTAGGTATCCAACAGGTGTCCTTGAATTCCTTTTGGATACGAGACAGAACAAGCCATAGATTGACGTTCATGGCTTGGATCGACAAACCATCAACTCCGTTGGATTTAGGAGATCGGGATAGTGCTAGGGGTGCCCCTCTCTGCTGGTCCCATGGCCTAGGTGTCATCTTGTAGGTCCATTTTGCAAACTTGGGTTTTCTTCAATAAGGGAGTGTGCAATTTTTGCACATGGGGGACAACTTTGATTTTTTTTTATTTTGATTCTAGAACTAGACATTCAAAGAGTGGCAATCAAACCTACCACACTACACCCTTGTTATATTTCTATGTCCTTAGTGTGCCACATCATTTAACAACTCCTTAGTGTTCCACTATATTTGGATTTTGAGTAATTAATGTCATTTTTAAGAATTCATAGTTTCAAATAAAAAATGGAGGCAATGTTTCATCGATGATATCCCTTTGATCCTTGCGAGATTTGTTAGATCAAAGTCACCATGAAACTTTGCAATCAAGCTATGGGGAAATACTTTCCAAATCACAATGAACAACCATTATATCATCGTTTGTATCAATCAAAAACATTCAATTTTAAATACATTTTCATATGAGGATAATCCATCATTTTTACAAACATAGGACCATGAACATCTTATTTTCCTTCATCAAAACAACATTATCAAGGAATATCATTAAAATAGTTAGGTATTTCATTTGTTAGGAACCCATGTCAACCCTTCTATTTACTTTGTTAGTATATTGTTGTTGGATGCATATGCTTTGTAAGACGTCCCGTAGTATTTGTTGATCCATAGTTTGTATTATTGTTGTTGGACGCATATGCTTTGTAAGTCGTCCCGTAGAAATTGTTGATCCATATTTTGTATTTGCCCATGGTTTGTATTGACACATGGTATTGACCCATGTTATTGGCACCTAGACTTAGTATATAAGTTTGTGTTGAGACCAATGAAGGTACCGTGAAGTTATTTGCATTGAGCTTGCTCAAAGTAGGTTGCCCCCTTGAAGTGGCCTACGATCAATATAAAAGTGATTATGAGTTATGTTATTTCTGCTATTTTGTGTGTTTTCATTAATTATTTATTGCAGGTTCTTCACATCTGGTATCAGAGGAATTTCTTGGGCTCGTTTGGTGGAATTTCTGCGAATTTGGTGGAATTTCTGCCAATTTTTTTTCGCATCTATTGCAAGTTCGGATCTGGGAATAATCCCTATCTGCTTAACTATGGGAAGTACCTGGGCATAAGCCCTAAAACTCATTGTGAGGAGTACCATAGGAACCCCAAAGTAGCTGGCCCATTAAGAGGACCTGCCAGCGAAAAGGGCAACGACCCCTACCTGATTGAGTAGTTCCCACCCATGAGGTAAAACAAGAGCTGTCGTTTGTGGCAAAGCAGTTATCAGTTTTACCTGAACCGTGGAGTGAGGGGTACTGCCCCAATACGCAAGCCGTCAAACAACATTGGTGGCTGAGTGAAACCCCTGAACTGTTAGGAAGCAGAACATACCTGGTGTCCATATCTATTTTCAGCTGAACTGTTGCCGATCACTTCCACGCCATTTCAGATCCATTCCAAGCCGTTCTAGATCCATCCATTTCAGATCTCTTTTGAAAGTTGTTTCAGATATAGCCATTTTCGATCCCTTGCACGTTGTTTCAGATCCAATTGTTCTGATCCCTTTTTTCGCCATATCTCCCTTGTTTTAACTCTATTTCCCTTGAAACTTTTTGGACACCCCTGCAATCCCATTCTGCATATTTCATTCCCGAGGACCCTATCCCAAATTCTACTTTCCAAAGCCAGAAATCTCACATTTGTCTATTTTTAGGGTTTTCCATAACTTCTTCAATTTTCACCCACTCGCCTCCAAAGTTTGCCACCATTTTCATTCCCTATTTCTACTTCTTTGTCCTTCTTTGACAAATTTTCTCATTCTTTCACCCCGCTTCTAAAATCCCCATTTTTTGCTTCCCTGTCCATCAGAAAGTGTCCAGAACCTAGTCAAACCCCAATTACCCATCCGAGTTTTTCCCAAATCCAAATTTACCTTTACTAAATAGGATTTTGTTTGTGTTTTTCTATCCATTCCCCCCCCCCAAAAAAAAGAAAAACTCCTTGTTATGGTTGTCACCCGCGCAGGAGAAAAAACCATGGAGGAAGCACTTGCAGCCATCCAAATCAAACTCCAAGATCAGGATGAAAAATTTCTCAGCCTCCATCTTCAACATTCATCTATGAACAATAACCGATAGCAAGAATCAGAATCTGTAGCCAATGGGTTCTCTTCTTCCAGCAATTTTCGTGGTCCGAAGCTTGAGTTTTCTCACTTCAATGGTACTGATCCGGCTGGATGGATCTATCGTGCAGAACAGTATTTCATTCTGCATAATAATTTTGATGTCCAAAATGTTCCACTTGCATCCTTTCATTTGGAACAAGAATCCATTCAATGGTACCGTTGGTACATCAAGGCTCATGACGAGCCAAAATGGACAAATTTTTGCCAACTCCTTTTGCAACGATTTGGTCCTAATGCTTTTGATGACTTCACCGGAGCACTCACTAAACTTCATCAAATTGGCACTATGAGAGAGTATCAGAAAGAATTTGAGAAACTAGCTAATCACACAGAAGGATTGTGTAATGAATTCTACAGGAGTTGTTTTATCAGTGGTCTTAAGGATGAAATCCGGTCATAGGTTAAAATGTTCTGTCCCAACACAATGATGGAGGTCCTAGGGTTGGCTAAGTTGGAAGAAGACAAGATTGCATCCCAATAGCGCTCTAAACCCACTTTTGTTCCCTTTCGAAATATGGGTTCTCAACAACCTCCCATCCCACCAGCTCCTCAACCAACTTCTATCAAGCATTTTTCTAAAACAGAGATGCAGGCACGCAGAGAAAAAGGGCTTTGTTATAATTGTGATGAGAAATTCACTCGAGGACATAGATGTGTTCAACAAAATCTCTATCTCTTGGATATGGATTCTCTGCCTGCCTCTAAAATTGGTGAAGAAGCTCCAGATACAATGGATGATCAGGTCAACATTCAGGAGTCGCCTATTGACCCCCCATCTCAGGATGAACAACTAGAGATATCTCTCCATTCTTTATCCGGCGTCACCACCCCCCAAACAATGCGGGTCAAGGGTTACTTCAAGAAGCTTCGTCTTAAAATACTCATTGATTCTGGTAGCACTCATAACTTCATTGACCCTCGTATCGCTAAATAGGCTGATTGTTTTGTCCATCCTTGCTCCAACTTTGAAGTCATGGTTGCCAATGGGGGCACCTTACCTTGCAAGGGGAAGTGTCACAATGTGCTTATCTCTCCGGAAGATTATAACCTATGCTCTGACATGTTTGCGTTGTCCCAAGGATGATGTGATGTGGTTTTGGGCGTTCAATAGTTACTCACACTTGGCCCCATCTTATGGGATTTTGCTGAACTTTGGATGCAGTTTTTAGTCAATGGGAAACAACATAAATTTAAGGGATTACAACCAGGGTCTCTCTGCATCATTAATTCACATCACCTAGAAAAGATCCTTAAGAAGAATTCACATGGTTTCATTTCTCAAATCCATTCCATTCAGATGCACCCATCAACGGTCTCCCCTACTTCCTTGGATAGATATGCAGGTGTCTTTGCTGAACCAGTGGGCTTGTCGCCTTGAAGAGACCTTTCCGTTAAGAATTTAGCCGCATCGACATCTCAGTGGGACATGATGGATAATTTGCATGCAGTACAGAAGTGGCAACCATACCTACTAGAAAATTATTTCTGCATCAAGACTGATCTCCAGAGTCTGGAACATTTTCTGGAACAACAGGTCTCCTCACCAGCACACCGGAAATGGGTTATCCAACTCATGGGTTATGACTATGCGATCACTTACAAGAGGGTAAGCATAATATGGTGGAAAATGCTCCTTCTCGCCACTTTGATGACCCAGTTTCTCTTACAGTTATTTCTCTGCTTGTTCCAAATTGGTTGCAATCTGTTCAATGGGGCTATCTCTTCTATGAACTCCATGCTTCTTCATCGGCAGGGCACTCTGGGTTCCTCAAAACCTATGATCGGGAACAATGTAACTTCTTTTAGCAGGGACTGAAAATGAAAATTCACCAAATGGTGGTTGAGTGTGATACTTTCCAGGTCAACAAGGGTGAAATGACAATCCTTTCGGGACTGCTCGAACCCTTGCCCATCTCTACATAGATGTGGACAGCTATTTCTATGGATTTCCTAGAAGCACTCCAGTGGTACAATACCACATCTAAGAGGACAGCATATGAAGTAGTTTATGGATAGGCACCGCCAGTTCTTCTTCGATACACGCTCAGCAGCTCCCCAGTTCAAGCAATTGACTCGATTCTTCGAAACTCGATCAGATTGTTCTCATTCTGCAGAACAATCTTCACATGGAAAGAATTCGACTGAAACAACAAGGTGATCAACACCATTCTGAGCGCACTTTTCATGCAGTTGATATGGTCCTTCTTCATCTACATCCTTCCAAGAAATCCTCCCCAAAACTCAAAAGGCGTCAGTGGGCCGGAATGCAACCCAAGGATGCTATAGAGGAACCACTCCTTAATATTCTGCATCAATTTCCACATCTAAAGCTTTGGGGACAAATATTTTTCTAAGGGAGAGGGGACGTTAGGAACCCATGTCAACCCTTCTATTTAATTTGTTAGTATATTGTTGTTGGACGCATATGCTTTGTAGGTCATCCTGTAGTGTTTGTTGATCCATAGTTTGTATCATTGTTGTTGGACACATATGCTTTGTAAGTCGTCCCATAGTAATTGTTGATCCATATTTTGTATTGGCCCATGGTTTGTATTGACACATGGTATTGACCCATGTTATTAGCGCTTAGACTTAGTATATAAGTTTTTGTTGAGACCAACAAAGGTACCATGAAGTTATTTGTATTGAGCATGCTCAAAGGAGGTTTCCCCCTCAAAGTGGCCTGCGATCAACATAAAAGTGATTCTGAGTTCTATTATTTTTGCTATTTCATGTGTTTTCATTAATTAATTATTGCAGGTTCTTCACATCATTTTCCATGGATTCTATATGATTACTTTTGTATTAGGTAAAGTGGAAAATGGACATATGAAAGACATATGACTACTTTTACATATGGACATATGGACATATGATTACTTTTGCATTCTCATTAAACTCGTCTGAGAATGCCAACTATGATGCCCGAGAACTTGAATATGCTAATCATTTTCTGGATGGGAAGACACCTTCACATACACATAGGAGGATGGTTGTAGGTGTTGATTGTAGCAAGATGAATAATCCAATAACATGAGGATGGACACACACATAGGTTGATGGTTGTAGGTGTTGATTGTATCAAGATGAATAATCCAAAGATGAACCCTTGGAGTTGAAAAAAAACACAATTTTAAATTAGATATCAAATTAGCATGCATGTGCTAAGTTCATTGAACTGTTGAAAGATATTATTAGTTTTTTCCATTAAGATAATGTTTTCATAACACAATGGTGAGATGTTACTTGATCAATGCAATAAATGCAAGAGAATAAATATTGCTTAAAATGTAATTATATAAATTTCAATAGCATAATTGATCAATTTGTGGAAGAGATAAATCATCACAAGCACAATTGGAAACTCAAGAGAAAATATGGAATATATTGTATCATGCATTGATAGTCGAATGTTTGTAATACAAAATATGGCAAAGTAGTTGGCCCTCAAATGGCCTGTCAATGTACATGTATCCCTAAGTACAACAATGTGTACATGTACATGTCAAAATACACATATACAAGACTATGCAACATCAAAAATCAATCTTTCGCTTGTTTTTCCCCGACTTTCCTCTATCGACCATCTCCCTGGGATTGCTCTGCATCTCAGGAGTCTGCAAAAAAAAAATCATTATTTTTATCAAATAACTACACTAATACCCTACCATTAACAAACTTAAAAAATTAACTTATGGTCAAATTATGTATGACAAACACTCACCAAATACTCATGGGGTATAGATGTGAGCAGTGTGCTCATGGAAGGCCTCTCTATAGTTGTGCTCGACAAATAAAAGATAATATCTCAATTAATTCAACAATTCAACATTGATCAACATGTTTGGGTAAATTGAATTAAAAAACTTGGTCATTAATGAACATCTCACCACAAGAGGAGACCCGGTCAAAACCATGGATTGAGTAGAGGTGTCCGGCACTTCTGTCACCAATGCCTGCAATCACCAAATGGGGAAATAGTTAGAAATGCATGAATAAACAATATAGTAACATGGTTAAATACTATGCATTGTGATTGTTGAAATAGTTACCTATGTATGACTTGTTCCTATTGCAGATGCGGCACTAACTGCAGCATCAATGACCCTTGTTAGGTGAGGGGTAGATGGATCTCTCGTGTGTCTGCTATAGAGGAAATCCACACCCTTTCCAGGAGTTGAGCCTCTCTTGTACACTTGTGCCTTTTGCACATTTGGACTACAAGGAGATCCAATTACTGACAGTCTATGAAGTATAGAGGCTGGTGGCTACAATCACCAATACTGACGTAGTTAGAAATGCATTGGTCCATGAAATACCATGTATTAACAAACTGACAATGATGAAATACATACCAATGTACTATATACTTCAATCAATTCTAAGAAACGGTCTATCGTTTGTTGTATCTCCATGGGCACACTATCGGTTGTATTCCCACCAGGGGGGATCTCACTAGATGAAATCATTTCCCTCTGATGGGGATCTACAACCTACAATTTAGAAAATTGTAAATATTAATCGTGTAGCATTAATTAAGTAACACATGATAACAAACTAACATGTATTAAAATAATGTCATTTTGAAATAGTTACCTCAACATGAGATGTTGTTGTTGAAGTCATGACAACATCTTGTAACTCAGAAGGTTTTGTTGCATGAGCCTCTTGCCCCTCATGCCCTTCCGATAGCAACTACAAGTTTTTAAATCATTAAAAATATTAGCAATCTATATATGCGTACATAGTAAGGAAAAATAATTTACAAATGACACAAAATTGTTAATTGGATTTACTCATGTATTAAAATAATGTCATGTTGAAATAGTTACCTCAGCGTGAGATGTTGTCACTGAAAGTATGACAACATTATCGTCATCGAGCGGTGCTACTACATGAGCCTCTTTCCCCTCAGGCCCTTTTGGTGCTAGTGCATGAGCCTGTGGACTATGCTCTGCATCATCGGTGCAAAGGCATTCAACCCCGTGCCCTTCTTGTAGGAACTACAAGTTTTAAAATCATAAAAAATATTAGCAATCTATATATATGTGTATAGTAAGGAAAATTTATTTACAAATGACACTAAATTGTTAACCACTTACTTACCTGTGTAAAGTATCTAGTAAAGGTATCATCTGTTTGGACAAGACCAAAGCAAGGATGGTCGCATACTATGCATGGGTGCAACTCTCGGTTGTGCTCATGATGTAAAGGTCTACAAACACTACTAGATGCTCCTCCACCACTGGAAGGTGATGGCTCTACCCCACTAAGAGGTGGTGGATCTACCCCACCGACAGGTGGTGGCTCTACTCCACCCACAGATGGTGGCTCTGATGGCCCTTCCTGGTACATACCTTGAAGATACGTGATTTGGAGAACATCTGCCTGTGCCAACAGTAGGAAGGACTCCTGTGTCTCTGGGACCAACTGATGTGCAGGCGACACATCTAGCCTTGGTAGCTGCCTACGAGGTGGAGTTACTGAGAAATTGGGATCTATGTGCCTTGCATTGGGACGTTGTTGAGGCATCCCCATCCCAATACCCTGGTACTCCAAGATATCAAAATAGTTAACATGCTTCCCCATCACAAATTCTACATACATCTTTCTCAAAAAATATAGGGGCATTTCCATGTTGTTTTGTGGTGGTGCATCAAACACCATGTACCATCAGTCGATCCAGTTATCTATGAATGGTTTATATGTACACCACTCAATAGAAATGTGCCTTTTGTTTGCATCCGGGATTTCACCCGTCTGTGGATCTCTAAAGAGGGAAAATATATGTTGTTTTGAGATTTTCAACTTCTTGACTTCTTTGTAGCTAAGTCCATCCCGATACTGTTGCCTCTTCCTTTCTCTGAATGTGGAAATATCTTCTAGTGCACCATCAGAACTACTAAAGGTCTCTATCATTGCATCCAAATTGGATGCAAGCATAAGATGTCTATCATCAACATTAGTAATTGAGGCTCAAATTTCTCTGAGCGTCTGAATTTCTCTTTGAATGTCTGACTGTGCATCCATGGTCGTCACTGTAATCAAAAAATAAGAAAATAAATCATTAGAAACGTATACATGTGCTATAATGACATCTCTCAAAAATTAAAAATGTACATACTTTGTGCAATAATGAATACATTGCAAACATAAATATCATCTCATGCATACATTACAAACATAAATATCATTTCATATGACCATTGCAGGCATACATTATGGGTCCTTATGGGCATAAGGGTGGAGACCATGCGGGCATAAAGACCATGATGATGTGGAAAAGATATGTATTTTTATTGGTTAAGGATAACATGGAAATAAAAATATCATTTGACTTATATGAATTAATAAAAGCAAAAAGACAAGTCGGCCTCCTAAGTACATGGAAAGGAGAAGTATAAATGAAGAACAAGATGGATGTGTTTTTCATGTGGTGAGTGTGGATAATTCGGGGGAGAATTTAGGAGATAGAGGAGAGCTCTGATCTTGGGGGTCAAGAAGATGAGGATAGTTTTTGGTGAAGGAGTAGTAGCAGGTGGAGCAGTAAAACAATCTCTCTTTCTATCTTTTATTCTGGGTTAAACTGAGGCAGCCTATTGATGGACAAAATGAAGACATGCTGGTAGAATGATAAAGAGATGACTGATGACATGGGAAGAATGTTTTCATGTGCATATGGACAGTGTAAAGTGTATGAATGGAGGTATGGCAGCAGATTGATATGACATGAATAATGATGACAGAATGAAGATGTGATCTGATTGGTGATATTTGTTGATGGATGTAATGAAGTTATATTGAATAATGAGTGCTTCATGAGAATGATGAAGTGCTTTGGAAACAAACAAGGGCTTCTGGTTGATGATGTATGTAATCTGCAGACTTAAGAAGAGTCTAAAATATCATTTGTAAATCTATGGTTGTTGGGGTGTTGGTACATCCCAGTCAGTTGCAGCTGACAAAATTATCTTGTGAATAGGATTGTCATTGATGAAAACATTAATGACAAATGTGTAAATGGCATGATGATAGGAAAACAAGGTGACTTGACAAGGACTTGGAAAAGACAAGTCAAAAGACAAGGTGATGGGCATTGGCACACCTAATGAGCTAAATGACCCATACTATGGTCATTTGGAGTTGGTCCTAATACCCTAGACAAGGACGACTTGGAGATAAAAAGTGACATGAACAAATAATCTTGAAGTTGACACTTGGCAAGGATATTGGGGGCATCCCTTATGGCATCTGTGGGCATCCAGAAATGAAGCTGATAAGCATGTGGGCATGTGGACAAGGTGACATGCGGGCATCTTGAAGATGCATATGCAGGAAGATGCATATGCGGGCATGTTTGTGGAAGTTGCGGGCATCCTGGAGGCATGCAAAAGACCCCCATGCAGGGAATTGAAGAAGGTCTAGCTGCAGGCATGTTCAAAGGCATAAATATGGCCTTGTGGGCATGAGTTACAAGCTAGTGTGGGCATGCTAGAAGCAAAAGAAAATGGTGATGATGTGGGTATGAAGACCACATTTAGGTGGGAAAAAGAAATTCTAAATAAATATATACATATATATATATATATATATATATAATTTATGAGGTGTTTATGGAAATCAAATTAAAATTTGATTTAATATTGACAAGTTGGCTTCCTATTTGATGAGTAAATTATGGAGACAAAATTACAAAATTAAAAAATTACAAAGATTATATCTTGTGTCTCTTGTGCAATGTGTTGATGTGTTTACTTGATGAATGACAAGTGATTGGTAGATAATTCATGGATGAATATGATATTGAAGTGAGCCATTGTCTCTAACAGGGTGGATGTAAAATTCATTTAAGGATTGATAGTAGGGAGGAATTAAGATATGTTAAATAACAAATTTTATAATTTTTAGTATTTGTATTTCATTTACAAAGATTTCTAGTTTAGGGCAACATAAAAATTTATATTTTTAATGATGAAATGAGGCATGGATTTGGATGCTTACCTTTCCAATCCTCCTTGCAAGATGAAATATCCCTTGTTGAGCTTCTCCAATGTGTTTTGGCAAGTCGAAATCGCTAGAGCATTCAGGTTTTGAGAAAACGGAGGGTAAAACAGTGCCGTGGTCCGCGAATTGTTTCTTTTTTTTGGTTATATTAACCAAAACGCGCACACGTTATAGCTATACATAATGCGTGCAGGCTATGTATAACTATAACACGTGCACGTTTTTTATTCCTATCTTACATGTCAATTGACATGGCATGTTCGGAGTCTTCCCATGCCTAGTTCTAAGTAACGTGCATGCGTTTTGAATTTACACAATTCTAGCACGTTTTGCGAATGCACGATTGCACCTAAAGGGTCCCTCAATTTAGTGTAAGGTCCCTATAGGAATTTGGAATCTCGTGGGAGATAAAAATGAGACCATGCATAATTGAAAATTAACTCTATTGTTTGCTAGGGTAAGGTGGCTTTGTTGCATGGAATGAAAATGGCCACTTTGGAGAATCTACAAATTACCATAAAGATGCAATCATGTATGCACAAAGAGTGATTCACAAGGCCTACAAGGAACATACATAGGTTGATATAAACCCTTCTTCCTATTAAGAAAGCACACAGTGTCTAATTAATGCTGCCACCTAAGTGTACATTGTAGTCCCACAAAAATGGTGTTGAAGATGATGAAGAGTCCTATTTGAATCAAAATGTTCACAATATGAAGAGGAGTGTGCCTCTCAAATAATTTAAAGGCAATATGGCATATCCACAACGGAAATTTGGCCGAGTCTATATAACTAACCATCGCTAATGGAGTAGTCCAAGAAGGGTCTGGTTGATTGTTATAGGATTGTGCACGGCTTGCCAAACTTGCCAAAAAAACATCATTAATTAATATAAGTGTTTCCATTCTTCATATGTTTCACAATGCACATGTACCTTCTTTAAGGCTTGCACTAGAGGATGGTTGAACATGTCTTCCCTATGATTAAAGGAACCCTTAATCTTGTATTTGATGACTGAAAGGAATTATTGTATATAAAAGCTTCATTTGAGATGGTATTGCTCTGGAATCTTAGACTATGAGTTTAGAAAAAATAGTGAATGATGATTTATGTGTAAGATTATCTATTTCCCCAATATATAATGTTTCCATTGTGTCAAGGATTGGATTAGTGCATAAAACTCCTTGTTATATGTGTTAGAGTTCATCTTCGCCTAGGCAAGGATTTTTTAATGATATGCTACATGATGGCCTCCTTGTTTAAGTATTGATCCTATAAGATAATGAGAAGCATCAAAATAAGTTTCAAAAGGTTGTTGTAGGTCTCAAGAAAGAAGTACTAAATTGGACCAATGTTGCCTTTAATTTAAGGAAGATGGCGTTAGTGGGTGTGGACTTATAAGTATAGGGTTGTTGGTGTGTGTTTATGTAGGGGTATAGCCACAAGAGAGAATTGGGGAATAAAAGACCTAGGCTAAGCTTTAATGGCTTGGATCTTAGTGGGATCTACATGAATACCTTCATAAACCTTTATAACAGATCGAAAATCCTAAGTAGCTAACTACTGTTTGGCCAAAATATGATTTATTTTGATTGACTTGAAGTTTATGTGTGTATGAGTTCAAAGGCCATAAATATATGCTACATATGCTCTTCCCATGTATTACTAGTAGGTGATGAATAAATATGCCAACTCGGGGAGAAAATATCATCAATAAATATCATAAGGTGGTTGGAGTGTTAGTGAGGATGAAGGGCATGGCTAATCATTTATAAAATCCAAATTTTGTTTTAAAAATACTCTTCTAGGTATATTTGTTAGCCATTGGCATGTCATGATATATTCAGCTATGGGATCTAACTTTGTGAAATACTTGGCACACTAGAGATGATATAATAGATCATCAATTCTAGGTAAGGGGTATCTATTTTTTACATAATTTCGTTGAGGGCCTATCAGGCACCATTCATGTTGTTCTTTCTTGGGATGATGAAAGCTGGGAAGCGACACGGAGAAGTACTAGGTTGGATGTGTCCAAAGGTTTTAAGTTGGTGATGCTTTTTTTGGCTTCAATGGGAGTGAGAACGTATGTTGGGGCGTTGGGTTGGGGAGAGCCAGGGATCAAGTGAATAGGATGTTGAATGTCACTTAGGTGTAGGATGCCACTAGAGACTTCAAAAATATATGAAAACTCATCCAACAATGGCTTCTTTGACTCGGGAGTGGGTCATTAGTTGGTGTCTGGTTTTGTTGAGTGCACTATGCAACGTACGAGCTCCTTGGAGAAGGAGGAGGTGACTTACGCATGGCCAGAAAGGAGGAGGAAGCCTCACTAGAGAGAGGTCAGTTCATAAATCTTGCTATCATTGAAAAACTGGTAGGTGTGGCGACTAGCATCATAGACTGCGTGGCAAAGTATTTGGTAGGGAATCACTAACAATGAGTATGGAATCAGTAACAATGAGTCACAACAATCTAGGGGTGCGACATGATCACATTGAAGGGTATCCCAAAAGGATTCCAGTAACAAAGCTTATAGTGCAGTGAGTGCTCACCGGGAATTGAGACCACTAGTTTGAAGCCGTCCTATATGATAGGAGGCACGGTGGGGAGCTGAAAACAATCTGCCAAGGCTTGCCAAACAATATTTCATTGATTTTCATTGTTCAAAAGGAGGACGACAATTTGATCTTTGATTTGACAGTAGAGTTTAAACTGTTGGGATGTTCATTCAGAGAGATCTTGAGTTGTGAGGACGAGAGTTCGAATGATAGAGTGAGCAAGATCTTGAGAAGGGGGCAATGTACTGCACCGTTGAAGAGGGTGACAATGGTGGACATGGTGTTTACAAGACTTACGATATGGGCACCATGGTGCAAAGTGGCTGAAGGAGATGGTGTAAAGTTGCCAAAGGAGATCTAGGATGTGGAAGAGAATCCCTAGGGTTAGGGTTTCTGAGGGAATGGGAGGTTAGAGAGGTGGCTTTGTTGAGTCCTATCTAGTAATTGGCAAAGTAACTGTGGCTTGCATGGAGATTTTGAGAGAATGCTAGAAGCATCGTGAAGCGCACTACAATAGGCCTGAAGCTTCTTAGCCTCCAGAAACCACATGTAATATATAAATACAATTGGCCTGAAGCTTCTTGACCTCTACAAACCACATGTAATATATATATGGTTTGTGGTTAATGAAAATAGAGAATGTTTTCTGCGCATGATCAGTATTTGAAGATTATAAAAGAGCCTAGTTTAAAATAGCACAATGAAATGAAACAACACAGAAAACAAGAGAGAAGCTTTTAATCAAACACAGGAAAAGAAAACATAATTGTTTATTTCCCATTGATCTTTAGACTTCACAGCTACATACTTATATAGATACATTGCATAGAAATAAAGGCATTATTTACATGCCGTAAAATCAATTGTAGGTTGTTGTATAATTCTGCAAATTATTTAATTCTTCACATGCATTAGCATGTAGTGAAGTTTGCTGCAAATTTATTTAATAAACACCTGCAACCTAAAATAGACACTGTCAAATTCTGCAGAGCATCAATTATCAACATACTCCCCCTTGATGCTGAGAGGGCTCACAATAAGATCTCTGAAAATAAAAAACTGGGCCTTTGAGACTTCCTTAGTGAAGATGTCTACTAGTTTTTTTTTAGTGTTGATGTATTTCAATTCAACTTGCTTCTTTTGGACCAAATCTCGAATAAAATGATACTTCAAGTCAAAATGTTTTGTCCTGCTATGATGTACTGGATTCTTGGCCAATTTGATGGCACTCATATTATCACCAAAAATGACTGTAGGTTGAATTTGTTTTTCTTCAATTTCTTCAAGAACTTTTCTAAGCCACAATGCTTGTGTGCCTGCTGAGGTGACTGCAACATATTCTGCTTCTGTAGAAGAAAGAGAAACTATACTTTGCTTCTTTGAGCTCCAAGTGATCAAACCAGAACCAAAAGAAAAACAGTTACCAGATGTAGACTTTCTATCATCCAAACTACCTCCCCAATCAGAATCACTGAAGCCAACCAATTCAAAACTCTTAGAAGTATAGTAATGAATGCCAAAATTTAGAGTTCCTTTCACATACCTCAGAATTCTTTTAGCTACATTCATATGCATTTCAGATGGCATTGTCATATACCTAGAAACAAGTGAAACTGAATAAGCAATATCAGGCCTTGTGTGTGTTAGAAACATTAAGCTTCCAACAATACTTTTGTAAACTATCTCATCAGCCATTTCAGCACCATCATCTCTACACAACACAACTCCGTGAGCATTTGGAGTAGGAGATGGTTTGCAATCAACCATATCAAATTTATTCAACATATCCTTTGCATACTTTGTCTGACAAATAAAAATTCCATCTTCACTTTGATAAACTTCCATTCCAAGAAAATATTGCATGAGGTTTAAATCTTTCATCTCAAACTCACGCATCATAGCAAATTTGAATTCATCCTTCATCTTAGAACTGCTACCCATATACAACAAATCATCAACATATAAACTGACAGTAAGAATATCATTACCTTCTTGTTTATAGTAAAGGGTAGGTTCAATCTTACTTCTTTTGAATCCATTCTCTTGAAAATATCCATCAATCATGGCATACCAGGCTCTTGGTGCTTTCTTTAGGCCATACAAATCCTTCTTCAACTTGTAGACTTGACGTTCTTTTCCTTGCACTTCAAAACCCTATGGCTGTTCCACATAGACTTCCTCTTCTAAGTACCCATTCAAGAAGGCACTTTTCACATCCATGTGATGAATGCTCCATTTCTTTTGTGCTGCCAGTGAAATCAACATTCTAATAGTCTCTTTCCTTTCTACAGGTGCAAAGGTTTCTTCATAATCAATGCCATACTTCTGTGTGAGTCCCTTAGCAACTAACCTTGCTTTGTGTCTTTCAACAGTCCCATCACTGTTATACTTTGTCTTGTAGACCCATTTAGTACCAATTTTTTTCTTATCATGTGGAAGATCTGTAAGCTCCCAAGTATCATTCCTATGAATTGAATCTATCTCTTCTTGCATAGCTTGCACCCAAACCTTATTAGTAGAAGCTTCTTCAAAACTTGATGGCTCAAAATCAACTTGTGAAAATAAAGCAAAATTTACAGTCTCACCTCTTGGATTTTCTTCATGTGCCAGACTTGTACTTCTCTGATAAATTTCATTCAAGCTTCTCACCTTCCTTGCGGTACTTGGACTTGAATATGGAGAACTAGATGAGGGGCTACTTGGTGGATTTGTAGCATTTGGAACTGAAACATTAGTGGGATTCTCATTATTAATATCATCAATAATATCACCATCCAAACCAGATTTTGATTTCTCAACATGGTCTTTTTGATGACCATAAACTCCCCCTTCATAAAAAATTACATCTCTTGACACAACAATGCGATTGGTGAGAGGATTATACAACCTCTAAGCCTTACTTTGCTCACTATATCCAACAAAAATGCATGCTTCACTTTTTGGATCTAACTTTTGTCTCTTTTGATCAGCTACATGAACAAAGGCTAAACAACCAAAAACTTTGAAATGATTAACATTAGGATTTTTCTCATACCAGGCTTCATAAGGAGTCATCATGTGAAGTGCACTAGTGGGACTTCTATTGAGAATATACACTGTTGTAGCAACTATATCACCCCAAAAGGAATTGCTTAATCCTTTGGTATGTAACATACTCCTTGCCATTTCCACCACTGTACGGTTCTTTCTTTTAGCTACCCCATTTTGTTGAGGTGTGTAAGCAGTGGTGAGTTGTCTTCTAATGCCATTCATATCACAAAAATTATGAAAACCTCTTGAACAAAATTATCCTCCACGATCAGTCCTTAAACATTTTATTTTGTAACCACTTTCATTTTCTACAAGGGCTTTAAACCTCTTGAATGTATCAAATGCTTCGCCCTTGCTCTTCAAAAAATAAACCCAACACATTCTTGAGTAATCATCGATAAAAGTAATGAAATATGATGACTTACCCAAACTTTCTGTCTGCATAGGACCACAAATATCAGAATGAACTAGCTGAAGTGGATAATGGGCCCTCCATGCCTTGCCTCTAGGAAATTTTTCTCTTGCATGTTTTCCTTTAGCGCATCCTTCACAAACCTCTTTGTGCTCTTCAACCTCAGGAAAACCATAAACTAATTCTTTTGATGTTAGAAGCTTCAAACTATGAAAATTCAAATGACCATACCTGAGATGCCACAACCAACCTTTGTCCTCATATGCCATATTAGCAAGGTTGATGCTAGTTTCTCCAAACTTCAATGGGAACATCCTATTCTTTGACATAGGCACAACTATAACCACCCTATTGCTTTGATTCTTATCATAAATTGTGCATTGTCTATCATCAAACACAACTCTGTAATTCTTTTCACACAACTACCCAACACTTAATAAATTATGCTTTAACTGTGGAGTGTAATAAACATCTTTAACACTTTTCATACCTTCTTTTGTATGGACTGCCATATCTCCTTTTGCAGAAACCTCTAAGGTTTTTTCATCACCAAGTTTGATATTAGATTTGAAACTTTCATCCATTGTAGAGAAAAACTTGCAATTTCCTGTCATGTGGTTAGAACAACCTGAATCTAAATACCAAACATCTTTAACTATATTTTTCAGTTTTTCCATAAGATAAAAACAAATTGTTTGGAGAAGCATCATCACCCTCTTGAGCATAATTAACACTTTTGTTTTCTTTTAATCTGCAATCCCTTTCAAAATGACCATACCTTTGACAATGATAACACTGGATGTTTCTCTTATCAAATCTGCCTCTACCTCTTCCTCTGAAACCACCTCTTCTTCCTCTATCTCCTCTTGGAAAAAATTGATACTGACCTTTACCTTGGGCTTGGTTTCTTCTGGAGCTAGAACTACCATCTGCATTCTTTGTAATATGTAGCTTTGTGGAAAAAGCTTTCTCATCACTTTCTCCAAATGAATCTTTCACTCTGTCTTCATGAGAAATAAGAGATCCAACTAGGTGATCAAAGTGAAGTTTAGTCAAATCCTTGCTTTCTTCAATGAATATAGCAACATGGTTCCATCTTGGTGTTAGAGACCTCAACACCTTTTTAATCACAACTTCTTTATCAATAGTTTCTCCTAGAGTATCCAATTTATTGACAACATCATTTACTCTTACACAATAATCACTCACCTTCTCACCTTCTTGCATCTTCAAATTCTCGAATTATGTCTTCAGTGTCTGTAACTTGATAACTTTAACTTGATCACTACCTTGGTAAGCTTCTTGTAGAGTCTTCTAGGCATTCTTAGCTGACTTTGCTCCTACAATTCTTGGAAATGAGCTCTTATTTAGAGCTATTTGAATATGAAATAAAGCTTGGGCATTCCTCTTCTTGGCTTCTCTCTTAGTTGTTCTATCAGTGGCTGTAAGGGTGTTCCAATCTTCTGGCTCTTCATAACCTGATTCTACAATCTCCCACAAATATTTTCCTGTCAAAAAGGTCATCATCTTGATGCACCAATAATCATAATCACTTCCATCAAATTCTAGAATGGGAAAAGAGTTAGAATTTGACATTATGAACTTTAAACAAAATACTTGCTCTGATACCAAATAAAGATTATAAAAGAGCCTAGTTTAAAATAGCATAATGAAATTAAACAACACAGAAAACAAGAGAGAAGCTTTTAATCAAACACAAGAAAAGAAAACCTAATTGTTTATTTCCCATTGATCTTTAGACTTCACAGCAACATACTTATATAGATTACATTGCATAGAAATAAAGGCATTATTTACATGCCGTAAAATCAGCTGTAGGTTGCTGTATAATTCTGCAAAATATTTAATTCTTCACATGCATTAGCATGTAGTGAAGTTTGCTGCAAATTTATTTAATAAACACCTGCAACCTAAAATAGACACTGTCAAATTCTGTAGAGCATCAATTATCAATAGTACTATTGTTCTCTAAAGAGTTTTAGCTCTTTGTGACTGTGTGGTTTTGAAATCACTATTTTTTCTCCCCCTGATCAACAAATTGGTATCAAAGCATATACCCCAACCCTGAAGATTAAAAAAACCCAGAGAAAGAGCCTAAGCCCTTGCTGACCATAGTGGGGGCAGTCATGTGCATGGAGGGTGCAAATCGAGTAGATGCTAGACCAGTACCGAGAGTTGAAGGTCTGTGTGTGCACCTGCTCCTGAGTGTAGAGGTATGAATGTTGAGAGGAGCCGTATTGTTGATATTGAGGAAAGGAGAGGATAAAGCTATGGGTAGAAGCAGAAAGGAAGAGAGCAGGGTTGAGTCTGAGCTTAGTATTATTTTTTATGGCATTCCATTCCTTCTCGCGACGAGAACAACTAGGACTGGAATTGAAAGAAGCCCGCAGAGAAGATAGGGTCATAGATCCGTTCAGGTGCAGATGTTTTAGGTGAGCTTGGATGCCCACGTGTGTACGAAATTGGTATTGTGAAGCGAAGACCAACCATGGGCTGAGATCCACTGAAGGAAATCGATGACAGAGATAAAATGTGGATCGTGGCCTTAGTGACGTTGGCGGCGAAATGTGTACCCAAAATTTTTATAAATCATGGGCTCAACTACCTTAAAGCCATCGCAGATTCGCAGGTCTCCAAAGATTTTTGTACGCACAAAATTTTGGAGGGTCTAGATACATCCTATCCATCCATTGCCTGCCACATTGATCTGACGACTTGTGTTAATTGTGGTTGAAACAAATACCAGATTAAAGTCAACTCTGAGTCAAGAAGGTGAGTCCAACGACCCAAAGATTTCATTTGGTTAAGGGGTTTAAAGAAAGAAAGGGATTTCTAATGAGCTTCAAAGTGAAAGAAGACAATGTACAATTAGTAAAGCGTAGTGGGTGGAAAGGTGTTCGGGTACATAGGGTACTACCAAAGGACCGAACACCAAGAGCAACCACTTCACACAAACAGATCACAGATCAACACACCGATGTTTTGACATGGTTTAAACCCTCTTGAGAGAAACACTCCACGGCCTCGGCCAAATAGCTTCTACGGGACAATTTATTATGCAAAGAAATAAAGTTACAAATGAGCTTCTCATAATCGATCAACTAAACAATGACCCTCCATGCTCTTTAAATAGAGATCATGGACCAATCGGGTGCTAAGCCACGGATCAAGGTTAGTTTTGATCTAAGATAAGTTGAGCCGTCGGATCACTCTATGTCGGAAACATATCCTGACCATCGGATTAAGTATTTACAAATGCATACTAATGCATACTAAAGAAACACACTATCCCTAACGGATATATTACACAAGTTTATCTTAACTAACTCCTAAGTGTCTAAATATCCTAACATACGCCCTTAAGAACAACTTGGGATAGGATTGAAGGATTTACAAAAGTGACACTATTAGGAGAAGGAAGGAGGCATTAGAGCCTATCCCCCCTTAATGACAAGTTCCTGAACTCCTGACATAGATCGAAGTTTAGAAAACTTTGCTTTTGTAAGAGACTTGGTGAAGATGTCTGCAACTTGATCATCTGTAGGGAAAAAGAGCACTTCAAGAACACGATCATGAACAAGATTTATGATGAAGTGCATATGTAGCTCAATGTGTTTGCTGCGTTGATGTAGAACTGGATCTTTGGCAAGCTTGATGGCACTTTGATTGTTGCACCAAAGTGGAGTAGGCTACTGCTGCTCGAATCCAAACTCTGAAAGGATCTGTCGAAGCCATAAAGCTTCCTGACTAGCATTAACTATTGCTCGATATTCTGCCTCTGCTGAAGAAAGAGCAAGAGCTTGTTGTTTCTCACAAGCCCAAGTAATAGGTCCAGATCCCAGACTGAAAACATAACCTGCAGTAGACTTTCGATCATCAGGATCGCCGGCCCAATCTGAATCAGTGAAACCAACCAACAAAGGTTTCCCCCCTATACTGTAATGAATGTCAAACTGAACTGTACCTTGAATATATCGAAGTATTCTTTTAGCTGCTTTCCAGTGACTTTCATGAGGTGTCTGCATATAATGGGAAACACGACCAACGGCAAAGGAAAGGTCAGGATGGGAATGAGTCAAGTATAAGAGACTACCAACAAGCTGACGATACAAGGTGGCATCGACTTCAGGTGAAATACAAGTGGCATAAAGTTTGACTCCAGACTGGAAGGGAGAAGGGGCTGGTGTACAATCTTCCATGTGAAAGCGACGAAGAAGGTCACAAGCATACTTAGACTGAGAAAGAAAGATTCCTTCTTTTGTTTGTAGGACTTGGAGACCAAGAAAATAATGCAAATATCCTAAGTCTGACATTTCAAAATTTTGTTTAAGACTGGATTTCACATGGGTTATAAGCTTAGGGTCACTACCAGTAAGAATAAGGTCATCAACATATAGAACAAGTATGATGAGATGGTTTCCTACTTTCTTGGTATAGACGTTGGGGTCAGAATGGCATCTAGAAAAACTAATGTCAAGGAGAAAGTTATCCATTTTGGCATACCAAGCTCTAGGAGTTTTCTTAAGGCCATATAAGGATTTCTTAAGGCGGCAGACAAGGCTAGAGTTATTCTGAACATAGCCAGGAGGTTGTTCCATGTAAATTTCCTCCTGTAAATCACCATGTAAGAAGGCAGACTTGACATCCATTTGATGGACTTCCCAGTTGTGCAATGCTACAAGGGAAAGAACAAGGCGGATGGAGTTCATTTTTGCGACGGGAGCAAAGGTTTCATTGTAGTCAATCCCTTCAACTTGGGAAAAACCTTTGGCAACTAACCTTGCCTTAAGTCTTTCAACACTTCCATCTAATGCATACTTAGTTCTATAAACCCATTTACATCTGACAAGTTTTCTTCCTTTTGGAAGAGGTACAAGATCCCAAGTATCATTCGTCATTAAGGAACAATATTCTTCATCTATGGCTGCATCCCAATCTGGATTCCCTGAAGCTTCTGTAAAAGTTTCTGGATCATGATTCTCGGAAACTTGAGCCAAAAGAGAAGAGGCTCGCTGAAACTGAGAACGTGTTCGACGTTGATCTCTAGGATCACTAGCAAGATCACCAGCTGCTTCACATGTTGAACGGACCCATCGAGGAAGCACTTGTGCTGGTGCAACTGGAGGAACATGAGCAGGCGGAGGTGGATTTTCATCCTCACTATCATCATCAGAAACTGGAGTTGGAAACCTGTCAAGGAAGTTGGAAGAAGAAGAAGAAGGCACAAACGCCGAATCAGGCTCGCAAGCCAAAGATGGCACAATTGCCGAGTTAGGCTCGCAGGCCAAGATATTTTCATCAAATTTAACATCTCTTCTAATGATTATATCATGAGAATGTGGTTGAAGAAGTCTATAACCTTTTACATCTTTAGAATATCCAACAAATATGCACTTTTCACTTTTAGGCTGCAATGCTTTCCGTTTTTCATCCGGAATGTGAGCCCATGCTTCACTACCAAACACATAGAAGTGACTTACATCAGGTTTAGTTTTAATCCATGCTTATTCCGGTGTTATACCTTGTAATGCTTTAGTGGGGGTGCGATTAACTATGTAATTTGCACAATTAATGGCTTCAGCCCAAAATTGAAGACTTAGTCCCTTAGATTGGATCACACAATTAGCCATTTCTTTTAAAGTGCAGTTCTTCCGCTCAGCTACACCATTTTGTTTTTGTGTATATGGAATAGTGTGCTGTTGTTGGATGCCTTGTTCAGTGTAGAAAGTAGTGAACTGTTTGTTAACATATTCTCCTCCATTGTCAAATCTTAACTTAATAATTTGATGACTAGATTGTTTTTCAACAAGGGCCTTGTAGGCCAAGAACATGTTAAATACTTCGCTCTTAAGTTTTAGAAAATAAACCCAAGTGCGTCTGGTGTAATCATCAATGAAAGTTAAGAAATATTTGAAATCAGAAAAGGAAGCAGATGGAAGAGGACCACACAAGTCACTATGCACAAGCTCCAAGGGAACCGAGGCATGCCAAGAGGCACGTTTGTCAAAACTATCCTGATGATGTTTTTCGAGTACACAACCGGAGCAAACACCATCTCTGCAAGATACCATCGGAAGACCTGTCACCATATTTTCTTTACATAGTTGTTGCAATGAGCGATAATTTAAGTGACCAAATCGCTCATGCCAAAGTTTGCTCAAGTTATCACTATGAGCAACAAAAACTGAAGAGAAAGGTGATGACCCAAAGTTGTTAAAATTGTACAACCTGGTAATATCATCAACAATTTCGGTAGCTAGGACCTGTTGAGGATCTTTAAAATCCTTGATTACAACTTGGTGAGGTGTAAAGGTCACAGTTTTACCTTCACCAGAATGAGTGATCTGATAGACTGATAACAAATTGCAGGAAATTCTTGGAACACATAGTACATCACTAAAATGACCATTATCTACTGGAACTGTTCCAGCTCCTACAACACTTAGAGATCTATCATCACCAACAAATATTTGTTTGGTGTTACATTCATGCATAGTAGAAAAGATGGCTTGATCCTTAGCCATATGATAAGATGCTCCAGAATCAATGAGCCATTCATTTGAAGTAGAAGAAGAAGATGCATTATAAGAATAACTAGAAGCACAAAGTGCATGTCCATGAGAGGCAGATTCTGAAGGCGAATCTAGGCTGATGTGGTGCTTCTTCATTGCTGCTTCCAAGGCTTCCATCTTCTTGAAACACTTAGATTCATCATGATTATCTTTCCCGCAATAGTTGCAGTGATGCTCAGTCTTCTTGCCTTTTGGCTTGGATCCTTTGTCATTTTTTAAAGAATGAGCTGACTGAGAGGGTTTTGGACCCTTGTTTGACTTATTATTGCGAAAATTTTGTTTCTTGGGAGGCTTGGACTTTTCTTTCTGGTGGGACAATAAGGCTTTCCCAGATGTATCTGCATTGTTGATTATTCCAATATGAATGAGTCTATCTTGTTCCCTAATCAAGGAATCACAAAAGGATTCAAGACTAGGCTCTTGATAGCTAGCTGCATTCAAGGATGCTTTCATGGAGTAAAATGTAGATACAAAAACAGAATATGCAGGTCCAAGTTTGGAAAGAATATGATAAATACATTGTTTGTCTTCCCTCTCAATCTTACATTCTGCACATAAGAGCTTAAGAGTTTTGTACTTAAATAATCTTGAATGCATGAAAAGCCACTTGGATTTAAAGAAATCAACTCATTTTCGAGTTGGTGACCTCGAATTTCATTGTGTTTACCAAACACAGATTCCAACTTGTCCCAAACAGCATTAGGTTCATCAATTCCAGATATGTGGAATCACAAATCAGTAGAGATTGACATCCCAATCAATCCACGAGCTTCATCACATCTATTTGCCCATTTTATTTTCTTATCATCATCAGTGGGTTCTTTTTCTTTCCCTGTGGTAATTCTGAAAAGTCCCCTACTTCGTAGAACATCCTCCATACGAGATTTCCATGAGAAATAGTTGGAACTGTTAAGTAGAATATCACAATGGGTGGCCATATTTGTAAATTAATGGCTGTAAAAGCAGAGACCAATAGTCTGGATGTGAAGAGCTCGAAAAAATAGGCGGTTTCAAAAAAATGGCACTGGAAACTGACTCTGTATGATGAAGTTATGCTTGAACAAAGAAACTGTTGAATATGTCCCCAATAGTGACATGGCAGCTAGAGAATGTCCAGCAAAAAAAAAAAAACCCTCTTCCCAATATGAACCTTTTGACAATCACTTTACAAGAAAGTTGCTTTAAGTGAACCACTTTTGTAAAATAAGTGATTTCACTTTTACAATGATATTACTTTTAAATAGTGCAACAATAAAAAAACTTAAGTGACTCACTTGTATTTTTATTTTTTAATATTTAAGTGAGATGCACTTTTACAATAAAGTAACTTGAAATTAGAAATTGCATGCACTTTTTCTTTTAAAAGTAACTTCTTAAGACTTGAACTCAAGACCTATTAAGGAATAAAGCAACTTTGAACCAAGTGAGCTAGATTAAAAGGTATGTAAAATATGGGAATGAGGAAAGAATTTTTATTTTTTTTACTCTTCTTGCTCGGTTTGCGTGCTTGCCATTTTTCCTGCAAAACAAACCACAAATCGAAACAAAAAAAACTTTTCCACACTTGTGGAGTTAGATCTTGTTAGCTTGCCGGGAAAGTCTACGTTTTCTCTCTGTTTCTGATTTGCCGAGATCGCGCAAGGTGCACGGCAAAGAGCATACGCAGCCGAGAAAAACCCTTTCCCTTTCTGTTTCTGATTTGCCGAGATTGTTCAAGGTGCATGGCAAAGAGCATACGCAGACGAGAAAGCAACAATCCGAACCCAAAAAAAATCTAACCGTAAAAAAAATGAAATATGAGATTTTTTCTTTTTAAAAAACGAAATAAAAAAAATGCGTCACTGTAACATTATACCTTCAGATCTGATGAAATACGCGTTTCTAGAGCAACCGGGAACCGTTTTCGATCCAAAAAAAACTATTTCCCAATGGAAACGACGCTCCAGACTCAATGGAACACCTCCCATAGCCCAGAAATGCACAGAAATACCAGAACTAGAAACCCTTTTGAGTTTCGGCAACAACAGTTCAAGATCTAGATCATAACCGGAAGCGACACTTCATAAAAGCTCTGATACCATGTTCGTGTACACAGGGTACTACCAAAGGACCAAACACCAAGAGAAACCACTTCACACAAACAGATCACAGATCAACACACTGATGTTTTGACGTGGTTTAAACCCTCTTCAGGGAAACACTCCATGGCCCCGACCAAATAGCTTCTACGGGACAATTTATTATGCAAAGAAAGAAAGTTACAAATGAGCTTCTCATAATCGATCAACTAAACAATGACCCTCCATGCTCTTTAAATAGAGATCATGGACCAATCGGGTGTTAAGCCACAGATCAAGGTTAGGCTTGATCTAAGAGAAGTTGAGCCGTCGGATCACTCTATGTCGGAAACATATCGTGACCGTCGGATTAAGTATTTACAAATGCATACTAAAGAAACACACTATCCCTAACGGATATATTACACAAGTTGATCTTAACTAACTCTTAAGTGTCTAAATATCCTAACAAAAGGATTATGAGTGTTGAGGATGAAAGAAACTTTTTTTTAGAATGGTTTATGTACATTCACATTATATCGCAGTTTCATAAACTTTGCTACAATACAACATCTCTATGAGACTATGAGTGTTGAGGATGAGAGACACTTTCTCTTAGAATGCTTTGTGTACATTCACATTAGATCACAGTTTCATAATCTTTGCTACAATACAACCCTCCCCAACCTTCTAATTTGTCAAAACTATGGTGATCTAGGAATGCTTATTTCTAAGTTTACCTCTCGTTGGATGTTAACTATCATCATCATCAAAGCTTTATTTGTTAAAAAAAATGAGTGATTTATATTTGTTTTAAAACATAAAAAAGCCGGAAAATACTTGTAATTAAAAAGAAAAGTGCCTCTAATTTCAAAAGGAAAAGCCAGATTAAAAAAAAAGAGATGTGCTCTTATAAAAGGAAATTTAAAAAAGAATTACATTGTATTATTTAGTACACTAAAAAAGGAGGCAGGGAAATCCCATGTTTAAAAGAAATTTTAAAAAGGAAGTGAGAGAGTCATAGCTCTAAGGATGAAGAAAGAGTGTGCACAGAGGTGAAAAATGAAGAAGCTTGGGGTAAGGTGAAGGAAATGAGCAGAAGCTCGGCGGAAGAAAGAAAACCCACCAAGAACTCATGAAGTAGTCGAGTTTGACTAAAGAAGAATCAAAGACAAGTATTGAACATGGAAAGATTGGTCGAGTTGTGGCTAACCACCATGTGCATTTGAAGTGAAGAAAATATGAAAAGATTGGAAAGCAGATTTGTATATATTTACATGTGACTGATATAGAAATGGGTCACAAGAGAAGTGTAAAAGAATAAAAAAGAAAGGTTTATGAAAATGGAGACAACTATGAAGTGTTGGGAATATCTCTCAGCAACCTTGAATTGATGGAAGCAAAAGTAGCCCTAGAAATGAGGACCAAATTTCAGCAGAAAAGAGATTATAAAGAATTGATAAAGGTCATGATGAAGAGGAAAAGATTACTCGTGCTTGAAGAGAACATTGTATATGAGTAAATTAACTATGCGAGAAAAGAAGATTTCTTAGAGAGTTTACTAGAATGAGGTTCGTAATTGATGAGGACCGCACAACATATGAGGTAGAATATGGAAATGAATCAACTAATGAAGAAACAAAAGGGGGAGCAGTAGAAACCCTAATCATTGTTGAATACCTCAAAGAAGAGGACATGCCAAAGGAGGAATGGAAATTTTTAAATGAATCTAATGTTTATGTTTATGCAATGAAACATGAATGAAACCATTTTGTTGCTACAAAAGAAAATGAAGACAGGCGCTAAGATAATTGAAGACACAATGAAGATTAAGGGAGACATTAAAAAAAATATTGACATTAAAGAAAATTATAGTGAAAAAGAAGTTGAAAAAGAAGAAAAAGCCTACACTGTAGATGTTGACTTAGAAATTAAAAAGCATGAAGAAATTGAGATTGTATAAGATTGTTGTCATGATGAAACTTCATGTGAAGAAAAAAATTATGATGATATTGAAGGTGAAATTGAGTACAACTCAATTGTTGATCGTGAAGAAGAATTTGATGATGAGATTGCAACAATCTTGAAGGTTGCAGAACAAATTGATTATGTTGATCAGGTGGTGCATGAGATGGGAGTGCATTGTGAGGTTGAGCATATTGAGCATATAGATACAATGAAGATAAAATTTATGTTATTTTAGTAATAGAGACAGAAGTGAAAATTGACATCCTATAAGTGGATGAAGAAGAAGAAGAAAAAAAATCTCATTTTTTTAATAATTATGTTGTTTATGATTGTGCAGGTAATGAAGACAACTAAGAAGTTGTTGAAAAATGTTAGTAATTGTATGAAGTTTATGAAGAAATGTTTGAGGAAATGATATAGATCAGCAAAGAGATGAAGTTGATTGGGGATTTAATAAATGAAAAGGAATTTTAATTAAAGAAAAAGAGATAATTGAGAAGAAAACAATTGTTTGAATTGCATGTGCAACAATCCAAGCTACAAGAAAAAGAGAAGTGCATCATGCTTCTTACATGCACAATATTGAAGATAAGATTGTTGAAGCATATGGCTGAACAAAATCTACAAATATTGAAGAAGATGATATGGACAACATGTATAAAGAACCTCATAAGATATTGAGGATGAAGAAAAAGGTAAATATGAAAATGAAGAATATCATAAGAAGATATGAAGGATGAAGAAAAAGGTAAGCATGAAAATGAAGAATATCATAAGAATTGGTGAATATGCAATTGTATTAAAAAGTGTGTTGAAATATGTTGTTTCATAATCCCACATAGGCATTGCTAATTGTTTTGTAGTAGTTTGTTGGTCTCCTTTTAAGTATTGTATATTTTGTGCCATGTTAGCCAAAAGTTAAGTTATGTAAATATTGAAGTATGTTGATGATAGTAATTAAGGTTGATGATAGTAATTAAGGGAGAGTGTTTAATGGTATAATTACTATCTCAATCACCCACATTAATATTTGGTCTTGTCTAGTAATTTGGACAAGTAAATGTGGCTTCGGTAGAAAGCTAGAAGCATCCTGAAGTGCACGCTTCTCTAAAGAGTTGTATCTCTCTATGACTGTGATTTTGAAATCATTGTTTTTGTTAGCCCGACCAACATTAATTTAGTCTCAATGGCTCAGGAAGGCCTAAACCAGAGTAGAACTCCCAAAAATATCCACTCCATATCTAAAGATTGATAATTAGAGAGACTTAAACTTGACAATTATGAGTGCCTGGTGATCAGAGTTCTGAATATGTAATTTATCCTAAGTTTGTTGAAGATGGCAATGCTTTGCTTCATGAGTATGTAATTTATCCTAAGTTTGTTGAAGATGGCAATGCTTTGCTTCATGAGTATGTAATTTATCCTAAGTTTGTTGAAGATGGCAATGCTTTGCTTCATGAGTATGTAATTTATCCTAAGTTTGTTGAAGATGGCAATGCTTTGCTTCATAAATTCTCTGGGTGAGTTGGAACCGGCTACATATAAGGACGTCGAGATACGCGGGTGGATAAAAACATTCATGAAGTGCCTGCCAAAGGATATCGTTTGATGCGGTTGGGCAGAGGTAGAAAGCCACTAGGCTTTAGGGGATATCGGCGACATAGTTGCGAGCGTTTAAAAGACTTTGATTCCTCGTCAAGAGAGGAGAAGCTTGAAAATAGGTCTAAAAACGGTAGACCCAATCATCTAGTACCTATCCTTATCCTTTGAGATCGTCGTGATATGTGGGCAGTTTGGAGTGTGTAAATATTGAAGGACGTCACTGAGAAACTGGGAGGTTAGATCGACTGTGGAAGACTTCATATTTTTGGATCTACTGACTATCATCTGATCTGTTACAGAGAGATCGTGTTTGGGGTGGGAGGATGACCTCAAAAACCCAACGATTTGTTGTTGCAATATGGGTGGAACGTTGGGGCAAAAAAACCAACTGCGAATTTGCCAATAGACGATTGTTGGGTGGGCTTGGCGCATGAGAAACCATCGATTTAATGAGAGCGGGTTCTGTGCCGAAGCTCGATACCATCTGATGTATTATTTGGCCTCTTTCCGAGAAACCCTAGCAAAGGAGAGAAGCCCACAGCCCTGAGTCTCGAAAATAATTAATCCTATAACAAAGATTTACTCACAAGAGGAAGAATGAAAGTAGGTCAAAAGCAAAAATGGATTACTTAATATGTGAGCTAACAGTGAGAATGGGCAATTATTAATCCAACCCGGTGAGAATGGGAAACAGTGAGAATGGGCAATTATTAATCCAACCCGGTGAGAATGGGAAACAGTGAGAATGGAAACTATTAAGGGGAACTATTACTATCACAGTCACATAATTTGTGGTAGTTGAAAACTGATATATCATTAGTTTAGTTCAGTGGGATGAATAAGTTATCTGTTCTTTGTTTTTCATGCTTAATTGTAATTATGCGTTATTTATGTCTCATCTACCTGTTATCTTTTTTAGTTAAATGGATTGTCCGTCACTACCTTATCCATACATGAGCTAAGAGTTATCTATGCATTAGCTACCCGTTATTTTTACATTTCTTTGATTTTTTATAATTGATTATTTTGAATTTTGAGCTTATACAATCAATATGGACAGTACACTTGTCCCATCCTCCTTCAATCTAGAAAAACATAGATAGTAGTCCACCCAAATTCTAAGATATAAACACCTATTCTTTGTAAAAATACTACCCAAATACAACTTTAGGGCTGCTTCATGCAACTAAGTACTAATCTAGAGAAGCAATAAAAATGATCTCTGAATGGACGTAGCTATAATCTGAAGGTCGTATAATCACAGTGAAATTGTTTTTGGCATGTTCACTTTTTATTTTAATTTTGTTTACAACAAATGATGTTATAAAAATCAATAGATAAGTCTTCTCAGAGTTTAGGCAATTCACATATGCATAGAGTTATATAAAATTCTATTGAACATTGTTAGAAACTTCAAATTGAGATCTATGTAGTGTATAAATGAATATAATATATATGGTTGTTAATTTTAAATATATTTTTTTAATAGCTTACAATGTCTAGGAAGGTGCATTATAGATTGGTAATTGCTATCTATGTAAAGTTTTTATTCATGTTAATATATACCAATTTAGTTGTAAATTAAGAATATTTTGAAGTTACAAGTGACCATATCAAAGTGTCATTTTTAGATTGTGATTGTTTTTTTAGTTTCATCAATATAGAAGAAAATAATTTTGACTCATATCCTATGTAGCTTTTTCAAAATAATTTTCCCAAATGTGATAAGCATGGTTGTTCAAAAGTGAATCTTCTAGTTGAGAAGTGAAATTAGACCTAGACCCTCAAAATTAAGGTGTTTAGGTGTGAGTACATTTAAAAAAACAATTTAGGAGTTTTAGAAGAAAGGAATGTGAGTGAATGTTAGAGGAATTGTAGGAGTTTTAGAAGAAAGGAATGTGAGTGAATGTTAGAGGAATTGTACTCTTAATAATGAAATTTTGTTTTTCCTAAATGTTTGTGAAATTTAGTTCTTGGTGATAGATTATTATTTCATTATAATAAATAGTGTTATTTTTGTTACATCATTATCATTATGATAGGTGAATACTAAATATATATATATATATATAATTGATATCACCATGTTTCAAGTGCTTCAATTTCTTTAATTAATAAATTTCCAATTCTTCCATCGATACTAAAAGTTGAGGATGTTGAAAACTCTATACTCTTTTCTTGATTTATATTCTATTTGATAAATGTAATGCTTGAAAATAACAAGTTGACTTGCCTCTCTTAATCATCAAGTATTAGTTACTAGTAAACCCAACACTTGTAATCTTGTTTAGTAAAACTAAAATCCACATTAAACCTAGAGAACTTATCTTACTTTTATCCAAAATTCAATAATGTCATTAAATTTTAGCTATAAAAAAAATGTAAGTAGAAGAGATTTGTTTAACTTTTTATTATTATATTTCCTATATGGAATCTTAGAGGGATCAAACAACATTGAGGAGACTCCATGTGGTAGCAAAGGAGACGACGTTAGGCATGTGTACATTTATAACCCAAATCATGGATGCACTTGAGAATCATGACGCTAGAAAATGGGTAGTCCGAAGTGCCTCAATGCAATTATGTCAACAAGGTGGTATTCAAGATTGAAAAATGTGTGAATGATGTTTTGACAATATGGTATGGCGGATGGACGAACTTTAGTTATTATCCCCATGGGCATAGCAATGAAGGCACAAGAGAGGAGGAGTTCTCTATTTTCTATTTTATATTCCTTCTTTCCCGGCACCAGCTCTCAATTCCTGCTTCCCATCGGCTTTGGTCCATGTTTTTTTTTCATCCTTTCTTTATGTAATTTCTTTGCAACTTTTCTCATAGTTCAAGGGTTCATCTTGTTCAACCCTCATTTCCTTTCAATCAATTTACTCCTTCCCTTTTGATGCTTATAATGCTTATAGGGGTCACTTTGCTTGGAACCACACCCATATTGGTGGTCTCTCAGTTTCCTTGAGCAATTTACTCTTTCCCTTTTGATGTTTATAGGGGGTTCTCTTTGCTTGGAACCACACCCATATTGATGGTCTCTCTGTTTCCTTTGGACACAATATGTGAGCTTTCCATCTCTTCCCTTGGTAAGCATGGTTGGGAGAGGGAAACATCCATGGTGAAGAGGTAGTGGGAGACTCTCTTACTCTTGGGTCAAGTACGAAGCACAGGAGGCAGCAGTGGCATACTTGTGACAAATCCCAAAGCACATTCAATCTAAAATCTCTTTGGCAAAGGAAAAGGTGAAATTGAAAAGGGGTCTCCTCCATAAAGATGAGGTCAAGCATGATATGAATAATTGGGTCCCTCATGTGGGCACTTCACACACTTGAAATACTAAATACTTTAAGGATGCCACTTTGTATTGGCACGTGAAGGCCATAATGCGAAAGTCATTGTATAAGAAGCATAAAGCTAATGACAAAATTTGCTGCAATTAGATAATCTTCAAACCCAACTCAAAAAATAGGACACCAAACTCAATGTTATTGTTAAAATCAATTATGGAGTCCAATTTGTGGAAGAGACCCTCTTTCAACTTTTGGTCAAAAGACTCCTTCAATTTCAATCTTTGATGATGAATATACAATCTAGTTTTTACTATGTTAACTTTTCTCTTTTTTTATTACTAAATATAGTTGTAAATATATAGGGAGTACTTGTACATTAAAGACTCTTATAGTAATTCCAGATATATTAAAAATAATAAACTCAAATTTTGGTGTTAGTGCTGGTTTCCCATTTTAATTTTTCTTCATATTAATATAAATCTTATTAGCTTAAAAAATAAAAATAAAAATATTATTTATTTGTAATAAAATTAAATAAAATAGTATTATGTATATAATGTTTAAAATTGTGATTTTTTTTTCAACGAGAGAGAGATTGAGAAATTTACTCACATTTCTGTATTAAAATGGATTTTTTGAAATAATAAAGTTATTTTCGAAATTACTACAATATAATAGTTTTATTTTCAATTTATTTATAAGATTTGATAAGTGATTCCCCATATCTGGGTGAGAAACATGGCCCGAAACTTTATGCAAAGTCTCCCTCTTGAGGTGATCGATGGCTTGTTAAAGGGGACACATGGAAGGGGAACAAGTGGCAGGATACTTACGGGTATGCTTGGGATACAGGGCATTTCAATTGGCAACCAATTTTGGTAACGGCGGTAGAAAGGGAAAATGGCCTAGAAGTGATGGCTCCCTCGTTTGAGGTAATGATGGCAAGGTTCTGCGAGACATCTCCCTTGCAATGGAAAATGTTGGTGGAAACTAGTTTGTCGCATAATATTACAATTGAAATTGACCCTCTTGTTGATGATATTTGGGATTTTCTACCGGTGTTAATGTGTAGCATTGCGACTAAGGGAGGTTTTAAGTAAACAAGCATGTGGGGGCTTTGACTGCTTAGGATTGTGGTCTAGTTTTTGGAGGATGATTGAGGTATTATGTTTGAGGAATAGGGTTCAAGTGGATAATTTGTGGAATGGTGAGTTGGGGTGAAGCTGGTTATGGGTAAAGTGGGAGGAATAAAACTCACATATTGCATATTTAGAGAGAAGAAATAGATGTTAAAAAAATCTTTAATAAATTTGTCTCGTCTCAAATTCAGCGAGAAATAGCAAAGGCCAAGGATTGGGTTAAGGGTGAATAAGAAGCATTAGGAGCAATGAAAAACTAGAATAAAATGAAGCCTTGGGTTCAAGATATAGGGTCATTCAGAACATGAAATACTAAATATGCTAAGATTGTAGCTCTCTACTTATACATGAAAGTCTTGCTTGGAAAAGCACTAAAGGACAATAAGGAGGAAAGGAAAGAGATGTTGCTTCAGCTTGATGAGACTTAGGAGTTTATTTTTTGAGTGGATTCCAAACTACATCTCATCGCCAAGGCAATGACAAGACTCGAGAATAAACTTATTATGCTAGCAAAGGCAACTACTCTCATGGTACCAAAGGTGCCCACTATGTCAATTCTTGAGGCTAACTAGTTTTTTTACTCTTTTTATAGTTAGATTTACTTTGAAAAACACTCCAAATGATAGTTTTAATAAACATGGGAACTCAAGTTATTGTTTGATAAAGATTTTTACATTTATCTTTACATAGAAACTAGTTAATAAATATTTTTGTGTGGTTGGTATAGTTTATAGTAGTAGCCAAATACAACAAAAACAAATATGGATAAGTGTTAATATTTTGTTAAAATAATGCAAAACATGAATATTTTAAGTGTTGAGATAATTATGTTTATTTTAAATATAAAGTATTCCATTTGAATAATAAAATGTTATATAAAAAGTTAAGCTTAGAAACAAATTTTAAAAATTTTAATAAAATAAATATCTTACACTAAGTATAAAAAAAGGTGAATTTGTTTACATAAATTATTCAATCATTACATAATCAATATATAAGAGCTCAACAAGACCATCATGTCATTTACAAGATGGGTAAGGAGAGTAACAATCATTCCTTCCAACCACCCAAGTTACATCCAATGGACATAAGTGATATTACGTCTTTGTTAGAATCTTCCCTAGTCTAAGTTATATATAAGAACTCAATACTTTGATTACTCATGTTTGTTTACGTAATCCACTCAATCATTACATATTCAATACTTAAGGGCGCATGTCATTTACAAGAATTGAACCTAGAAAGGAGAGTAACAGTAATTCTTCCAAACCACCCCCAAGTTACATCCAATAGACATAAATGATATTAGGTATTTGTTAGAATCTTCCCAGTAAAAATACAAAATGCAGTCACAAAAACATTTTTTATATAACCTTTTAATGAAAAACACACTCTCTCTCATATATATATATATATATAGATTAAAATCATTTATTTCAGTATACCACCTTGAAGTTGCTTTAAAAAAAATCTCATCTCTCTAAGAGTGCCAATTTCGAGTCTACAAAAATGGTTATGAAAACAAAATACATGCTCACGTCTTTCCATGATATAAATAGAAGTATATAAATAATTTATCAATATGCCTTCATCATTCTAAGCCATTACATGTACAAAGAGAAATACAAACTATAGCCTACAGTATTGGTACTGATATGCATCCATTTTAATTAATTATTTAATCATGCAGGAGGAGACTCAGGAGCGGCCGCAGTCTTTGCAGAATCATCTTCCTCCGATTTCTTCTTCTTTTTCATTCGGAGAAAACAGAAACAGAAGCAACAGGGACACTGCGTTAAAAACTTCATTCTCCCAATAAATTATCTACAATCTGAAATCTATGATATTTCTACGTATTTCCAAAAAATATTTCTGAAATTTCTCCAACGGCTAAAAGTTTTGAATTGTTCTGGTAATCTCCACCACTAACGAATGAAATCTTGCCGTGCTCTGAAAATAGACAACAGAAGAAATTACAGAAAGCGGATCTAAGCTCCTAGAAGAGACCAAAGAAACCCTAAAAAACAAGAATAGAACGATCAGGTCAGTGCATTCAGAGATCTAAAACCATGCAGGTCTCAAACAGATCATCGCTGTTATACAAAGTACGATCTTATAATGGGCTTCATTACGTTCTTCAATCTTGAGAATTGGGTCTCTTGAATAGAAATCCTTGGGCCTTATCAATCATGAATAGTAAAGTAGATGCCAAGAAGAGTACTGAAGAGATTGAAAACCAATGTCTGAGTATATCAAAGCTTGCTTGTACAAGAGTAGACTTGATCATGGATATTTGGAATTGTACTAGGCAGGGGTGGGAATCATTGCCAAGGGATGTGTATTGCTCAATATCAAGCAATTCAAGATTTATGCTAGTTTACTTACTTTATGCTTATTAATTTGTATTTTCAAGACTTTTCAAGTTTTCTAAATGGTAAGAATAAAAAAAATTAATAACATATGATATCATGGCATAGATAACAATCGTACCAGCCACGACACTATAAAGGAAAAAGAATGTTTAATTCTGATTTCAATATTAAAAAAAATAAATTCATGTATTTTTTATTAATTTATATTAACATTTCATTTTAAAAAATTTATACTTTGTTTTTAATTTTAAAAATTTATATTTGTTTTTAATAATATTATTAAATAGAATATTTAATAAAAATGTTTTTATAAATAAATAGATTTTTTTTTTAATTTAAAGAATCTATTGATAAATGTTAATTGACTCGTCACTATTATTTAAAGAAAACTAAACACTTATAGTATTTTATTTTCATAGTATTCTATCTTCATATATGAATCTAAACACTTATAGTATTTTATTTTCATAGTATTCTATCTTCATATATGAATCTAAAGCCTCGTAAATTTGTGGGTACCTTGAGATATTATAGAAGTTAAAACTACTCTTTTGATATCAAAGTAAAATCTAAAATTATTTTTAATTGGTTAAGACCTCTTTTCTTTATTCTTTATATATAAAATAGGTTAAAAACTCTTCCTCATATATAAAAAAACACATAAACTATTAAGGTATATGAAATGGATAAGCAAATCTCTTCTCCTTATATCATTCCTTATTATAAACATAATTAATAATTACTATGAAAAAAAAATTAATCTGTTTATATTAAGGCACATAGTTTGAATAAAGGTTAAAATCCCTAGGAACACGCTTCTAATGGCGTCTATCACTATTAACTTCACATTTATTTATAATTTAGTATTATCCAAAATGTGAATATAATAGTGTTATTATGAACCTAGCTTAAAATATAGGTGAGGACAAAGGCTAAAAATTTTAAATTTAGAGGGATGAGATTAATGTTAAATTACTTTAAAAAAATAAAAAAATGTGTATATTTATCTTTAAATTAATATTTATAGGTGTTGAACAATTTAAATGTTATTAATATTGATTAAATAAGTTGATTAAAAGAGCACTTAATTTATTGATCAAATTTGATTATGTTAGTATTAATGTTTTAAGTGTTTCCAATCTCAAATCTATTTGAGATAGTTATAGTGAACTATGAAGTCATAAATTTGCTATAGCAATGAATAAGCCATACTAGATGTACTTTTGAATTATTGAGCTAAATACTCTACCTCTTTTGGAGGCGGTTTCCTCAAAATACTCACGTGCGATGGAATTTTATATTTTATTGTTGTTAAATTGCTTACTTGATCGATGAAGGGGTTTAATTCCATTCAATGTCTTTTCAAGTTGGTGAACATTTTAGGCCCAACATCTAAGGGAAATTGCAACAAGTGTAATGATTGAAAACATAATAGTTTATCAATGGATCTCACAATGGTATCGTTAGACACCATTTTTTATTTTGGATGAACCAAAAAATCTTTTGTTTAAGATTTTTGTGGCTTACGATTTTCAAATATTGTTCGAAATTGGTTGCAAAATGTGCATAGTGCCAAAAAGTAGGTACCAAACATCAAATAAGAGATTTCAATGAACTCAACTCAATTCCTTTAATGCAACCTTTTGAACATTTGGGAATAGATTTTATTGGATCATCCATACCCACTAAAAAAACACAATTCCTATTCCAATATATTGGTGTGTCTATGGATATGTCCACAAACTAGGCATAGGCCAAGGAAATGAAAGCAATGACTTCAAAGACAACTGAAAAATTCTCGTTTGATGATCTCTTCAACAAGTTTGAGTGTTTGATATAGATAACTTCCATCATGATATGCATTTTAATATGAAGACAATCAAAATTCTAATGGAAATATTCAATGTTATGCACCACAAGCATAGTGCCTACTACCCTTGTGAAAATTACCAAGAAAAAATTATGAATAAGGCTTTGGTGTCTATTCTCATAACGTGTGTGACTTAAAGTAATATATTATTATGGGACTTTATCTTTGATATTCCAACTATCTCTCACACAAGGATGCATTGAGACATGGTATATTGAAAATAAAATTGGATAAATGTTTGAGAACTTTGGTTGATAATACATTTTAATTGATTAATTTGACCCATGCTCTCAATCCTTGAAGAAGTGTGTGAGTCACGCTCATAATAATTTAAAATATATGTGGTCATCTTTCATAGATTCAAACTTGATCACAATGCCCATTAAAATTGATTTATCCAATTTTGTCACATTTAATGCACCTAAAGCACAAATATTTCAGGGATCTTAAAGAATATGGACCTTTTATCATGTTAAACCCGAGGAGGAAACATTATAAAAGGCCTCATTTGCATGGTATTGAGGATATCCCTTTTGACATTGTAGCAAACTTATGATCATGTGATTCTCTTCTTGGCATTCAAAAGGTTGCCCAATTTGCTTATGGAAAATTGAAGAGATTAATATCATGAAGACTTGTTGAAGAACATTAATGGCATGTACCCAATAGACTCTTTGCACCATTGAGGCCACGAGGCACCTCAATTCCACCATAGATTTTTACCTCCAATACCCAATTTGAATTTCATTGGCTAGCTATAAAATTTAACAGTAGAAGCAAACTACAACAACCCAATTATCTAATTTTCATCTACAACCATGTATGCAATCCTGACATGAATTATCCATAAATTCATACATTTAGAACTAAACAACTGAGAAGTAAATACATACCAAACAAAAACATATAGAACATGGCACTTCATCACATATCTGTGAGATGAGACTATTATTCCATAAGGGTGAAATCCATAAGGTTTGGATGTAAGCTCTCCTACTCAACCCACAGCCCATAAAACTCACCGATGCTAGAAGTACCCTCTACATGTATCCCAAACGGCCATCATTCTTCCCCCTTAGCCTACATAACACTAGGAATGGAATCCCCTTCTTTACATGCAATCCCTCAGGTTATCCCAATTCCCTTATAGTTCTCTAACACACACTGGTCAAGGAATTTCATTGTTGGGACTCCAAGGAATTTTAGTTGTAGTTCATATTCCTCTCACAATAGCATCATTAGCATTAGCAACAACACCCTTGGAAATGGCATAAACCAACCCTGAAAGTGCATTCCCTTGTTTCTAGAAGTTAATGTCATGATACCACCATGTCTACTATATTTTCTACTAGCCAAAATTATTCCAAAATAAGTGGATGATGGAATGTTCCAAATCTAAAGATTCTATTTGCAGGTTGGGAAACCTCCATGTGACCCTCATGAGGAGCCCATGCTTCCTCTTTGATCTCAATATTAGGTTAATATAAACAAGGTTAATTAAGTCATGTCTACTAATCATAGGTTTAGGGACTTTCCAAGATAAATTCACTAATTAAGGATTATAATCAAGGCTAAGGATATGGGATAGATAACTCACTAAGGTTATCTCCCTTATCCCTCTTTCACACCCCCCACTTGTGGAATCATAGCCCCCTTTCACTTTTCCCACTTATGGAATAATATCTCCCCATCTCTTCTTTTCACTTCTTCATTTGCAGCCATTAGGGTTTTTAAACTAAATATCAATGTACATAATTACAATATATTTGGTCATCCCAGACCATTTAGGTCCAACTTTTAGCCACTTGATCATTAGGTACACATTTACATTATGTGGTCAAAAATGGGTTATTACATTCCCCTCCCCCTTAATATATGTGTTGGCCTTGGTGCATCTCTCTCTCTCTCTCTCTCTCTGTGTGTGTGTACATAACAAAACATAGCAATGTCTTTAAACATGTACAATATTCCTCCACGTGGAATCCTCTAACAGGTAAGTTGCTTCTTCAGCTGCATCTGCCATGCCATTTTTTCCTTGCCATATTGCATAGTTTTTTCATATCCTGTATGCAATGCATCTACAATTAATATTCAATACCATGGTTTCCTCCTAAGGCTTGGCATATCAACATCTATATGAATATTTCTTTGTTTTGCATGACTTCCATGGGAAAAAGTTCAAATTACTTATATTTCCAACAGACCCTCCTTGATTACACTAGATTTGCCACATGAATCTCTTAATAGATTCATTTAAGTTGCATTTTCCTTTTTTCACTCACCCTTCTAAACTCAATCCTCCCCTTTTCTACTAAACAATCCCTCAAGCAATCCATCTTTCCAAGGCTTCCACATGCAAGAAGAGTGTCAATTTATAGAGTCATATTGTCAGATGTTCCATTGACAACCTCTAATCAACCAATAATATTATAGAAATCATAGGGTTCCAATGTCATCACAATGGATTTATTCTCGATCTTTCTAGTGTGCATTAGTTATCAATTTCCCTTACTACATATATTTACCATTCCCTTGTGTCATAAACATAAATATACAATATCATGAATCATACTTCTATCTTTCAACCAATATTGGAATAAACTTATTACAACAATTAAAATCCAAATAATACAACAAGTTCCACATAATACTTATCTTCCATTGTGCAAACATTGGTCCTTGTCTTCATTATGGCTTACTTTCACTGCCATTTCCATGACATCTTTTTATGCAACTTTTTTCCCTGGACAAAGTGTTCTTGTATTCCATCAAAACAAACTATTTTTTCATACAATTCTTTCATTGTATCCACAACAGTTCCTCAAATGATCTCAGAATTATGAATTACAAATAATTATATCAATTCATCTATTAGCATATTAATTGTGACAAAATATAGCACAAGTATGCATTCACACCATACATTCCAACATATGTGCCAACATATATGTGTGCATAACCACAAGATTTACACAGTCATGTGTGCATAACACAAGATTTACACAGTCCATTTAAGCACATTTGCTCAATGCACCCTTGCATTAATTTAAGAATATCATATGCTCATGTCATGCATTCCACCATGATGATTTGGAAAGACTATCAAACACCTTGAAACATCATCCAACCACTGCCCCAATACGTGCACAACCATTTGGACACCTTCTTTTTCATCTGAACACAACATCAAGAATATACCCTTTATCTACTAAACAATCCATCAAGCATACTAGAATTCATCTCCTTTATCTACTCAATAGTCCCTCAAGAAACCCTTCTCGTATGATGGTGTCTCAATGTTGGAAACAAGATTATAGTCTAGGACATTAGCACAAGTACAAATTTACCATTGGACACTTGTGTAGCGCAATAGGATTTCCATATCCAGTAGCACTATGGCCTCACCCATGACTATCTCACATGGAATTCACTTCCACAATAGGATCATAGGTCTTGACTTGACTGGGTTATTACTCATAACCAACACACATGCCATGTTACTTTATTTCATATGAATGCATTATAGTCTTTTAAACAATCATATAGGTCTAATACTTTCTATATTTACCACACCATATCATATCACACCATGGGGGGTATCATTCACCTAGATGTATGAAAACATCACAAGCATACCAATTTATGATATTTAAATATGGTTGAAGGGATTCTTACCCAATCCATTTTCCAGCACTTATGTGATCAACATAAATAAATTCATAAATGCATGGTAGCCATCAACTTATGTGATGTTACTCAATCAATTGGTGTCATATGAAAACTTACATAGCCCTTTTGTCCATTCTCTTAATCAATACTTTATTATCCTTATCATTTCTTTACAAGGTTAACTTCCATACGTAGCAATATAATCAACATATTCTCCCATGCCTCAATCAACTCTAATTATACAACCATCATCAACAACACTAAATATCATTCTATGCTCATTGCATATGTAACATCATACCACTTTTACCAATACACAATATCATATGTATGCACAAACATATGTATATGCCTATGCAGTATCTCTTATATACCCATTAGTGCATATGCATTTTAACTATTGCATTCTATTGTATTGTTAATATTCCTATGACTTAATTATCTAGAAATAGAACTCAAAACATATAATAGCAAGAAACAAGTTAAGCAATTCTCTCTTCCAACTCTTTTTCATAGCATGGAATTTCACTTCCATGTCGTAGCTAATCCAATCCATGAAATTTCTACCAATCACACAATGCATCATTAACAATGATTTTATTACCTAGTAACAATTCACCACATGTCTAAAGATTCATACTTTCTACTTTCAAAACATATAGTTATTATTCTATAAATAAACTAAATTTAAGATGAGAAAACCCCATCTTTATCAATTCTAGCATGTTGGCATTGTTTTCCAATTGTTGCTACAACAATTTTCATAGCCACAAGTAGCTTCCTTTACCATTGTAATAGCTACCAGTGGTGTCTTGAATTGCCCTCAAGTTCCATTTTAACATGTAGAAATCTTTTCTCAATTTGGGTTGTCTTTTCATTTTGTTCACCTTTGTATTGTTGCTTCATTCACTTTGAGAAATTATGGTTAATCCCAACTTGACATTTCTTGATTTCCAACCCTAAGTAGCATTGCAAGATTCATTTGTTGCTTCTTTCCTTTGGTCAATATTGCCCTAACATTACCTTTGTCTTCAATTTCTAGAAATTCATAGTGCTACGATTAATTCCATTCATGTTCCATTTGTAGTCTTTAATTTCAAAGTCCATTCTCTTTTGCAAATCATGCCAAGCTTGAATACACTTTTCACTTGTATGATCTATTTATAGTTCCATTTCGGAAGTCACTGTAATATGTTATGTCTTTCTTTCATTTATTTTTTAGTTGTATACTCAAAATGCACTCAACATTCTTTATATTAATCCTCTTCTAACAATACTTATTAATCCTCTTTTCTATGGAACTCTTCACCACAATTATGAACCATGCAATAGATCCACATGCACTAGAATGTGTTACTACACCATTGGTAGCTTCTACATTAGTGTAAGTTCATCAGTTCTCGTCATTCTTTACACATAAGTTGTTGGTCCTCATCCTGCAACTCTTTCAAGCATGCATCTACTCTTCCCATGACGATGATTTACTCATCACATCACTTCATGCAACCGTGATCTGCAACCTCTTATTACTTAGTCGTATTTATCTATCTTCATGGTTAAATATTTGCATTCCCTTTTAATGCATAAAGATGTCATATGTATCTATTGGTATGTTTTATGCTCCCATTAGATGCCATTATTTCCTTAGTAACTATATATGATAGCTAATTACCCTAAATAAGGGCTTCCACAACCCTTCTCTGCAATCCATATTTCACATTCTGAATATAGTAATTTCCTTGCATGCATTTTGATTAAATAACCATCAATACTTAGTCACTATTGTAGTCCCAGGTTCATGTGGTTACCATAGATACATTATATAATCTAAGCAAGCATACACAATGATATAGATACAAGAGATGGGACAGATAGAGAGAACACAAGCCTTTATATTAACCAGCAAGAGCATAATACAGTCATAGAACCAATCTAATTTCTACATCGGCTCAACAGCCTATATATATATCTGTCAATATGGTTACATAACCGTCTGTCAGTCTAACCGACCGAACCGACCTACACTAGTGGACACGACCTATCGACATGTGCTGTAGAGTGGTCGGGCAGAGGCCTAGTCGACAGGCCAACCTAGGCCCCTCCAACATCTCCCCCACCTCAAAATATTTCTTCGTCCCAAAGAAACGAGGAGATAAAAAATACAAAAATAATGAGTAAGAAGGTTATGATGATGGTAAGCTAGAGCTAGTAGCATCGGGCAACTATAAGCAGACTTTGAGAATGACTTCGGCGGAAACAGAAAGATGGTGCTGGAACTCTTCCCAGGTGCGTAGCAAATTCTAAATGTCGACAGTCAGTGTCATGAGTTTTGATAAGTTTTCCATCTTGTCGTGGGTGGATATAGCCTGTAAGTGTATCATGTCGGGGCCAAATGTAGTGATTGTTTCCTGGACAGCAACAAGTAAATGTCAAAGTTGGGGCTGAATTTCTTCAAGTTTATTGAGGCCGCAACATGCCTGAGATATCCACTGTCTTTCTTGTTTTTCTAACTTGTCCAGCTTTTTATTTTCCATGACGATCTGATTATCCAGTCTTTCAATAAGTGCCTCTTCTATAGTCAAATGCTATTGGTGAAGTGTGCCTAACAATGTCCTTGTCTTTTGTAGTTCTTTGTAGACTACACCATAATGTACATACTAGTTTTCTAGAACTTTGGCGAGTTTTGCTGCTTGAATATCATACTGTTTGAGTAACTTGACAACTTCTGTGAAGGATGCAAACTGATTTGCCATGAGAGAAGCTACTTCGACAGCCTGGTCCTATTGTCTTTTGAGCAGCTCGAACTGTAACATCGACATGACAGATTTGAATAGTTGGTATGCTCTATCAAGAGGTGATGTCGTGTCAGAACTGGCTAGAAGTGGGATAACTTGCTAAGCTAAGTTTTCACACTTATCAAGAAATGTAGTCCATTCTTCCTGTAGCTGGAGTATCTGATCTTCTGATTCCTATTGGCGACATCTTTGCACTCTGAAAACTACATCTTCAAGTAAATCCAGCTCTTCTTGGGATGCCAACTATGGCTGATAGCTTGTAGTAGCTCCAAATTGATCTAAGTATACTGAGAGAGTATTTTCTGATTGATCTTGCTGCATTTGCAGTTTTTTGCTGAAGTTCTCTTTCTTTGCGTTTCTTCTCTTTATGTTTCTTTCGGCTACTCTTCTCTTTTTCTTTTTCTTTACTTATGGCTTGTTGTTCTGGCCCCTTATCTTTTTCGGTTGTTGCTAGCTGACTATCGATGACTGCTTGCGTGCTGGAAATAGCTTGTTCTACCCAGACTTGTATACTTCGTACTGCTTCGGTGGTGACTGGAATTTCGTGTTCAACAGTTCCGGCACTTGGTGGAATATCTGCTGGTATGCTGGATGTCTCCATATTGCTTGTACTGATATCTGGAACATTAGTGTGCTCTAATGGTTTTGTCGAGTCAACTGCAAAATCTTGAATTGTGGTTGATTCCTTGGCATGAGTGGAAGCGGCTTTGACTGCTCCTGTCGTGATTGCTTCTTTGTTGTACTGTTGTGTAACCAGACTAGACTTGGGTCCATCGACAGGGAGACTCGACTGACTTATTGGGAATGATGGCAGGTTGACTGATGTCGTAAGTGGCACTCTTGGTTCCTAAAAATGTATGACCGGGAGCACTATAACTTCTTTTGGCAGGGAATAAACATGACAATTAAACATATGGTGGCTGACTGTGATACTTTCCAGGTCAACAAGGGTGAAACGACATTACTTTAGAGACTGCTCGAACCCTTGTCCATCCCTGCAAAGATTTGGACAACTATTTCTATGGATTTCCTAGAAGCGCTCCAGTGGTACAATACCACATCTAAAAGGACACCATATGAAGCAATCTATGGACATGCACCGCCAGTTCTTCTTCCATACACCCTCAACAGCTCCCCAGTTCAGGAAATTGACTCAGTTCTTCGACACTGTGATCAGATTCTCTCATTCTACAAGACAATCTTCACATGGCAAGAATTCGACTGAAACAACAAGCCGACCAACACCGTTCTGAGCGCACTTTTCATGCAGCAGTTATGGTTCTTCTTTGTCTGTAGCATTCCAAGCGACCCTCCCTGCAACTCAAAAGATGTCAGTGGCCCGGAATGCAACCCAAGGATGCTACAGGGGAACCACTCCTTCAAATTCTGCATCAATTTCCACATCTAAAGCTTTGAGGACAAAGTTTTTTCTAAGGGAGAGGGGATGTTAGGAACCCATGTCAACCCTTCTATTTACTTAGTATATTTTTTTTGGATGCATATGCTTTTTATGTCGTCCCGTAGTATTTGTTGATCCATAGTTTGTCTTATTGTTGTCGGATGCATATGCTTTGTAAGTCATGCCGTAGTAATTGTTGATCCATAGTTTGTATTGACACATGGTATTGACCCATGGTATTGGTGCCTAGACTTAGTATATACATTTGTCTTGAGACCAATGAAGGTACCGTGAATTTATTTGTATTGAGCTTGCTCAAAGGAGGTTTCCCCCTCGAAGTGGCCTGTGATCAATAAAAGTGATTCTGAGTTCTGTTATTTCTGCTATCTCATGTATTTTCATTAATTAATTGTTGCAGGTTCTTCACATGCTCTAATATTTATAACGTGTTCTAATCGTTGGTCCAAATAGAGAAAATTTCTTTTCAAGTAACTCGTCGTAGAACACGTTATTTCCTACATTGCAACCAAATATTTTGATTAGATAGATACAATGAATCTAACAATACTATTCATGGAATACAATTTAATTATTCCAATGGTTTGAACATAATTACCATGGAATTTTTGAACCTTTACCAAAACCAAATCATGGTCCATCTGTAAAGAAACCTATAATTTCTCAGTGCTCTTGACATCTAATCCTGGAGTCTTGGGGCTCGTCTCACCCCCTAATGACCGAGGTGAAAGAGTATTAGAACCATGGGTTATCTGCAAAGTTGGTTTCATGGACTACCCCCTACCAACACTAGGTGTAGAATCAGGGCCAAACCCAACAATACTAGGAGAAGGGGATCCAAAACCATGTGCAGTAGGAGCATAGGGTGCAAGCATAGAGGCATGTCTGCTACTCCCTACACCAGGTTCTTCTTCTTTGAAGAATATCTACAAAAATAGAATTCAAGGGAGTCAGGCTCTCGGATTCGTTTAAAAAAATGAGATATCCTTTAAATCAAGAAATGAAATATGATTATAAAAAACATGCATTGTACTTATGAATGCAAGCCATCAAGTATTGACATCTTTTTCCATTTTCTGGTGTATCTTCACCGCCCATCAATTCTACTAGTTTGAAAGCTATTTTTTAAGCTTTTTCTTAATAGCTGCCAGAGGGTCATCGGCTTCTGAAATGTCGACGTCATCCTCATTAGGATTAGGCATTGACGTAGGAGTCTACAAATGATCATATCATGGAAGAATGATAAATCATGTAACAATGAACTCTACACTCGAATAAAACTAAACAAAATGGAATGCAATAAAAAAATATAAATCACCATATATTATCTCACCTAAACATGGTCGATGCCTTTCCCCCGATCAACCAAAAACATAAACAAAGATATGTTAACCATATATCCAAATTTGGATGAAAGCTCATCAACATTACAACAGAAAGGATATATAACAAAAACTAATGAACATCTAGTATGCATGCCTTTTAGCAAAAAATGAACATGAGTGTGTAAGGATACTTGCATGATTCCGAGATCCTGTTCAAATTATAATTGACCAACAACTCCTTCCCCACAAGTATTGACTTTATTGCAGTGACCACAATTTTCTTTTCCTCACACTCGACAAACACACAATTGGATAATTTGTTTGTGTTTTTGGGTCAAGTATTGTTTAGAACCCCAACAATATTTCTGTAAGCTTTTGGCCTTGCATCGATATATATGGAATATCATTTGACTTGATTGTTTTCTTTCATTTTATTAAAATTTGCACAAACTCCATATATGTGCATGGTGGTTAGATATCGTGTTAGTTTACCCCAATGTGCATAATCATATGTTGGGCTAACATAATCCATTAGTTCAACCTCGATGTTATATGGAACCTTCACATCGTCCATTGTAAAGAGCCCCAAACCATGCAAAGTAAATGGAGCAATTTGATATGTTCTTCCATTAATACTAAAATCCGTGTTTATTTCAAGAAGTGGTTTTGATTTCCAATTCTTCAAATAATGTGTGTACATCAATGGAACTTCTTTGTCTTCGGTGAACTCATTGTCATTAGAGAATGACCCTCCTTCAGCCAGAAAGAATTCCATACATTTTTTAAATTTTCTTCTAACATTGCTACCTCTAGTTGATATTAATGTACTGCTAGATGCTTCGTCTTCTCCGATTTGTTCAAGACAACCATCGCTATCCAAAGATAATCTAACAGGTATGTATTTAGTTGTGCCTGCAATTAATGTCAAGAAACATATGAAACATCAATGTGCGGTGATGACTATATTAACTATGTTATGGCTATATATCATAACATGTGATGGCTATCTTAACATGTGAAATTAGTGGCTTCGAGGAGATCTTATTTCTTCATATTATAAGGACCCTAAAAAGGGAGGAAAGAGTTATCCCTCCATAGACACCGCATTTAGTTTCTCTTGGTGAAGATTCTTCTCATGAATGATTATGGGATATAGGGATTCGCTAGTACTTGGGTTATCGCATCTATTTTTCATGTTAAAATTCAACATTGTAAGGTAATCCTTTCACAATCTACGTAGTTAATTTTTGTTGTGGTATTTGGTTCTTGTTTCTAGGTTCCTAGGCTCAATCTTAGGTTAGCAATGTGCTCAAAGAATGGGATAGATATTTATTTTGAATCCCATAGTGTTCAAGCTCAATTTGTAGTTGAGAATATTCATGTGATTGTGAAATTGCATGCAGGTTAAGAGGGATACTGTCACAACTCTGGTTAGTCACCTCACTCACCCAAGCTCAGAATTGCTTGGAAATTCGTCCTAGGGGCTCAAGTGGTGTGCGAACACCATCTTGAGTTAGGAACACAACGCACATGGGTGTGTCAAGTCAGAAGCATTGACGCACTTGACTTAGGCGTTGTGTGAGCACGGCAAGAAATGTGGGCGCAAGTGAGCAAGGGTGTGGTATTCAAGCCATGGACTCATGGGAGAGGGGAAACCCTACCTATAATCCAATTTCACAAGCCCAACAATAATGATGGTTCATTGATATGAGGTCCCACTTATCAGCTATTGATATGGGTCATCAGCTTCTGAAATGTCGATGTCATCCTGATTTCTTGTAAGCACAAAAAAAAAATGTGGGCACAAGTGACCACGGGCATGGGGTTCAGTAAACACACCAAGGAAGAAGCAACGGATCGGCAAGTGTGGCAAGGGTCAGGTTGGAGCACTTCAAGAGGGTGCGTTCCTGATAGAGAGACCAAGTGGTGCCTAAAGCGGACAAGCGTGGGTTGCAAGCATCAATCGAAAGCACAACAAGCACAGTAGTCTTGTAGGTTCTTCTTATGGAGCTGCTAGCTAGGCGCTCCGTGGTTGGGCAAGTTGTGTAATACCCCTAGTTTTGACTTGGAATGTATTATCCAAATTTATATAAATGATGTAAATATGCTAGTGTGAATTCCTAGTACGGAGCTCAAGGCCAAGGCCTGACTAGTGAATGGATACACATGTATGATGTATATGTTTTTATTTGGACCATTTGGTTGGCTTTTATGCCTAATTCGAAATGTATGTAAATATTATGTTGAAAATTAATAAAATGGTCCAACAATGGCTTTGTAAAGAGCACCAAAGGGGCTATGATTCCACCAGAGGGGAAGAGGAAGGGAGATTATGGGAAACCCATTCCTATGTTGCCATGTGTTGACCTTAGAACTCACCCTAAATTCTATCATGTGATGAGAATAAGCCACTTATCTCCTTTTTTGACCATTTTCCAATCATTTATTGCACATGTGAGGTTGGTGGGAAAAGTCACTTCATGTAGTTATTGAGCATGGGGATTGTGACAGTTATGTCAGCCATCAGTTGTCCTATTTATTCTATGGTCAGAAGCCATGTCAGCTGTCTTTTCACCCTCACCTCATATCCTTGGAGTCAACACTCTTTTGATCATTATTCCATTCTCATTCTCTCATGCAAGCTATTGCACCACATAGAGTTTTCTCCATTTATGTTCATGTCAATTAGCAGACCATGTGTTAAACCAATAAATTTGAATTAGAGGGAAGTGTTGTATTTTTGGAAGGGAAAAATAGTTGGATGTAGGTGAGCAAAGAGGTTGGGCAGCTAGGAACCTTACCCATGGAGTTTTTTTTTTCTGTAGTTGCTTGTGAACTCACAAATCAAGGCTACAGGTGGTTCTATAAAAGCCATATCAGATTGGACTTCTTCTATGCATACACTAGAAGCACCCAGCGAGATGGATCGCCCAAGAGAACCGTGGATCAGTGAAGGGGATGTCTGAGCTAGAAGGGTGTTTTGTGGATAAGGAATTGTGGAAGCCAAGGCTATGTGGGCTGATTGAGACCCCTATAAAGATCTGTATGAGCAATTGACTAAGCACATAGAGCAAAATGAGTTGTGGGATGAGAGACATAAGCCTGTAGATGTTTCCTTCGCCCTGGCGGCCGCATACCCCATCTTGGGGGTGGCCTCTCAGCAGCAAAAATAGTATATGCTGCACAAAGTGCCTATGGTTGGGTGGAAAGTGTTATTACACAACCAGTTTCTTGGATTTGCGTTGGATAAAGATAAGTATTCTTATGCACTTGAATTCTGAACCATTTTATTTGATTCCTGTAATGTTATGCTGATGTATTTTCATATTAAATGTGTGTGGATTGTTTTGAATTCCGTTTTGCATGCTTAAATTACATTTATGCACACACTCTGCTGTTGAAAATCGTATTATGGGCTTGGGGTGAATTTATTAGAGCCCAGTTTTTTTCCAACGTCCCCTCCCGATTGTCGGATTGGGTGAGGGGGATGTTACATAGTGGTATCAAAGCTTCTGGTTGCAATGGCGGAGCTGTATGGGCCAGAAATCACAATCTATAGGTAACAGGATCATAAATGGATGTGCAGGGTCAGGTTGTGTTGAATGGATGTGCAGGGTTAAGTTCTGTTGAATGGTTGTCAAATGACAGTTGAATGGCAATTAACCGACTTGGAGAAGTTCGAAAAAAACTTCAAAGCCTTCCTCATTATTGACCAATGAAAGCCTTGCATGAAACCTGAAATTTCGAAATTTGGTAAAATTTGGTTGGGCCCCATCTGTGCCAGGTGGCAGGGTGACGAGGAGGATCCACGTGGGCAGGAGGTCCGATGTGGAGGAGCTGCGTGGGAAGAGTGTGTGATGTGGACTTGCCACATCATATCCGTATGTGCCGATGACCGTAAAGGATGGAGCAAAGGTGGTTTCCTTTACCGCTCTTCCGACTTGCAAAATATTGTTGTGCTGACACATGGAAGGTGGTTTGGTATTTCGCAACCACCCATCACTTCCTCCTAGCATGCATGTTGGCGATGTGAAATGGCTATGGGTCATTGATCTTTTCACCGCCCGATCAACGACTGTTGATCGCTTCCACTGTTTAACCGTACCCCAACAGTTACGTCACATGTTATATCCCGTGCTTCTTACTCCCGTGAAACCTACCTCCATCGTAGATATCGCCTACCGCTCCAATCTAAACCGTTGATCTCTTCCACTGTTTAACCGTAAAGGAGGAAGCATGAAGGTGATTTCGCAGTAGTGGAAGGTGGTTTCCCTTACCACCCTACCAACTTGCGAAATCATGTAATGCTGACATCTAGATGGCAGTTTATGATTTCGCAACTGCTTATCTCTTTAGTTTGGCGTGCTTGTTTGTGCCATGAAATGAGTATAAACCATTGATATTCCACCAATCAATCAACCGCCGTTGATCTTGTCCACTATTTAACCACATCCCAAAGATTATTACGGCGATTTGGAATGTGTTATACTCCTCGATTATTCCTCTTACGAAACTTACCTCCGCCATTGATCTTCATCTCCTCTTCAATCTGAACTGTTGATATATAATCGTTCTGCAGAATGCACCAATAGCAAGCCCCCTTGACCCCTGTCGTCCCCCTCATATGTTGTTGAGTGTGAGAAAATTATGTTGTTTAACAGAAATTGACAATATGGGTTGTTCCAAGGTTCAATGAAGATTATGTTGTAATTTTCTAAGACTGTAATAAATCTAACAAATGTGTTTATAAACACTTTTGCATATTCAGAATCATATCAATGATAGTTAAGGATCAACAACCCTGTCTAGTGTAGTTGAGAAGTATTTGGTCTTGGTTGGACCAAGAAGAAGAGTATCATCATGGAGGATGCACAAGATACTTATGAGGTTGAGGCAAATGCAATGGGAGAGAATGTATAGGTTGAAAATGCAGAGACAGAATCTAATGGTAGAAGAAACTGAGCAACTCCCCCAGACATTGCAGAAACCATGAGGAGTCTAAGGATGGAATTGCAGAGTTGCAGAGCAGACAATGATGGGATGATTAGAGCCCAAGAGGAGCAGAATTAGTTGAATGCAGCTATGCTTCAAATTTTGACTAACATTCAAAGGCAGATAAACCATGGGCAGAATTCAGAAAATCAGGAAAGGAGTGGGCGTAGCTCAAGGAGGAATTCCCACAAGAGATCCCATAGTTCAAGAAGGATTTCTAGAGATAGGACATACACTCCAGAAATCTCTTCTATTGAATCATCTAACTCCAAGGAATCCATTGAAGGTTCAAGCTCTTCATCTCTTAATATTAAGAGGAAGAGGTCTTCCAAGAACAACTCTTATGGAGAATTTAAGAAGGCCAAACCTCCTACCTTTGATGGTGAAGTTAAACCTGGTCAAGAAGCTGAGGCTTGGCTTCTTGGGATGAGGAAATATTTCCAAGTCCAAGACTATTCAGGAAATATGAAGGCAAGAGTGGCCATCTTCAATATGAATGGAAGAGAATCTATATGGTGGGAGCACCTTAGGCAAGTAAAGAGGATCAATGAAAGGAGCACCAGGCAAGTAAAGAGGATCAATGAAAAGTACCTTTCTGGCAGGTACTATGATGACAAAATCAAAGAGTTCCGTGAGCTGAAATTGGGACAAATGACTATGGAAGAATATGCAAACAAATTCTTGGAGCTGCTAAGGTATGTCAAATATATCAGGGATGATAAGGTAAAGATTCAACGTTTTCTAAGTGGACTCCCCCAGTCATATAAAGATAGAATTGAGTCTGATGAACCTCAAACTCTTGAGGAGGCTATAAGAAAGGCCAAGTATTGTTTTGATCAAAACGAAAGAAAACTAGATTCCATAAGACATGGAAGGATAAGAAGAATGAAAAATTTGACCAAAGGAAGAAGGGTTTCAAGCCTCCTCAATTCTAAAATCAGCCAAGGCAGCCACCATAGGGTGTGACTAAGCCAGCTAGAATGATGGGAGACAAGCCAAGAGAACCAAGAGAGCCTCTTCAATGTTGGGGATGTGGAGGAGATCACATGCTTAGAAACTATCCACATCGGAATGGGAATGAAAAGCAAGTTCACAACATCCAAGAAGCAGAAATAGTGGGTCAAGTGGCAAGGACCATCCCTAGGATTTATGTAGCACTAGAGGACCGCCAAGAAGACCATCAGTCAACTATGGTTGAATTTGAAGGTAAGATTGCTAAGCAATCTATTTCTATTTTGATTGACCTAGGATCTACTCATAGTTATATCAGTCCTAAAGTTGTTGAGATTTGTGCTTTTAAGAAATCAAAGCATAGTAAATCATGGTTAGTTCAACTAGCCACTGGAACTAAGAGGAAAGTTAGTGAAATTGTGGATAAATTCCCATTGGAAATGGATGGACTATACACTTTTGCAAATCTGAATGTATTGCCACTTGGTTCCTATGATATTCTCATTGGAGTGGACTGGTTGGAAGCTCATAGAGTTAAGCTTGATTGCTACAATAAGAATTTTGAGTGTATTGATGAAGAAGGAAGCCCAAGGGTTGTAAAGGGCATTCCAAAGGTAGTTTATTTTAGACAGATTTCAGCCATACAGTTGAAGAAATTCTATAGGAAAGGTTGTTAATTATATGCAGCCCATATTTTGGAGAAAATAGAAAATGAAATTTCCAAGTTGGAAGACCATTCTATGTTGCAAGAATTCAGGGATGTGTTTCCCAATGAAGTTCCAGGACTTCCTCCAAAGAGGGACATTGATTTTACAATTGATCTTGTTCCAAGAGATGCTCCAGTTTCCAAAACTCCTTACAAGATAAGTACACCAGAATTAGTAGAGCTGAAAATGCAACTGCAAGAGTTGTTGGAAAAGAAGTACATAAGGCCAAGTGTGTCTCCATGGGGAGCACCCGTACTTTTTGTGAAGAAGAAAGATGTAATGCTCAGGTTATGTATTGATTACATGCAACTGAACAAGGTTACAGTGAAGAACAAGTACCCCTTGCCTCGAATTCATGATCCTTTTGATCAAATGATAGGGGCAAAGGTGTTCTCAAAGATTGATTTGAGGTCCGGTTATCATCAAGTGAGAATCAAGGAAGAAGACATTCACAAGACAGCCTTTAGAACAAAGTATGGGCCTTATGAGTTTGTGGTGGTCCCATTTGGTCTCACCAATGCACCAGCTACATTCATGTGTCTCATGAATAGTGTTTTCAGCAAGTATTTGGACAAGTTTGTTCTTGTATTTCTAGAGGACATTCTCATTTATTCCAAGAATGAAGAAGGGCATGAAGAACACTTGAGATTGGCTTTGCAATTGCTAAGGGATCATAAGTTCTATGCAAAGCTAAGCAAATGTGTCTTTTATAAAAATAAAATTCATTACTTGGGTCACATTATTTCCGAGGAGGGAATATCGATGGATCCCGAGAATATTGAAGCCATCATGAATTGGACAACTCCAAGAAATGTGACAGATGTGAGATCTTTTATGGGTCTTGCTGGTTACTACAGGAGGTTTATTGAAGGATTATCAAAGGTTGCACACCCAATAACTTCTTTTCAAAAGAAGGGGATAAATTTTGTGTGGACATCGAAATGTGAAGAAAGCTTCCAAGTGTTGAAGAAGCTTCTCACAAGTGCTCCAATTCTAAAGATTGCAGATCTGGAAAAATATTTTGTAGTATGTATAGATGCATGTAAAGATGGACTTGGAGTAGTTCTTATGCAAGATAACTTTGTGGTATGCTACGAGTCAAGGAAGTTGAAGGGGCATGAGAAGAAATATGCTACTCATGATGTGGAGCTTGCAGCCATAGTACATGCTTTAAAGATGTGGAGGCATTACTTAATGGGATGAAAATTTGAGCTACGGACAGACCATTATGGTCTGAAATATTTGTTTGAGCAGCCCAAAATAAATGCTAGGCAAGCTAGATGGATGGAATTTTTATGTGAGTTTGATTTTGAAATCAAACACATAAAAGGAAAAGAAAATAAGGTGGTTGATGCACTTAGCAGAAAGGTACATGAGATGCATGTAGTGTAAATATTTGATTCAGAGATCACTACTCCCTTTGAATCGCCCTGAGATCTCAAGTGGTATGAGTCTCAATATCAGTATATACTCATAAACAACATAGACTAAAAAAACTAGATCTGCATTTACCAACTGAAATATAAATGCAATCAACCACATAAACAACAGATGTACCTTGGAACCCTTGCGGGAGAAACCAGCTAACTATGGGGCTATCTTCTCTCTCAATCCCAGAGCATATAGATGTATAAATGACAATACAATACAGGATTACCTCAGCTGGTAACTCAATCACTCTGAAACAAGACAGAGCCCAAATTTGCATGCATCCAGCTGATGCATGCACTGAAGAAGTAAGCCCTAACTGCCAAACTAGATCTGAGTGCTCTGAAGGTGCCTCTGATTGATCTGACCTCTCTATATCTCTCTTCTTTGATTTACTCACTCTAAAGACTTCCCACTGATGAAATCAGCCTCCTCTGCATGCACAAGTGAGCCCTCCCCTCTAGATGTCAAATGCTCGTACTAGTCTAGATCTTAACATATATGAGCTTCGATCGTCCCTAACCTTCCTCCAATGCTGAGGCAAGGCTATCCTGGAATTCTCGGACTCCAAATCGGTCAATCCAGCTCACAACGAGCTTCTCCTCCCTTAGGAAAAACATCCTCTTCCAAGAGAACTCGGCCTTCTCCAATCTCTACATAAATCACACTGTTGAGTTCTCTCAGCTCATAGTACTAGCTGTCTAGCCTCTCTGGAACTGAATGTCACTGATCTAGATCAGATCTGACCTTCCTAGCTCCTGCAGCAACTCCTCTCTATCTCAGAAAGTCACCCCACATGTGCAGCTATGCCCTCCTCACTCTAGTAGTATCTATCTCCGCAATGCAACTGAGTAGCCTCATCTGGGGACCCCCTGCCTCTATAAATAATCTCACCAATGAATTAAGTTTGTCAAAACCCTAATTCCTGGTGCATGCAAAAATTCACTTTTGCATGCATGCATGAAAAAGGTCACTTTTGCATGCAGTCACTGAATGTTGACAGGTCATGCAAAACTCATGCATGCAAAGGTCAATCTCCCCTGAAGCTCTGCATGCAGCCCCCACTGGCCTCATGCCACTCAGTAGAGTGCCTCTACTCCATCCTGATGCCTATGCAACTAATGTACCTCCATGTAAGGCAACTGAACCATGGAGGAAATCCTGGAGTTACCATAATCTAACACTCCCACTTAATGAGGGAAGTCCTGACAATGATGCCTGGATCCATCAATTCCACTACTGCTGACACGGATCTAACTGATCTGCTTGTCACTGCTCTCTGACCTAAAGAACTCTGATCAATCTCCATATGTGTGGCTTCAGAAGAAGCCCTCTTGTCAACCACTACTAACTCTTCAACTGCACTCTGACTCAGACTCCCTCTGAGTCTTTGATGCTATAACCAACCCTGAAGACTTCTCTCAAGTGGATCTACTACTCTGTAGATCATTTGCGTATGACCCTGAGTTGACTCAGCTCTGTAATTCAACTCCCTCTATCTCCGAACTGACTGAGCTCTCTCCTGAGGCAATTCCATCTCAACCATGTCATACTAGCTCACTCTCTGACTGGTGCTTGCATGAACAGAATGTTCATCCATCTGATGTGATCCCAAGGGATCAATCTCCTGAGACTTGTCACTATCAAGAGCATCTCGCTCATACATCGGAACTCCATAATCATTGCCTTGATCCTCATCATGGTGAGCATCTCGCCCACCCATCTACTAAACAGCTCACTCCTCCTAGCCTCATCTCTGCTATGAGCATCTTGCTCATCATCCAACTCTATATTTGAAGAGGATGCACTCATCCATCCTGATGTGCTCAAGGTAGGCTATCCATGAACCAAGTATTCACCATCAATCCTGTGACCCAACAAGACTGGGTCTACTCCTCTATGATAGGTAAATATATGATCCCGTTGAAACACCACTGAACAACCAGTAGCTGCCAAGGCTGCCACTGAGAGGATACTCCCTCTCAATCCTAGAACAAAGAGCACTCCTGAAACCTCCAGGAGCTCCCCACGGTCAAGCAGAAACCTCGCTCTTCCCAATCCAGTGATCAAGTGGTCAACTCCCTACACATCCCAAGCCAACTGCAAGGGTGTGTGCTCTAATATAAGGAATGCATCCCGCACTCCTGTCATGTGACTGCTGAGCATGCAGTCCACCCTCCAACTCTGATCAAATGGAGCCTCTGGTAGGCCACTATCATGCCCTGACTGAACTGAAGCTAATGAGAACTCCTTCTCAAACTAATAAGTAAACTCATCAACCTCTTCCACTATTGCTAACTGCACATCCTCAACCAACCATCTCTCAGTCTTCATGTGCATGCATATCTCATGCACATGCAGCATGGATCATGCAAGACCTCACGCACATGCATATCTCATGCACATATTTGTACTAACACTCCCTCTTAGTGAGGAAGGTACTATAGGAGAAGCATCCACCAGGATCAAACACATCATATGCTATTGCAGCTACTCCCTCTAAACTGGAAGACTTTCTGGCTGCATCTGCTGCACTCTGATATGCAAATATGCGCTCCTCCTCTATCAATGTCATCTTGAGAGAAGCATCATGCTCTCCCTCTGTCACTAATACTGAAACTGTATCCAAGGTCTCCCTGGACCCACATACAGGCTTTCCCATCAACCTGTACTCTACTCTCAAGCTAGTGGCCATAACTCTGCAAAACTAAAATACTGTAACCCATAGTGAAACAAGAATCTCTCCTGATCATAGATCTAACCACTGAACTCACAGATCTGATAGATCTGGTATCTATCCTAACAGATCTGATGTCTGCATGTTGTGGGGAAAATGCACCTATAGTTCAGGGGAGAAACTACCAACTTACGGTGATAAAGATAGGCTTACAAGCATTCTGCAAGTACAACAAATAATTGAAGAGATTAGGGTTTAGAGATGTAGGTACCTCATTCAGAAGGTTGATCCTAGCTTTGCCTCCCTCGCTCTTCAATGCTTATCCAGTGTTGCAATGCCTAGACTTGCAAAACAACTTGATACCTTTCTCAAAAACATTTGACTACATATATAAGACTGATATTCATAATAGAAAGAAGACATCAAATTATAAACAAACTGTAATCAAATCTAAGACACATTAATAGGTCATATTTGGAAAGAGAAGAACGCCTGATCTTTATTAATGAATGAAAGCAAGTACATACAGTTATACCTTCTTTCAAGCTTAGCACTTCATGAAACCTAGATTCAAGGTCTCCTGCTTCCGTTCTCCAAGGATTCTAGCCTCTAATCAACTATGCTAGGGTTTACCAAAACTGAAGCACAAGAGAGGGGGATGAGGGTCTCCATTCTTCCAGCATAACTTTGTAATTGGGCTTAGTCCTGACACATGGCCCTTCTACCCTCCTTATATAGTCAATGAAGGATAGGAAAAGAAGTTATAACCAAGTAGGAGGTTCCCCAACCAACTTAACTTCCCAAAATTTTGAGATTTTAACCAAAACAAGGGTGTACGCTACTCTACAGTAGACAAAGTTGCCTACATATGGAATTGAGCGCTACTATTTCAACAGTAGAGTCACGCTCATAAGGGTTTGAGCGCTACTATTTCAACAGTGGAGTCGCGCTCATGTTAAAAAATGGCCAAAACAGGCTTTTCTGCTCATTTTCAGGAGATGGTTTGGTCTGGAAAAATGTTCCTAAGGGTCATATACATCAAATGGGTCAAGAATGAGGTAATTTCAACCATTTTTAGTGTCCCAAATGACTCCTCCATTCACAAATGTCTTGTGTGTGACTGAACTTGATCTCAAGAAGTGTCGTCATGCGACCAAGGGAAACAAGTGTCGTCACGGACGGAGAGGTGTCATTTCAAGCTATAACACTACACTCACAGATCTAAAATCTGCTCTTCATATATGGACTCTTCTCTCATAGATCAGAACACTATGCATTAGATCTGATATATCTGCCACAGATTTAGACTCTACTCGTACCAGATCTGAAAGATCTATCTCAGATCTCACCTCCAAACTCACAGATCTGATAGATATGACCTCTACAACCTCATATCTAAGCTGTGGTCTTTAGATCTGGTAGATCTAGTCTCTATCTTCACTGATGTACTAGATCTATCTCAAATCTAGTCTCCAATACTACAGATCTGATAGATCTGACCTCTACAACCTCAGATTTGAACTGTGCTACTCAGATCTGGTAGATCTGGTCTCGATCTCCACTGATGCACTAGATCTATTTCATATCTAGTCTCCAACACCACAGATCTATGTGTGACTTCCCTCTTCGACCCTTAACAGGGCTCTGATACCATGCAAAAATTTGATTCAAAGATCACCACTCCCTCTGAATTGCCCTGGGATCTCAAGTGGTATGAGTCTCAATATCAGTATATACTCATAAACAATATAGACTCAAACAACTAGATCTGCATTTACCAACTGAAATATAAATGCAATCAACCACATAAACAACAGATGTACCCTGGAACCCTTGCAGGAAAAACTGGCTAACTATGGGGCTATCTTCTCTCTCAATCCTAGAGCATATAGATGTATAAATGACAATACAATACAGGATTACCTCATCCGGTAACTCAATCCCTCTGAAACCAGACAAACCCCAAATTTGCATGCATCGAGCCGATGCATGCACTAAAGAAGTAAGCCCTAACTGCCAAACTGGATCTGAGTACTCTGAAGGTGCCTCTGACTGATCTGCCCTCTATATATCTCTATGCTCTAATTTGCTCGTTCTAAAGACCACCCACTGATGAAATCGGCCTCCTCTGCATGCACAAGTACGCCCTCCCCTCTGGATGTCAAATGCTTGTACTGGTCCAAATCTTAACATATCTGAGCTCTGATCGTCCCTAACCTTCCTCCAATGATGAGGCAAGGCTATCCTGGAAGTCTCGAACTCCGAATCGGTCAATCCAGCTCACAACGAGCTTCTCCTACCTCAGGAAAAACATCCTCCTCCAAGAGAACTCGGCCTCCTCCAATCTCTACAGAAATCACACTGTTGAGCTTTCTCATCTCACAATGCTGGGTGTCTAGCCGCTCTGGAACTGAAGGTCACTGATCTAGCTCGGAGTTGACCTTCCTAGCTCCTGCAGCAACTCCTCTCTATCTTAGAAAGTCACCCCACATGTGCAGCTATGGCCTTGTCACTCTAGCAGTATCTCTCTCTGACAATGCAACTAGGCAGCCTCATCTGGGGACCCCCTGTCTCTATAAATAATCTCATCGATGAATTAGGTTTTCCAAAACCCTAATTCCCGGTGCATGCAAAAAGCCACTTTTGCATGCATGCATGCAAAAGGTCACTTTTGCATGCAATCACTGAATGTTGACAGGTCATGCAAAACTCATGCATGCAAAGGTCAATTTCCCCTGAAGCTCTGCATGCAACCTCCATTGGGCTCATGCCACTGAGTAGAGTGCCTCTACTGCATCATGATGCCTATGCAGCTAATGTACCTCCATGTAAGGCATCTGTACCATGGAGGACATCCCGAAGTTACCATAATCTAACATGTAGCAGCGATTAGTATTTGCCAATCAGATTTGAGGCAGCAGATTGTTAATTGTATTGCTGAAGATGAAAGGTATGTGCAAATAAAGGATAAATTGCAGCAACAGAATTTGGAAAAGAGGTATGAAGGTAACCATTTGGACGGTGACGGACTTCTTGTTTATAAAAACAGAATTTACATTCCTAATGTGGCAGATTTGAGAAGCATTGTTATGGATGAAATACATCAAATGCCATAGTCCGGTCACCCAGGATACCAGAAAACAATTGCTACAGTGAGAAAGCAATATTTTTGGTCGGGAATGACAAATGACATTGCTGAGTATATTTCTAAGTGTATGAAATGTCAACAAGTAAAGGATGAACATCAACACCCAGCAGGCTTGTTGCAGCCTTTTCCAATTCCAGAATGGAAATGGGATGTGATTTCTATGGATTTTATTATAGGTTTGCCAATGACAGTGAGGCAGCATGATTGCATCATGGTTGTGGTGGATAAATTATCTAAGGCAGCACATTTTATATCGGTTAAGGCCACATATAAAGCCGATGCCATTGCCAATATTTTTATGAAGGAAATTTCCAGGTTGCATGGTTTGCCTAAAGCAATAGTTTCAGACAGGGATACAAAGTTTACATCAAATTTCTAGAAAACTCTTTCTGTTGATTTGGGTACTCAGTTGAACTTTAGTACCGCCTACCATCCACAAACAGATGGGAAAACAGAAAGGGTAAATCAGGTGCTTGAAGACATGCTATGCATGTATGTGATGGAGAAACCAACCAAGTGGGAGGATTATTTACACTTGGTAGAGTTTGCATATAGCAATGGGAAACAAGCATCATTGGGCATGAGTCCATTTGAAGCTTTGTATGGCAGGAGGTGTAGAACACCAGTTACTTGGAATAATCCAGTGAACAGAATTGTACTTGGGCCAAAATTGCTTAAGGAAATGAAACAAGAGGTTGCAAATACTAGGAAAAATTTAAAGGCATCCCAAGATAGGCAGAAAATTTATGCACATAAGAATCGAGTACATAGAGAGTTTCATGTTATGGATCATGTTTACCTTAGAGTGAATCCAAGGAAGAGTTCCTTGAAGCTTGGAAGTTGTGCCAAGATATCACCAAGATATTGTTGGCCCTTTGAAGTGCTTGAGAGAATAGGACCAATTGCATATAGAATTGCATTTCCTGCTAACACTATAGCTCATAATGTTTTTCATGCTTCTTTGCTTAAGAAATATGTACATGATCCTAACCATGTGATTGATTGGGATGTGATTTAGGTGGAACCTGAGGAAGAGTTCCGAACCGAACCACTATGTATCCTAGATAGGAAAGTAACAATGCTCTAGAACCGAGCGATCAAACAGTTAAAGGTGCAATGGAAGCACTTCGGTCCCGATGAGGTTACGTGGGAATTGGAGGATGCCATGAGAGAGGCATATCCATTTTTGTTCCAATTTTGAGCAAACACAGAGGATGGTGTTATTCCAAGGGGGAGGGGATTGTAATAACCCTAGTTTTGACTTGGAATGTATTATCCAAATTTATGTAAACGATGTAAATATGCTAGTGTGAATTCCTAGTGCGGAGCTCTAGGCCAAGGCCCGATTAGTGAATGGATAGGCATGTATGATGTATATATTTTTATTTGGACCATTTCCTTGTATTTTATGCCTAATTCGAAATGTATGTAAATAGTATCCTGAAAATTAATAAAATAGTCCAACAATGGCTGTGTAAAGAGCACCAAATGGGCTATGATTCCACCAGAGGGGAAGATGAAGGGGGCTTATGGGAAACCCAATCCTATGTTACCATGTGTTGACCTTAGAACTCACCCTAAATTCTGTCATGTGATGAGAATAACCCAATTATCTCCTTTTTTGACCATTTTCCAATCATTTATTGCACATGTGAGGTTGGTAGGAAAAGTCACTTCATGTAGTTATTGAGCATGGGGATTGTGACAGTTATGTCAGCTGTCGGCTGTCCTATTTCTTCTATGGTCAAAAGCCATGTCAGCTGTCTTTTCACCCTCACCTCATATCCTTGGAGTCAACACTCTTTTGATAATTATTCCATTCTCATTCTCTCATGCAATCTTGTTGCACCACGTAGAGTTTTCTCCATTGATGTTCATGTCAATTAGCAGACTGTCTGTTAAACCATAAAATTTGAATCAGAGGGCAGAGTTGTATTTTTGGAAGGGAAAAACAGTTGGATGTAGGTGAGCAGAGAGGTTGGGCAGCTAGGAACCTTACCCATGGATTTTTGCTGCTTGTAGATGCTTGTGAACTCACAAATCAAGGCTACAGGTGGTTCTATAGCATCCATATCAGATTGGACTTCTTCTATGCATACACTGGAAGCACCCAACAATATGGATCGCCCAAGAGAACTGTGGATCGTTGAAGGGGATACCTGGGCTAGAAGGGTGTTGTGTGGAGCGAGAATTGTGGAAGACAAGGCTGTGTGGGTTGATTGAGGCCCCTGTAGAGATACCTATGAGCAATTGACTAAGAATAGAGAGCAGAATGGGTTGTGGGCTGAGAGACAAAAGCCTGTAGGTGTTTCCTTCACTCTGGTGGCCTCATATCCCAGCTTGGGGGTGGCCTCTCAGCAACAAAAATAGTATATGCTGGATAGAGTTCCTATGGTTGGGTGGAAAAGCGCTCTTACACAGCCAGTTGCTTGGATTTACGTTGGATAAAGATAAGTCTTCTTCTGCACTTGAATTCTGAACCATTTTACTTTATGTCTGTAATGTTATGCTGATGTATTTTCATATTAGATGTGTGTAGATTGTTTTGAATTTCGTTTTGCATGCTTAAATTACATTTATGCACACACTATGTTGTTGAAAATCATATTATGGGATTGGGGCAAATTTATTAGAGCCCAAGTTTTTTCCAACGTCCCCTCTCGATGATCGGATTGGGTGAGGGGGATGTTACAATTTGTGGCATGCATGTTTATAGAAATTTGCTTATAGGAGATGGGTACCCGTGCGGAGTTCTGCCAATCATGTGGCATTGATAGGTAGGTCGCTACCACAAGGAGGATTATTGGCTCGAGAGCCAATCACAGTGTTGGTTGTAGCAGGGGTTGTGGGGCCTCCACAAATAGGAATGGTGGGCCCAGTGGAACCAATAACTATGTGGGTAGGGGCAGTGATTGTAGAGACACCACCAACGATTCCCCCTATAAAGGGGGGGGTTCATGCCAGCCATGGGGATGTGAAGAGGTGAGTGTGTGGGATATTCTGACTAATCAGAATGTGAAGTGAACTCAAGTGCCTTGAGAATGTGTCGAAAAGGGATCCAACAAGCATGGTCTAGGAAACTATACTAAGGCGACTGCCCCTGAATTCTATGAGAGTATCTTGAAGGAGCAATAGTGCCTAAACTATATTGTCAAAATATGCATGTATAATGGAAGGCTCGAAAACCCAACTGCAGCCAAGTGTGCAATAGAGGAGCGTAATAAAGGGAAAACAAGCCGAACAGCTCAAAAACTCATTGTAACTGTGTGTCACAACAGATGAGCAAAACAAAGTGGCAAGCAAGCCAACAAGAAATGCTCTTAGAAATAAAAAGACATGCTAACCTAACAGATACTAATGTAAGCAGTTAATAAGGGTGACGTGTTTTGAAACCTTTCCTCGACCAAGGTCATCGCTTCCCCAAATAAAAAAAAGGTGTCAAGCGGCGTCAAGGAGATTCCAAAAAAAATCCTCTGAAGGGGCATGAATCATCCGCCAGCACAAGTGAGTGAAGGTAATCAACAACAGTCATCGAGTTGGTGTCGTAGCGGACCCAATATATCACAAGTGTCCCCCCACCATAGGGGACCACCTTTGGGTAAGTCACCTAATAATGGTCACTAAGCTACTTTGTTCAGCACGTCAAAGGAGTTTCCTACAACTTTTGTCCTACGAGCATTTATGTCTCATAGTATGTGACAACAGTTGGGGGATTTGCAGAACTGGATGAGATAAGTGCATCACATAGCCATTCGGTCCCAACCTCGTTGAGTACCACCACAAAAGAGGAATGGGCCCCTCTTTGAACTAGTCATTATTGTGCCCTCAAATACTAATGATTTTGGCACCCTAGAAAGTCAACAACTATGTCTCAGATGTAAATCACAAAGGGGAATTATTTGGATGTCTATCCCCAGTGCCCTAACTTAACTACAATATTGTTTTTGGTCCTCAAGCGAGGTTAATGTGTGTTAAATTAAGTAAATTTTAAGGCTCGCTTGGGGTCATGAACCAAGCGTATGTTGATATTAGGGAGTGATATGTATCCTACAGGTGGTATGAACTGAAAAATCGTTTCATCATATCTATAAAAAAAAATGCAGGTACACAAATCAACATATAAGAAACATAAATCTAACAATTTGTTAGTTCCTTAGAAAAAATATCGCACTACTTCATTGAACCATTTAGTCATGGAAAAACATGGTTCATAATATATTCAAACTTTCAATAACAAGGCATAGACAATGTGTTAATCAATCATGATAATGCATGTATTACAATCAGAAATAATACATTAGAATAGAAATCGACATGTTATTTCATAACATCATATTCTATTTAACAAATTACGCAATCATCTAGAATAATCTTATGAGATGATAGTTGTCCTTGACATATAATTTTAGCATTCATAAACAAAATAATAATGTCTACAATCCAAAACATGATCCTAAGAAGCATGAATTAACAAGGAGATCCAACACCTACGATGAGGAGAGAGTAAATAAGTAAGATGCACAAATATGGGGAGTTACTCTTTTTTAGAGAATGGTGGTAGGTGTTGCGATGTACCAGTAACAGCTCACTTTCAGATATATGCCTAGGGAGGGGTCATTTTTTTCAAAACTGGGATGGGGGTGTTATCTGCACCTTTTGAGGGATGGTTATGGTCGGACCCCTTGATTCTTCCTTTAGGAGTACTATGGCTTAGTGACATTGTTGACTGCCTCATTTTAAGGCTTGAAGCTATGGGGTTAGTGTATCAGGCTCCTAGAGGCAAGTCACTAGATCACATGACCCCTCTACTTGATCTTCACACAGGTGATAGCATTTCACTCATAGGCAGTTGCCACTTCTTCTAGTCACCCCATGTAGCCCTCCTGGCCTCCTGTCAGCACAGTGCCCTCTCTCCTTGGCCCCAGCACTATGATGACGTCATCCTAGCTATCAGGCCTTCTTGCACGATTTGAGGGGGGGCGTTGAGGGTTTTTCAGCATATTTAGGGTTAGATGGGACATGTCATTCCCCCCTGCTCACTCCATCCTTTAGAGTGGAGCCATTTGTTCAATTTTAGCTATTTTCATCAGTTTGGGTAAACTATGGAAAAAATACCCCAAGTTACCCATGTATTGGAATATTTTAATATTTTACTTTTGTTTTAATTTCAAATTGACATGTAGGATTGGATAAATTAAAAGTCTTTTGATAAGATGGGTATAAATAGACCATCTTAATTCATTTGTAAATCACAAGACTTGGGATAAAATATGATATTGCTTCTCTTTCTCTTGTTATATGGGTTTATGATGTGATGCTACCTCTTGGAGAGTCTCTTTCTTGGCTTGTGAAGTGAAATGTGGATGATGCTAGGATTTCCTTAAAACACATACATGTTGATGCTAGAATGGTTGGATGGAACTCATGCACAAAGGTGATCTAGGGTTTTTCTTTGCTCATCTTTGTTAAATCTTGGTAAGAATATCTCTATCTCTATTGAATGGTGTTATACTAGTGCATTCTATTTGTTGATTAGGGATTAATTATCAATATTTTGTCAATTTTATATGGTTAGAAGACGTTCTCTTAAAGCAGTATTCTTTGTAAAGGGCCTTAGATCTCTACTTTTCTATTTGTTAGGCTCTCCCAACGAACCCTAGGGTTTGTTTGTGGATGCCCTAATTTTGCAACCCTAGAGGAACTCTTCTTGTAGGGAGGATAATTATCGATCCCTTATCCCCTCAGATTGAGACAAAAATCATATCCCTTCTCTTGTTACCTTTTTGTTCAAAATTTCATGCATTTTAATGTGTACATAGTGCATTTTCATGGTAGGATTAGGTTCAATTTTAGGTCTACAATTTTATATAAAAAAACCCTAAAAATATAAAAAAATAAGAAAAATAATATATATATGTATATATATATATATATATAGATTTTGAATTTCTGGGCCTCCCTAAAATCTCTCCCCTAAAATTTTGGCCCTAAAATCATGCCCCTAAAATTTCGGCCCTAAAATTTCTCCCCCTAAAATTTCGGCCCTAAAATCTCAGTGCTAAAATCTAGACCCTAAAAGTTCTGCCCTAAAATTTTGACCTTAAAATTTTTGCCCCAAAATTTCAGCCCTAAATTCTCATGTCCCTAAATTCTCACGGCCCCACAATTTCGACTCTAAAATATTGAGCATGAAATCTTCAACCTGTCTTTCTAACCCTAAACAGACTTGCAAAACTGCCAAAACTAATATACAAGCACCATCCTAACTCTCTCTATTACTTTGTGTTTGACTCCATTAGAGGCATTGATCTATGCTTTAAGGTGTTTGGAAGGAAATTGGAATCTGCTTGGAAGGTACATTAAAGGGATCTCCCCTTGGGACAACATTGTATCATGGATAAGTTAGGAGATTGGACAAAGGTGACAGTAATCCAAGTCTCATATTTGATTTCCTTTCACTAGCAAGCCTAGCCTACTAGTTTGAATGGTACACTTTTGGCGTCGTTTCCAAGGACATTTTCAAGTTGGTTGAAATGTTGAATTCAAGTCCTTGGCAAAAACAATATTTGGTGAAACTTGAGGTAAGTCTTTGTTTGATATCATCACATTTTCTTTGAAGACTAATCTTGCAGGTTTGTCTAGTGACTCTGATTAACAACACCTCCTCAAGTGTTTAGGTACGTTCTTTTTTGTAATTGGTGATATTTGTTTAGTTTAACTTGATAGGTCTCTCCTAGAGACTCACACTGAAGAAAATCAAAAGAATTTCTCTGCAAGAACAAGACCGAAAAGTAAGTATTGCTTTGATAACTTTTTGTTAAAGGCTAACTTTGCAGGCAACCCCACTGAAGAAATGATAAAAAAAGGTAAAAAAAAGCAATCTCAGACAAAAGATATGGGGATTCTTGAACCATTTGATTTCTCAAACATTCGAGGATACTTGAATAAATTTGATAAACATCGTTGTATTAAATATATCCCAACATTCCACAAAAGTGAAGATACCATTACAGCACACGTTACGAAGTTCAAAGAAGTTCTTGTGGCATGGGATATCACAGACGATGATACCATTATGTATTTATTTGTAATGTCCTTTGGTTTTGGAGGGAATGAGGATGTGGACGATTGCTATTATGGACTCCCTTCTAAGGGGATATCTTCCTTTTTACAATTGGTTGAGGAACTATGCAATCAGTGGGATACCAATGTTAATGAAGAAATCAAAAAAATTATAAAGGAAGATCATATGGATATCATTGAATAGGTCCTAGAAAAGCACAAAGAAGTTTATGACGAAGATCAAATCTCAGAAGATTTGCTTGAAGAAACAATTTTTCAAGCCCTGGTCAGTGACATCACCACCCTTACGACCAAAGAAGAAGAAAACGAAGATGAAGTTTCTCCAGGAAATGAAGACAAATAAACCTTAGTTGAAGAAACTGGAGAATATAAAGAAATGGAGAGTTCTCCATATCCTCAGGTTGCGGTTTCTTATGATATTTTGGCTCTCTTGGAAGATAATAACAGGTTTGTGGAAGACAATAATTATTGGAAGTTCCTTGGTTTACCGGTGTACGATTCTTCAAGTCCTTGCAGCATCATGGTAGACCCTCTCCTGAGCACATGTTTGGGTGAAGAAGCCTACTTTATACCAATGAAGAATGGAATAACCCATTTGTTGTTTTTCTTGATGATGGAGTAGTGCGAGATGTAGTTCTTGTTGTCGATTTCCATATCTAGAGTTTTTCCACTATCTTCTAGTGGATGATGTCCCCAGACCAGTATTTCCATCGCTATCTTGTAGCAAGTTTTGCAAAAGTCGATCAGCCATTTTTTATGGTATCGATAAGTTTCCAACGATGCATTTCAACAAAACCAATACATGTATATGGACAGGTATGCTATTCACTTCACATGGCCAATATATCTATTATTTATCTTTGCGCTTGAAATGTGGAGGTATAAATTATGTGGCTGATAATTTCAAAATTTTAAAGATTACAAGGGATACTAACATGACTGTTACAAAGACGAGCAATATACTTTTGTGTCCAAAGAATTTTTTAAGAAGGTGCAGGAATAGGTTGCAACTAGCCTATGAAGATTTGCCAGGTACAACTATGCAAATGGTCTCCCAAGATAAAAATCAGATGACCAGTTTCATGCAAAAAAAATTCTCAAAGCAAATGTATGATGGAGATAGCCCATACATAAGCCCAGTAGAAGCATGGATAAATGAATCTTGTGAAAGCAATCCTTCTCCATGGCGGCAATATCAATGCTTACAGGTTCCCGCATTCATCCAGCTTTATTTTCCCATCCTGATGAAGATCCTGGTATGTATTCAACTCATCATCAATGAGATCTTGTCTTGGATTGTCTCTAGAGACAAAGGAAAAGGATTGGGTATGAATGACCTACTCAACTGGTTACATTGGTGGTATGACTTCACTTGGTGATTATGTTTAGGGTAGGTAAGATTAGTTTCATTTTTAGTTCAGCATATACTATTACCCTTGCATTGCATTTGTTGTTCTTTCATGTTTATTTATTTTCATTTCATGTTATTATACTCATCAAGGCAGGACGGAAGTGTTTGCCTCATGATGTTGTTAGTGCCCTTGGATATTTGATATGTGTGTAGGTCTAAAGGTACCAAAAAATCCACAGGTTCTCAAGCACTCTCGAGAAGAGCACTTGTCCTGCAGTTGGAGCCATTGTTACGTTGTACCAGTACCAGCACACTTTCAGATATATGCCTACGGAGAGGGGTCATTTTTTTCAGGACCAGGATGGGGGTGCTATCTGTATATTTTGAGGGATGGTTATAGTCGGACCCCTTGATTCTTCCTTTAGGAGTACAATGTCTTAGTTCCATTTCTAACTACCTCATTTTAGGACTTGTATCCCTAAGGTTGGTGTTTGGGGCTCCTAGGGGAAAGTCGCTAGGTCACATGACCCCCCTACTTGATCTTCACATAGGTGATAGCATTTCACTCAAAGGCACTTTCCTATTCTTCTAGTCACCACAGGAACCCCTCCCGGCCTCCTGTCAACACAATGTTCTCTCTCCTTGGGCCCAACACTATGGTGATGTCATCCTAACTACTAGGCCTTCAAGCACGATTTGAGGGGGGACGTTGAGGTTTTTTCAGCATATTCATGGTTAGATGGGGCATGACGTTCCCCTCTTGCTCACTTCATCCATTAAAGTGGATCCATTTGTTCAGTTTTAGCTATTTTCATCAGTTTTGGTAAACTATGGCGAAAATAACCCAAGTTACCCATATATTAGAATATTTTAATATTACTTTTGTTTTAATTTCAAATTGACATGTAGGATTGGATAAATTAAAATTCTTGTGATAAGATGGGTATAAATAGATCATCTTAACTCATTTGTAAATCACAAGACTTGGGATAAAATATGATACTTCTTCTCTTTCTCTTGTTATATGGGTTTATGATGTGATGCTACCTCTTGGAGAGTCTCTTTCTTGGCTTGTGAAGTGAAATGTGGATGATGCTAGGGTTTCCTTTTACACATGTACATGTTGATGCTAGAATGGTTAGATGGAACTCATGCACAAAGGTGATCTAGGTTTTTGCTTTGCTCATCTTTGTTAAATCTTGGTATGAACATCTCTATCTCTATTGAATGGTGTTATGCTAGTGCATTATATTTGTTGATTAGAGCTTAATTATCAATATTTTGTCAATTTTGTATGGTTAGAAGACATTCTCTTGAAGAAGTCTTCTTTGTAAAGGGCCTTGGATCTCTACTTTGTTATTTGTTAGGCTCTCCCAATGAACCCTAGGGGTTGGTGGTGGATGCTCTAATTTTGCAAGCTTAAAGGAACTCTTCTTGTAGGGACGTTGATTATTGATCTCTTATGCCTTAGGATTGAGACAAGAATCATATCACTTTTCTTGTCACCTTTTTGTTCACAATTTCATACATTTTCATGTGTAAATAGTGCATTTTCATGGTAGGATCAGGTTAAATTTTAGGTCTACAATTTTATATCAAAAATCCCTAAAAAATATAACAAAATCAAAATATTATATTTTGGGATTTTTTGGGCCTCCCTAAAATCTCGGCCCTAAAATCTCACCCCCTAAAATTCCATCCCTAAAATTTCGGCCATAAAATCTCACCCCCTAAAATTGCGACGCTAAAATCTCAGCCCTAAATTCTCGTGGCCCCAAAATTTTGGCCCTAAATTCTCGCGGCCCTAAAATTTTGGTCCTGGAATCTTCGGTCTGTCTTTTTAACCCTAAACAAACCTATAAAACTGCGAAAACTACTATACAAGCACCATGATAACTCTCTCTATTACTTTGTGTTTGACTCCATTAGAGGCATTGATCTATGCTTTAAGGTGTTTGGAAGGAATTTGGAATCTACCTGGTAGGTACATTAAAGGGCTCTCCCCTTGGGACCACATTGGATCCCGAATAAGTTAGGAGATTCAACAAAGGTGACAGTAGTCCAAGTCTCGTATGTGATTTCCTTTCACTAGCAAGCCTAGCCTGCTAGTTTGAACGGTAATAGTAGGCATTCTTAAAGTCAATTTCCACCAACGAATGGTAATCTTCCAACCTTTGTTTTAGTTCATTGCATACATATAGGGCATGTCTTTCGAATACCTATAAATAGTTATGAATATGCTTTATTTGAATTACTAAGTAAAATTTAGTTTTGCTTGTGTTAAACCTATGTGCATGATAAAAGGAATGATTTACTAATGATTATATTTTGTCATCTTACTAGTTGCAAGTACAAGTTGCATACATTGTTGGTTTATTGAGTGGAGGTTTCAAGAAATCGTCTTGAATTCCCATACCATTACAATTTTTGCATCCATTTCAACATAGACAAACTAACAAAATTAAAAGGTAGGCATGAACACATCTTTTCATGTTTTATTCCATCTACAGGAGTCGATTAATATGTTATTTCTCACTAGTCTACCCCTAATCAAACACATCTATTGACAAACTAAAAGTTAGGCATGAACACATCTCTTCATGTTTTATTCCATTTATAATAGCCAATTAATATGTTTTTCTCGCCAATCTACCCATAATCAAACACATCTATGATTATGTTTATGCCATAGTTGTTAGGTTTCATATAGTGGGGCATCATAATCCCATGCACTAATTATATCACGACCCTAAATTTATTCAAGTTAGTATCCATTGTTGCATTGTTTCACTTTGGGATTCCTACTTCTACAATGTTTGCCCTATATCCTAAATTTATTAGCCAGTTTTGTGTCTCGTTGGTCCATGATTGACAATTAACTTGATTTAATCAATTGTATTTCATCCTCGATTGGGTGGCAAAACATATAATATCAATTAGAACCTTCTCCGCCTACTATGTATGTATAACCATATACACCCCCATAGATGGAATGAAAAAATATTTTTTACTAAACACACCTACTAGAAGGTTGTTCATAGTTATAGGAGACATTCGATGTCAAAATTGTCTCATTTTTCATCCTTTAGCACCATCAAACATTGCATTCCATGCACCTCTAACATTTTCAACCCCTCAATAAGCCATATGACATTATAAGGTAGAATAATGCATTCAATAGATTAAATAAATCCAGTAACATGTCTTATTTTTTTACTGAATGGTTAAATTTGTATTAAAAAAGTGTTGCAACTACATCGTACAACATAGTTATACAAAGGGAAAGGTTGACCATGAGCCACATCCTCAAAAGACAGTTGTAGAGACATACAATTTAGGATAGCATATCCAAAGAAAGCTATCCATTTTCAATTTTCGTCATGTAAGTAACCCTTCTTATTGCTAGGATTTTGAACCACCCCCACTGTTGGTGTTGGCTCTTTGCTTTAGCTTTGCTAGGGGGGTGTACAAGGAAAGGCTTATACAAGATCACTTTTTGAAGAAAGTTAAGGCGTATCCATATCCTAAAGGTACCACTATCCATAAGCCTACTCGAAAAATATTAGTTGAACACTTGGTTTTGAATCCATGCAAGTATACATAGCTACAAGGGCCTTGCATGCCATTGTAAATTTGTTATAAGGTATGTTGTGCTCATGAATGGTTCTATCATTAATTATAGTCCACCCTTTACTTGTTTCCATAAGACTCGTGCTCTATCATCTTTCCAAGAAAGAAAATATACATTCTTCAGGTCCTGACCTAACTTCACCCTACTTTTGGTCTTCGAGCTTCCTCACGCTAAAGTACTTTGTTTATTTTCATAATAAGATCAATCAAACCGCTCTTGATACATGTTTCAAAAGAAAACTATAAAATAAGATATATGTATGTCCTCACCTCTGGTCTTGGCTCTCCTTCCTAACCTCGACCTCGTCCTGCTCAAATGGGTGTTTCAGGTGTTCTCACATTGAAGTACTTAGCAGAAAAAAAACATGTTTCTTAGGAGTCGACCAATATGAAGGAAAGTATGCTTGCCTCACGTCCTCTTTCTTGGTCTCGTCCCACTTCCAATCTCGCCCGCCTAACCTAATATCACGTTCTTAGTTACACTTACTTACCTCATTCCTTACACACACTTACCTCGTTCTACTTGAGTGGATGTCAAGTGTTTTCACATTGAAGCACCTACCAGAGAAGAGGAACATGTTTTTTCGGGTCCAACCAATAACCTACATTGGGGTAATTCAACATGATGTTTCATGAAAATTTGTGGCCACAAAATTATCCACAGTTACTCTTCTGGAATTAGAACTTTTGCATCATGTGGAGATTTGACCCTTGACATGGGAGAAAGAGGATCAAGCTTGAGCGACCCGAACGCTAGGAAAACACAATGAATTCGAAGCCTGAACCTATTTCATAACCCTCGAACCCTGAACGAATATGAGTAAAATGAGAGATAGGTTAGATATGACAGAAACTCACCAATCTAAGAGGCATTTTGTGACTAGATTGTTAGATTGCAACAACTCTGATTCCATTTAATGGGAGGCAAAGTCCACAATTCACTCGGCGATGGGAGGTAGAGTTCACAGTCCACAGTTTGATCGGTGATGGGTGGTTTAGTTCACAGTCCACTCGGCGGCGACAAGAGGTAGATTTCAGATCAGTTCGCTTGGAGGGAGAGTGAGATAAGGTATGTGTGTCTTGTTTTTTGTTTTTGTTTTTTCATTTTGTTTCAATTAATAGGGTTTCATTTTTAATTTTGTTTTTTATTTTTGTTTTGTTTCTAATTTTTTAATATGTAATATTTAAAAAACAAAATTGTTGAATGTGTTTTACTCTAGGTGATGTGTTAGGGTGTATTGATCATAGGGTTGCGTTGTGCGGTCTACCGAGAAATTATTGCTAAATAATGAGTAGGCCTATATGGATTCCTTGATGCCAAATGATGTATATATGAATCCTTAGACTTGGAAAACCCTAGCTCAGAGGGAGAATCTCACCAAAATAAAAATAAAAATAAAACAAATACAAACATAAATAACAAATATGAAGATCATTAAGTCAAACTAGATTATTTTATTATGATGGCCAATTGGCCTTAAGAAAGAATACAATGTGTCCACTTAAGATGCATGTTAACGCCTAAAAATAACACACTTGCAACATTTCAGTGATTCATCCAGTAAAACATCATCAACATAAAGAATGCATCTCACCACAGGCATCTTAAACAGATCCAAAACATAGTATGAGCCCACAAATGCCTAGAAACAGTCAAAACAAAGGGTAGCGGGGGTATTACACAGGTTACCTGAGCTATAGCACAGTTTATCTGAACAATGACCTTGCTACACCGCACGGCTTTTCCTCCGATAGTCGTGCTACTATCAAAAAGTCAACACCACTTCAACCCAGCGACGCATTAAAGGCTCAATCCTCCCCAAGGATCATAATTCGGCTCCTCACACACTTGGTGGCATTAATCAACCCCCTTATGTACCTTGGAACTAGTTCATGAAGGAGGAGAGTTCACATTTGGATCTAGTTGTTTGTTGGCCACCTCTTAGCCTATAAAAGAAATCCATTGGCATGCATATTGTAGAGCGAAATTAGAGAAAGGTTATGTTGTTGGATTTGAGTTGGAGCTTCCTCATAACCCACCATTTCCTACCATTGCAAGCATTTTGAAGCTTGGTTGCCACCTACGATTAAGGGGCAAGTGTTTCTCTCCATTGTTATTCCATCTACTTAGCATTTAGTTTGGAAAAGAAAGGCCTCCCTAAGAAAGATTGTTGGCTTCCCTTGAAGCCTTCACCTCCTATGTACTATTCCATTGGGAAATACAAGAGTGGTTTAGCATACCTTTGGTTGTTGTTGGATTTTGCATATTTCTTCCCATCTCTTTTATTTTATTTTCATCAATATTTTCATGTTTGAATGTGAACTACACTAAAAATCTCTTGCAAGATCACTTGGAGGAATACCAACCACCAAAAAGGGGCTCAAAGGACTGAGGCCTTGCAACAACCTACAAGGCTTAGTCCCTCACCAAGTGGGAGAGTGCACCTGTGCAATTTTTTCCACAACAGTTCTAATGGAAACCATACTTATTTTTGTTCATTTATTTTTAAAATAGGTTGCTTTATGCTAAGTATCTAATTTTGGGTGTCGTTCACTTGCAAGAGAGCAAGTATTCCACCTCTTGCTTCCAGAATTTAGCCCCGTCACGGCCATAGCTTATTTTTTCCCGCATTCACGCAGTTCCTGGTGTCTCTATCGTGCTGATAGTGTGGATTCGACTTGAACAGTCATGCGCATAGTGCAACTTACCAGTGTCACACCCGCGCTACACCACTCATTGCACCCATGCGGAAGGTTAGTGTATTACCCGCGCTACAACGCATATGTTTTGTATTAACCCATGCATTACGTGCGGCAGAGTCTAGTTTGGTCGCGCTACTCTTATTTAATTTTTTTTAGTCTACATAGCTTAGTTTGGCAGCCCAATTGTTGCTTACTAGTGAACTTAAAATTAGGCTAATTCACCCAATTACTTAATTTTTCAGGAACTAGTGCACCTAGACCAATATTAGGAAGTAAAGAGTACATCTCTCTTGAAACTTAACTAGGTAACCAACTTTAAGGCTTACAACAGGCCTCATTGTTGTCACTAGCATTCAGGACCATTTCTTGTTTATGAAACAAATCAACATGTTGTTTTTAGTACTATTGCTCGTGTAGAAAACACTTTTTGCATACAAGCAAGGACCTAAAGACACTTGTCGCCCGAAGTATGCTCTTCACCTCGCACTTCATGTGAGCTTGGTGAAACAAAAAAATGGTGAGAAGTGTGAAATACCTCCATTGCACACTTGTCTATTAGATAAATTAATTCAATTTTGCGAAGCACCATGAGCATCGCTTAAAGTTAAAAGTACATATTGCTTGATATATTATTTTAGTTAATTTTCCAATGGAATCATTTGTTTTCCTTTTATCACATGTGTTTGCTCCACTAGCACACAATAAGAGGCCTAAAGACTCTTCCAATCCAAAGTATGCTCTTCACCTCCCACTTCATGTGAGCTTGGTGAATCAGAAAGGTAGGAATTGTGAAATACCCCTCTTACACTCCATAAGTGAAATATACAAAACCCTTAAAATCAACATTGTAATTGTCTTAACAAACTAAAATCCTCGACAGGAGGTCACAAAAAAATATTTTAGTTAGGTAGGATTGATTGGGATAGGCATCCATTAATTCGCACCAATCTAGTTTCATTAGTAATATTTTGAAACATAGCATTATTGTCCTTTAGTGTATTTACAAAATCCTGCTATAAGCAAGTGTTAAAAGAGAATCTAGATCAGAAGTGTGTCATGACCAAGGAGGTGAACATCGAAGTATAGCTGCCCTGCTCTCCCCTACAAGCCACTCAGCTTGTTATAGGGAGACGAAATTATACCATGCAGGCCGAACCACTGATCCACACTTGACGCAGGGTATCTTAGTGGCCCAACTTGGGATATCACCAAGGAGCGATTTTGAGTGCAATTGACTCTTGAAATTAACTATTGTCATTGGGAGGTGTTGCGAAGTCTTCTTGATTCTATCATTGGCCTCATCTCCAGTAGAACTAGCTCTTTGTTACCTCCACTAGTCGATTGGTGTGTGGATACCATTATCACCACCAATTGTGCTTTTGGGAGGCCCAGTTACATTAGAGAGGAAGGATGTTAGGTTGGCTAGGGAATTTACATTTGTTTTCTTTTTAACTATAAGTTCACTAACTCGTAATAAAAAGAACCTGCATGTGGGAACTCATACACTCAAACCAAACATTGTGCATATCACTCACTTGTCGCACCATTTTTCGTATGTTGTGGTTGGCATATTTTTGCGTTTGTTCAATTGTGTTTATTCCATTATCACTCTCATATTGACACAAATCCTTCACCATTTAGGAATAAAACAACATCATAAGACAGTCTCGTAGAATGCAAGGCCTATCCCCTCTCTCAAGGGGTGTTTCTATACCTTCTCCCCATATTCCACGCAGAGGGAATTCAAGTTGGGGTCGTTCACAAGCAGCATTGAAGGAAAAGGGTCATCTACACGAGGCCAAACCTTTTCATATACATTTTCTCCCCTCAGAGAGTCTATCAAATATACCACTTCTTCCCCCATTGGAGGTAGTACTCCACTAGCTTATCCCCAAGGATCCCTCAGATCCCTTTGACCCATCCTCTCCTATAGGAGGTCAATCGTTGCTCACAACACCACCTGGGTCTTCCCCTCGTGGAAATCACATCCCAAAAAGAATGCCAAGACCCATTGTCCCTACCTTACCATTTATGGCTAGTTTAAATCTACATGATTTGGCCAAACTAACAAATGACCCCATTGCTCATGATGCAATATGGTCGACTATGACAGATAAGCTTCCTTCAGATATTCCCAAATTTCGAAGGAAAACAGGGAGATGATCCTGACAACCACGTTATGTCTTTCCACCTATGGTGTTCATCAACAAATTAGTGGATGACACCGTGAGACTTCACCTCTTTCAACGTACCCTCACCGGAACAACAGCAAAATGGTATGTAAACCTAGAAAGTGGCACTCTTTCCACATTTGCGACATTGGCCACCACATTTATTACATACTTTCAACTACAAATCCGACATGATCTAGGCCTCAAAATTCTCACTGAGTTTCATCAAAATTATTCCACCCACATTGCGGACCACATCCACAAGTGGCGTAGACGTCGCATACTATGTAAGATCGAAATACAACCTCCCTTTTTGTTGGATTGGTTTATCAAATCTCTCCAACCCGCCATGGCTAAAGATGTCTCCACCTCCATGCCACAAAGCGAGGAAGATGCTATTCTAAAAGCACAACATTTCAACCTCACATAAGCACAGTCTTGATATATTTACACAATCCTCCCTGATGCCTCTCGGCATCAGTCGTGAGATCCTACACCCTCAAGCCCGTCACATTCTGCGAATGGGCTTATTGGATCCATTTATCATTGAGGAAAGGTTCCTCCCACCACATCAATACCATTTAACATGGTACCATATTACCCATCCATGCCTCTTGCGTCGATACCCCCTGCACTGATACCAATACCATCAGTTGGTTTGATGGACCATATAGTCCTACGTACCCAAATGTTAGCCAAGCAATGATGGTTTTAGCACCACCAATGGCGCAAGTCGCTCCTACATCCACATTTTATGGAGAACAAGCCGCATTTATCCCACCACCAGGGTGTAACCCATATTACCTGTTTCCATGCCCAATTGATCAGCAACCTTCCCCCCACATGTGGGCTAACCTAGTTCAACCTACTTATGTTCAACAAGCTCAACAATTCGAACAATTGAACATTGCAAACCCCCAAAATCCACAGAATAGGGGGAAGAAGAAAGGTAAAAACATGAAGAACCAGCAGTTGAGTCAAGGGGGAAATCCCTCTCCCCAGCAAAATCATAATACGGGTGGTCCAAATTCAGGGACTAACAATCCCCCCAAACAAGGGAAGAATCTTCCCTGAGAACCAATTATTGCTTCTCCATTTGCGACGATTATGGTCACTACACACATCATTGTCATCTTTTCCTCGACTTCCAACAGTTGGTGGAAGTTAAAAAGAAGATGGAGATGAACCCTCCTCATGCAACGAATCCTCCCCAACCACAAACAACAGTGTTACATCAACCCTTCGCCAATCAAGGGGAAGTTACACAAGAACAAGATCCTCTTCCACCTAGCGATGGCTCTTTCCAAAATATCGATACATTGGATATAAACCTCCAGATGTGAGCCAAGGTTTATGATGGGCCTTCCACCACCCAAGTGGAAGAATTTCCTATCCCCTTGGGGGGGCCTCTACAAATACCACGCCTGAATACCAAACAAATCCCATAGATTCCAAAAGTACCACTCAGGCATACCCTTAATAACCCCCATATGAAAGTCTCTCACAATTATAGTATTATGGACACCCCCCAAGTGGAATACGTTCCTATCTCCTTGAGGGGGCCTCTACAAATACCACACCCAAATACCGAACAAATCCCACGGATTCTGAAAGTACCACTCAGGCGTACCCCTAATAACCCCCATATGAAAGCCGTCCACAATTACAGTATTGTAGACGACTTGGCTCAATCCCATGTAGCTATGTCCACATTAGAAGTGTTACAGTCTTTCCCAACACAACGAAAGGAATTACTCAATGCACTTGGTGTGATTGACCCATCTGAATCACACATAATGACTTTTGATCTTCACAAAGGTGACTCGCGGCTACCATCGTCAGTCGCGTTCGAAGTTCCAGTTATGGTTAAAAATGTCATGATCCAGTGTTGTATCATCAACGAAGGCACATCCATTTGCATTATGTCTACAAAATTTTGGAAATGATTAGGATCCCTTGAGTTGGTCCCCTCCTTTATCGCTCTTTGTGCGTATGATGGGAGACCATCCCAATGAAGAGGATTGTACAAAAATGTCCCCATAGAGCTGGGGGGCAAGATGGTTATGATCGATATTGAAGTAATCAATATTGAGCTTGATTACAACATTCTCTTGAGCCATAGTTACATGTACACCATGAAGGTGGTAGCCTCCTCAGTCTTCTATATCATGATGCTTCCCTTAGATGGCAAGATAGTTACCCTCGACTAGCTTAACTATTATAACCCTGATACCACAAGCAATCTTCAGAATGTCCTACCAACTATACTGGGATATGATCAACCGTATGTCGACATTGCCCTCGGTATGTACAAGGACTCCAATTGGTTAGGTGCATATTCGGGACCACCACCGAATATCCCTACATCCACCGATGGCCTAATGTGCAAAATTTTCACCACTGAAAAAGGAACCACCTCCACTTCAACACCGTCATCCACACCACCGCTGAGCCATGGCATTGAACAAACATTAAGTCCATTGGTACCACCAATATTTCAAATTCCATTCTTGTATCCTCCCTCAGGTGTACAAGGGACGTCGGTTGTGGATTAGTTAACTCTTCCTGGGCTAACCTTGGGAATCACAGTGTGGTACCTTACACCACCTTTCCCAGAGATGGATTCCAAACCAGTCGCCCATTATGAGTTTGTCCCTGTTTCGACTAGCAAGGCCATAAGGCCCGTAACACGTCCAATTACGATAGCCCAACCTATGACATGGCAACTACCCCAAAATCAATCGTCGTTAAGACCGCCAATGGGGGCACCAAACAACCAAAGTTGAAAGATCCCCTATTACCTAACCCAATAAATACGTCAGTTGAAACCGCGAAGCCTAAATCAGGAGGCATCAACCATCAGTAATTAAAAGCTCCATTTATGTTCAATAATCCCACTCAAAGGGTCACACCGTCATGTTATCTTTGTGGGAAGCAAGGCCACACAACAAACAGTCTTATGTCCTACTATACCAGAGCTAAGGAATTTGTTCAACACTCCCATGAGCATCACCCATGCTCCACCAATGATGAAAGGGGGCACACCTCCCTAGCCCACATCTAAGTCCAAAACATTACGTACAAACCATGCATGTTCCATCTGTGCTCAGCATGGGCACTATAGGCACCATTGTCGAGAGCTTCCTCAATATCGCAAGGCATTGGCAATAGTCTGTCTCACTCAAGTAACCATTGAGGAACCCCCCTTCTTACACCAAAAAGTAGCATCCATCAATGTGATCACCACCTCATCAACACCACTAACCACTCCTCCCACAGAAGTGGTTCCAACTATCAACGAAGTGGTAGAGGCTATAATGTCGCAAGAACCATCTAAAATTACGACGACAACACCACACCATGAATGATCGTCATGTGGGAACTATACCCATATGCTCCCTCCTAGTGTTATCGCATGCATAGTGGAGCAAATCAATACCCAAGATGACCAAGAGTGCTTCCATCCTCATGTACCAAGACCTTGGAGATCTTATGGAGAAACCACCCATTACTCCTTTCAGTGCCCCATTTTGCGCACCAAAAGACAAACTCGCCTTGAACTGATTAGAATGCAAGATCAAGTACAAACACCCTATATAACCCTGCAAGCATCACCAACTGGGGAGGCATTTCTGACCTTCCCCGACATGATTGACATTGAATCTCCTTTAGCAGGTGTCCTCACTTGCAGTGATTCCTTGTCTTCTGACGAAGACAAAGACCACTTGCAAGCATTCCCAACAACTTAACAAATCCAAAAAGGGGGCACTTGACCCCGTCACAAACAAGATATCTAACATATCTTGTTAATATTCTTATTTGTGACGCAAATTAATACTTTCATTTCATCTCGAATTAGAATGTAAATCTACCTTTATTTTCAAAAAATGCAGATGGCATCCTCAATGGACATCTACATAGGTTATGCGGACGAAGCTAGTCGATGGTCCAAACATCTAGCATTCGCTTCTTGGGTTATATACTCCCCCTCTCATACAATTCACCACACAGGCATAGTATGCCTAGGGGCACTAACCAACAACCAAGAAGAGTACAATGTCATAATAGGTATTTTAAGCGATGCCCTACATCTAGGCATTCACCATCTACATGTGCAACTCGACTCCCGGCTTGTCGTATCGTAGTTGAAAAATGTATTATGTGTCTGTAACTCACTCATATTCCAAAAGTTTCTGCATGTGCGCCTTCTCATTTGATGGTTTGACTTTCACACATATACTGAGAAATGCCAATTCATTCTCCAACTCCATCACCAATGAGGTATTGAATTGGCACCTAGTACATCACCCAGTTGCATAACCCTGCATACCAATCATACATAAATATATCTATGTGTCTCACCTATGAGTACACATACATGTATTTCATCATCACATGTCCTAAAAAGTCGATAATACATTCCCAACATATATATGATAGTACCAAACCACCACATATGCATCACATCAACATATAGGTAACATAAAGCAAAATACACGTACATCACATACATAAAGAGAGGCATACATCATGTGTCACCAAAATGGTATATATATATATATATCGTCAAAAAATATGTGTCATATACAAAAAATAGCCCTCTAGGGGCATATACATAGCAGCCTGTTGTGGCAACAACAGATCCCATGCTTACTTAAGCACGGGAGCCCCAATCTTAATAAACACTATGGTGTTTGGGTGAGTCATTTTGTAAATGTTAGAATTTTGATTTTACCTCTAATGTTCTTCACCCATGCCTTTGGTTTGTTTGTTTGCAACTGTTGTTCATTTTTCCAAGGTGTTTCGGTCTAAAAGGAAAAGAAATCTAAATTTTTTATTATTTTGTTGTTTGTTATCATCATTCCGAAAATTAGCATTTGGAGTCTCCGAAACCCGCAATCGGACATTTGCGGGTTACGGGACTGTTGTTTGAAATTTTGGTATTTAGTGATCCTGCAATCTGCAACTCGACATTTGCGGGTTGCAGAACTGATCGGTAATAAGACCAAGGAATAATTACCCTGAAACCTGAACTCCGCAATGGCAGCATTCAACTTTCGGGATGGTCATTTTTTGTTTATTTGCTGTGTGCTCCCGAAACCCGCAAACCGTAATTTCGGGATGCGGCTTTCGGGATGGATATTTTACATCACAGTTCATCGTTCCGAAGCCCGCCACCCGCACAGTAGGTTTTTCGGCTTTCGAAAATCCTTTTTTTACTTTCATTTTTATGAACCCGCAACCTGCAAATCCGTACTTTCGGATTTCGGCTTGCGGAATCTTTGAATAAAAACTTCGTGAACGTAATTGAATTCAATTTCGGATCCCGCTCTAGCTAATCTCAGCCGTCCATTGTTATGAATTTGCAGCCATGTTGATTTTGGGTAATCAGTTAAGTCAGGATGCGATATTTTGTCTATGGAAAGCTGGTTCCCCCAAATTATCAGTTTTTTTCTATAATTTGTAATAGTGGATACTACTACAAGATTATCAATTGCTTCATGTTGGATGGACACCATTGCTCTACCTTAAGTTCGCCGTTTCTGGTCTCGAGTTTTGACGTTTTTTCTTTTTTGCTCCGCTTATGAATGATCATCTCTTTTCACTTAAAATCCGATTTCAAAGCTTCTATCCTTCTCATCGAAGTTGGGTCAGATTGATCCGATTGGTTATGTGTGAAGAACTGATCACCCGTGTACTGGAACTCCTAATCGAGATTTTTTGCAGGTCAATTCTATCACCGCAGCCTCCGTTTCCATTATTAATTACCGGTTATAATTATCGATGGGGGGTTGCCTATAACGATGTGATCATAAAATCAATTCAAAATCATGCAAGCAGTAATTGAACCTCTACTTCACACAAGCTTAAACTCAAATCTTGTTTTGTTTTCATGATAGTTGAAGTAATTATAATGGGTTCGTTGCATAAGTTTAATCATTGCAAATTGCCTCGCTCAATCGACATCACCCTGCCTGTTGGTCTTAAAGTAGCAATTAACGTGAAAATTCTACATTGCTCATTGCTTTCTGTAATAGGAAATTTTTTGCGTAGCGTTTTGGGCATCCTGTTATCTAAAGAATTATCTAGGATGAGTAATTTCCATGCAGGAGGTGAACCTTCTAATATTCATGTTGATAATGAGGAACTTTACCCCTTGTTGTATCAAGAAACGTTATCACCGCCATTTGATGTAGGTATTCCTGATCTTAGCAGCGGTAGTAGTGAAGAGGACTTTGAAGTGTTATCTTCCTATGTACAAAATTCCATGGGGCAGAGCAAGGAAATTCTGGAAGAACCAGCTGACCTTGATGAAGATGTCATACAAGACTTTATAATCACTGGAGAACCTGACGTACCGGCCACTGTTTGTGAAGTAAATCCTTTAATGGATTTCTTTGTTTCTGACCATGAATTACATGATCCTGAATTTCCTAAAGCAGATGTTTCACAAACTATGCCACCTGTCGAAGATAATGAACAATCTGTTATTGAATTTTTATGGTGCCACGAGACCCTATCTGATTAAAGAGCAAGTCTTTGTAACATCTTTTGGTAATAAGGTGGTGGAAAAATCCTTCAAGCTGGAAAGAAGCAAGTTTTATTGGATCGACAGTTGGAGCCAATTTTTGTAATTTCTATTTCGTATAATTTCTCCTTTTGAGATTTTGGGTAAAATTTAGTATTTAAGGAGGAATGTTTCCCTTAGCAAAGGGTTGGGAATTTTGGAATTACGATTCATCAGGAGTATGGATTGAAGATGTTATGTCTATTCGAGCCATTGTAATTTTTGTACAAGACTTTTATATGCACTAAAGTTATCTTTATCCACCTTCTTGTGTTCTTCAAATTTCTTTGAGAATCGTTGAGTTAAATGTTTCAAATTGTCATCAGCTATGCATTTAATCTATCGAAGATCACTTATTGATGTATATGATCCTTCATATTGATTTTTCTGTATGTTTTGACTGATGCTCTAAATTGTTCTATTAAATTTCTTTGATTGAACAGTTCTCACTTTTATATTTCTGCAAATGATTCGATGCAACTAAATATGTATAATCAGTTGTTAATTTTTCAATTGACACAATGATTACAGATCGGGTATTTGAATGGGCTTAAACACTTTGAAGAATTGTCACTTAATTTCTTGATTGATAAAGATTTAATTAACAAGTGAAGAACCTGAAGACATTTCTGTTTAAGGTACTTAATCACTTTTCCATCTCACTCCAATTCTGACTGCACGACATCAACTCTTCCTTTTAGGCTAGATCTGACTTAGAATAGGTTCTTACCTTAGGTAGGTTAAGTTAGATTTCGGTAACTAGTTTTCACTTTGTTTTCCTTGATAGGAAAACTGATCTTTCACAATCAAATCTTTTACTCATAGAGTGCCAGCGGAGGCCAAATATCCGTGGGTGATCACCACACCATACAGCTTGATGATAGAATTGCCCTTGCGTAGGGTCTTTCGAACCCTTTGGATGGGTTTTCATCCCCTATTGTGTGCCTTGGAACCCATTTCAGCATTTCGCACTCACCCTTCACCCCCGAGGCATTAACAAATGGCGCTAGAAGGAGGGCCACTAGTAAAACATGCCTAAGCAAATTACTAATAAGCCTCCTCCAGCAAGTACTTCAACGGTTCAAACCCGAAGCCAGACTAGGGCTTCAACATCTGAACAACCAACTGATTCGCAACCTACAGTTCTCCCTGTTACATCTGTGCAGCCTACAGTTATACCCGTTACACCGATGGTACGACAGGAGAATAGAGGAGAAATCATCTTCACATCGCCCTCAAGGGATCCATTTCGTTAGAACAGTTATTGAAAACATCCGCCGATAGGGTTTTAAGAGTAGAACAACAACGTCTTTCCAATCAAAGAAGACGCGGTCTTGCAGCTCTAAACTTAGAAGGTGTTTTGCAGGCTAGCGATCAGGAAGAACAACAAGTTCCCACCTCACAGACCTCTGATCCACCAATTCAACCGACTGATAGTTTTAACACACAGGATTGACATACAGCTGATCACCAATCTAAAAACCAAGACCTAGTCAATCGACCAGATTCTCCTGAATATAACCACGAGGCCACTCTCGTAGGAACACAAGGTAAAACAAATCTTGGAGCCAGTGGTCCACCACCATCCCCTCCTTCATCTTCATCATCTTCCTCAAACGCAGAGAATTCTTCTAGTTCGTCATCTAAAGAAGAAGAACAAGAACTTCCAATGGCTGGAGAAGGTCAAAACAGACCTTGGCTTGACCAAGGTGCAGTTTTCATACTGGGAGATCAACATAGATTACCAAAGAATCCTAAAAAATGGTTGCCTAAATTCAACCCTGATGATAAAACGCCCGCGTTGGATCACATAAAAACTTTCATGCAAGCAATCAGGATTAGAAGCATGGTATATGAGGATGTAGTATGTAGACTCTTTCCATACACTTTTGAGGGTAGAGCGCCCACTTGGTATTTTGCTTTACCAGCCCAATACATAACGTCCTGGGATGAATTTGAGAAACATTTTACCCAGAAGTTCAGGGATGACAAAACACCGCAAGATCTTGTCTTAGAGTTGTCCTCCATGAAAGCCAAAGGAAAAGAAAGGGTAAAAGACTTTAAACAAAGGTTTTCATATCTCAAAAACAGAATTCCTACCAATCTTCTTCCTGCTGAAGAATTATTGGTGGCTTATTATGAAAAGGGTCTGCCTCTCTCCATTGCAATATGGGTCAAAAGGGCACAGAAGGGTACTCTACTGGAAGCATTTGATGAAGTAATCCAAGTTGAGAAAGACATTTTTTGTGTGGATGACAGCCCTGAATCCTCAAAAGGACAACCTTCCACTTCCAGGAAGAAAATTGAGATTGTCCCTAAACCCATAGTTCAGAACAAGGATTCATTTGATTTGACTGACATGAAGAAATTCCTTCAGAAGATGTCGAATGAGATGGTGGATTTGAAGAAAAACACTAACGATAATCAAAATCAGAATAGAGGTTTTGTAAGGCCACCGTTTAGGAGACCTTACCAGCCTCCACAAAATCCACCACCACCAAATCAGGTAGATGCACTCACAAACGACGAACTCTTTTCTATTTTTAGAGCATTGGCAGCAGAATCCCAAGTCACCCCTGACACTTCTAATGATCAGACTACCCCGGATCCTCCACTACCTGAAGAAGAAGCAGAAGATGATCCACAGGTCGATGATGTGGGTTGCTTTTTGGAACTTCCTATGTGTGAAGAAGAAGAAGAACCTGAGGCGGTGTTTAACACACAGCATCCTTATAATACAAGGTCAAGACCGCAGCCACCTCAAGAACCTTCATCTTCTTCCCCGGTTCCCACAAGTAACAAGATTGTCCCACAGAAGGATACAGTCCTCCCTCAAATGGAGTACAACCTGGTTGAAGACCTAAAAAGAGTCAAAGCAAACATATCTTTGTTTGAGCTACTCAAGATTACTGCTATGAGAGACTCTTTACCTAAAAACATGATAGTCAAACAGCCTACAAAGTCACAGAATAATAATCTAGACTCTGTCACTAAAACTAATGATAAAAAAATAGCAAGTAAGAGAACTCCTCCTTTCTTGCTTACTTTTGAGATTTTCAACCAGAATGTACACAACTGCATGATAGATTCAGGAGCATCACCAAATGTGATGCCCCTCTCTGTTTGCAGAAAATTGAATGCAACGTGGGAACCTTGCCCAACCCAGATTGTGCAACTTGACAGATCCAAAGTCAGAGTGGTTGGCAAATTGAGAAACATTTTGCTCGCACTGTCAACTGATCCCAGGATCCATTAGATAGTTGACATTGTGATAGCTGAAATCCCAGAAGCCTATGGGATGTGGTTAAGCAGGGACTGGTCAGAGAAACTTAAGGGTTACTTTGCAACCAAATGATCCCACTTATGGTTGCCATACAATGGTCAACCAAATAAACTTAAGATCAGCAGAGAACCTTTTATGAAACAGACAGTTACTGATCTTAATGATTCAAGTGAACCTGCTAGTTATCTCACCTCTCATACAGAGCACTTTACATTCGATACCTTTTTCGGTGAGTTCTCAGCTGATGCCTCACTAGAAGAAAGCATTCATAACGAATCACATATCACTCGGGTTACTTCTGTACCTTTTTCTGGTGAAATTGTGCATAATGTATATAATGTGAATACAAATTTTAGATTAGACCCTATCTCCTGGACTTTATTTTTCGATGGCTCCAAGTCCAAGGAGGGAGGTGGAGCAGGTTGTGTTCTTATCAATCCTAAAGGAATGAAAATCATGATTGCTTGCAGATTAGAATTTGATTGTACTAATAATGTAGCCGAATATGAAGCTCTTGTGCAGGGGCTCAGGAAGGCCATTGATTTGGGTGTTCAAGTAATAGAGTGCTATGGGGACTCCGAAATTATAGTCAAGCAAATTAGAAATAAGATACACTACTTGTCTCTGCATTTGGCTAATTATCAAAAGCTGGTAAGGGAGTTAACCAGCTCATTTTCAACATTCAATATTAAATCAATTCCTAGATCACAAAATTTTGATGCAGATCTGTTAGCAAACACAGCTTCTAGACTGATTCCGCCGGAAGGTCTCTCTCCTCAAACTTTTTCAATTGAATTGATGTACAAACCATCTATTCTAGATAATGTGACTAATTGGAAAGTGTTTGATGATGACCGACAGATAATTGACTTCCTCACTGCTCAGGATACGTTTCAAGACATGGCCATCGATGAAATAGAACATGAAAAGTCTCTCACTGATTCCTCAAACGTCATCCCGAAGTTAGTGATCAATCTAGACATGTTTTACGATTTACAGGACAAATTCAAATCTCAGACTAATTATAAAACTCAAAGTTCATCTTTAAATTATGAACGGGTCAACCTAGGCACCGAATAGGAACCTCGTTTCATCAATTTGGGAATTGATTGCACCCCTGAAGAACGCAGAGCCATTATTGGATTGTGTAAACAGTACAAAGATGTCTTTACCTAGACTTATGATGAATTAAGAACGTTTGACACTAGCGTCATGTTCCACAACATACCCATGAAACTAGAGGTTAAGCCATTTCAACAAAAGCTGCGGAAAATGCACCCCAGTTTAGAGTCTTCTGTTAAAAAGGAACTGGAGAAGTTACTCAATGCTTGGATTATCTTTCCAGTCATGCACACTCAGTGGATCGCCAACTTAGTACCTGTCCGTAAGAAAAATGGAGAAATTCAACTCTGTGTTGATTTCAGGAACCTAAATCGGGCTTCTGAGAAAGACAACTATCATGTTCCACCTATGGAGCAGATTCTTCAGAAGGTAGACGGGTCAAAGATGTTTTCCCTCCTGGATGGTTTTTCAGGGTATAACTAGGTTATGGTCACCCCGGACGATCAATTGAAAATAGCCTTCAGAACCCCATGGGGTACTTTTGCTTACAGACGGATGCCTTTCGGGTTGATCAATGCTGGAGCTACTTTTCAGAGAGCTATGGATATAGCTTTCCGAAGGTTAATGCATAATTCTGTTGTGGTTTACCTTGACGATATCACTATTTACTCTAAAAAACGACATGAACATGTGTTCACTTTAAAACAAGTTTTTGATCGCTGCAGGAAATTCAGTATTTCTCTCAACCGGAAGAAAACTATTTTTGTAGTAACTGAAGGAAAACTTCTAGGATTCATTGTTTCGAAAGAAGGTATGGTTATTGACCCTAAATGTACAGAGACCATTTCAAAAATTGGTTTACCCAGTTCGCGCAAAGCAATGCAATCCTTCCTAGGTAAGATCAATTTTGTACGGAGATTTGTACCAAATTTTGCTCAAATAGTCAAACCATTGCAACTCTTGGTCAAGAAAGATGTACAGTTTACTTGGTCATAGGAACAGAGAGATGCGTTTATCAAAATTTGAAAAGCCATTGCAGAAGATCCTACCCTCATGTCCCCATATTTTGATAAGGATTTCATTCTTTATACTTTTGCCACTGATTTTTCTTATGCAGCTGTGCTAACGCAAAAGCATGATAATGATGCAGAAATCCCCATCTCTTTCATGAGCTCAACATTCAAAGGTGCAGAGCTTAAATATTCACAGATTGATAAGCAAGCCTATGCAATTTATAAATCTATCAAACATTACAGACCCTACTTGCTGAAGTCCCAAACCAAAGTCATTGTTCCATATTCTGCTATCAGGAATGTCCTCATTCAGAAAGAGTTAGGGGAAAAGAGGGCCCATTGGATGACTGCCCTACAAGAATATGATCTTGAGATTAGACCAGCAAAAATTGTAAAAGGGAAGGGACTTTGTCTTCTTACTGCACAATCCAATGACCCCGCATAGCAACAGTTTGAATGGGATCACGAGGAAGAAATTCCCTCAGGTGTTGTTAACATTATTGATGCCCCGACATCAGAATGGTACGACGATATCAAATTTTTTTTGAACCATGGGTTTGCTCCTGAAACTCTCTATTTTAAGAAAAGAAGATCTTTAATACTAAAGTCTGCTCCTTATCAATTCATTGATCAAGTTCTTTTTAGAAAAAATTATGATGGAGTATTTCTTAGATGCTTGAAAAAACATGAAACTGATGACATTTTGTTTCAATTTCATGTAGGTCCAGTTGGAGGCCATTTTTCAAGAGAGACGAAAGCACACAAGATTCTCAGGGTTGGATATTATTGGCCCACATTGTTTAAAGATGCGTATGCTTATGTGATAAAATGTGAGCCATGCCAGAAATGCACAGGGAAGTTTAGGAAACCTGCATTTCCTTCACAACCAGTTACGATTCAGTTTCCATTTCAACAATGGGGACTGGATTTTATTGGGCTTATAAACCCTCCTTCATCTCTCCAACATAAGTATATTCTCACAGCCACGGACTATTTCACTAGATGGGTTGAAGCAGCTCCTCTTAAACAATGCAACGCCACTCAATTAATCTCTTTCCTTGACAGCCAGATTGTCACATGCTTTGGTGCTCCAGAGTATTTAGTTTTCGATAATGCATCCTACTTCTCTTCAATCGATATAACTGAATATGACTTTGAGATGGGAATTAAGATTAAATTTTCTGCCAATTATTACCCTCAGGGTAACGGCTTGGCTGAATCATCAAATAAAAACCTAAGTAATATTCTCAAGAAAAATGTAGCCTCTCATCACAGAGATTGGCATACACAGTTGTATAATGGATTATGGGCAGATCGAATTACCCCAAAAGCAGCAATTGCAAGCTCCCCATACTGTTTGGTTTATGGAAAAGAAGCCATTCTCCCCACTAATCTCACCATTCCTTCGTTACAATTGGCCCAGTCTGTTTAAGAAGATGATTCTTCTCCCCTCTAGCAAATAATTGACAACCTATTGAAGCTAGAGGAGGATAGGGAAATAGACAAGAACAAGTTGTATCATCATCAGCAGATGGTGAAGAGATGGTTTGATGAAAAATCTTCTTCCGATAGGGAGTTTTCTATTGGTGACCTAGTTTTGAGGTGGGACAAGCAACGTAAAGATAAAAATATGTACACCAAGTTCCAACGTCTTTGGCTCGGACCTTTCATTATTACAGAAAAGATTGGTCCCAACACAGTTCGATTGCAGACATTGGAGGGAGTTGTAGACACCTACCCGGTGAATATATCTCTTCTCAAAAAGTATTTCGTCTGAGCAATCTGATGCACTTGTACATAGGTGTGATTTGTTTTTCAATCATTTGTTTTATTGTGTTCATATTTTGATTGGTTTTCTTGTTTTGTTATTGGATTTTATTAATAAGGCTTCATACTTGTGGTAATGGCTTATGATCACTTTTCTTAGCAACAATTGCTTCTGAAGTTTCAGCATCGTTATCAATCTTACTTTCTGGCTTTTGATTAGAATTTTCTCTGAAGAATAAATAGTCAAATAAGTGCAATGCCTTTGGATACTTTTCACTTTGTTCATTATATTTCACCATGCTTTATCTATGTAATTGAGGTATGGAGGATGGTCATCATTTCTCTATCTGGTGTTTCATGGTTGAACGACATATCATAATAACCTGACTAGTTCCGATTGCTCATGGATCCTTTTACGATCACTTTGAATATGAAATTTGTTTAAAATTATAAGTTACTAGGTGGGTGGTCTTGTTATCAAGCCAACCCATTAGGTTCATAGGTGTTTAAAGTGGAATGACATCTTCACATCAATCCACCACACTTGGAAGATGACTTTCAGTTCTACTGGAAGGTGGGAGATCCTATTACAGGTTGGTCCATTCATGATCTGCAAAGCACTGGTGAGTAACATTATCACTATATGATCACCAAGCCATGGTAATGCCTTGTAGCTTATGCCAAAATAAAGTGTTTTCTTTTTATAATATTTTTGTTATATACAAGAACATGGGGGTCTTATCACAAGCCAGCCCTACTATCATCATGAGTTTGACCTTGGACTGGAATTATCAATATATGGTCACCAAGCCATGATGATTTCTTTTGGTCGTACAACCAGAAGACAAGGAGTCTCGTCATCGAGCTAGCTTGACCAGTTTCCAGATTGAGCCTATGAATGGCACTGTTTCGTCTGATCACCAAGTCAGTACAGTGGTCTTGTGTCAACAAAATTTTATATTTGTAAAAAAAAAAAGAGAGAAGAAAATAAAAGAAAAGACAAAAGATAAGATGATGAAGTGTTACTGAATATATTTTTAATTAATAAACCAAGGAGATCTATAATTAGGATATCCATGAGCATTTTAAGACTGTACCCAGATTCAACACAAGCTGGTTTTCTATGATTACATCATGGTAAAGATTCGGTATCACTCTCTAAATCTCCTTATCAGATGAGTGTTATCTTTACAATGATTCTTGATTGAGATTTATCCATTTTTATGTTCACTGTTTGTTGGCTGTTATCTTTTCAGTATCTTCTATGACTTGGGTTTTAATAAATCGGTTGATCAACATGTTGTATTTAGTTGGATTTGATTATAGAGATAACTGGTTCTTCCTAGCCAATCGCCATTTGTTGTGGCCACAACAGATCCCATGCTTACTTAAGCACGAGAGCCCCGATCTTAATAAACACTATGGTGTTTGGGTGAGTCATTTTGTAAATGTTAGAATTTTGATTTTATCTCTAATGTTCTTCACCCATGCCTTTGGTTTGTTTGTTTGCAACTATTGTTCATTTTTCAAAGGTGTTTCAGTCTAAAAGGAAAAGAAAGCTAAATTTTTTATTATTTTGTTGATTGTTATCATCATTCCGAAAATTAGCATTTGGACTCTCTGAAACCCGCAACCCGACATTTGTGGGTTACGGTACTGTTGTTTGAAATTTTGGTATTTAGGGATCCCGCAATCCGCAACCCAACATTTGCGGGTTGTGGAACTGATCAGTAATAAGACCAAGGAATAATTACCCCGAAACCTAAACTCCACAATCGCGGCATTTGGCTTTCGGGATGGTCGTTTTTCATTTGTTTGCTGTGTGCTCCTGAAACCCGCAAATCATAATTTCGGGATGCGGATTTAGGGATGGATATTTTACATCACAGTTCATCGTTCCGAAGCCCGCCACCCGCACAGTAGGTTTTCAGCTTTCGGCTTGCGGAATCTTTGAATAAAAACTTCATGAACGTAATTGAATTCAATTCCGTATCCCGCTCTAGCTAATCTCGGCCATCCATTGTTATGAATTTGTGGTCACGTTGATTTTGGGTAATGAGTTAAGTCAGGATGCGCTATTTTGGATATGGAAAGCTGGTTCCCCCAAATTATTAGCTTTTCTATATAATTTGTAACAGTGGATACTACTACAAGATTATCAATTGCTTCATGTTGGATGGACACCATTGCTCTGCCTTAAGTTTGCCGTGTCTGGTCTCGAGTTTTGACGTTTTGTCGTTTTTGCTCCGCTTATTAATGATCATCTCTTTTCACTTAAAATCCGATTTCAAAGCTTCTATCCTTCTCATCGAAGTTGGGTCAAATTGATCCAATTGGTTACGTGTGAATAACTGATCACCCGTGTACTGGAACTCCTAATCGAGATTTTTTTGCAAGTCAATTCTATCACCGCAACCTCCGTTTCCATTATTAATTACCAGTTATAATTATCGATGGGGGGTTGCCTATAACGATGTGATCGTAAAAGCAATTCAAAATCATGCAAGTAGTAATTGAACCTGTACTTCGCACAAGCTTAAACTCAAATCTCGTTTTTTTTTCATGATAGTTGAAGTAATTATAATGGGTTCGCTGCGTAAGTTTAATCATTGCAAATTGCCTCACTCAATCGACATCACCCTGCCTGTTGGTCTTAAAGTAACAATTAACGTGAAAATTCTACATTGCTCATTGCTTTCTGTAATAGGAAACTTTCTGCGCAGCGTTTTGGGCATCCTGTTATCTAAAGATTTATCTAGGATGAGTAATTTCCATGCAGGAGGTGAACCTTCTAATATTCATGTTGATAATGAGGAACTTTACCCCTTGTTGTATCAAGAAATGTTGTCACCACCATTTGATGTAGGTATTCCTGATCTTAGCAGCGGCAGTAGTGAAGAGGACTTTGAAGCGTTATCTTCCTATGTACAAAATTCCATGGGGCAGAGCAAGAAAATTCTGGAAGAACCAGCTGACCTTGATGATGATGTCATACAAAACTTTATAATCAATGGAGAACCTGACGTACTGGCCACTGTTTCTGAAGTAAATCTTTTAATGGATTTCTCTGTTTCTGACCATGAATTACCTAATCCTGAATTTCCTACAGCAGATGTTTCACAAACCATGCCACCTATCGAAGATAATAAACAATCTGTTATTGAATTTTTATGGTGCCACGAGACCCTATCTGATTGAAGAGTGAATCTTTGTAACATCTTTTGGTAATAAGGTGGCAGAAAAATCCTTCAAGCTGGAAAGAAGCAAGTTTTATTGTATCGACGGTTGGAGCCGATTTTTGTAATTTCTATTTTGTATAATTTCTCCTTTTGAGATTTTGGGTAAAATTTAGTATTTAAGGAGGAATGTTTCCCTTAGCAAAGGGTTGGGAATTTTGGAATTACGATTCAGCAGGAGTATGGATTGAAGATGCTCTGTCTATTCGAGCCATTGTAATTTTTGTACAAGACTTTTATATGCAGTAAAGTTATCTTTATCCACCTTCTTGTGTTCTTCAAATTTCTTTGAAAATCGCTGAGTTAAATGTTTCAAATTGTCATCAGCTATGCGTTCAATCTATTGCAGATCACTTATTGATGTATATGATCCTTCAAATTGATTTTTCTGTATGTTTTGACTCATGATCTGAATTGTTCTATTAAATTTCTTTGATTGAACAGTTCTCACTTTTATATTTCTGCAAATGATTCGATGCAATTAAATATGTATAATCAGTTCTTAATTTTTCAATTGACACAATGATTACAGATCAGGTATTTGAATGGGCTTAAACACTTTGAAGAATTGTCACTTAATTTATTAATTGATAAAGCTTTAATTAACAAGTGAAGAACCTGAAGACATTTCTATTTAAGGTACTTAATCACTTGTCCATCTCACTTCAATTCTGATCTGCACGACATCAACTCTTCCTTTTAGGCTACATCTGACTCAGAATAGGTTCTTACCTTAGGTAGGTTAAGTTATATTTCGGTAACGAGTTTTCACTTTGCTTTCCTTGATAGGAAAACTGATCTTTCACGATCAAATCTTTTACTCATAGAGTGCCAGCGGAGGCCAAATATCCGTGGGTAATCACCACACCAAACAGCTCGAGGATAGAATTGCCCTTGTGTGGGGTCTTTCAAAGCCTTGGATGGGTTTTCATCCCCTGTTGTGTGCCTTGGAATCCATTCCAGCATTTCGCACTCACACTACACCCCCGAGGCACCAACATAGCCTTATAGGGGGATACATAAAAAACTGCCTCACATAGGCTCATCAAAAAATGTATATCTACAAAACTGGGGCTCATAGCCGTACATAAAATCAAGTCTCCCCGTCGTTGGTGGATCTCGGTGTCCCAAAATTGCAAGAGGACGTACAGCCTCCCCTCATGCGAGCTATGGTCCCTGTCGCAGTCTCTGTCGTGGAGGAGTCGCCCCTCCATGTGCCTCTCGAGCCACATGACAAGCAACTGCAACCCGTCGCATAATATGACGCCAGGAAGGACCACACTCTATTGGCATATGAAGTGTCAATGCCACCTCATCATCATCGAGGTCATCCCAGCCATGCTCATCGACCCCAGCTGTCAACCTGCCTAACCTCCTCTCCAACTTAGCTAGCAGTACCGCCATTCGGTCCGCAACAGCTACCCCACCTGCCGCAGCTCTGAATCCTCTGGCAGGAACACCCTCAACAACACCTACTCCTCCAATGACTGGGCCAACTTCGTCGGAAGGTTAATCCCTACATGGTCTCGACCTCTGAGGGGGCCTCACAAGACCAACATCTGCAATACCTGATAAACATATATATATCACCAAAATGTGCATAAATAAACAGTATGTACAAATATTATATATGCAAACAGTACAAAAACATTAAAAAAAAAACATATCAGTAGCATTGAATCCGCCAGCTGGAATGGGCAGCTTCGGATCCCGCCGAAATTACATCCCACTCCAAGAATACCTCTCAGGTCGATCGATAGGGCCCTCCCTGTAATACCCCTATTTTGGACTTTGAACCCCTTTCATAATTTATGCTAAGTATTATTTCATTTATACTTAGGAAAGTTAGAAATATGCTAAAGAGGTTTCAATTGACCATGTGGACCAGCACAATAAAAGAGGGAGTCACAGTCTCCTAAGGTTAGAGGGGAAAATGCCACTTAATAATAAGAAGAAGAAATTATTATTGGAGACAATTGGCAAACCCTAAAGAAAAGAATTGAGAGATTAATGAATTAAAACAATTCACATAATGAGCAAAATTCCCCTAAGAGAATAAAAGGTGAAAACTCATTGAAACTCTCATTATCATTATTCACATTTCATTATGCATCATTCACAATCTCAAGAGTTGAATACACAAGAGCAATGGGAAATGGAAAACATGAACCTGAGACAATGAATGCTGGTGAGGGAGGACAGATTTGGGAGAACCAAGCTGGTCCTGAAGCCAAGTGATTGAGTGCAGATATGGGAGGACCAAACTGACTAAGATCAGGAGGAATCATATAGTTTGGTATGAGCTTGGCCACTTAACTGTGTGCGGGTAGGAGAACCACCCCAAGCTTGCAGGAGTACTGATGTTACCTGAATCATACAGTTTGGTATGAGCTTGGCCACTTAACTGTGTGCGGGTAGGAGAACTACCCCAAGCTTGCAGGAGTACTGATGTTACCTGAATAGACTATGATAGTGATTCTCTCCATGGATATGGCTTAAAATCCCCTGGAGCATCCTGCAGCTCAAGAATATTGAGTTGGGTGTTGGGTTGCCTATTGCCTTTGAAGTATCCTAAATAACTTAGGTAAATGACAAGTTAAGGGTAACTAAAATAAATACTCTACCTAGGGGACTGTGAACTTAGCTCAGGGGTGACCTGAGAGCAAGGAGAACTTGTTGTTCAAAGGCTGGGAGGTTTGTGCCTGGTTCCACTAGTCATCAGATGCAGATAAGTGTTTATAATTTGACTTACAGAGTATTTGTTTTGGACAGTATTTATATATGTGTTTCTGAATATATCTAGTTTACTGTTGAAATGTAAATGTATCAGATCTGACCATATGTGTATTGTTCTTGATTATTTCTGAGCATGAATCTCAGCTAGATAACTAGATATCTATTATGAGTTATCTCATGATCATTTTACAGATCTGAAATATTGATGTGATGGGCTAACTGTGAAGATATCTACATTCTAATGGCAGTAGATTTATAGTATTAAGACCCTATATACAGTTATAAATGTTTGTAACATCTGAAATATTAATAATATGATTAATGTGCTAACCTAGGGTTTGTTGAGACATGTTTTCATATTGCAGGTTGTTGTAGGTTAAATATATTCCAGTATTTTAAATGAGATAATATGTTTTGCATCATAATGTTGTAAATAGGGCAGGCAAGTAAACCTGAAGGTTTACATGCCTAGCCCATATGCTTATCAATCATTTTTCTATGCAAAGTTTATGGTAGAAAAGATAAACCCTGAAAATGCTAGAATGCAAATATAATATAGATCTGAATTAATCTGGTTGTTGACAGAAGTTGTATTTTATTCAAATCTAGTCATAATCGACCTTATGCAATTAGAGGAATTTCAGTTTATTTTGTTGAGCATTGAACTACTGATACATTGCTATATTTCTGAGTAAATATATGCTTAACTATCATTCTGCATTTAATGGCAGTGCTTATGCAAACAATATTATAATATGCAGTATTAATACAAAAGTGAATGTATTGGTCGATGGCCTCATCCGACCCAAACATAAACTAGGTCGCCACATCTATGTGTATAGATATTGTTTAAATGTGTTTGAAGTGCCAAAAGGCTGAATGCGAATGTATCAAGAGACTAAGGGTTTGACCCTTAGCATGTAAGTCATATTTATAAATATATGATATTATACATTAAGCATTCACTGTGCATTGTTTATAAACCTGGCGTTTCAACTATTGATAATAGTTTATTAAAATACATTGAAAATGAAATGATGCTGGGCATAAACGAATACACATTAATAATGATCAAACGTTGTAGCATTTAAACATGGTAGTGTGATGATACATTGCTGGAGATTGAGACTGCGTTGTGACGCATTGCATATTCATTTGTGCATACAATGGTGCGGGCTAAACGCCTCAACCCTAAACCTTTTAATGCATATATCCAAACCACATTACAGTATACCATTGTCGAATGCAAACAAAGCCTAGAAGAATGTGACAAGGTTGATTCCTTCCAGGGAGAATTTAAAACAACAAATGTGAGTATGATGGTAATATCAGAACTGGGTGTGCATTTATAACATAAATAATGTATGCATCAAATATCTTATGATATGCACGAACATTGGAGAAGCAAAATGATTGTATGGTATATTAAATATCAAGTGTCGAGGGAAACTGTACAATTCATGTATGTAAACCAAAATACAGAGCAAGTATTTAATCCACAGACCCGACGAGTATCGTTGAGGGTCGCAAAGCTAAGCTGGGATTGCTAACGAGTTTACATCACGAGTTCCAAGCTTTAAAATAATTTACAAACAGAGTTAAAGGGGTTGTGGCATGGCCACTTCATTAACTTCGAAGTCGTGTACACATTGCTAATGCCTCTGCCAGGGGCAGAGCGTCGTGGGTTATCCTGTCACATTTTGTATGACTGTGGAGAGACCCACATCAATCGTTGAGCAAACATTAAACTTGAAACAGCAGAAGAGCAAAGTAGAGGTCACTAAGACGCTCTCAGAGAATGGATTCACACCTCTATCCTCTCGGCTAAGAGTCGAACTCCTTAAAATGTAACGATGAAGACAAGAGTAACCCTAACTGAACAACCAAGTGTTTTAGTAACTCTGCCCCCACCAATGGGGTGAACCAAACCCAAGGGAGTGGGAGTGGGAGTGGCGAGTTAACTGTGTAATCCAGCAAGTTACCTGTGTAAGCCAGCGAGTCACCACTACCACAACCTAGCTAGGAGCTCGCAGGAGTGCTTCACTCCACCACTAGCCATCATTTTCCCTGCACAGTGAAACATGGCAAAGGGTTAAATCATGGTTTTACAACTTAACGACCTAACGACTGTCAAAGCAAACAACTTAATGAACGACGAAACTGAGGGTAAGTTTGTGATATTACCTAATTGTGTGACGACTTGCAACATAGCCTGACACCATTGGCACCTGTCCACACAAAGTAAATGCAAAGGTTAAATCGGGGCTTTTAAAACTTGCAAACATTAACGTAAATGTGAAGTGCAGTAAATAACGGCTTTGCACATGAAATAGTGGTGCAAACAATAAAACTATCATTTATAGTGTTTTGCGTTCACGCCGAGTTTTGGTAACAACACATGCAGCAATGGATCTGGGGAGGAGAAGTGCCATGGTTTGGCCGAAGACCTCCACCATACCCTGCATGGGGCCGAAGCTCGCATCACAAACCAACAACAATGAGCCAAATGACAAAGTGATAGACTTTCAATGCGTGATACTGGAGAATGAGGTGGATACCACTGTTTCCGGTGAAGGGAAGAGTTAATGCAAGAGTGGAGATGGCTGGGCGCTAAAACCAAACACCCGGATCAATGGTGTTACAAGCATCATGATCTCCCATGCACAATCACGGATCACAATCAACAACACAGGATGCAGGAGGAGTTATGTTACTGCAGAGTTGGGTGGTGAGTACGCTTCAACATCACTATCATTTTGGTAGAGTCCATTAATGGGACGAGACCCTGCGTGCTCCACGTCAACCAAGCCTTACTTGCAGTGAGGGTGCACTTCCCTTCCATGTGAGCACCGACACCTGCCAACAGGAAGCCACGAGGGGGTTTAAAATGTTGCGTTGGTTTAGTGAAGCCTATGTGGCGTAAGCCACCAACCACGTAGGCCACACGTTGGTGTGATCCAATTTGAATTCAAATGAACCTTATGACTTTCCACGTCAACTGCCACATCGAGGTACATTCCTTTGTAGGCCCCGGGCATTACCTTTGTGGCAGCATGACTTTACCACATGGTTATGTGCTAGCCGGTCATAAGCATGAAATGTTAAGCGTGTAGTTCATTGTGAGCCACGTTGTTGTGGTAGGGTCAGCTTCTATTAGCGATCGTGTATTCATTTTAATCAACGCTATTATATGTTGAGTTATGCCTTTAGCCTTAAGGCTAAGGCTTGTATATGTTCCTTATATTTTATTAATCCATGCTTATGTGCTATGGTAAGTGGCGCATTAAGTTATGTACAGAAGCGCTTTAATGTATGCTATATATATAGACCATTATATATATAGTAACCCTTGCATGCATAAGATTTGTGTTGACCTGATTGCATTATGGGTATTGTTGTTTATATTTTGAATTGCAAGGTAATGCTTGGGCTATAATAATATGTTATATTATTATGTATGCCTTGGTCATAGGACATGCAAAGTGTTATTACTAGGATTAATATATATATATATGTAGTTATATATATTTATATATATTAATAGCTAGGACCCTTTTATTATATAATTGTTAATTGTTATAAAATGACTTTTGTAACTTAGACTTTGCCTTTGGAGTCATAATATTAATGTGTAGCATTAATAGAGTTCCATATATAAATAATTACAGGTATGTGTATTAAATACATGTGTACTCCCAAGAGGAGAGTTATGGCTAAGTCTATTAAAGTATTAATCACGATAATAGTATCAGATGGCATGCCTATGTGCAACATTAACTTCACACAGATTGTGGTATTGGCTGAGTAGGCGGGAAGGATACCAAGTCTAGGGTGTCACATTGTAATGTTCGCATTAGGCCACCAACTAAGTGTGGTTTGCACACTGCTTAGGCTTGTCACCGAATGTTACACGTTGGTACCGAGAGGTAGCATGTGTCATCATGTCAGCACAAGTACCTCTGAGTCACACACGTTATGTTATAGTGTGTTCATGTCATCACACCTAAGATGGAAGGGTGTGTATAGTTTGAAGGACTATAGCACTTCATCAAAGAACCAAAAAGAGTAATGTGTGACAGTTGTACGTAGATTGTTATACTTCTATTATGTTTTTCTAAGTATAATTGATACCTGGTGGTGTAACTATAAACTGCATGGAAGGGCTGTGTGCCCGTGCAAAAAAAAAAGATTGGTAAGAGGAGACATGACACTCCCACACATCCAGCACCTGCGGCGTAAAATAGGCCCCCACGGGACCACCACCACCATGAGGCATAATACGCCCCTAAGAAGCCATCCATGACTCTCGTGGCCCCCTCAAGGGAACCACTACATATGGCCGCAAAGATGGATGCCGCTCGAAGAAATACGAACACAGTACGCTCCCATAACAAAAAGTGTGTCACTCCACACGTCGGAGATTTGACATCTGCTACATCATAGACTGCAGCATCAACGAACCCCGGGCCACAAGCTAACCAACCATAACTCTCTCCACTAGCTGGAGCTGGCCTCCTGTAATCCGGTTGGGGGACATAGCTCCCAATACACACACAACTCCTATCACCACATCCTCCACCAGTAGATCCCTAAGATGGCTCACCAACACACCACCAAAGTTCATCGAACTTCAGTCACCATCACAATATCGATCCACCAAAGTATGGATAGTCTCCCCAACCAATTGTGGAGGGAGCGACTCCCTCACTCCCAGGGGACTCAACCCAGTTAAAAAATAGATGTCTTGGACGGTGATACTCATGTCCTCACCGCCCACATAGAAAACCCTATGGGCAGGATCCCACATATCTAATAGCCGCCATAAGAGATAATCAGACGACCACATCAAAGGGATCTTGAAGAAATTCAAGAGCTCAGCATCTCACAGCACGTTGGTCACTCCAAGGTTGGGTATCACAACAGCCATGTGATCATCAAACTCTCTCTCTCTTGCCACTCAACATCCCGCAAGTGCTCCATCACTGATAAGAAACCACCTACATAGGAAAATAACCACTCATTAACCTCATAAAATCAATCGTGTGGACTTCATTAAAATCCCCACGTGTACCGCAATATGTTACAAAACATCCACATGTAGCACGACCAATACAATGTTCGGTCACGTGGAACTAGTGCGCGGGATCTATACACCTTGGTCGCACATTTAGCTCGACTATTCTAGGAACAAACGCACTACAACTAGCGTGGCTGAAGCATTTATCTCTCGTGCGTAATGCGACACAGTTCATTTCTTTTGCTCTACAGAGCACGCTACATAGCGCAAAATTATCAAAAAATAATGAGTTGGGGAAGCACGATATTTTTCCCAAAATATCGTGGGTCGCACAGGATTTCTTCAAAATCCCATGCAACATCCCTAAAAACATCATAAATACCCTCTGGCCATCCAGGGGACCCCCCTACCTAGATTTACCCAGACAAAATAAAAAAGTAAGAGGGCAAGGCATACCTGAAACTCGTCGCTCACCGAATAGTGCACCGGATCTCCTAGAATTGCTCGAAAATTACTCTAGGAGGTCGGTGGCACAAAGTACAAATGATTTCGAAAAGTGGGCCCCACACCTATTTTATACTCATTGATTCAAACTTCAAACTGATGCCACCAATAAACCGTAACTTTGTTTCCAAAACCGTTCACACCACGATGACCAGTGCTTTGAGCTCTTCGACATATAACCGACTAATCCAAACTCTCACCAATGTCACCGGGACACGATTTTCTATCCTTGACTACAAAGTACCCCACAGGTACGCAATATTTTGGTTATATAATTTATGCATTGTCAATACCTTGATTATGTCTTTTATTACACTTGGGTATATGCACTATGTGTGCAGGACTGTGACCAGAACAACATGGAGATTCTTGTTTACCCATTATATGAATAAGACTCTGAAGCAACAGGGGTCAAGCACCCTACCACAGGTATCATTCTAAAATTGGCATATAAACACTATTTTCCCTCCATTTATAATGCATATCCCAGTATTCTTGCTAATAACTATAGGGTCCCCAGCCATGGCCTTGATGTACCATCAACATCACACCAATGAGTAGCATGTTCCCCCATGGGTATGCGCACCACCGCTATCCCTATCATCAAATGACACCCATGATGTCGACCCCCCACAAGACCAAGGAATCTGACCAAACCCGAAATGACCCTCCCTTAGGGCATCATCTCATCATTACGCATTTACTCCACCAAGTATACACATGTCAGATTCCTCAGCAGAAGTTATGAGACCGATTAACAAAACCCCCTCATACCTTCATGAGCACTTTACCATTCGCAATCCCTCTCGTATCATCGCTGACCCCAGCAAAGACACCTATGGGGCCCCCCCACCCTCAGAAACCACCAATTCTATTCAGTTATCCTGCAGGACACAATGCATAACATTGTTTCATGGGGAAACCCTGTTTGCGTCTGTAATAAACCCTCACTTCATCATTGGAAAGTGTCCCCCAATCCACTCAAAACTGTGGGGACTCCGGCCATCATCAAAACAGTCCCCCAACACACACAAAACCGTGGGGGACCGCACCAACAATATTTATGTACAAATAGTTCCCGCATAACCTCACATTACGAGAACACCATACTATTTTGGCAACAACCCTTGGTCTCTTTTGATCGATGTATTTGAGTCTCCATACGTTCAACAACATTTGTTTTGTCAGTTACGATCACCATCCGTTTTGTGTCTCCATCAAATCCCTTTCCATTATAGTTTGTCTCCTTTTGTCTCAATCTGTGTTGTTTTGAAATAAAAAGTTGCTCCCCATGTTTACATCGATCAAAGGAAGTTATGAGTCCCACGCTTATCAACCATTCTTGTGTCGGTTCTATCCGTCCATCAATTAGTTACAATATGATCCCAGTTCTTAGTATAGGACTCACGTCCTACCATGGACTTCACCTCTCATCGACACCAAAACACTACATTCTAAGATTTGCAGTAGTTGCAAACTGTACCTTGGGACCCCATTCAATAACTATAAGGGGTCACCTCGAACTTAGTAGGGAGATTCATTAATGCTCCGTAACTAAGTGGTTTCCCCTATGCTCGACATCAACACATCACCACATCAAGGGGAGACGTACTTTTGAAGGTAGCAGTGTTCACATTTGGAAATCATGATAGCAGTCTATTTGGCACAATAAAACCCCTAGGGCATGTTTACATACCACAACAGTTCCCCACCACAGCGGGTTTATCATGGTCACCAACAGTTCCACTTCTTCAACATTATGCAACAGTATCTGGGGAAATTACTCAAACATGGATTGAAGTTGTATTCATCCATGTCCCAGTAGTATAGTAGAGTTGACACATTTGTCCTCTCTTATTGTACTCTCTTTGATAGCATTCACGAGCATGAGTATACCCTCCTCATTTGTATAAAAAACTATTATTTATTTCAGCTCCAACAGTTATCGTCAGCAATTTTCCCCCATGGGAGACCTTATTTTGTCCACACATGCTTCGTACTACAGAACAAGAGAGAAACAACAAGAAACATGATGCATTATTGGCTCTGCAGTACCCTTCGAACCTCATACATCAGGGGGCATCTGTTAACGCCTAAAAATCACACACATGCGACATTTTGGCGATTCATCCAATAAAGCATCATCAACATAAAGAATGCATCTCACCACAGGCATCTTCAATAGATCCAAAACACAGCATGAGCCCACAAAATCCTAGAAATAGTCAAAACAAATGGTAGCGTAGGTATTACACAGGTGTTAGCACCTGATTTCTATAGCATAGGTATGGAGGTGAAATAGAAGGGTATCTCAAAAATTTCCTTGAAGAAAGCCTAAATTCCCTTTATTTGCCATAGTTAGGTGCTAAAGGCATGCAAAAAATTGACCTGGGGTGTCAAATATAAATAGGCCTAAAGAAAATTCCAAAAGAAAGGCCAAAATGCAAATTAAATGGTCAAAAAGGGGATAAGAACTATAGTCCTACACCAAAATATTTCAAAGGTTAACCATCAGACAAATTTCCACCGTCGGATGGGCACGCAGGAGAGATCAAGGGCTCTCGTTGTTTGTCGCATGGCATATTTGCACAGGAGCAAATGAGAAAAGGTGGTCGCGATGGATAAAACTGGAGGACAAGTGTCAAGCTAAGATGTTGTCACAAGGAGGATGGGCGGTAAGTGGAACCTCCTCATGGGCATGCGATACCGCCTAAGCAGAAGGGTAAGTGATTGGCCACGTGGACGGCCAAGGTAAGCCAAGGAATATCTTGTGGTTTAAAGGCCGGGGTTCGAAATAGCGTAAGTGCAATGTGACAAACAAACGGTTCGGATTGTCCCATGGTAGATCGACGGCTCGCGTTGATCGTCACATCGGGAAGGTGCATGCTGGATAAAGGAATAAGGGGTCGCAATAATGGAAACCGCTCGACAGGTGTCAACACCTGGGCCTATCATGCGGAGGGAAAGCGGTATTCGAGGCCACTTTGGATGTTCGCAATACCACCTTGTCGACATACGATGCTAGTAAATGGACGACGAGGATTGAAACATGGAATTGATCCCACAGTGGATGTGAGGGGTTGTCAAATCAATTAAAGGGGATCAGATTTGGACGGTTGAGATCAGTGCACGAGGGATTGAAAAGTGGGAAAGGCGTACAGCTGGCAAAGAAGATCGGAGGATAAGTAAATAGGCTTATATATACAAAAATGCACACAAAGGTTGACATTTGCGTCTTGGGACCTGTCCAGGTCGGAAACCTCCAAGCGTGTGGAAGATGAAGAAAGTGACCGCAAGAGTCTTTCTCAGAACTTTTCAGTGATAGGTAAGGCCTTATGACCTCCGCTATCAGCAAATCTAAGTCACTTTACAGCCAGAAAGCAGAGTAGGGACCAACCTTCGAAAATGTTGGGGTTAAATTTGCTCTGGGGGATAGGGTTTGAATGCACCTGATATAGGGTCTCAGCGGTCTATACCCGAAATTAGGAGAAGAATGAGGGTTAAGACATGTATGGGGGCTTCAGTCACCTTTTTCCCTTTGTCGCATCTGTCAAAATTATGTTTTTCTCGAGTCCCAGGGTTTGTTCCGAAGAAATTCATCATCGTTGCATAGGGGCGGGGTTTTCTCCTTGGGAACTGTTAAACCTTTTCAGCCACCTATATTAAACTTGAGACAGAAGTCTAACGATGCATGCCGTCACATTAGTACACGCGATTGGATGATGCAAAGTTGGAGACGCTATAAGTGCGGACATGGCATTAAGCAGACGGGCAGGTTACAATCTGGAGGACGATGAAGAAGGCAGATCAATGGCCTAAAGTGCATCTCCGCTACCGCCAAAATGATTGCAAACACGATGGAGGCCACCTAAGTGTCATCATATACTCCGCATTATATCTGGATATCTTTTCCAAGTATGTTTCACGTCAGCTCGAGCCTTGGGCATCATTGTTACTCGATTGGGAGGCTCGGACAGGTCATCATGGAAAATGTGACCACATGTAGCTGCTGTCATAATCACAATGGTTATGGATATGGTCCTTACATCCCCTATTCGAAATTGGTATATGGAGAAGGTGGTGCACCTGGCAGCTCGGGTATCTTTTCAGTTAGAGCATGGTCATGGAAAAGGAGCAAAAATACGGAGTGGTTTTTATGCCGAAACCGGCATGGTCTTAGGTTGAGGAAGAACACGCTCCTTCGTCTCCTGTGGTATTCGACCATGTGGAATCCATCTCCGCTAGCAAAGCTGAAGAGCCCAAAGGGAGACAGGTGTCCAAGAGAGTTCGACGTCAGGGAAAGAAGGAGCCTCCTGAAGAGGAGCAAGACATCCAGCAGGACACGGAGATTCTCAAGGATTTCATGATCTCCACTGAGGAAGCGACACCTCCCCCTCCAGCGAATGAGTCACAAGAGGATATCTCTTTGAAAGTAGAGGACTTCTTTGATTCGCAAGGCCAATTGAAAACTCAGGAGTAAGATGGCGCCCTGCTCATGGTACTTTTGTTTCCTATCTTAATCTATCTATTTTGAACTTGACACATATGTAATATTCCCAATTCGGGGCTGTCGAGGTGGCAACATAATTTTGTTTGTTTCCTAAGGACCAATTCAAGGTTGGGAGCCTATAAAAGCATTGTAATAGAAGAACTAAGGGTTGGAAAATCATTCGGCTAAGGCCCGGGGGGCGAGCCCGTTTTTTAGACTTTCATATTAATACAATGTGCAGTGCCTATGGTAGATTGTTTTGTAGGGATTCCTGTGTTGCTCTAACTTGTGGTCTGTTTTTTCTCTCTTCTCCATGTGCTCGTACTTCTTGTTATGCATTTACATTATGTTTTTCATTTCATGCCTAAGATTAGTGTATAATAACTTAGAATTCTTGGAAACAAGCTCTGGTTATTATCTCAGGTATTCACTCAATATTGCTACTAAAGTTGATATCGAATTCATCTATGTTGGATGCTCATATCAATGGTCTGTTCTTATTTTCTTCTTTTACCACCCGAAAACAGCATTACGACGGCAAGAGGGTGCCTACCTTGCCTCTGTTCGAGTGGTTCATACTATGGCACTGTTATCCGATTTATGTGTAATGCCTTGACTCCATTGCCCAATGTTTTTTCCTCGTGATTATCCCTCCAACAGTTTCATACAATTTGTCTCTTCTAGAAATCTGACCTTCTGTGTATGTTTTAATTGAATATATTGAGTATAGAAGACTGGTGTGTTTGTTCATTGTTGACACCTTTGAGTATTTCCAATTCTTTTATAGATTTGTAGATAGAGCCCTCTCAGACTGTGTTGGTTCAATAGCAAAGATCTAAAGTCATTAGCAGTTACCCCCATTCTACCTCTCTGCAGCCTTGGGGTATGTTTCGGGTCTTAACAAATTGGCGTTGTTGCCAAGGACGAATGTTTTATCATCCCTGGGAGAATGACAAAGTTTCAGGTCTGATTGTTGATGGTGGGAAGCATTCAGACACTAGAAAGGTTGCATATCATCCACGGCGACTCCACTGGAGAACGAGCTTAGCCGCCTGAGACATGGAAGAATTAAGGCCCAGGTATTAGAGTATCAATTCGTTCAAAGAGGTCCTATTCTTCTGTGTTGGTATCCTTTTTCCCTTATGTATATATATCAAAAAAAAATTGTCTCACCAAAGAGCTCTGGGTCATGAGAGGGCCTCCTTTGTATATCCTTCACTTGAATTCAAAAATGTACATTCCCCTTTCACCCCTAGAGTTGATCTCATCCTCTCCTTTGAACCATGTATAAACCATAACCTGCCTTATGAATTCTCCGAGAGTAAGGCCAATGATATTCCCCCCGCATGTACCCCTTTTCCTTCCCGAGCTCAGGTGAGATATAGCCCTTTAAAACTGCCCCCTGTTCTTCATGAATTTCCTCTAGATTACCATAAATACCTCCCTATCTTTGATGGAGAATCCGAGATTCTTACCGCTGAGAGACATCTTCGAGGTTTTGAACATTTTATAGACCTCTTTGAAGTAGAACATGATGATGTGTGTATGAGGGATTTTTCCAAATCCCTTCAAGGATATGTGAAGAGATGGTTTAACCACTTGTAGCCTGAGTCTATTGGTACCTGGAGAGAGTTGTCTAATGCCTTTCTGGGGTTTTGGGGAAAAAGAAGGCCATGGGACCTAGTTCTTTCAGATTTTTACTCTATGAGAAGGAAAGAAGATGAAACCATGTCTATCTTTAATAGGAGGTTTGCAAGCTTCTATTATGACATGCTAAATTGCACTATGCATCCATTTTTCCTCCTGATTTGTCTTTCCACCTTTTGGAGAGAAGGTATTCCAATTTGCAGCTTATGTTCATTGATGCATTGGAAGTTGAAGACAATCTTAGGATGTCTGGGAAGTTATCAAACCAAGATAGAGATGAAAGGATTGAGGAAGAAATAAGGTTCGAAGAGAGGCATGAACAAAGGGAACTTGCCTTACAGTCCGATCTTTCCCAGAATGAGCAAAAAATTGAGCGACCCGGTGATGTGCCAAGAGAAGGTAATTCCGATTTGTTTTATGTAAATTGCAATCAATCTATTGAAGATTATGTTTATGATGGTCCTAATAAAGGTTTTGGTCCACCTAAGTTTGATGAATATGAAGGAGACAGTTTGGGGAACTTCATAAGCTTTTTTGAAGAAGAGGATAAAGATGAACCGTCGTGCAGTCAGTTTCACTAGTCCAGGCGACCAGCCAAAGAAAGGAACTCAGTGGCAGGTCCTAAATCCACTATTGAGACCCATCAGAATATTGAGCCTGAAGGTGGTGAAACCCCTTTCCCCGAAGTGGAATCATTCTCTAGAATAAGGGAAATCATTAGAACCATGAATGAAGGAAGCCATGAAACTCTGCAAGAGGAAGGAAGAGCTAGCGAGCCAAGGTTCCCAGAGGATCTCTAGCAGACGAAAGCCTCTTTACAGGTCAGATCTGAAAGGGAGTATAGATTCCTTGAAGAGGAATATAGGACACTCGAGGAAGAATATGTGATCCTTGAGGAAAAATATGAAATTCTTGAAGGAAGTCTTGGATCGGGTGTGTATCTTCGACAAGTTGACCAAATTGCTGAGAGGCTAGAAGATGATCGGGATGACCCCTGTGATTCTTATACGGAGTCCATTTTGGGGACAGAAGACGATTATAGAATCCTTGAAGAGGTTTTCAGGCTTGGCCAACACCTCCAACAAACTAACCAGATAATCGAAGTGCTTAAGGGAGACTGGGCGGGGCAGCAGGATTTTCAAGTAGGTCTGTTGAACCTGGAGTCCGGGTTTCAGGAAGAATGGCCTTTTCCAGACCCTTTCGGGGGATGGGGTGAATTTTCTTTCGATGTTCCAGAGCAAAACCGGGTTTTCAACCTAGGGATCGCAAGTATCCTAAGAGGAGATGTTGTAGATAGCTTTTTTGTAGGAGCAACCTCCCAAGTTACAAAGGGACAACCACATCATAGCAGGTTGCTTGAAGTTACTCGTTTCAGTCTCACCAACTCATATGAGGGTTTCAGTAGGATTGATATTCGGGTTTTGATTGGAGTTTTTCAAAGGTACGCAATCCCTAGGCCTGACATGAACACCTGGGGAAATGAATGGCCTACTTACAGCTCTTCTGAAAGATAGTCCGCTGTGATGCAAGAGGCATGTAGAGCATACTGTGTTTTTTATGATCCAGTGGGAGAGTATATGGAATATTTCATCAGTCGGAGTAAAAATTTTGTTTTCACTCGAAGGGTCCTCGCCTGTCACCATCGCCTAGTGTTGTTGACCCTCGATGTTCTAAATGTAGTCGGACATGATGAGAAGACCCGCCTAGGATGTCGGTTGCTGGACTAGTTACACTGGCATTTTTGTATAACCTAGAGCCCTAGCCTCTTGAATAGAATAGATTGTATATAAATAAGCTTTACATGGCAAGCATCTCTTTCTGCTTTTTCCAGTTTGTTTTCAGAATGTACAGTTTCAATGTTGAGTTTCTGTTTCAAGAAAATTTTCAGTTTGCATTATGGCAGAGCACTTTACCTTGGGTGAAAAGCACTATAGGGTACACCTCACAGTAGGGTTTCCCATATGTTTTCCATGAATGCTCTGAGGAAAACCCTTCCAACGTTCTTCACCAAGAAGGTGTCCTACGGAGGAGGTTTTCTAGCAGGAGCCGCCCAATGGATTAGGAACTGGTCTATGGTGTTCTTTGCTACCTCACATGAAGGATAGCATCCCCAGTTGGAGCCAGTTGTTAGCACCTGATTTCTACAGCATAGGTATGGAGGTGAAATAGAAGGGTACCTCAAAAATTTCCCTAAAGAAAGCCTAAATTCCCTTTATTTTCCATAGTTAGGTGCTAAAGGCATGCGAAAAATTGACCTGGGGTGTCAAATATAAATAGTCCTAAAGAAAATTTCAGAAGAAAGGCCAAAATGTAAATTAAATGGTCAAAAAGGGGTTAAGAACTATAGTCCGACACCAAAATATTACAAAGGTTAACCATCAGATAGGTTTCCACCGTTGGATGGGCGCGCAGGGGAGATCAAGGGCTCTCGTTGTTTATCGCATGGCAGAGTTTCACATGAGTAGACGAGAAAAGGTGGTCGCGATGGATAAAACTAGCGGACAGGTGTCGAGCTGAGATGCTATTGCGAGGAGGATGGGCGGTAAGTGGAACCTCCTCAGGGGCATGCAATACCGCCTAAGCAAAAGGGTAAGTGGTTGGCCACGTGGACGGCCAAGTTAAGCCAAGGAATATCTTGCGGTTTAAAGGTTGGGGTTCGAAATAGCGTAAGTGCAATGTGACAAAGAAAAATTTTGGATTGTCCCATGGTAGATCGACGGCTCTCATTGATTGTTGCATCGAGAAGGTGCATGCCGGATAAAGGAATAGAGGGTCACGATAAAGGAAACCGCTTGATAGGTGTCAACACCTGGGCCTGTCGCGTGGAGGGAAAGCGGTATTCGAGGCCACTTTGATTGTTCACGATACCACCTTGTCGACATACGATGCTAGTAAATGGACGGCAGGGATTGAAACATGGAATTGATCCCATGGTGGATGTGAGGGGTTATCAAATCAGTTAAAGTGGATCAGATATGGATGGTCGAGATCATTGCACGAGGGGATCGACAAATGGGAAAGGCATACAGCTAGCAAAGAAGATCGGAGGATAAGTAAATAGGCTTATATATACAAAAGCGCACACAAAGGTTGACATTTGCGTCTTGGGACCTGTCGGGGTCGGAAGCCTCCGGGCGTGTGGAAGATGAAGAAAGCGACCACAGGAGTCTTTCTCAGAACTTTTCAGTGACATGTAGGGCCTTATGACCACCACTATCAGCAAATCTAAGTCCATTTACATCTAGAAAGCAGAGTAGGGACCAGCCTCCAGAAATGTTGGGGTTAAATTTGCTCCACGGATAGGGTTTGAATCCACTTGATACAGGGTCTCGACAGTCTATACCCATAATTAGGAGAAGAATGAGAGTTTAGACATGTATGGGGGATTCAATCACCTTTTTCCCTTTGTCGCATCTGTCAAAATTATGTTTTTCTCGAGTCCGAGGGTTTGTTCCGAAGAAATTCGTCATCACTGCGTAGGGGCGGGGTTTTCTCCTTAGGAATCACTAAACCTTTTATGCCACCTGTATTAAACTTGAGACAGAAGTGTAAATATGCCTGCCGCCAAATTAGTACATGCGATTGGATTTTGCGAAGTTGGAGATGTATAGGTGCGGACATGGCATTAAGCAGACGAGCAGGTTACAGTCTGGCCGATGACGAAGGAGGCGGATTGATGGCCTAAAGTGCATCTCTGCTTCTGTCAAAATGATTGCAAACATGATGGAGGCCACCTCAGCATCGTCATATACTCTGCCGTCTATCTAGAGATCTTTTCCAAGCATGTTTCACGTCAGCTCGAGCCTTGGGCATCATTGTTACTCGACTGGGAGGCTCAGATAGGTCATCATGGCACATGTGACCACACGTAGCTGCTGTCATCATCACGGCGGTTATGGATATAGTCCTTATGTCCTATGTTTGAAATTGGTATATGGAGAAGGTGGTGCACCTGGCAGCTCAGGTATCTTTTCAGCTAGAGCCTGGTCATGGAAAAGGAGCAAAAATCTGGAGTGGTTTTTATGATGGAACAGGAGTGGTCTGAGGTAGAGGAAGAACACACTCCTTCATTTCCTGTGGTATTTTACCACGTGGAATCCAGCTCCGCTAGCGAAGCAGAAGAGCCCGAAGGGCGACAGGTGTCCAAGAGAGTCCGATGTCGGGGAAGGAAGGAGCCTCCTGAAGAGGAGCAAGACATCTAGCAGGACATGGAGATTCTCAAGGATTTTGTGATCTCCACTGAGGAAGCGACACCTCCCCCTCCACCGGACGAGTCGCAGGTGGACGGCTCTTTGAAAGTAGAGGAATTCTTTGATTCGCAAAGCCAATTGAAAACTTAGGAGTAAGGTGGCACCCTGCTCATGGTACTTTTGTTTCCTGTCTTAATTAGCCTGTTTTGAACTTGACACATATGTAATATTCCCAATTCAGGGCAGTCAAGGTGGCAACATAATTTTGTTTGTTTCCTAAGGACCAATTCAAGGTTGGGAGCCTATAAAAGCATTGTAATAGAAGAACTAAGTGTTGGAAAATCATTCGGCTAAGGCCTGAGGGGCGAACCCGGTTTTGAGACTTTCATATTAATACAATGTGAAGTGCCTATGGTAGACTATTTTGCAGAGATTCCTATATTGCTCTAACTTGTAGTCAGTTTTTTCTCTCTTCTCCATGTGCTAGTACTTCTTGTCATGCATTTACATTATGTTTTTCATTTCATGCCTAAGATCAGTGTATAATAACTTAGAATTCTTGGAAACAAGCTTTGGTTATTATCTCAAGTATTCACTCAATATTGTTACTAAAGTTGATATTGAATTCATCTTTGTCGGATGCTCATATCAATGGTCTATTCTTATTTTCTTCTTTTACCACCAAAAAACAACATTACGACGGCAAGAGGGTGGCTACCTTGCCTCTGTTCGAGTGGTTCATACTACGGCATTATTATCCGATTTATGTGTAACGCCTTGAATCCATCCTCCAACACTTTCATACAATTTGTCTCTTCCAAAAATATGACCTTCTGTGTATGTTTTAATTGAATATTTTGAGTATAGAAGAGTGGTGTGGTTGTTCATTGTTGACACCTTTGAGTATTTCCAGTTCTTTTATAGATTTGTAGAGAGAGCCCTCTCAGACTGTGCTGGGTCAGTAGCACAGATCTAAAGTGGTTAGTGGTTACCCCGATTCTACCTCTCTGCATCCTTGGGGTATGTTTCGGGTGTTAACAGCAGGTTACCCATGTTATAGCGCAGGTTATCTGAACAATGCCTACACTACACCATGCAGATTTTCCTTTGATAGTCATGCTACTGTCAAAATGGCGGGACCACTTCATCCCAGTGGCACATTAAAGGCTTAATCCTCCCCAATGATCAGACTTTGGCTCCTCACACACTTGGTGGAATTAATCAGCCCCCTTATGTACCTTGGAACTAGTTCATGAAGGAGGAGAGTTCACATTTGGATCTAGTTGTTTGTTGGCCACCTCTTAGCCAATAAAAGAAAGTCATTGGCATGAATCTTGTAGAGAGAAATTAGAGCAAGGTTATGTTGTTGGATTTGAGTTGAAGCTTCCTCATAGCCTGCCATTTCCTACCATTGCAAACATTTCCAAGCTTGCTTGCCACCTACCATCAAGGGGCAAGTGTTTCTCTCCATTGTTCTTCCATCTACTTAGAATTTAGTTTGGACAAGAAAGGCCTCCCTAAGGGAGATTGTTGGCTTCCCTTGAATCCTTCACCTCCTAGGTGTTGTACACCTATTCTATTGGGAAATAGAAGAGTGATTTAGCATACCTTTGGTTGTTGTTGCAATTTGCATCTTTAACCCCATCTCTTTTATTTTATTTTCATCAATATTTTCATGTTTTAATGTGAACTACACTAACAATATCTTGCAAGATCACTTGGAGGAATACCAACCACCAAAAAGGGGCTCCAAGGACTAAGGCCTTGCAGCAACCTATAAGGCTTAGCCCTTTACCAAGTGGAAGAGTGCACTTATGCAATTTTTTCCACAATAATTCTAATGGTGACCATACTTATTTTTGTTCATTTCTTTTTAAATTAGGTTGTTTTATGCTAAGTATCTAATTATGGGTGTTGTTCACTTGCAGGAGAGTAGGTATTCCACATCTTGCTTCAAGAATTTGGCCCCGTCACAGCCATAACTTAATCTTTTTCTTGTAGTCATGCGGTTCCCAATGTCTCTGTCGTGCTGATAGCGCGGATTCGACTCAGACAGTCGCACGCATAGCGTAGATTACCAATGTCACACCCGCACTACACCGCTCATTGCACCCGCGTGGAAGGTTAGTGTATTACTCGTGCTACAGCGTGTCTGTTTTGTATTAACCCACGCGTTACGTGCAGCAGAGTCTGGTTTGGGCCGCGCTACTGTTATTTATTTTATTTTTATCTGCATAGCTTAGTTTGGCAGCCCAATTGTTGCTTACTAGTGAACTTAAATTAAGGCTAATTCACCCAATTACTTAATTTTTCAGTAATTAGTGCACCTAGACCAATATTAGGAAGTAAAGAGTACGACTCTCTTGAAACTTAACTAGGTAACCAACTTTGAGGCTTCCAATAGGCCTCATTGTAGAAAACACTTTTTGCACACAAGCAAGGACCTAAAGAGACTTGTCTCTCGAAGTATGCTCTTCACCTGGCACTTCATGTGAGCTTGGTGAATCAAAAAAAGGGTGAGAAGTGTGAAATACCTCCATTGCACACTTGTCTATTAGATATATTAATTCAATTTTGCGAAGCACAGTGAGCATCTCCTGGAGTTAAAAGTTCATATTGCTTGAAATACTATTTTAGTTCATTTGCCAACAGAATCATTTGTTTTTTCTTTTATCACATGTGTTTGCTCCACTATCAATAACATTAAATTCATACACTTAGAACTAAACAACTAAAAACTAAATAAATGCCAAACAAAAACATATAGAACATGGCAGTTCATGACATTTTCAAATTACTTATCTTTCTAGGAATATAATTCTCTAGTTAGATGCAAATGAAGGACATTCCTACCAACCTTAGGCTCTCTATCACACTTGATCTTTCTATGACAAAGGACACCCTCAAGTTCATGTTATCATTACACAAGGGTAAAGTCCCTAAGGTCTGGTTGTAAGTTCTCCATCTCAACCCACAACTCATAAAAATCATTGGTGCCAAAAAACACCCTCTATATCTATCTCAATCAACCAACTTTTCCTCCTTGGCTTGCATAACATCAGGAATTAGATCCCCTTCTCTGCATGCATTCCCTTCTAGTGCTCCAACACAGTTTGGACAAGGAAACTCATTGTTGGTACTTGGGGACTTTCATATGTATACTAGAATTCTTTAACAATAGCACCATCAACATTAGCAACAATCCCCTTGGCAATGGCATAAGCTTTCCAAAAGTACATTCCCCTTTTTCTGGTAGTTAATGTCCTAATACCACCTTTTCCACCATAGCATAACATCCAAAATCATTCCATAATGATGGAATGTTCCAATTCCAAACATTATATTTGCATGTTGGGAAACCTCCATGTAGCCCTCATGAGGAGTCCATATTTCCCCCTTTATTCCCAATCTTAAGTTAATATAAACAAGGTTAATTAAGTCATGTTTCCTTATAATCATGGGTTTAGGGACTTTGGATAAAATCAATAATTAAATATTATAAGCAAGGTAAGGACATAGGGTAAATAAACACTAAGGTCCTCTCACATTAGCCCCCTTTCACTTTACCCACTTGTGGAATCATAACCCCCCATCTCTTCTTCGTCCTTCTTCATTTGTAACTGTTAAGGTCTTTATATTAAATATCAGTGTACATATTTACAATATATTTTCCCATCCTAGATCGTTTATGTCTGGCTTCTATCCACTTGGACATTACATACACATTTACATTATGGGGTCAAAAACAAAGTATTACAATTAGACTATACAGAGCCTCAAGTGGAATGAACCCAAGGAGAACGGATTTAGAACAATTGCAAGGTATGAATTTGTTGATGTAATATTTTCCTCTTATCAATATAATCTTATTTCTTTCTCCCCTTAATTGTTCGTAGTTGATTTGATGTTACTTGAATGCATTTTCTCTCTCGGTGAATCAATCAAGTATATCAAAAGGGTTTTATTTTACTCACTTGAACTTGATCTAGGGTTGTGTATCATAGAACACATGAGTTTTGTGTGTCTTGTGTGTAGGTTGCTTGGAGCTAGCTGTTATCCTTCTCTTGCTCCTCTAGCTTAGCGATCACTTAGAAGATTCTACATCGAGAGCACTTGCCAAGTCCTTTTCCTTCTCTGTCTCCAAACCCTAGTTTAAATATTGTGTTGTTTGATAGAATAAGATGTATTATTTCTTTGGTGTCTGTCACTAGTTAAGTCAATCTACTAGTAGTAAAATATAAGAAAAATACCAACAATAGAATAGTGACTTTACTATGGAGGAGTTTCTTTCATTCTTAATATCTTCCTTGGTTAGCTTTAGGGATTCAAGTGTGAATTTTATACATAAGGTTTTCTATTATTTACCTCTCTCCATCCAAAATCCAATACAACAAAATGTTGTAACTGCAATTTCTAGCATTTAATTTTTATTTTTGTTGTTTTGCTCTCAAGCAAGCCTCTATTTGAACTTTTTAGGCATGACCACTGTTTTTTGTGCAAAATCATGTAATGTTTAGACAATTCCAACATTAACTAACCTCTTTTTTGAGACAGTAGTCCCCTATTTTCTCTCTCACTATGCAACGATGCATTTGTGTTTTCTATTGGTTTATCATATGTTGTAGTACTTTTGTCCTTTGCATTTGTGTGCAGGTTTGTGTTTTTAAGTAGAAAAAACATTTTTAAGAGAATTTCCTAATGTTCCTGAAGTAGATCTTGCTATGCTCCCTGGTGTCTATCTTTTTCTAATTTTGTAGAGTAGATATTGGGTGAAAAGTGAGAATTTTTTTTGTCAAATTTTGAATATTGTTCCTCTTCAACATTAGTTTTCCAAGTGTGATTCTTTTCTTCATTATCACACGCCAATATCACACATTGCACACCTTATTAAGCAATAAATTCTAGTTATGCATTGATTTATGACCTCTATCATCATTAGTTTCATGTGAGAGAATATAGAATAGGACAAACAATATTCATTAAGCAGCATGCCATAAAATTAACCTACATAATAAAAGCAACCTAGAAAAAAAAACTTGTTTAGAACACCAAGATTAGATCAGGCCAAAGCCTTAGGTTTTAGGTTGGAGTAGTGATTTTAAACTCTCCAAGGCCTATCAAAACATAAAATTATTGTTGATTAATTTGGAAAAGACCTTTATAACATTATGTAATTGGGAAGATTCCCATCTCTTTCTTGAAAACAGGGTGTATAGTCAAAGGGGAAGTCGTGTGGAGTGGGGATTTTCACATTCGTGCAATTGGCTTAAAAAATACTCAGCCAACCTTAATAACTCTCTTGACACCCAACATTTTGAGTGGGTCAACATAAAGTGGCTTACTCGGGTACAAATAACTTTATCGTGACCGGCCATACAAAGTGAAGAGGCAACTAGATGGCTTGTCTTTTAGGTTTCCACCCTAGGGTACTCCCTCATGGTCTTGTGGTGATATATCCTTTGGTAGGTAGGAGTAACCCTTGATTGTCCTCCATTGGATTTCATCACCTTTGGTGGTAAATGTAGGGTTTTTAAAACTACTATTCTTACCTTCACGTGTGTATCTTCCTACATTAGATTTCATCCAAGTAGGGGAATGCACATTTGGAAGGTCCTTATTGATCTTAGTATGCTTAATACTTGATATTGTGTCACAGGGCATGTTTTTATTAAAATTTAAAATTAACACAATTGAGCACTTGGAAATTTTGTGAGGAATTATGACATAATTGCTCTAAACAATAGTATAGATTCTATTGACTTCAGGGAGAGGCTCCAAAATTTAGTGGACTTTTTCCCACTCATACATTGATTACCTATTATCATCTTGTATTCTAAATATGGTTACCAATCTATATGTGGGGTTCCCTCACCTATGACAGGTCAAATCACATGCAACCAATCATCTTATTGCATACCAATTATGCATATAATCAATGTTCTTGTGTCCCCCTTATTGGAGTATGGAGTGGCTCAAGAGTATACTCCCAATCTGCCTTATTCCCTAGGTGCTCTAATTACTTCCAGTCCTTACCAATGTAAATCCGTTGGCTTCATCCAATACTAACTTGGATCAATTTCAACCTTCCCAACCTAGTTAGAGTTTGGCTTAACAAACAAGTCACCAAGTACACATATTCATTAAATTTGGAATTAAATAGTGGATCTGGAATTCCAAAATAACTAAAAAACTCAATTTTGTGATGTGCTTGGAATAAAATGTTTCAAATTTAAATGAAATATGTGTTCGAAGGTCCTAATCAAGGGGAAAAAAAGGGGGTCAATGAAACTAATTATGGTGGCAACAATAATGACAAACAATGTCAAATGCAACCAAACAACAATGTAAATGTAAACATCATTGTTGTTTGTGGAGATGATCATTGTGCTTTAGAGTGTCATGATCTTGATGGACTTAAACGATTGAGGGCTCAACTACCTAATCTAACTAACCCAATAATAAACCTACAATTTTGTAGTGCCCTTTCCCTCAACATAATTTTCTGCTAATCAAGGTGAAGTATCTAACACTTTCACCTCTTTGGGTGCCTTCTAACCAAGTGACCCCTCCCATCATAACATTTGATGGTTGCTAATACATGAAACTCCAAACGTGTAATCATAACAAAATGAACCTTGGGTCTTACACTCGCAAGAAGACTATTCCTCCCTCATCCAACAATACTTTGTGAACTCCATTGCATATACCTAAGCCACTGGTGAAATTTGCAACAAAATTCTCCCAAAGTGCCTTTGTGAAGAATGGCACATAATCCTCGTGCTAAGGTTTCTTGATACTATGATATCATTACAGATTCGATGCAATCTCCTTACACTATGTCTAGATTAGAGGCATTATAAACTCAACCTTCACAACATAAGGACTCATTGAATTCTATTGGATGTATTCACACCTTAAACTCTACGTTGATACCATTTTATTTATATAATGTTGAATCAATCTCCCTGTTCTAGATTTTCAAGTCATAGTCATTGTTAGGAATTTCGGCATATATCCTTGCATATTGGATGAGGGAAATATGTCCTATGTCATTTCATCAACACTTCAGAAGAAAATGGGTTCCTTCTAACCAAGTGACCCCTCCCATTATAACATTTGATGGTTGCTAATACATGAAACTCCAAATGTGTAATCATAACAAAATGAACCTTGGGTCTTACACTGGCAAGAAGACTATTCCTCCCTCATCCAACAATACTTTGTGAATTCCATTGCATATACCTAAGCCACTGGTGAAATTTGCAACAAATTTTTCCCAAAGTTCCTTTGTGAAGAATGGCACATAATCCTCGTGCTAAGGTTTCTTGATACTATGATATCATTACAGATTCGACACAATCTCCTTACACTATGTCTAGATTAGAGGCATTATAAACTCAACCTTCACAACCTAAGGACTCATTGAATTCTATTGGATGTATTCACACCTTAAACTCTACGTTGATACCATTTTATTTATATAATGTTGAATCAATCTCCCTGTTTCGGATTTTCAAGTCAGACATTGTTAGGAATTTCGGCATATATCCTTGCATATTGGATGAGGGAAATATGTCCTATGTCATTTCATCAACACTTTAGAAGAAAATGGGCTCTAGTAGTCTTGTACTTTGAGAACCTTTTATATGAGTCTTTCCTAGCCTATAGGAGTCAATAGATAACTTACCTGTTACCATAGGTGGTAAAAGTGTTTTCATTGATGTAAAAGTTATGAATGTTCCTTTAGACCACAACATACTCTTTGGGAGGAACTATATGTATGCCATGAAGGCGATCGCATCATGTCTTTTAAATCGTACAATTTCCACATGAAAGAAAAGTGGTCATTATAGACCATCTTATATATAATTCTAACCCTCAAAACCCATAAGATGTCTTGCCCCTCATAGGTCATTATAGTTTTATTCATATGATTTTGGATGTTAATATCAATATTTATAAGAAGACATTGTTGCTTGTAGAGCTTATTAGCACACATTCACAAGAATATTATGTGTCACTTTGTCCCCCCTTTCTTAAGTCTCTACTCACAAAAAGAAGAAGCATTTAATTGTAGGGCGTGAGAATATTATGTGACTAGGGATTAGACTTCACATTCGATGGAATCTTTTGATCTGCATACCACTTTGGAAATAGTATTCTCTATCAATGAAGAGTTCTTAGAGACCTTTTGATCCAATTTTCAATGGGAAAATTGGAAATTCCAATGTATAGAACATCGTATAATATGTTAAACTAAATCGACTATGTTTAAATGAATATGATGAGTGAGATTTCATTCATTATCAACTAGCAACAAAAGAAGAAACATCTAGTCAATTACATAATATCCATCTCACGCTATACAATAATATTTTTAACATCCCTCTTGGGGAAGAAACTCCAATTTATTACCAATCAAACAACTTATCAAGTAGTAAATGTTTACAAATATAAATTTGCATGAACCCTAGGATTCCACATCCATGAGGATGTGTTTACAATTCCTGGCACTCTCAGTAATCAAAGTTGTTGCCTTATTTTTCCTCAAGGGAGTCCTCTTCTTCTCTCTAACAAATCTCTTCACTCATTGCGTGTTAAGATTCAATATGTTAAGATAGATAACATCAGTATTCAATTCAATTTCACAATAATAGCATATACAGGATCACTGAAAGAAACACAATCACAAGATAGACAAAGATTTATCTTGGGAAACCCTCTAGGGGAAGAAAACCCAACAAAAACTTCCTCAATATAGATGATCAAAAGTACAAAGATAAAACCCCAAAGAAGTGCTCCTTCTCCTTGCAGATATATATCTCTCTCTCTCCTATGCAAATTACACAAGTGAGTGTGTGTCCAAATGAGGAGCACATCACTCATATTTATACTTTATCTTCCACTTGACTTTTTCACTAACTAGGTCGGCCCCAACAAACTTAATTGGCTGACTTACCTAAGAAGACTCAAAAAAATATAATATTACTTTCTAGAGGGTTCTATCGACCCAACTTACAAAGAAGGTTTTACCTCATGACTTTATGATGAACAAATACAATAATAACATCCTGACGGAGGAATAAAACATCTCTAAATAAATAATAATAAAATACAATAGAATATTCTTCGAAGTTACAATATTTCAACACTCCCCCTTAACGACAAGGGTATTCTACTAACAACAACAACATCAACTGTAGGATCAAGGAGAGAGAGTATCATCAACAACATGAAGGTCATACATCTATAAATCATTGGAAGTTTTCTTCAACAATATCAGCAATTGGAACAGTTACTGGAACATCTTCAACATCTTCAGTACTAGAGCATCATTTTCTGCAGCACTAAGTCTTCATCTTTGATCTTCATATTCTGCAGCAATCAATCGGTCGATTGTCTACAGCAACACATGATCTCTCGATTATCTACAACAACTCTTGATCTTTCGATCAACAACAACATAACCTGCAACACACATGATCCAATTACAGGATGATCAATCCCTCTCACTTTAGGACATAAGTCCAAGGATGATGGAATCCTAAACACATCACTGAGACAAAAGTATGAGGATCAATTTAGGACTAATGTCCAAGGATGATACAATCCCAACCACATCACAGAGACAAAAGTCCGTGGATTACTTTAGGACTGATGTCTAGGGATGATACAATCCCAACCACATCACGGAGACAAAGGTATGCGGATCACTTTAGGACTAATGTCTAGGGATGATACAATCCCAACCACATCACAGAAACAAAGGTATGCGGATCACTTTAGGACTAATGTCTAGGGATGATACAATCCCAACCACATCACAGAGACAAAATGATGCGGATCATTTTAGGACTAATGTCTAGGGATGATATAATCCTACTACAACATCATCATCACTGCTCCCCCTTTCGAGGAAGGTCCATTCGAACCACACCAAGCTTTGTTAGGATATTCCTATACTCCATCCTAGTCCTACTAGCTTTTGAGTCATTTTCATTTTCAGTCTTTTAGGGTTTGCATGCACTTTTAGGGTTTGCATGCATTCTAGGGTTTGCATGCATTTCCAGTCAGTAATCCCAGCACCTAGCCCTTGGTTAGCTAGCCCCCGGAGCTTCTACCTGATCAGTTTCAGCCCTCCTAGTGCCTAGTTCACTCTCCTTTCACCTACTGCATGAGAGAGGTGCACTTCTTCACCTACCAGTCTAGTTATGTTCAGTTAACAAGAGTTCTCTCCCTGATTTTAGGCTTGACTCACTCTTTACTAACCTGATCACTCTGATGGACCTCTAGTGTGACTAGATAGGCTATTCTGACTCCAGTTAGATCCATGAATGCCCTCCACTAAGCCTCCTTCACTGCATTAGTGCTTCCATGTTCCAGTTACACCTACCACATTCAGTTAGACTCAGTTTGACTTATGGTTGACTATCACTTGTGCATTGATGACTTCACTGATGATGAGTTGGACTCTTAGTTATGAATTGATGACACTCCATTGATTATGGATCTGTCCATGCAGGCTAACTCGAATCACACCCAGTGTATTTGAATCCTGAGCATTGTATATTTACCTTTTTACTATACAAATTAATGTAACATGTGTAATTATTCTACCTCTATCTAAGCTCCTTTGGATCTATGTTCTTCTTCTCTATTCTTCTTATGTCATCCCTAAATTCTTTCATTGTGAGGTTTACATCATCTCTTTCGATCTATTGTGAGCATTTTCACATGGTATCAGAGCCATTTGAGAGTATATTCTACCTCCATTCTTGAGTGTTTTTTTGCAGGTATTTCGAAGTTCCAGCAGTTGTAGCAACAGTATCAGCAGTTTCTTTTTACACTCGTTCCAGCAGTCAAGATGAGCAATTCGAATGCTCCTTCTTCTCCTATGATTCTCACTCCCTTCAATTACTTTGAATGGAAGGGTAATATGAAATTACACTTGTATAATAGACAGCTAAATCGAATGGTATTTGAAAAAGATGCCATACCACATCAAGTTGTAGAGAGAATCAAGCATCTAAATAAAATGGATGAAGCTTTTGGATTCATATGCCTTCATATATCACAAGATCTATTGTTTCATGTTGAAGGATTGAAGTCTCCAAGTGAGTTATGGACAAAACTCGAGAGTCTCTTTGGCAAACAAGATGGGCTAAGAGGCCACATTCTCGAAAATGAATTGGTTTCCCTACAACCTAGCAATTTCGAGAGCATCCAAGAATTATTCTCAAAATTTCACAAATTGAATTTACAATGCAAGCACTGTGGAATCACTAAAAGTGATGAGCAATTGGTACTCTCCGTATTGAGCAAACTTGGATCTCAATTTTATGTATTTGTATCTACTTTCCATTTTGTTCGAATGTCAATCCCTGGATGGAAGTTTCCCACCTTAAAAGACATTTCTGAAGCTCTCATTCAAGAAGAGGACAAATTGATTCAAATGGGTGTCATCAAGGCCTTCAAAGATCTAGCTCTTCTAGCTGGAGAAGCAAGTGGAGCGAATGCAAAAGGGAGGAAAAAAGACAAAGAAAAGAAGCCTTCAAAATCCAAGAAGGACAAACACAAGACACCAAATTTCTCCTACTGCAAGAGAGGAAATCATCCTGAGAAAGCTCACATGCACAAGAAAATAGACCTACTCACCAAGCTTCTTGAACAAAACAAAATTGTTGTTCCAAAAGAAGCAAAGATGTCTGATTCTAGAAGTGGATCTGACAATTGCCATGCATTGATGGATGGTTTTTCAAAGTCAAAATCCCTCCTCCTAGATTATGGAGCCTCCAAGCACATGGTTTCCTCTGAAGAATCATTTTTCTCTTTAGATCTCAAATATGGGCCTACTATTCACATGGGAGACAACTCTCATATTTCTGCCAAAGGATTGGGTACAGTACATATGGAGCATGGTAAGTTCAAAAATGTTTTATTTGTTCCTTCTCTAAAAACTAATTTGTTATCAGTAAATTAGATGACTCATACAGGATCACCAAAGCATGTAACTTTTGGTCCAAACACAGTAGAGATTACAGATATATCCACTAGAAAGATTATAGCAAATGGGGTTGCTAATCATGCCTCTAAGGCATATGAGTTCTCACACTTCGTGCTCTTCTCTCTGACTATTCCTTCAGATTCTGATCAAGATCAGAGTGAATCCTCTTCTGATGAAGAAGAAGATCAAGATTTTGATGTTGAGACCATAGTTCAAGAAGATTCAGATCCAGAACCAACACATATTCTCAATTCAGATTCGAGGTCAATATGGGCTCATACAGTCCTTGCTACTACTGCGAACACAATTGAGGATTCATCTGTTCACAGAACTACCAGACTTCAGCACCATGCCAACCTTGCATTATGCCATCTACCTATCCATGAGAGATGTAGCATGATGATGGGGTTCTCTCTTCCATCTCTTGGGAAGACTCCTCATGTTCCATTTGCTCAAGTTGAAGAAAGAATTCCTGAGAGACTTGCTTCATCCAATACATCCTCTACACAGTGGAAGACACATCAGAAGACTAGATCCACATCTAGCATCAATTTTGGCATCCTATAGGGGATCAACTTGTCAAGTTTTTTGCAGAAGTTTTCATTGATGAAAGATTCCTTCTTTTCTGCCTAGTATGATGGTTCTATGAGTTATTTGTTGTTCTTTTGAGGGGGGGTATTTTTCCCATCGGCTTTTCCCCATTTCCTCGGTTTATGGAAAGTTCTTTATTTTTCTATCTTATTTGATTGTATGGGGGTGTTAGGATATTCCTATACTCCATCCTAGTCCTACTAGCTTTTGAGTCATTTTCATTTTCAGTCTTTTAGGGTTTGCATGCACTTTTAGGGTTTGCATGCATTCTATGGTTTGCATGCATTTCCAGTCATCAATCCCAGCACCTAGCCCTCAGTTAGCTAGCCCCGGGAGCTTCTTCTTGATCAGTTTCATCCCTCCTAGTTCCTAGTGCACCCTCCTTTCACCTACTGCATGAGAGAGGCGCACTTCTTCACCTACCAGTCCAATTATGTTCAGTTAACAAGAGTTCTCTCCCTGATTTTAGGCTTGACTCACTCTTTACTAACCTTATCACTCCGACGGACCTCCAGTGTGACTATATAGGTTGTTCTGACTCCAGTTAGCTCCATGAGCGCCCTCCACTGAGCCTCCTTCACTACATTAGTGCTTCCATGTGCCAGTTACACCTACCACTTTCAGTTAGACTCAGTTTGACTTCTGGTTGACTATCACTTGTGCATTGATGACTTCAGTCATGATGAGTTGGACTCTTAGTTATGACTTGATGACGCTCCACTGATTATGGATATGTCCATGCAGGCTAACTCGAATCACACCTAGTGTTTTCGAATCATGAGCATTGTATATTTACCTTTTAACTATTCAGATTAATGTAACATGTGTAATTATTCTACCTCTATCTAAGCTCCTTTGGATCTATGTTCTTCTTCTCTATTCTTCTTCTATCATTCCTATATTCTTTCATTGTGAGGTTTACATCATCTCTTTGGATCTACTGTGAGCATCTTCACATGGTATCAGAGCCATTTGAGAGTATATTCTACCTCCATTCTTGAAATTTTTTTTGCAGGTATTTCGAAGTTCCAGCGGTTGCAGCAACAATATCAGCAGTTTCTTTTTACACTCGTTTCAGCAGTCAAGATGAGCAATTTGAATGCTCCTTCTTCTCCTATGATTCTCACTCCCTTCAATTACTTTGAATGGAAGGGTAATATGAAATTACACTTGTATAATAGACAGCTAAATCGAATGCTATTTGAAAAAGATGCCATACCACATCAAGTTGTAGAGAGAATCAAGCATCTAAATAAAATGGATGAAGCTTTTGGATTCATATGCCTTCATATGTCTGAAGATCTACTGTTTCATGTTGAAGGATTGAAGTCTCCAAGTGAGTTATGGACAAAACTTGGGAGTCTCTTTGGAAAACAAGATGGGCTAAGACGCCACATTCTCGAAAATGAATTGGTTGCCCTACAACTTAGCAATTTCGAGAGCATCCAATAATTCTTCTCAAAATTTTAGAAATTGAATTTACAATGCAAGCACTGTGGCATCACTAAAAGTGATGAGCAATTGGTACTCTCCGTATTGAGCAAACTTGGATCTCAATTTTATGTCTTTGTATCTACTTTCCATTCTCTTCAAATGTCAATCCCTGGATGGAAGTTTCCCACCTTAAAAGACTTTTCTGAAGCTCTCACTCAAGAAGAGGACAAATTGATTCAAATGGGTGCCATTAAGGCCTCCAAAGATCTAGCTCTTCTAGCTAGAGAAGCAAGTGGAGCGAATGAGAAAGGGTGGAAAAAAGACAAAGAAAAGAAGCCATCAAAATCCAAGAAGGACAAACACAAGAGAACAAATTGTTCCTACTGCAGGAGAGGAAATCATCCTGAGAAAGCTCGCATGCACAAGAAAATAGACCTACTCACCAAGCTTCTTGAACAAAACAAAATTGTTGTTCCAAAAGAAGCAAAGATGTCTGATTCTAGAAGTGGATCTGACGATTTCCATGCATTGATGGATGGTTTTTCAAAGTCAAAATCCCTCCTCAGATTATGGAGCCTCCAACCACATGGTTGCCTCTAAAGAATCATTTTCCTCTTTAGATCTCAAATATGGGCCTACTATTCACATGGGAGACAACTCTCAGATTTCTGCAAAAGGATTGGGTACAGTACATATGGAGCATGGTAAGTTCAAAAATGTTTTATTTGTTCCTTCTCTAACAACTAATTTGTTATCAGTAAATCAGATGACTCGTACAGGATCACCAAAGCAACTAACTTTTGGTCCAAACACAGTAGCGATTACAGAGATCTCCACTGGAAAGATTATAGCAAATGGGATTGCTAATCATGCCTCTAAGGCATATGAGTTCTCACACTTCATGCCCTTCTCTCTGATTATTCCTTTAGATTCTGATCAAGATCAAAGTGAATCCTCTTCTGATGAAGAAGAAGATCAAGATTTTTATGTTGAGACCATAGTTCAAGAAGATTCAGATCCAGAACCAACACATATTCTCAGTCCAGATTCGAGGTCAATATGGGCTCATACAGTCCTTGCTACTACTGAGAACACAATTGAGGATTCATCTATTCACAGAACTTCCATACTTCAACACCATGCCAACCTTGCATTATGCCATCTACCTATCCATGTGAGATGCAGCATGATGATGGGGTTCTCTCTTCCATCTCTTGGGAAGACTCCTCATGTTCCATTCGCTCCAGTTGCAGAAAGAATTCCTGAGAGACTTGCTTCGTCCAATACATCGTCTACACAGTGGAAGGCACATTAGAAGACTAGATCCACATCTAGCATCTGTTTTGGCATCCTACAGGGGATAAACTTGTCGAGTTTTTTGCAAAAGTTTTCACTGATGAAAGCTTCCTTCTTTTCTGCTTAGTATGATGGTTCTATGAGTTATTTGTTGTTCTTTTGAGGGGGGTATTTTTCCCATCATCTTTTCCCCATTTCCTCGGTTTATGGATAGTTATTTATTTTTCTATCTTATTTGATTGTATGGGGGTGTTAGGATATTCCTATACTCCATCCTAGTCCTACTAGCTTTTCAGTCTTTTAGGGTTTGCATACACTTTTAGGGTTTGCATGCATTTCCAGTCATCAGTCCCAGCACCTAGACCTCAGTTAGCTAGCCCCCGGAGCTTCTTCCTGATCAGTTTCAGCCCTCCTAGTGCCTAGTGCACCCTCCTTTCACCTACTACATGAGAGAGGCGCACTTCTTCACCTACCAATCTAGTTTTGTTTAGTTAACAAGAGTTCTCTCCCTGATTTTAGGCTTGACTCACTCTTTACTTACCTTATCACTCCGATGGACCTCCAATCTGACTAGATAGGTTGTTCTGACTCCAGTTAGCTCCATGAGCACCCTCCACTGAGCCTCCTTAACTACATTAGTGCTTCCATGTGCTAGTTACACCTACATTAGAGAAATTTTGAGGTCAAAAAAAAGCCTCAAAACAAAGAAAATGTACTATAAAATACAACCAATCACATTCTAGTAGATGACATCATCCCCCTTGGTGAGGTGGCATTGCATGAGTTAAGAATGCTTATTTGTCAAATTTTCTATGGTGGATGAAAACACATAGTTAACCAAGGTAGTGGTGTAAGTACTTTTAAGTCATAAAGTAAAGTACTCATAATGATAGTCTTTTCATAAAATAATATTATTGTCATTTTCAAGTAAAGTACTCATAATGAATGTCTTTTCACACTTTCACATAAAATAATATTATTGTCATTTTCAAGTGAAATACTCTTAATTCATAAAGAAAGTCCTTTCACATTTTTTTATAAAATAATATATTATCATTTTTATGTTTTTAATTTTAAATTATATATTCACTCCATTCTATTTAATAACATAATGTCAAACTAATAAAGAATAATAATAGATTTAATAAATAATAATAATAATAATAATAATGCAATGTGGATTATAATAATATTATTGACATTTTACATGTAAATAAATTCTCAATTAAATTACATTATTAAATCCATGAGAAAAGTACTAAATATAAAAAGTCAACATCAAATTTAAAAAAAAGCTCTTAAAAATGTTTTTTATTATTTAATTCCATTTGCAAGTTCAAGACAAATAAATGTTAAAGGACAATACATTTTTGGGAATTTACAATGAATCTTAGTCACATCAATGTAGACTTATTTTATTAATTTTATTTCTAGTGAATTTTGAAAAGTAACTCAACCATGGTTATTTATATTGTGCATAGAAAATAGTGTGGGAGGTGACTTGTCATATATACCTACCCCATAAAACCCCCAATTCATAATATTTTAATATATATCATATTTTTGTAGTACATCTCTTAGGAGGCCCTTTTTTGACCTCAAAATCTCTCTAATGCCACATTCAGTTAGACTCAATTTGACTTCTAGTTTACTATCACTTGTGCATTGATGACTTCACTCATGATGAGTTGGACTCTTAGTTATGTCTTGACGACGCTCCACTGATTATGGATCTGTCCCTGCAGGCTAACTCGAATCACACCTAGTGTATTCGAATCCTGAGCATTGTATATTTACCTTTTTACTATTCATATTAATGTAACATGTGTAATTATTCTGCCTCTATCTAAGCTCCTTTGGATCTATGTTCTTCTTCTCTATTCTTCTTCTGTCATTCCTAAATTCTTTCATTGTGAGGTTTACATCATCTCTTTGGATCTACTATGAGCATCTTCACATGGTATCAGAGCCATTTGAGAGCATCTTTTTACACTCGTTCCAGTAGTCAAGATGGGCAATTCGAATGCTCCTTCTTCTCCTATGATTCTCACTCCCTTCAATTACTCTGAATGGAAGGGTAATATGAAATTACAATTGTATAATAGACAACTAAATCAAATGGTATTTGAAAAAGATGTCATACCACATCAAGCTGTAGAGAGAATCAAGCATCTAAATAAAATGGACGAAGCTTTTCGATTCATATGCCTTCATATGTCAGAAGATCTACTATTTCATATTGAAGGATAGAAGTCTCCAAGTGAGTTATGGACGAAACTCGAGAGTCTCTTTGGAAAACAAGATGGGCTAAGAGGCCACATTCTCGAAAATGAATTGGTTTCCCTACAACTTAGCAATTTTGAGAGCATCCAAGAATTCTTCTCAAAATTTCACAAATTGAATTTACAATGCAAGCACTGTGGCATCACTAAAAGTGATGAGCAATTGGTACTCTCCGTATTGAGAAAACTTGGATCTCAATTTTATGTCTTTGTATCTACTTTCCATTTTGTTCGAATGTCAATCCATGGATGGAAGTTTCCCACCTTAAAAGACTTTTCTGAAGCTCTCATTCAAGAAGAGGACAAATTGATTCAAATGGGTGCCATCAAGGCCTCCGAAGATCTAGCTCTTCTAGATGGAGAAGCAAGTGGAGCGAATGCAAAAGGGAGGAAAAAAGACAAAGAAAAGAAGCCATCAAAATCCAAAAGGACAAACACAAGAGACCAAATTGTTCCTACTACAAGAGAGGAAATCATCCTGAGAAAGCTTGCATGCACAAGAAAATTGACCTACTTACCAAGCTTCTTGAACAAAACAAAATTGTTGTCCCAAAAGAAGCAAAGATGTCCGATTCTAGAAGTGGATCTGACGATTGCCATGCATTGATGGATGGTTTTTCAAAGTCAAAATCCCTCCTCATATATTATGGAGCCTCCAACCACATGGTTGCCTCTGAAGAATCCTTTTCCTCTTTAGATCTCAAATATGGGCCTACTATTCGCATGGGAGACAACTCTCATATTTCTGCCAAAGGATTGGGTACAATACATATGGAGCATGGTAAGTTCAAAAATGTTTTATTTGTTCCTTCTCTAACAACTAATTTGTTATCAGTAAATCAGATGACTCATACAGGATCACCAAAGCAAGTAACTTTTGGTCCAAACACAGTAGAGATTACAGAGATCTCCACTGGAAATATTATAGCAAATGGGGTTGCTAATCATGCCTCTAAGGCATATGAGTTCTCACACTTCATGCCCTTCTCTCTGACTATTCCTTCATATTCTGATCAAGATCAGAGTGAATCCTCTTCTGATGAAGAAGAAGATCAATATTTTGATGTTGAGACCATAGTTCAAGAAGATTTAGATCTAGAACCAACACATATTCTCAGTCCAGATTCGAGGTCAATATGGGCTCATACAGTCCTTGCTACTACTGAGAACACAATTTAGGATTCATCTGTTCATAGAACTACCAGACTTTAGCACCTTGCCAACATTGCATTATGCCATCTACCTATCCATGAGAGATGCAACATGATGATGGGGTTCTCTCTTCCATCTCTTGGGAAGACTCCTCATGTTCCATTCTCTCCAGTTGCAGAAAGAATTCCTAAGAGACTTGCTTCGTCCAATACATCCTCTACATAGTGGAAGGCACATCTGAATACCAGATCCACATCTAGCATCTGTTTTGGCATCTTACATGGGATCAACTTGTCAATTTTTTTGCAAAAGTTTTCACTGATGAAAGCTTCCTTCTTTTCTGCTTAGTATGATGGTTCTATGAGTTATTTGTTGTTCTTTTGAGGGGGGGTATTTTTCCCATCAACTTTTCCCCATTTCCTCGGTTTATGGACAGTTCTTTATTTTTCTATCTTATTTGATTGTATGGGGGTGTTAGGATATTCCTATACTCCATCCTAGTCCTACTAGCTTTTCAGTCATTTTCATTTTCAGTCTTTTAGGGTTTGCATGCATTTTCAGTCATCAGTCCGAGCACCTATCCCTTAGTTAGCTAGCCCCAGGAGCTTCTTCATGATCAGTTTCAGCCCTCCTAGTGCCTAGTGCACCCTTCTTTCACCAACTGCATGAGAGAGGCGCACTTCTTCACCTACCAGTCCATTTATGTTCAGTTAAGAGTTATCTCCCTGCTTTTAGGCTTGACTCACTCTTTACTGACCTTATCACTCCGATGGACCTCCAGTGTGACTAGATAGGATGTTCTGACTCTAGCTAGCTCCATGAGCACCCTCCACTAAGCCTCCTTCACTACATTAGTGCTTCCATGTGCCAGTTACACCTACCACATTCAGTTAGACTCGGTTTGACTTCTGGTTGACTATCACTTGTGCATTGATGACTTCACTAATGATGAGTTGGACTCCTAGTTATGACTTGATGACACTCCACTAATTATGGATCTGTCCATGCAGGCTAATTCGAATCACACCTAGTGTATTCGAATCTTGAACATTGTATATTTACCTTTTTACTATTTAGATTAATGTAACATGTGTAATTATTCTGCCTCTATCTGAGCTCCTTTGGATCTATGTTCTTCTACTCTATTCTTCTTCTGTCATTCCTAAATTCTTTCATTGTGAGGTTTACATCATCTCTTTGGATCTACTATGAGCATCTTCACAAGCTTGTCATGAAAGTACTAAAACTTCACTCGAGACAGAGGCTTAGTCAACACATCAGCAACTTGTTCATCAGTGCTAACATACTGGATATTTATAGCTCCCTTCTAATATCCCGTATGTAAAAATACCAGATTTCTAGGTGCTTTGACTTGTCATGGATCACTGGGTTATTGGTCATCTTTATACAACTCTCGTTGTCACATAGAATTATCATAACACAAGAATATATCTCCAGATCTGCTTAAGTTCTAAATGTAACTATATACTGTACAAAGGTTTGTATTATTGTAATTGTCTTGGTAATGTCCTCACAGTTTGTTTTGTATGATGACGAAGGGGTCCTACAAGGTACCCTGAGGTTTACTTAGCTACGTTTAGCTAAGGCATTGGAATCATGTTTCCATGTCCAGAACGCAGGTAAGAAATTCTACGACAAACATGAGTTAAGAGTACATGTGTCTTTCAATTCATCGTCAATGTAATATGAAAATACTAAGTACTTCCTTGCAAACAAGTTACTAGAGGTATGGATATTTTGGTTCTAATTCTAGTTTACATGCTGGCTTACATACTTTTCAGTGTTATTAAAAATCACGTCGTCATTTTGTTTTTTACATTGCTATACTAATTATCTATCAAAAATCATCTTAATATGACTATTGTTATTACTATCAAAACGATGATACCAATGTCCAAATGTAATGCTATTTGAAATCTTTGTGGAAATAGTGTTTATACTATTTCAAAATGAACTATCATTATATTTTTGCATTAAAAGAATCTTAAAACTATATCTATAGTCTCACATTTATCATTTGATTTAACAATACATAGTTAATATAGGAAATATATAGTGAATATAGTGCTTATGCTTTTAACTAGCATTATAAAGTATATCAACACATCTTAACTATACCTAAATGACTATACATATATCATAGGAAAGAAATATATATAATCTACCTTAACTATGCGTTTTCGCACCATACATTAGCATATAACTATTATCACGATGACTAGTGTAATAAACCTTAAGAACTATTATAAAATATGCACTATGGGTCTAACATTGGAATGATTATAATGTTGACATGGTAATAAAGCTCGGTACTTGAAATACTTTCAATCTAGCGATGACAGGTCCTAGCATTAACGTCACTCAACTGTTAAGTGAGATGGAAGCTTAGTTGGATGGTCTCCACGTGATAGTGTTTACAATAAGCACCAAAAATGCTGAGTTGTGCCATGCACTAGCTCTCGGTCTGATGATTTGGAAATTTGGTAGATGCAACAATCAATGTAGTATTGATTGGAATGATCACTCAAATATCAACATGCCCAATTGGAAGCTAATCCACCATTGATCTTTACAAGATCTAGGGATTAGAAAGAAACCCTAGTCTTGCTTTGGTAAGTAATGAGAATTGGTTTCTGGCATTCATTTCGTGTTTTAGTGGTAAGGTTTGGAGATCCGATAGTATTGCTGCAATGTAGGGTTTAGAGTTTGTTGTGAGGAGAACTCCTTCCTCAGTTTCGAACCTTGGACCTGTGAGAGGAATTTTATATGTTACAGGCCTTTAATCTTGTGCAATAGAGCTACAGTATAGCCATTGAATTTGTGAGGAAGTTCTTCTGTCAGTTTGCTGAGTGTAATTTGAAATGTGGTTCGATTCTCCATTTATGAAATGGTTGTTTGAGTTTGAACTCGTGTTTGCTGCAAATGCCATCAGGCTTCATCATTTTGTTGGTGTGTTGTGTCTAAGTACAAGAGCTTCGACACTAAGGTAGGTTTTCATGATAATGACTTTAATACTCTGATACTTGCTTTATATCTCTATTTTCTTGATTTTAATCCTTTGCAAACTGTGACTGGTAGGTACCACTTCGTTGGAAGGTTTCTATGCATAAGATTTGGAATGGGGATGCTGCAACTACTTCCTGGTAAGCCTCGGTGGTTCTTGAAACCTCATAGGTGCCTTTGGCATGGTTTAGTCGGTGAATGCAGTATGACGAGAGTTGGAAATATATGACCCTGTTCGGAGTAATGGCTGAGTTTAATGTTTTAATTTGATACAATACTGTAAAGAGGATAAACCCTTAGTTTCAAGTTGATATTCGGCTCTGTAATGAATGCTGCATCGTCTTGAACTTGTTTTTGTGCTTTTGGTTGTTAAGGGAAAGACCCTATGTAACTTTGGAACCTTGAAAGGTCCGCAATGTAAACTCTGTCGAATTTTTGATATACTGTTGAATACAAAACTGATAAAGCCGAGGGTTCACTCGCTTTTGTAGAACAATGGCTCATTTGTACTGAATGTTATAGCTTTGTTTAAATAAAGGTTGAGAATTCGTTTGTATAACTGTTGATTTGGTAATGATCATTGGCTCTGGTCGAGAGTAGTTAATTGCTTGTCTATTGTTAGATAGACCTGTACTTCGTATCGTTTTTGGAATTCAAGTTTGAAATAATGATGTTGTAAAATTTGGTCTTTCGTATTTTTTGAAATGGATAATGCCACAAGGTTCGATCTCGTTTCAATGAATGAAACCCTACCCTGTAGGTTTTGTTGGTAACCTTGCTTATATTGAGAAATTGAACCCAAGAACTACGCCTTAAATTGTGCATGTAATGATTTCAACACTGTGTATGTTTCTTGTTAGAGTTGTAAGCTATTTGTTAGACATCGATACTAAAATCATGCTTTCTGCTAAGTGATAATAAGTGTCTTGTTGGTAATCTCGACATGAATAAAAGGTAGCAAGGTTATATAAAATGTTGGTTAGGGTTTGGATACCATGTCTGCTGTAACCTAAGAAATATTTATCTGTTGTTGCCATGAATGGCTTGATAAGAATTTTGTTGAACTGTGTACTAAATAAATGTTTAAAATCTAGGGTATGTAAAATCCTAGGGTTTGATTCTATAGTGAAAGTATCTATAATTAATGATTGAAATCTATATTAAATATAGATGTGATGATTAGTGATAAATGTTTACTCATCATTTGCAAGTAACACTCTGTATAGTGAATAGTTTGTAGCTGCTATATATTTCTAGAATATAAATGCTTGAAAACATTGAATTTATAATATTGAAATGCATAATATTACTATTCAAAAATAAATGGATTTTAATTAGAAAATATAGATCTGTACAGAAATCAAAGTGTTTTTCTTTTGTTATGAAATAGAGGAATGCTATACATCTGTTTATACTATGTTGTACTATTTCCTACATTTTAAACTTATGATTGAAATGACAGAATCTAATAAGAACTACTACTTTATTTACCTTTTCATTCAAATGGCATTCTGCTTATCACTCATCTCTATTAATTTTACTTTTCTATACTAGAGTACTATACAGATAATAGTATGGGAAAAATACAGAAAATAATTTAATCATTCATATAAATTACTTAATCATTCTTAAAACATATCATCTTTGAGTCAGAAAATAACATAGTCTCTTTTGTATAACTGTAATTAATAATTCTACTATGCAGAAAATCATTTAAGTGTAAACAATAAATCAAAACAATAGAACCTGGTTCACTGCAGGAGAAACAAACAGCCCAAGGAACATGTTCCACCCAACCTGTTCTCGAAGACATCCAAATTACTTTCCTTAGGACCCCCGAGCCTGTTCACTGAACCACTAAAAAGAAGAGTTTGTAGAAGCCTTCGTTCATCAACTTGCAGTAGAATATAGATTATCCAGTCATAAGGACTCAGCAGTCAAAGAGACCTGCACCAATACCTCTGGTTTTCCTTCTCATAATAACTAGCAGACTCACAATTGCACTCACACTTTAGCCTCCCTATTCGAATCTCTCAGTGATCACCTGATACACTTGAGGAATATTTCTGCAGAAAATATTGTGGAATCTTCCTGCGCAATTCGAATTGCCTTATCTAGGCTGCCTAGGCCTTTTAGTGGTTGACTGGTCATTAATGAGCTAACTGTTTTCTTCCACCCACCTGGGGTATAATGCCACAAATTTAGGGGTAGTTGTCCCATAACCAACAGCTAGTGGTGGAGTGCAAATGCTGCCATCTATCCCATGCCTTCTAACAACTTCCATTCCTCCTAGTGGGTCAATGAACACTCATTTAATAGTTCCCTTGGGTGTTTGTCTCCTATTTTAATTTATTAAATAATAATAATCAATAATTACAATCATACTTGACCAAACTTGGTCATAATTAAAAAACTTTGTAATTATAATTTAACATAAAATATTTTGCAAATAAAATAAATATTCTCAAAATTTGGGTAGGTGACATACACCCCCCCTTAAGTCTCAACATCGTCCTTGATGTTGTTTAATCACTCTCTGAGTGTTCCTGAAATAGATTTGGGTATGCTGCCCGCATACTACTCTCCAACTCCCAGGTTTCCTCTTCTGGGATAAGGTGCTTCCATTGCACCTTTACCTGCCCAATGGTGTGATTCCGGAGTGGAGTTTCCCTCCTTTCGAGGATACAGTTCGGTTCCACCTGAAAATCACCATCTTGTCCCACCTGTACATCATTCCAATTTACAACATGAGTAGCATCGTGTACATACTTCTTTAAAAATAATATATGAAAAACATTATGTATCTTTAGATTTGGTGGAAAATCCAGTTGGTATGCCATGGGTCCAACCCTTGACAAGATTTCGAAAGGACCACAATACCTAGGTGCCAACTTGGCACAGCTTCCCAATTTCAATGAACTCTTTTTCGGTCTTACCTTAAGAAAAACATGTTCATCAACGTGGATCTCTTTATGAGTCCTAAGATTTGCTTGACTCTTTTTCCTATCTTGGGTAGCTTTAAGATTTCTTTGTACATGTTTCATAATTAGTTATAATTCCTGTAACAATTCAGGTCCTAAAATAACTCTATTTACTGGGTTATTCCAAGAAACAAGTGTATCACATTTCCTACCATAAAGAATTACAAAAGTGCTAAGCTTGGCTGATGCATGATAATGGTTATTCTATGCAAATTCTACTAAATGCAAGTAGTCCTTCCACTTACCAGGATGATCCTTAACATACATCCTAAGCATGTCTTCTAATACCTAATTCACTCTTTCTGTCTGTCCATCCGTTTGTGGATGAAATGTTGTGCTAAAGTTTAAGGTTGTATTCAACCCTTCAAACAAAGACCTCCAAAATTTTCCAGTAAACTTAGAATCACGGTCTGAAACTATCACTTTTGGTATCCCATGTAATCGAAAAATCCGTTTCATGAATATTTATGTAATGTCTAGATTCTTATGAGTAGTCTTTACAAGTATAAAATATGATGCCTTGCTGAGTTTATCCACTACCACCATGATAGAGTCATTTTGTTTCTGATTTTTGGGCAGTCTGGTAATAAAATATATGCTTATGATCTCCCATTTCCAGTTAGGTATAGGCAATGGATGTAAAAGTCCAATCGGATGCTGATGTTCAACCTTGACTTTTTGACAATCTAAACACTTAGCTATATATTCTGCTACTTCATCCTTCATTCTGGGCCAATAGTACTCTTTTCGTAACATAGTGATGGTTTTCTGATAACCTAGATGACGTAATTTTTACTTTTGGTATGTTGGGTACATACAATCTATTTTTGTACAATAACAACCCATTTTCTTTTAAACTATAATCTACCATAGAATTTTCAGAATTGTTATTTTTTGTCTTTTCTTGTAATTTTATGTATTCGTCATATGTTTCAATCCCTTCAAAGATCTGATTTTCTAAATCTATTGAGTATGTACTGATGGCTGAAATAAAATTCAACTTTGCTTTACGACTTAATGCATCAGCAACCTTGTTCTCTTTCCCCTTAATGTGATGAATTTCAAAATCATATTCACTTAGAAAAATTAGCCATCTAGCTTGTCTAGCATTCAAATTTGTCTAATCTTATAAATATTTCAGTCCCATGTTATCTATTAACAAGGTAAATCTTCTGCCAATAAGATGGTGACACCACATTTTTAAAGCATGAATTACTGCTAATAATTCTAGATCATAAGTAGAATAATTCTTCTCATGTATTTTCAGCTTTCTAGACTCGTATGCAACAGCATGTCCCTCTTGTGTTAGGACTCCACTGAGTCCGTCATTACATACATCTGTGCATACTATAAAATCCTTATTAGGATCTACAATCCTCAGAATAGGCGTTGTAGTTAGTAGTTCCTTTAACTTATTAAAACTTTATGAACATTTCTGATCTCACACAAACTTCTTCTCCTTCTTCTGTACAGAGGTTATGGTGTTTGTAATCCTTGAAAAACCTTCGATGAATTTTCTATAATATCCAATAATACCCATAAATGATCGTACCTCCGACACATCCTTAGGAACCGGCCAATCATTAATGTCTTTTATCTTATTAAGTTCAACCGAGATTCCTTCCTTAGAAATTATGTGTCCTAAATATTGAATCTTATCCTTGTGAAAGTCACATTTACTAAACTTAGCATATAACTGATGATCTCTCAGAACTTGTAAAATAATACGCAGATGTTTGTCATGTTCTTCTTTACTTTTAGAATATACTAGAATGTCATCTATGAACACAAATGCAAACTTATCCAAATATTTGTGCAGAATATTGTTCATTAGACACATAAATATCATCGGGGCATTAGTCAACCAAAATGGCATGACTACGAACTCATAATGTCCATATCGAGTTCTAAAGGTTGTTTTAAAAATATCGCCATCCTTCACACGAACTTGATGATATCCTAATCATAAATAAATCTTTGAAAATATCGTTGCTCCACGCAGCTGATCAAATAGATCATCTATGCGGGGAAACGGATATCGATTCTTGATTGTCATCTTATCCAGTTAGCGATAATCTATACAAGTCTTAGAGTGCCATCTTTCTTCTTAACAAATATAACAGGTGCTCTCCAAGGAGACATGCTGGGTCTTATATAGTTTTTATCAATCAGTTCCTTCAACTGTGATTTCAACTCATTTAATTCCAGTAAATTCATCTTATATGGAGCTTTAGAATTTGGTACCGCTCCCGGTATTAACTCGATGGTAAAATCTAGATCTCTCTTAGGGGGTAATCCTGGGATCTCTTCAGGAAAACATCTTGGAAATATTTTAGGACAGGTATATCTTCTAGTCTCAGTTTTCCCTCTTTAGTAATCAACTCATCATTCACTACATTCACTGCAAACATTTGACATCCTTTTCTAACTGTTCTTTTTACTTGCATAGCTGAAATCTATCTAAGTGATGTCTTTCTTGGAATACCTTTTACTTCTACTATTTCTCCTTCATCATTTAAACATGTAAAACTTTTTCCATAACAATGAAGAATGACATAATGCGCTTCTAACCAGTCCATTCCAATTAAGATATCATAGGATCCTAAAGGTAAAACATTCAACTTGGTTTGTGTCTTTAACTAATTCATAGATAAAACACAACTTTCAATAAAACCAAATACTTTTCTTTTTGTTCCTGTTGCTAGTCTAACTAACCAGGATTTATTGAATTTTTCTATTTTCAAATTAAAACATCCTACAATATTTGGTGATATATAACTCAGGCTAGCACCTGGGTCAATCAAAATAGTAACAGGGTGGTTTTGTAGCATATCTTCAATCTCTACCATAGAGACTTGATGTTCAGCTTGCCTGGTGTCTAGTGCTGCATTAATTATGGGCATCTCCCTTGCCAAGTCTCCTACAATAGGTTCAGTCTGTATGGAATGAATATTGTTAGCTGTATGCTTCCTCTTGGGGCATTCTAAAGCATAATGAGGACCTTGACACTCAAAACATTTGATAGGTGCATTTTGGTCATTAGTTCTGGTAGTATTGGAAGTATTTCTAGGAGCTGTAAAATTTTGCTGCTGATTATTTTTAGAATTGTTTCCCTGAAAATTTCGATTCAGAAAGTTTTTCTTTTGGAAACCAGAATTTCCACTAAACCTGAAATTTTTCTTTTTCAGCTCAAAGTTGTTGGGTTTATGATTTTTCCAGTTAGATATCCCTTGCCTTTTTCGATTAGTGTCATAATAGAAAGTTGCTTTCCTCATGGCCTCTTCTAAGGTATTTGGATTTTCATACTCTATTTTGTCTTTGATGTTGAAAGGTAGACAGCTCATGTATCTTTGAATCTTCAATTTTTCTTCCACGAGGTATGGCACATATCTTAGCAAATTCAGAAATTTACTGTTCATCTCTTTCATGTTCATAGTTCTTAGCTTTAAATCATAGAATTCTTTGGATTTTTCTTCATAGTATTGTTCAGATAAGAAATTCTTCTTGAAGTATCTTTTAAAGTGCTCCAATTCACATCCTTGCCTTTGATGCCCTTCACTCTTTTGATGTCCTGCCACCAAATATCTACCTTCCCAATCAAATTGTACATTGCCATATTTGCCTTCAATGATTCAGAATAATCATAAATTTGGAAGTACTTCTTCATGCTAGATAGCCATGCTTCTGCTGTCTCTCCTTTCTCAGTTTCACCATTGAAGGTTGGGGGTTTTATTTTCTTGAACTCCCTAGAAATCTGTTCATACTGTTTGTGACTTTTTCTTTTGGGTTTGTAATCTCCTTCGTTGCTATCACTTGAATAAATATGTTTCTTATTGCGTTTTTCATTGGTAGCTTCTCATGATGTTGAGATGCTGTTCACATCATCAGTTTTCATTTTCTTACCCCTGTCTCGATGAGGTAAGTCTTCAATCTTTGAGTTATTTTCAAACCCTATATCATGTTCATCAGTTGGGCATTGATTGAACAGTACTTGGTTAAGTTCATTTTGTGCTTTCAGAATTTTCTCATTGTCTTGTTTTACAGATCTGATTTCTGCTTTTAACTCTTGAAATGCACGTAACAATTCTGATGAATTGTCATTTAATTCGCCATGGATTTATTCTTCATAATGTTGTCCCGTGCTATGGCTGTTGGGTCAAAATCTGTCCTCCTTATGTTCAGCCGATCCTTCCATACTTGTAGCTTAAAAACAATTTCTGTATAACACAAATAGTGAAAATTTTAATTAGTAAGATTTCTGCTGTAATAAAATTTTCTGTTGTGTGTTCTTTGGACCTTTTCAGGCCTAGAGTTCGAACGTGAGCTCTGATACCACATGTAACATCCTGTAAAATACCAAAAATATTAAAAATTTTAAAATAGCAATAATTATTGAATTTGTTAATGCGAAACATATAAAATAGTTAGATCTCTTAACTAAGATAATTAATAACAATGACACGTCGAAATTCTCAAAATAAAATATGATACTAGTTATAATTGCTATTGCAGACTAAATGGATGCTAATCTCTGTAATGCTAGCTATGTTATGATCATAACACAAGAATAGATCTCCAAATCTGCTTAAGTTCTAAATGTAACTATATACTGTACAAAGGTTTGTATTATTGTAATTGTCTTGATAATGTCCTGACAGTTTGTTTTGTATGATGAAAAAGGGGTCCTACGAGGTACCCTGAGGTTTACTTAGCTACATTTATCTAAGGCATTGGAATCTTGTTTCCATGTGCAGAATGTAGGTAAGAAATTCTACGACAAACATGAGTTAAGAGTACATGTGTCTTTCAATTCATCGTCAATGTAATCTGAAAATACTAAGTACTTCCTTGCAAACAAGTTACTGGAGGTATGGATATTTTGGTTCTAATTCTAGTTTACATGTTAGCTTACATACTTTTCAGTGTTATTAAAAATCACGTCGTCATTTGGTTTTTACATTGTTATATTGATTATCTATCAAAAATCATCTTAATATGACTATTATTATTACTATCAAAACAATGATACCAACATTCAAATGTAACTCTATTTGAAATCTTTGTGGAAATAGTGTTTATACTATTTCAAAATGAACTATCATTATATTATTGCATTAATAGAATCTTAAAACTATATCTATAGTCTCACATTTATCATTTTATTTAACAATACATAGTTAATATAGGAAATATATAGTGAATATAGTGCTTATGCTTTTAACTAGCATTATAAAATACATCAACACATCTTAACTATACCTAAATGACTATACATATATCATAGGAAAGAAATATATATAATCTACCTTAACTATGCATTTTCGCACCATACATTAGCATATAACTATTATCACGATGACTAGTGTAATAAACCTTAAGAACTATTATAAAATATGCACTATGGGTCTAACATTGGAATGATTATAATGTTGACAGGGTAATAAAGCTCGGTACTTGACATACTTTCAATCTGGCGATGACAGGTCCTAGCATTAACGTCGCTCAACTGTTAAGTGAGATGGAAGCTTAGTTGGATGGTCTCCACGTGATAGTGTTTACAATAATCACCAAAAATGCCGAGCTGTGCTATGCACTAGCCCTCGGTCTGATGATTTGACAATTTGGTAGATGTAACAATCAATGCAGCATTGATTGGAATGATCGCTCGAATATCAACGTGCTCGACTGGCAGCTAATCCACCGTTGATCTTTACAATATCTAAGGCTTAGAAAGAAACCCTAGTCTTGCTTTGTTAAGTAATGAGAATTGGTCTCTGGCATTCATTTCGTGTTTTAGTGGTAAGGTTTGGAGAGCCGACAGTGTTGCTGCAATGTAGGGTTTAGAGTTTGTTGTGAGGAGAACTCCTTCCTTTGTTTTGAACATTGGACCTATGAGAGGAATTTTATATGTTACAGGCCTTTAATCTTGTGCAATCGAGCTACAGTACAACCATTGAATTTGTGAGGAAGTTCTTATGTCAGTTTGTTGAGTGTAATTCGAACTGTGGTTCAATTCTCCATTTATGAAATGGTCGTCTGAGTTTGAACTCGTGTTTGCTGCAAATGCCATCAGGCTTCGTCGTTTTGTTGGTGTGGTGTGTCTAAGTCTAGGATATTTGACACTAAGGTAGGTTTTCATGATAATGACTGTAATACCGTGATACTTGCTTTATATCTGTGTTTTCTTGTTTTTAATCCTTCGCAAACTGTGACTGGCAGGTACTACTTCGTTGGAAGGTTTCTATGCATAAGATTTGGAATGGGGATGCTGCAACTACTTCCTGGTAAGCCTTGGTGGTTCTTGAAACCTCGTAGGTGCCTTTGGCATGGTTTAGTCGGTGAATGCAGTGTGACGAGAGTTGGAAATACACGACCCTGTTCGGAGTAGTGGTTGAGTTTAATGTTTTAATTTGATACAATACTGTAAGGAGGATAAACCCTCAGTTTCAAGTTGATATTCGGCTCTGTAATGAATGTTGCGTCGTCTTGAACTTGTTTCTGTGTTTTTGGTTGTTAAGGGAATAACCCTGTGTAACTTTGGAACCTTGAAAGGTCCGCAATGTAAACTCTGTCAAATTTTTGATACACTGTTGAATACGAAACTGATAGAGTCGAGGGTTCACTCGCTTCTGTAGAACAATGGCGTGTTTGTACTGAATGTTATAGCTTTGTTTAAATAAAGGTTGAGAATTCATTTGTATAACTGTTGATTTGGTAACGATCGTTGGCTCTGGTCGAGAGTAGTTAGTTGCTTGTTTGTTGGTAGATAGACCTGTACTTCATATCGTTTGTGGAATTCATGTTTGAAATAATGATGTTGTAAAATTTGGTCTTTCGTATGTTTTGAAATGGCTAATGCCACAAGGTTCGATCTCAGTTCAATGAATGAAACCCTACCCTATAGGTTTTGTTGGTAACCTTCACTAGTAGATTTGAACCCAAAATCCGATGAGCAAATCTGACAACCTCCGATGAAATGGACTGTGTCGTCGGATTTTTCTTTGAAATTTTTTTTTTTTTTTTTTAATAAATTTCGAGAGGTGTCCGTTGGATATCCGATGTACTTTTGAATATCCGACGAGGCTGGCAGGCTGTCCAACGGCTCTGCTAATATCCGACGCTTTGGATGTCGGATAACCGACTTCATTTTGAACCCAAAGAGGTCGGATATCCAACGGATTTTTTCTCAACGGTCACTAGATTAGTGTCATTGGATATCCGACATAGGTTTGACTTTTTTACTTTTACAATTTATAAATATCAAACCATTCTAACATGTTTGCCCATACCAGCGACAGTTTGCGGATGTTTTTTTTGTTCGGCGGACTATTTTTAGTTGTTTTTTTTAGTCAAGTGAGCAAAGTACTCTAGAGCTTCATTTTCTAAGATTGATAATCTTCATTTAAGCTCTTTACGATAAAATGTCAACTATGAATATTCCTGATCTAGACGAACAAAATCGACAATTGCTTGCTAGATTGTGGGAAGGAGTTGAAAGAAGGAGTGATGGTAAATGCTATTGTCCATGTAATCAATGCAAAGGCTTTAAGAGGAGAAGAATTTTGATCACAACAACCACAAAACATTGTAGGGAGCATGGGAACGCCGAGAGGGGACATGAATACCATCCATTTGTAAGTTTGCATTATATATGTTTTTATTTTGATTGCTTTTGTAAATTTATGTATTATTATAATATTTCTTATTTTTGACCAACAGTACAATTGGTCATTGTTCTTTTCATCCCAACAGTACAAAATTTGTTAAATTTTTAATGTATCACATAAATTTTTACATTTTGCGTTTGAATTTCTTATATTAACTTTTATCTATTGATTGTTTCATGTAATTATAAAGGAAAGACATCCTACGGCATATTGTCCGGATCAGCAAGTGCTTCCAGAACAAGTACAGGAGGAACATGGAGCTACGAATATTAATGGAGAACAAGTTAATGATCACATGGAAGAAGATGATCATACTGATAACATAGTTGAAGATGATGTTACAAATACTTTGATCCATGATTCATTTAATGTTGGAATGGATGATGATGATGATCATGAAAATGATGAACATTTTGATGATATTCATGATATACCTCTTCTTGACAAGGCATACGAACCCCTTTATGACGGCTCCAAGACAAATCTTCTCTTTGCTATATTGTTGGTAATGAACTTGAAGGTTATGAATGGTCTTTCAAACATATCACTTACATGGATGTTAAGGTATGTAATATATTCCATCACAAAATATATATGATTGTCATGTATTTTATTGTTAATTCATATATAAGTCAAATTATTATGGATGAAATTTGTTTCATTAATATTATTTCTATATTATATTAACTAGATTTTTATTTTAATTTGTTGTAGCATGATAGGTGAATATTTGTTACCACCTTCAAATATTTTACCTTGCACATATCAAGATTTATCTGCCATCATGAAAGAAATTGGAATGCAGTATGAATCAATTCATGCATGCCCCAATGATCATGTTCTTTATTACAACTAGCATGAATTTGCAACAGAATGTCTTGAATGTCATATCAGTAGATATCGCACAGATCAAGTAACTAAAAAGGTGCCTCGCAAGGTTCTACGTTATATTCCCATTATTTCCCATTTGCAACGATTGTTCATGTGCAAAAACATAGCGTAGTTTGTGGATTACCATGCACAGAATAGAAGTCAAGACGACATTATTCGGATGCCTGCAGATGGGTCTGCATTTAGAGATATGGAGAAAAAATGGCCTCACTTTAAAGACGAACCTCGTAATCTTAAGATTTCTTTGGCAGCAGATGGTGTCAATCCTTTTACAAAGATGAGATCTGTTTACTCGGTGTGGCCTATTTTTGTTATCAACAACAACATTCCTCCATGGTTGACAATAAAAAGGGAGCACATAATGTTGTCGATGATTATTCCAGGTACGAACACTGCAATTTTTTTTTTATTGCAGTGGTATATTCTCATTTGTCGTTTTTGTCTCATAATGTTATATATATATTTAAAGTTTTTCTATTGTGAAATATGGTTATATAACACATTTCAATGGTATTTTTATGTTTATATATCATACATATATTCTATTTTTTTATTTAGTATTTTGCATCATTTTATATTGTAATTATATACTTTTTTAAGTGACTAATATACATTTTCATTGAATTTTAATTTTATTGTCATCAAACAGTTGGTCGAGAGTGGAATGTGATTCATTTATACATCGCAAACAATCTTGACTGGATGAAGGTATGGATCGAAAAATGTGAACAATATGGTCATGGAATATCATGGGAAGGTGTGGCTTCATTGGTTAAAGTTGCACATCGCAATGGAGACACCAATGTAACACAAAGGAAAATCGATTTAGCAAGAGGTTTAAAAGATAAGCAGGTAAGCATATTAATCAATGGCACTATTTATTTATTTTTAAATATTGTCGTTGTACGTCACGCTGGTTATTTTCCTTTTATGGCATTATAATAAACATGCACTACTTTATCATAAATATGGTGTGATCATTATGTAATCTTTTCCTGTATGGCTTGTTGTACTAGGTAAAACACCATAAGGCTATGTGGTGCAATGGATGTAGATATCACATCAAAAAGTTGGATGAAACAAAGAAAACATCTGATTGTGGGATATCTGCAGTCTTTGAGGTGACCAATGTTTCTTCTAGAAGTGACAGACATCCAGAACTATCTGAAAATTGATACTATGGGTATCTGGAAGACATTCTTCAGTGTGACTTTAACTCTTTCAAGGTATTTCTGTTCATTGTCAAATGGTACAGGTGTTGATTGAATCAACGTGATCCCGATAGAACAATTATTGAACATGATAATGGTTTTACCATGGTAAATACAAGGTTGTTTGAGCCAGGAACGGAGCCCTATGTTCTTCCAACCCAATGTGAACAGGTATTTTACTCTGAGGTTCCAAGTAGAGCGGGTTGGTCATTTGTTGTGAGACACGATCCAAGGGGAAGGCCGGTAAAGTATAACGTTGATGAAGGTAATGAAGACGTTCTCGAAGAAGAAGACGCCGCAGAAGATGATCATGATCAACATGAGTTAGATGATCATGGTCCAGAAGAAGATGTCAAAGAACTTATTGAATTAGATGATGTACTATCAGACAATGTCCATAAAGATGATATCGACGATGACATGTTGATCGTAACTAACATCAACGATGAGGATGATATGGCCAATCCTTACAATGTTGAATCTGGCTCATCGGATGATAGTACAGACGATGACCCAGATGAAGAAGATGATGAAGACCATTGAAGTTTGCGAGGTATGTAGTAATAATAAATTAATTTTTTCATAGTGAGTTTCCATTTTCCTATATGATATAATTAGAAACATTGCTTGTTTTAGAGTATGTCAAAAAACACATTTAAAGTTTCTAGTGTACATAGATATTTTTGTTGGGTTATGTGGAATTCAGAGTGATGTGAGGGTGGGAGGGGCCATAAGAGCTTCCACCTTCATGTGGTTGGCCCTGTTTAGTATAAAATATTAAATTATTCTTGAAACTAAGAGAAGCTTAGTAAGGAAATGCACAATTATCAAGACTCAAACATCATCATCATCATCGTCATCGTCGTCGTCGTCGTCATCGTGATCATCTTCATCATCATCTTTTTCTTCTTGATCATCATATTCATCATTCTCATCATCATCAGCAGCAGCATCATCATGTTTATCGTCATCATCACGGCCACCATCATCATCATTGTGATCAGCATCATCGTCATCATCCTCACCATCATCATCATCATCATCTTCCTCATCATCAGCAACAATATTTTCATCATCATCGTCATCATCGATCGTCTTCATCGTCATCATCGTCATCATCATCATCATCATCATCATTGTCATCATCATCGTCATCATTGATCGTCTTCATCATCATCGTCATCATCGATCGTCTTCATCATCATCATCATCTTCATCATCATCATCATCATCATGATCTTCATCATTCTTATCATCATCATCATCAGCATCATGTTTATTGTCGTCGTCACGGCCACCATCATCATCATCATCATTGTGATCAGCATCATTGTCATCATCCTCACCACCATCATCATCATCTTCCTCATCATCATCAGTAATATCTTCATCATCATCGTCATCATCGATCGTCTTCATCGTCATCATCGATCGTCATCATCATCATTGTCATCATCATCATCATCATCATCATCGATCGTCTTCATCATCGTCATCATCATCATCGTCATCATCGATCATCTTCATCACCATCGTCATCTTCATCATCATCATCATTATCATGATCTTCATCATTCTCATCATCATCATCAGCAGTAGCATCATGTTTATCGTCGTCATCATGGCCACCATCATCATCATCATCATTGTGATCAGCATCATCGTCATCATCCTCACCATCATCATCATCATCATCTTCCTCATCATCAGCAGCAATATCTTCATCATCGTCGTCATCATCATCGTCATCATCGATCGTCTTCATCGTCATCATCGTCATCATTGATCGTCATCATCATCATCATCGTCATCATCATCGATCGTCTTCATCACCATCGTCATCATCATCGTCATCATTTATCGTCTTCATCATCATTGTCATCTTCATCATTGTCATCATCATCATGACCATCATCGTTATATGATATTCGACGCAACTATTACCTAGAAAAACCAACGGTGTTTGTCGTCGGTGATTTAGCGATCTCGTCGGATTCTTTTGAAGTCAGAAGTCAGATATTAGACACATGCATTGACGGTGTGGGATGGTTTCAAGACTCGAATGAATGACACTCACCATTGCAGCATCAGAAACCATACCTATAAATTAAATAATGTGATACATGGGGCCAACATTGAAATTTTTTAAATATGTGTTGGCTTGGACTGAAATTTGGCTTGGTTAGACTAGATGCATGCATTTACGGTGTGGGAGGGTTTCTAGACTCAAAAATGACTGACACCAACCATTAATGGAGCATTAAAAACCATGTAATGATACTCAACAAGGATTAATTTGATCATCATGGTTTCACTCTGAAATAACTTATTTTTTCGTGGACTCACTAGTACCATTGCTTATGGACCCTCACAAGGAAATCCTCTTAGGTCGTTGATTGTGTTGGGATAAATCATCACTAACTTGTTTGATGGACCTAATGGTCCCATGATAAACACTCATAACATGTAAACTATAGAGGACATACAAAAAATGGTTGATTCTCTCACCTAATTAGTTAGCAAAATGGAAACCAAGAATCACTTCTCATTTTTCGACCCTTCCAATAGTATGATGCCTCATTTTTTTGAAGTAATTCTAAACAAGTTTGGTGGGTCAGATCTGATTGGTTGGTTCGATCGATCAAATGAAGAACTAACTTTCCCTTAATTTAATATTTTATTACCTAATGAAATTCATTATAGGAGTCATCAAAGTTCATTTGTTTTTCATAAAATTTATCTGATTATTTTTTAAGCAATTCCTTGTTAATGGTCTTAAAGAGGAAATTAAATCCCACTTAGAGGTGAACCACCCTACTACTTAGTTGGAGGAAAATAATATTTATTGTCATGCCTATGTTATATCCTACGCTTAGTCCAAAATCCCCAACTTTATTTCATTTCATTTCCCCAACTATCGTGGTTCTTCAACAACCTATTCCACCTTTCAAGGTCCATAAGTTGGCATAGGAAAAAATGGAGGAACATCAAGGTTCTATGCTACAATTGTAATGAAAAATATTCTCTTGAGCATAGATGTAAAGAACATCAATTATTTGTGGACATATTTGAGGACATTTATGATGATGAGCTTGATGGAAGAACTCAAAAGGAATCCCCTCCCATCATTGAGGAAGTTTTTCTTCCTAACCCTATGAAGAACCCTATATCTCCCTTAATTATTTGACTAATATTTATTTCTCCCCATTAATGTTCAAATGGGTGATTACTCCCGAAAAACTAACATGTTTTCCATTGAAACGGGTGGGCGTGATATTGTTCTCGTTGTAAATGGATAATAAGATTATGTCATATCACTATGGATTTATTGTAATTACAAATGAGAGAGCATGATCAAAGCATCTCATTGCTTCATCGTATCCTCCCATCCAATGTGTGATCATATTGTTATACTTTTGAACAAAATAATATATGAAATTAAAAATATTGTATCGTTGTTCTTAAGCTATTGGTATCATTCATCCTAGTACCAACCCGTACTCTTCTTTGGTTGTCATGGTCCTTAAAAAACAAGTCACTTGGCACATGTGTCCCAATTTTTTATCTCTTAACTCCTTGATAGTGAAAGATAAATTTCTCATTCCAGTCATTAATTATCTCTAATATGATACATGGAGATAAATTCTTCATTGATCGTGACCTTCGCTCTAGTTATCGCCAAATTCAAATGAATGAAGAAAATATTCCTAAATATCTTTCCACAATCATTAAGGTCAACATGAGTTTTTGGTGATTCCTTTTGTCCTTTGCAATGACCCTTCCACTTTTCAGAGCCTGGCATGAACCATATTTTTTAAGCCCCTTCTTGAAAGTATGAGGAGGAAGGGTGCATATTTTCCTTATCTTTCCTAGTAGCCAATTGGGTATAGGAGGTAGTTAAGAATGGTCAACATATACCAAGATCATGATGATGGCAATGATTATGTAACAAACATTAAAAAACCATTACATATATAACTATTAGATAATAATTAAAAAAACGTTATATATATAACATTATATATAACAATTAAAAAAAACATTATATATAACAAAAAAAACCAATTAAAATTAAAAAAAATGAATATATAATAAATAAAATTAAAACATGAATAAATAAAATTACAACATAAATATATAACAATTGTTTTTTAATTTGTTTTTAATTAAATATATATATAACATTATATATAACAATTAAATTTTAATTGTTATATATAATGTTATATATATTTAATTAAAAACAAATTAAAAAAACAAAAAAACAAACATTACATAACATATATATTGAACAAATAGAAAAGTCGACGGCCATATGCATTTCACAAACCTGCGATTTGCGATTTGGAGTGACCTCGAGTGACTTCGATTTGGAGTGACCCTCGATTTGGACCTGCTATCGATTTGGATTGGACTGTTTGATTGTGGGAGAGGTGGTTTGTGATTGTGGCAGGGGAGAGGGAGTGACCCAACAACCAAGCAGTGGGAGTGACCCAATGAGCAAGCATTGGGAGAGGCGGTTTGGAGTCCAAGCAAATAAACTATAAGAGAAGCCGGAAATGCCTCCCACGTCCGTGAGTACCAAGCCCTAAATTGTTTTGATTTGACAAATTTAAAAATTTGGTAGCAAATCACTGTGGTTTCATTGCTAATTCGATCTTCTAAGAGGGTTTCATTGCTAATTCAATCTACATTGGGGTATTTTTATCTTATTACATATGCTGTTTTTTTTAGTTTGATGGGTGAACCCTCACCTCTTTGTAGTGAACTGAAAATGATGGCCTTAATATCTCATAGAAAAAAGAATGTAGTGACTTTTGCTTATTGCCTTGCATTTTGATTCTGGAAGGGCCTTCATCAGAATGAGAATACTGTGGTTGATGAACATAGGCTTCTTGTCCTCGGGCAAATGAATCAATGTTCAACTTTCATTGAAGTCGAGCACTGTGACCAATATCATGAAATAGATGTATTAGATCAAAAAGTTGAGGTTCTTGCAATGAACTCCCTTATTTTATCATGAATGGGGGGGATGGGGGCTATTACTAATGACCCCGATAAAGCAGAGTTACCAAGCTCTCACTGTGACTGAGTACTTGTATTCACACAGGCTCGAGTTAAGGTTTCCATTATTGCATTAAAGCACCAATCCGAGCTAATAGCAAATACTAATAGGTCGGGCAGAAGCTTGCACTCATTCCTCTTTTCATAGGGGGTCAGGTAGGAGAGGGAACACCTATTTGTATTTACTGAATCTAAACCTCCATAGGAAGCTACGGCTAGACTGGAAATAACTACTTTTAATAAGCTGCCCATAGACCTATATCGTGCTTTTTAAAGGCCCCCTATGAATGAAGCAGCAATTGGGTCAAATTATTATATTTAAAATGCGCAACATTCCAAACAGATGATTGCCTATGTTGATTCAAAATAAGATCCACATAGTGTCCAACAGAAGTTGGCAAGTGATCATCAATTTCATTTGCATGCACATCCAAATCAGTGGTGACTCTGCTGAAAACATTGCCATCATCTTTCTTTAGAAGCACCTTTGAATCCTCAGTAAGTGCAACTTGCCATAGTATTTCTTGATGTATCATCCCAATATCAAGAATCACATCCTTGCTATAATTTCCAAACTCTGCCGTTAATGCTACCAACCATCGATTCTCTTTAGTATCATCAGCTAGAAAGACAAAAAATTGTACCACAAACAAAAACCAAAATACTTTCCGATTCAACCCATCTTTTGCAGCTAATAAATTAGTCCCTGCAACATGATCCAAAACATTTAATGTAGTCTTGAGATGTTCCTTCAGATGAGCACAAAATACCCTTGCAAGGGAAATTGAGTGTTGTTGTGTGAATGCTTTGCAAACTGCAACCATGTGCACAGCTACAGACATCCCTTTTGAAGATAGCGGAATACTTGGAAGAGTCAAGAACCTCATAAGGGATTCAATGCCCTTTTTCTCAACAAATATTCTACAAGTTTCAGGATTTTCCATTGCCAGATGCACAAACACCATGGCATGTGAAATGCTTAATTTTAGAAAGCGTTCATTACTCATATTTTCAAGAGACAATCCACTAGTTCCAACCCCATCATTATGCTTATCTTCAGAATCAGTATCCATAGGAACAGGACTATCCAAATTGTCTTTGGCCTCTACTCTGAGCCTATGGGCCTTGCTGGGGCATACGTTGTTGATCCCTGGTGGCTATCAGCTATTGCAGAAAGGGTTTATTGAAAAATATATCTGATTATAAGGAAGGTCTAAACCAGCATTACTGATGCTAGTTGTTAGTTCTGTTTAACTTGTTCATTACTTTATTAATGTTGTTGTTATTTATTGTCCTTGTCTACTTCAACTTTAACACAAGGACCTTTGGGAGTGTTAAAGTTGAAAGAGATGACAATTTTGTTTAAATTTATATTACCTTGTCACAACTGTACTATGTTGTTTCTAGCATTGATTTAGGAATTTGTTTATGCACTAAAGTATAAATATTTTAATTTTATGCTCCAAACTCTAACCTAACCCAATTTTCAACTCATACAACAAGCTATAACCTCTCTTGAGCAGACCTCAGTCCCAAAACAGTCCCGAAGTAGTAATTTTTGTAAACTAAAATCACCATACTTTGAAATTTCCTCAAGTCTCGACATGGAAGCAGCCTCCATCTCCGATTTTGAAATGAATGCCTCAGCCTCCACCAAATTAAATGAATTCCACAAAAATTTGTTGTGAATTGGAGGGATGTTAAGTTAACCAACCAAATCGTGAATGCAAAAAGTAAGACTTAAGGCCACCTACATTGTATTTTTGAAGATTCCCTATGTTATTAGTGAAGTAGCAGTGAATCCAAATATGACTTGGAGTTTTTTTCATGTGGCATGTCAAGGCTCCATAGAGTAGTGCAAGATCAGGTTTTCTCTATATATCTTCGATAGCCATTTCTTCATAGATAAATCCTACTTGGGGGCTAGGAAATACAATATGGGTGAGTTCAATTTGCTCTTCTATCTTTTGAAATTTGTTGCAGAATTGGGTCTCACCCAGATTCAAGTCATACAGTCTGCGTGTTAAATAATTCAGCAACAAATTAAAGATCAATCTGGTATGGATGTCAACCAAATCATCATCCTCTTTAAATTGCCCTGTCTCTATAAATTAGATTGCCCTGATATGCGAAGGATTAGGTTGACAACTATACTACGACTAAAAATTTCCCTGTCTATAAATTGACATATCCTTCCATGTAGATTATAAAAATTGCAATTGGGTCAAGTTCTCCTTACATGGTTTGAATAAAATTGAAAGCTTCAATTTTCATACACTTAGAAAAGTTTAGGTAGTGTAGAATGTGAGGAATGAGAATGTATCAATCATTGCCACCATATGAGTTTTGAAAGTAAGATTAATTGGCCCCATCCCATTATGAAGTAGAACCATTTGAGATAGATCCTATAACACCATTAGCATCATGATATAAACAAAATCGAAGTTCCGTTTTCCGTCAAGGCTGCTTGAAGATGATAATTTCCAGAAAGTGGCCCCAGGGTACATAGTAACGAAACATTTGACGGATTAAAAATGTATATATATAAAGGGAACAGAATTATATAGGCCTAAAATTACGGTTGGTGCCATTGTGGTCAAATTTAAATCAATTTGTAAGCCACCTCGACGGAAAACAGAACTTCGATTTTGCTTACCCATTTTTGATGTTCTGGTTTAGGAAGTATTTCAGGCTATTATAGTTTGTTTTAAAGTCTTCGTCTTCTTAAAATTGGCTTTCATTGTATCATTCATCGGGGTTAGTAAATTCATAAAAGGTAAGCATGCATCATCATACTTCAAACTTCAATCAAACCATCATGACTTGGATTGTGGCAATTTTAGTCTTCGACTAAGGTAGTACTGTAGCAGCTTTAACACTTAGAATATAGTAGCTTGGGGGAATTCATGTCAAGGTACTCAATGCAAGTTAAAGGGGAAATGATTAGTATTGCTCATGATGAAAAAGTAAAGGATGTATTTCTCATGATTAGGATACTCTTGTATTTATAGTCATAAAAAAACAAGTTGTGGTATAGCTTCCCCAATTGTGGTTACTGTTATTTTATTAAGCTCATGAAGATTTATATGCAATTTATTGTTTCTAATATCCTTGTGTTTTTGTGAAGAATGATTGAAGAATGTTATAACTGTTACTAGAGAATTATGAACATGGATATGTACAATTCTTTATATTAATTATCACTTTGTTTTATGTGATGAATTCACTTGTATGACTTGAGTATATCTGAAGCTCTCCTTGAGGTCCCATGAATGAACTTGAACACTTGTTGCATTCATTTAATTTGAAAGAGTAGTTATAGTTTGAAAGAACTCTCTCCTTACCTTAACTAGCATTCATTGACAGGAAAGGCTTAATTTATTCATATGCATTTGCATGGTTTGAGTCAGTCATCACACCATGAGTTGCACTTCCATCACCCAACTAAGACAAATATTCTTGGGCTTATACTTATGAGATCATTCTGTAATTTAAGTCTCCTAGCGTATATTAAATGGGTTTTAAATTGAAATAATGTGTCCTACCATACACGATTATTCACAATATCACAATGTCATGCTTATGCTTGCTAATTAGGTTTAAACATTGTCATGCATTTTAGTCATTAGAAGTACAAGAAAGTTATTGTTAATGGATTCATTTAATTTGAAAGAGTAGTTATAGTTTGAAATAACTCTCTCCTTACCTTAGCTAGCATTTATTGAAAGGAAAGGGTTATTTTATTCATATGCATTTACATGGTTTGAGTCAGTCATCACACCACGAGTTTCACTTCCATCACCCGATTGAGTAATACAACCACTAAAATTTACACCCCCTAACTAAACACACCATAACCTCACTTGAGGAAATCAAAAGAATTTGGTAGTTAGGTAGGACACCGGGGATAGGCATCCAAATAATTCCCCCTTGTCATTATCATCTGAGACATAGTTGTTGTCCTCTAGGGAACCAAAATCCTTTAGTATTTGTTGACACGGTCATACACCAGTTTGTGGAGGGGCCTCCTGTTGTTTCAAGGGTTAAACCGCTGCAAGATCGAGAACTAGACGGACTATGTGGAATGTCGCACTCCACTTAGCCCTAAGGAAACATCGATCATTGTCTTCCTTGTATTCTCCGGCCACCATACTGGTCATACAAGGGTGATAAGGCAGAAGTGCCGAAAACCTTTTCCGATGTATCATGAGCGAGGTAGCTTAGTGACTTTTCTACTAGAGCTCTTTTACCCAGGATCCCTTTTCGTAGAGGGATATCCTTCAAATTCGGTCTCTCACTTCGTATTGTTCGACTTGGATTTCATCACCTTGTGAAGGATATGATTTGTCAAGGTCTCCAGCTCCTAGTTAGGAAGTTTGCTTGCATTTTCACCTTTTTATAGGGTCTTTTTCTTTTTAGTGCTACTTGTTGGAATTCTGGCCAATTTTGTTTCAGCTCGCTTACTGTGACATCCACCCCAGTATAGTTTTTTGAGCTTTTTTTTTTTCTTGTGAGCCTTGTCTTTTCATAGCTCCCCTTCTGCATGCTCGGTTGCTTTAGGTTTTTTGAGTTCATACACAGTAGTTACCAATACTTATTTGATAATGTGTGATGTCCTCTTCTCCTAGGTCTTCGAGATGGTTGAGTTAGATGGTCTTCTGAAGGGACTGAACACCCCTTCATGGAGCCACTAATGCTTGACTGTAGGAGTAGTCTAGAGGACCATGTGATTACATCACCCGTGTGGACTTTTCCATTTACTATGATGATGGTCTTTCAAGTTATATGGAACAATGGTACATTTGAGAGAGAGATGAATGGTTGTACCCCACCTTGGTCAATTGTCTTATGGTCCTTTCATTTTTTCGATAATATTTTTGTGGTACCTTGCCTTTTACCTTTTGGGTGTTTTACTGATATTGGGATATCTTGTGATTTGTACCACCTTTTATGTTTTAGATCTTGTGGGTACTATGGTAGTTTGTCCACATTTGAGGTACACCCACTTTCTCCAAATTGTTATGTGTCTTTATACCCACTTCGTACCACCCTCCTGACCTTAGTTTGGAAGATTGCATGCTATCATACCTTTTAGTGGTACTATTTGAGTTTCAAGAGGTAGTTACAAGGAGCTATTGCATATATGAGGTAGTTACAAGGAGATATTGCATATATTGATTTGTGCCACTTTTTATGTTTTTGGTCTTGTGGTTATAACTATGCTAGTTTTTCCATGTTTGAGGTAGTGTACACCCCCTTAGTCCCAAGGGTTGTGAGTCTTTATACCCATTCTTTTTTTTGACTTGTACCTTACTGGTTGGTCTTTGTACTGATCCTTTTTACTGTCACTGAATTTCTTTGATTGACCATACCATAGCCTAGTCATCTCTCTCTCTCTGGTTTGTACTAACCCTATCATAGGGTCACTTGGTTCCTAGAGTTGACTGGCCTCTAAGAAGGACAGTCATTTCTGAAAGTAACTCTTCTGAGTATATTACAGGAAACTCTACACTAAGGTAATCAAATATGTGCTAAATAGTTTTCATTAAGTAGCCAAGACTTGTAGCATTAGAGGAGATCCTGTAACGTGTATGTGTAGTGTTTCATGTGTGCTACATGTGTGTTACATGTGTGATGTAGCATTAAATCAAATAGTAAAAAACAACTCATAAATATTGCATGACTTTCTACTCTTAAGAAAGATAAATTGGTCATTTTCCGATCATCACTTGAATGCCTACATGTTGACAAAGGGAATGAGGATCAAGTAAAATTATAAAAGGTGATACACGTCAACTTTTAAGAGGCGCTATGCCTTGCGGTCGAATCTAAACTTTTTTCCAATGGTGCAGGTAGAACCAAACAGGTATTTGTTTGATTTGTCTTCCTCAAGCGAGGGGAGTTTAGGAAGGCTAGAGGAAAGTGAGACATCCAGTAGGTCTAGAAGAATTGCATCAACTAGATGTCAAAAAACTAAAAGAAGATTCTATAGACGCAATGAATTTTTTCACGGTCAAGGGGGGGCATGTTCCTATGGTGATGAGACAAAAGACAACGAAGAGGTTCCCTTGAGGTACAAACATTTAGTGAAACAATGGGTACCGAAGGATCTTCCTCCATCGAACACTAATTTTTGTGTGAACGAGAGGAGATATCGAATTGCACCGTCGTCGATACCTGGTTTCGGGTTGTTTTCCATGGATTGAATCTTGGTCGGTTATAGGACATGTGCATAATTGATGGAGTATGTTGGACCCATATACAACTACAACGATTGGATGTGCCTTGTCCGATATACAAAAAGTATGCGTAGCTATGGATTGTCAACAAACTATTTACAATTGAAAGACAAAAATCAAAATAAAGGAGGAACGTTGTACATGGATGGAAGGCCAAAGGCTACAGGGAATACTGCGGGGTTTATAAATAGTACACAACCGGGGTCTACAATTAAGCAACCAAACTGCGAATTTGAGGGGAGTAAAGGAAACCGTGTTTTTGTAGTTACTATTAAAACAATATCTGCAGGGGACGAGTTGCTTATTAATTACCCTGTCAATCGAGTAGATACAAACAAGGTTACTATATAACATTTTACCCAACCTTTTAGTAATAAATTAATCATAAGGATTTTTTGTTAGTTTATTTCGTTTAAATTTCCCATATTTACTTCGCAGGCCAGTGATCGGGATAAATACCTGCCAACAAATGGTCGAAGGAGAAGGTATACATCTTTCTAATAGTACAAATATAATAAGAGAAAAGAGTTTTTATTTGCTTTGTTTTTCCATTATTAATAAATTGGTTTGTTTTATATAATGAAATTTATATTTGATGCAGAACATTGATCGGGAAATACACCCGTCGAATGTTGATCAGACAACAACACCCTCGAGGCAACAGGTAGACCTGATTTGAATTCAACAATTAAAATATGTCAAAATGTTTTAGCATTATATTAATGTTTCAATGAATATTTTGGTTTCGTTTACGTAATTTTCTAGTCTATGTTTTTGATGCAGGCCGGTTCCGTAAGGTCGACCACACCAGGGTCCGTGCAACGGGTATACATCTTTGTAATATTAAAAATATAATATGAATAATAATTCTTTTGATATGTTTTTTCATGAATAGTTTTGGAATCATTTAGGTGACTTTCACTATGTTATTTTATTAGGGTGTTGTTAGGGGAAGCTCCTAGATATTAGCATATCGGGGCAAGTCACCTATGACCACTGATCCAATGAGTGGATCGCGATCCTCGAGGTCGCAGGTATAATTCATTTCAATTGTACCAATATAATACGTAGCATAATGTTAATTTTGTTATGTATTTTTCGTGTGATATACTGGTTTCGTTATGATAATGTAAACCGTGTTGTAATTTTACGAATCTATCATGATAGATGTGTTATATACGTTAATATAAAATTTGGAATCTATCAATAGAGAACTCAGTAGTGCTTTATATATGTTTGTTGCATCCCACTAGTGAATCGCAGTATGAATCAGCATCGCAAGATTTTCCATTAGACCCTGAAGTGGCAGAGGTGCTTCACGATTGCGAAAAAATTGGTGAAACCGCACACCCGCTAAAGATGGCAGAGAAATTGTTGAATAGATATACTGCGGAAATCCTTTCTCTAGTAATCTAGGTTCCGTAGACAAGCGCAATTACATAAAAGATTGCATTGTTGGAACATAGATCTAATAACTTGCGAGTAAGTTGAGGAATCTTGAATCATAGAATAATTCGTTTAAATCTTTATAATGTTCTCTTTTATATGATAGTATTGAACGTATAAGACGTGGTGTGTATTTACAGAATTATAAGGGACCACACAATATTGGTCAAGGTGGTGTTGGCCCCAGCGAGGCTCGTGGAGAGACTTCTCATCACAACCAAAAGACTCTACGTAGTTCAAATCCTTTGCCATTGTTGTCGAGTGAACAGTCGGCAACACATTCCGAAACACCACAGGCCCCCGTTGTGAGCGCAACAGCCGCTATTGACCAATACACAATGGATCGTCCACAAGAAGGGGACGACACCGAGTCCCCTATCAATTTTGATGTCAAACAAGCTACATTTCCAGGATCTTCCCGTGTCAAAAGCACTGAAACACTGGAGACAACATTTTTGGTGGACGAAGATCTCGTCCCAATAAAGATACCAACAATCCCAGGTAATTAACCATAGCTGATCAGGTTAATTAGTGTTTATAATTTCATTGTAATATACCGATAAAACGTTTTTTATCAACTAATTATGATCATGGCATGATCGTTGTGTAGGAAACAATGTTTTCTATAAGCATATGAATGACTTTTGCTTGGATATCTTTGGGCCCACCATCCAAACAAGGTGGGATAGACAACCGAAACATTTAAAAGATGAACTCACTAATCGGTTGGTTGGCCTGTTCGGGGAGAAAACCTTCAGTCATGCCAATGTCTTGAAAAAGGCTTGTCAACATGTAAAGGTTGTCCGAGACCAATATAGGACACACCTCGAAAGAAACCATAGGTATGAGCGCCCACCAATGATTCCAGCAATGGAGTGGAAAGCTCTAGTTGAAGATGGAAAGAAGAAGGCTCTGAGAAGAGAAGACAAGCTAACACCAGGCATAGGGAGGTATGCAATACTTTCCGCAATGTAATTCTAAACCTTATTATCCTTGATTTCTATATCGAACTTGGAACATCTAACGTATTTCAACACTAAACTACCAGACACATCAAAGGCCACAAAGGCAAGACTAGAAAAAATAGGTCAGCACAAGGTTGGCCCTGGTGGTTATTCAAATTTGGCAGCATGGTTTGTAAGTTTCGAGAAACCAACAATGAATACAAATAATAAATTGAAAATTATTTTTCGTTTTATTGCACCGTAAAATGTTAATTAACGACGATAAGCAAATATGCAGGCCGATCGATTCAATGAAGTACCCACAAAGGAAGACATGAAACTTGGCTTCCAGGAAGGCTTTGGAGCTGTTGTTGAACGTAGAAGAAGCTTATCTAGGCAAACACAGTCTTGTGGTACCAATCCATCCAGTGCACAGGTATATAAAATCTATATAGTTTAATGAAGATTTGTCGTTTGTGGAATATTTTCATTCCAAATACTTGATGTAAAATATTGACTATGTTTTTAATAGGAAAGTAATGATCCCATTAGTGTCGAGGAGAGACAACAACAAATTGATGATCAAGCTTCAAATCCTGGTAATAAATTTATTCATATGCTACAATTTTATGTATAGCATTGCAAATGGTGACCATTAATTGTAGTTCACCATATTTCAACTGCAGAGCATGTAGAGGGTGAAACTGTATAGGTTGAGACTGGACAAGAACAACAACAACATGATTTGGTCACACCTGGTAAAAAAACACCTTCGTAATGAATTTTTTTAAATGAAAACCTTGTCATTACAATAGCAAAATATAACGATGTAACATTTTCACATTGTTGCAGCAAATCCGAACCCCTTGCCGCAAAATCTAGGTCTAAAACAACAATCAGCTAGGATATTGCAAACATCACCAAAAGCGCCTACTAAAGAACCAAGAACTGGAAGAGAAAGTCCAGATGATGTAGATGGTCCTCTCATAGATTATATACCACTGAAGAGAAGAAAAACTTATAAAAAGAAGGACGGTAAAAACAGCTTCTAAATATTTTTGATAACAATATATCGTCCACTATTTTTGGTCTAATGAATGAATGAATGGTTTAATGAATGTTATAATGTTTTAACGATTCAGTGTAGTAAACTGTTACCTTCATTGAATTTCAACTTTTATTGAATGAATGTGTTGACTGAATGATTAATGAATGGTGTATTCAATGTTATCTTTTATTGAATGAATGTGCTGATCGACTGAAACGATGGTTTAGTGAATGTTAGCATTAATTGAATGAATAATGGATGAAAGTTCATGATGAAATATGGATGAATTTGCACATATTTGTTTTCTTCGAGTGCATGCATTGGGTATGGGGAATTGAGAGTGATGTGAGGGGGGGGAGGGGCCATAAGATCTTCCACCTTCACGTGGTTGACTCTGTTCAGTAGAGAATATGAAATTATTCTCGAAACAGAGAGGAGCTCAATGAATAGCTACGATGTTGGATTTCTACAACCCACATGCGTGTCGTTTAAACTTTGACAATTTCTTAGAGCTTGTTGTGTTTTTTGGTTGCTCCTCATAACCAATTTCGAGTTTCCATAACTTCAAAGGTTGAGTAAATGATGCACTAGAATCAATATCCTTAACCTTCTCTTTAATTTCCTTGGAATCAATATCTAGCTTAACCTCAAATAAATATAAGTGAACAAAAGAAAATGCAAGAAAGAGATTAAACTTGCAAAATATAACACTTGTATTAATAAATTCAAAAAGAGAGAGTAATGTTCATGGGCCTCTTGGAGAGGATGAGCTCCTTTGAGCAAATCTTTAATACAGTACCAATCTTTGACAAAACAATATACATCCTTCTAGCACTATAAATAGTTTCTTAATAACTACTAAAACCCTAACTACATGCAATCTCAAAATTAATGACTACCAACAACCTACTGGTTCTTATTTAATAAAAATGATCCTTTTACATTAAGTAACTACCCATTAACTATCTAATGAGCCTTATTCAAAGAATATGATCTCATACATGAATATACAAACTCCTCAGTATACCAAATTAAAGAAGTTAGGTAAGAGTACCTTGACACAATGGAAGCACACTACCATCTCTTTGTGACGAATATGCCACAATGTTACATAACTTCCTAATCCTTTTATTCTGCTACGTGGAAAGCCTGTAGTCCATAAAGTAAGTTCCATAGACACTAACACTTGAGACTTAGAGTACAGTCTTTTGTGCCACCTTAATAGGCACCCACTAGCCTGTAGGTCCACTTGAATAATGATTGACTCTGCCGCTTAATACAATGACTCTAATACAATGACTTTATTACAACGACTCTATTCCCTTAGGCTACTCCACTGCTAATACAATGGGAAGAGCATAATGGGGTTATCAGTTATATATATATGTAATTATTATATATATTTCCACAATATAGATAGAATATATTGATTTCCTGTAGTATGAAAAAATTTATTTCAAAAATGTTTTTTTTTTTTTAAATGTATTGGGTAGTCGCTTAACCGACGACCTAATCACGATGACCGTAGGGTAATATCCAATGGTTTTGAAATACTTCCGACGGCTCAGAATGTCGGATCTGTTTTTTTTGCTATGTTATCCACGTCGCTTAACCTACGAGCTATCCTACGATTGCGGGGTGATATCCTACGCTTGTGCTATACTTCCGATGGCTCGGAACGTCGGAACCAAATTTTTTTTAATGGCAAGCACGTCGCTTAACCGACAACTTAACCGATGCATAATCGATGGCGAAAGGATGGTATCCGACAAATATTGGAAGTTAACGTTGTCGCTTATCCGACTATCTGTGAATCTGGAGGAAGTCGGTTAACCGACGAGGTCTGGTAGTCGAATATCGGACGTCTTGAACTATGTCAGATTTTAGCCGATATCCCACCAACGATAAAAAAAGACAAGAATTGTCAAATACCATAGGTTGTAGCAAATTCGACTTTTTCGTCGTCGGATTTTGGGTCAAAAAAACTTAGTGCTTTCTTGTATTAAGAAATTGAACCCGAGAACTGGGTCTTAACTTGTGCATGTAAGTTTCAACACTGTGTATGTTTCTTGTTAGGGTTGTAAGATATTTGTTAGACATCGATACTAAAATCGTGCTTTCTGCTAAGTGATAATAAGTGTCTTGTTGGTAATCTCGACATGAATAAAAGGTAGTAAGGTTATATAAAATGTTGGTTAGGGTTTGGATACCAGGTCTACTATAACCTAAGAAATATTTATTTGTTGTTGCCATGAATGGCTTGATAAGAAGTTTGTTGAACTGTGTATTAAATAAATGTTTAAAATATAGGGTAAGTAAAATCATAGGGTTTGATTATATAGTGAAAGTATCTATAATTAATGATTGAAATCTATATTAAATATAGATGTGATGACTAGTGATAAATGTTTACTCATCATTTGTAAGTAACACTCTGTATAGTGAATAGTTTGCAGCTGCTATATATTTCTAGAATATAAATGCTTGAAAAAATTGAATTTATAATATTACTATTCGAAAATAAATGGATTTGAATTAGAAAATATAGATCTGTATAGAAATCAAAGTGGTTTTCTTTTGTTCTGAAATAGAGGAATGTTATACATCTGTTTATACTATGCTGTACTATATCCTGCGTTTTAAACTTATAATTGAAATGACAGAATCTAATAAGAACTACTACTTTGTTTATCTTTTCATTCAAATGGCATTCTGCCTATCACTCATCTCTATTAATTTTACTTTTCTATACTAGAGTACTATACAGATAACAGTATGGGAAAAATACAGAAAATAATTTAATCATTCATTTAAATTACTTAATCATTCTTAAAACATATCATCTTCGAGTCAGAAAATAACATAGTCTCTTCTGTATAACTGTAATTAATAATTCTACTATGCAGAAAATCATTTAACTGTAAACAAGAAATCAGAACAGTAGAACCTGGTTGATTGTAGGAGAAACAAACAGCCCAAGGAACCTATTCCACCCAACCTATTCCTGAAGACAGGCAACTTACTTGCCTTAGGACCCCCGAGCTTGTTCACTGAACCACTAGGAAGAAGTGTCTGTAGAAGCCTTAGTTCATCAACTTGTAGTAGAATATAGATTATCCAATCATAAAGACTCAACAGTCAAAGAGACCTACACTAGCACCTCTGGCTTTCCTTCTCAGAATAACTAGCAGACTCACAATTGCACTCACACTTTAGCCTCCCTATTCGAATCTCTTAGTGATCACCTGATACACTTGAGGAATATTTCTGCAGAAAATATTGTGGGAGCTTCATGCTCAATTCGAATTGCCTTATCTAGGCCGGCTAGGCCTTTTAGTGGTTAACTGATCATTAATGAGTTGACTGCTCTCTTCCACCCACCTGGGGGATAATTCCACAAATTTAGAGGTAGTTGTCCCATAACCAACAGCTAGTGGTGGAGTGCAAATGCTACCATCTGTCCCATGCCTTCTAACAACTTACATTCCTCCTAGTGGGTCAGTGAACACTCATTTAACAGTTCCCTTGGGTGTTTGTCTCCTATTTTAATTTATTAAATAATAATAATCAGTAATTACAATCATCCTTAACCAAACTTGGTCATAATTACAAAACTTTGTAATTATAATTTAACATAAAGTATTTTGCAAATAAAATAAATATTCTCAAAATTTGGGTAGGTAACACTATCCTTCCGTACCAAGCTCTAGGAGATTGCTTCAATCCATACAAAGCCTTCTTCAACTTGCATAGGTGAGTCTGTGTGTCTTCAACTTCAAATCCCTGTGGTTGTTTTATGTACACTTCTTCCTCAATCACACCATTCAAGAAAGTTGTCTTCACATCCATCTGGTGTAAACTCCACTTCATCATGGATGCAAGTGCCATGATGGTTCTAATGGAAGTGTATCTTGCTACTGGTGCAAATGTCTCTTCATAATCAATTCTTTCTTTCTGAAAGAATCCTCTAGCCACAAACCTTGCCTTGTATTTCTCAATACTTCCATCAGCTGCATGTTTTATCTTGTAGATCCACTTGGACGATACCACACTTTTGCCTTATGGTTTGGGAACTATATCCCAAACATCATTCTTAATTATTGATTGGTATTCTTCCGTCATTGCTTCTACCCATTCTTTCTTATGTGTAGCTTCTTCATAACTAGTAGGCTCTTGATCTACAAGATCACACATCAAAGCCACATAACTACAAAATGGTTTTGGCTTCTTGCTTACTCTTGTGGAGCCTTTTGGAGCTCCATACATCTCTACTTCTTGTATAATTTATCTTTCCCAAGCAGGCTTTCTCTTTCGTGATATATTCGTAGTGGGAGGTTCTTGAGGTTCTAGCATATCATGGTCTTCTGGTGTTTCATCTTCGGGAGAGGGTGCAGCTTCTACATTTCTGGTAGGTACATCTTCTTCATATACTTCTTCATGTTGGCACTTTCTGGATCACTTGAGAGCTGCTTCTTCCTCAAATGTTACATCTCTACTAATCTCCATGTGATGGAATCCTGGAATGTATATTCTGAAGGATTTGGAGACTTCACAGTATCCAACAAATATTCCCTTCTTATCGGAAGGGTCCAACTTGGTTCTCTTTTCTTTTGGTATGTGAACATATACTGGGAAACCAAATATCTTGAGGTGGCTCACTTCAAGCTTCTTTCCTATGAACATTTATTCTGGAGTCTTGAATCCAAGGGCACTACGGGATAATCTATTTTGTACATAAATTGTCATCCTTGTTGCTTCATCCCATGGATGCATTGGAAGATCTTGATCATGTATCATTGTCTTCTTTGCTTCCATAATGGTCCTATTCTTTCTTTCCGCAACACCATTATGTTGAGGATTGTAGGGAGTATTCAGTTCCCTCTTGATTCCAGCTTCTTTACAAAAGGCTTCAAAATATTTTGAAGTATATTCTCCACCATTGTCTGTTCTGAGTGTCTTGATTCTTCTTTCCGAATGATTCTCTATCAAGGCTTTGAATTCCTTGAATTTTCCAAATACTTCATCCTTTACTTTCAAGAAATATATCCATGTCTTTCTTGAATAGTCATCAATAAATGTAACATAATATTCATAACCACTCAAAGATGTGGAGGGCATTGGACCACATACATCTAAATGGATTAATTCCAACGTACCTTTAGTCTTTGTCTCACTCTTCGGAAATGGATTCTTGATATTCTTTCCTTTTGCACATCCTTTGCAATTGCCTTCATGATCAATCTTCAAATCTGATAATCTTGTCACTACTTTGCTCACATGGGGTAGTGCTTTGTAGTTGATGTGAGAAAGCCTCCTATGCCATAGTTCACTTAGGCTAGTGGTCTAATGAACAAGGGTTGTGTTAACACCCAAAAAGTGCTCACTAGCTCATTTCCTTATTCACATGACCCATTTGTCCACTTTTTCACCATTTGAGCTTCTAAAAGCCAACATAAGGTCACCAAAAGACCTTAATACACCCCTTTTTCCACTCAAAATGAGTATTTTTCCTTAAAAAGCATAAAAAATCCTCAAAAAGGGTCCAAAATTCCCAAAAATATTAAAAAGGGAATAAAAATAATAAAAATATTCAAAAAAGGAAAAAGGAGGGAAAAAGTACCTAAACCATGTTGGTCAATACCATCGGTTTTCTCAAAACCACAATGGTATTCCCCACCACCAAAACCTATAAAAACGTGGTAGGGGCTCCTCACTTTAGATCCATCCATCTTCGTATCCTCATGCTACCAAAATCTCCCTTGAGCTTTTGGCCATTGTAGCAACCTTGGAGAAAGGACCCTTTGGAGTTTGGAGCTGCTCACCCTTGGAGCTACTCAACAACCTTCATCACTTGGAGGTATTATTATTGCAAGCACTTGCTTGCCCCCATTTTCAATACAAAGTTATTTTTTTCTATTTCTTGTTCTTGTTTTCAATTCAAAAAGCTTATTATGATATGCACATGCTAGTTTAGTTTAGTTTTAGTTTTAGATTTACATTTGTTTTTGCTTTAATATTTGAGACTGCTGCTACTAGTTAGCAGGTGCCCATTGCACTAAGCTTGGTTGCAAAACCAAGCCAACAGTTTTTGGCGACTCCGCTGCTTTCGAATTTTTAGATCTCACTTTTGCTTTAGATCTTAGTTTTTGTTAGTATTAGTTAGTTTAATTCATAGATCTGCCACTCTAGACAACAGATCCATTGCTGTGCTAGATCTTGGCCCATTTTATTGCCATCAACAGCCCGAAATTTTCAATTTTCGGGTTCGTTTTTCGGCATCCGCGTACAGCTTTCGCATCGCGGCTTTTTGCCCAACAGTCATGCGGCTCTTTTCCACGCGGTTCACTGCGGCTTCACGGCCAATTAGTGCGCTGCACATCGCGGCTTCGCGGACCTTTTCCGCGTTGCACATCGCGACTGTGTGACAAACTCCCACGCTGCACATCGCGGCTTCACGAATGAAACCCGCGTTGCCCATCGCGACTATGCGACAGAAACCCGCGCGGTCCATCGCGGCTATTCTGTCAAAACCTGCGATGCCAATTATTTCTATTCGGCCAATCCGTTTAAAAAATTAATTTTTTACTGTATTTTCTGCCCACATAGCACATTTTCCAGTATTAAAATTCCTGCATATTTTACAGCCATATAAAAATTTTACTATTTAGAATGCACCCTTGAAAAAGTCTTTTTAAAAATTTTCAGAAATTGAAAGAAGGATTTACTTGCATTTTATCTAGATTAAAATTTTGCTGTTACTTCCTTGATATTTTTCCCATAGCAATTTTTGAAAAAGAAATCCATTTATTTCTTGAAAAATTCATATTATTTGCTTTCCTATTTTAAAAGATCCTTTGTTTTTTGAATATTTTCTGCAAAGCATTTACTTTTTCAATTACAGTTTAAAATACCACACGTGCACCCACTCAAACACATAATTTAAATTGAGCCTTAAAATTTACCCTAACTTCAACCAACTTTTAACCCCACTTGGGAAACACTTAAAAGAACTTTGTAGCTAGGTAGTATTGAGGGGATAGGTGTTCCAATAACACCCCTCAGTTATTACATTTGAGACATAGCTGTTGTCCATTAGGGAACCAAAATCTCCTAGTATTTTTTGGCATGGTCATAACCAGTTTATCGGAAGGCTTCTCCCCTACAAGGGTTGAAGTCGCGAGGATGGTTCCGGAAGCCTGAGCGGAATACTGAAATCCATTCAGTAACCGAAGGGATACCATTCGTAGTTCTTGGGATATCCCTGTATGGGGGTATTGCGGTAAAAGGACCAAATGGCAGATTTACCTTTTCTGGACGTGTCATGAATGGAGTATCCTAGTTGCCATTCTTTAGGATTGATTACCCGGTGTCCCTCCCGGTAGGGGGATATCTAGTCGTTGATTCAACACTCAATATTGTCTGACTTGTATTTCATCACCTTGCAGAGAATATCGTTTGTTGATTCACAATATTTTTAGTTAGGTGTTTGCATGATACAATCCACCTTTGGTCTAGTAGCACCTCTTTTTTCTAGAAGTTGTTTGCCTGTTGGTATTCTGACCATTTTTTGCATCCCCCCACTTATTATAGCACAGCTGCTATAATAAGTGCTTTTTGAGGTTGATTTTTTGGCCTGAGAGCCTTTATTTTTTCACTCCCCTTTTTGCACCCTTGGTTGCATTAGGGTTTTGAGTTTTTTATACATTACCATCTTACACAGAAGTTTTTTTTCACAAAAACTTAGTTCTCACCATCGAGAATTTTAGACGCTCTCGTCGTCTTCAGGGTGAACCCCCATGTCACTGACGTCGAGCCTTATCCCTTGACTCGACACATTGTCGATCAAACAGACAGTCATCCGATTCTGACATGCCTCACTTCACATCTGATTCTGAGACAGAATCCGAAAACCCTACTGCGTTATTCCCAACCAACCTTATGGCTGGAACACCATTCGACCCACTGTTTACCAGTACCATAGGGGACACATCCACAAACCCTTCTACTGCGGTGCCATCCATGGCAACAACCACACCCCTAGGTATGCCTAATATGGGGGACACTCCACCTTTAGGAATTCCCAACACAGGACTACCTCCTATTATGGGTATGCCCAACATAGGGGTCACACCCCCTCTGATTACCACAACCCAGATTCTAGGAATCACCACTACTATTCCTAACCCCGGTGTAACCCATGTTGCACTCGGAAACGCTGGTCCATACCAGACCACAGCTATTGGAGGACACATACCTTCAATACCTACCATACCCTTAGGAGCTACTGGACCCCTACATCATACCACCATGACTAGTCATGTCCCAGTCACTATGCCACATCCACCTGCTAGCTTACCTTACATGGCGAGTCTGAACTTACCAGACTTAGCCAGGCTAACCAATGATCCTATCAGACACGACCCCGCGTGGCCTCACATGCCCACCAAACTCCCCTCCGACATCCCTAAGTTTGAGGGCAAGGCAGGTGAGGACCCCCAGAACCATATCATGTCCTTCCATCTATGGTGTTCCTCCAACTCCATAGTGGACGACTCTGTCCGCCTCCGTCTGTTACAGCGCACCTTCACTGGCTCTGCAGCTAAGTGGTATATCGAGCAGCCCCATGAGACCCATGCCACCTTTACCTCCCTTGCCTCGACCTTCCTGCAGTTCTTTCAGTTACCTGTCCGCTATGATGCGGGAGTCGAGATCCTACTGTCTTGCAGACAGAACACAGCCACCCACATCACTGACCACATTCATGAGTGGCGTCGACGCCGAAGCCTCTGCAAAATCAAGTTAGACGACCGTATCTTCTTAGATTGGTTTCTAAAATCCCTCCTCCCTCTCATTGCCAAGGATGTGGCATCCGAACGACCCCAATCTGAAGAAAAGGCCATCCTCAAAGCCCAACAGTTTGACCTCATTTACGTCCAATCGGGTTATCTGTATACCATTATACCAGATGCTCCTCGGGGCGAGTCATCCCAACACGATGCGCCGGGGGCATCCCATGCCGCAGATGGCATCATTGGTCGTAAGGCCTCGCATCCCCAACCCTTTTCCATTGCACATCCTAGCCATGGTCCCGACCTTTTGCAGGCTACATCTCAATCTGGAGCAACCAATTCATATGCTCCCATGGCACATCACCACCATACCCACGGACCTTCATGTCCACCTCAGTGCTTTGGTCATGCACCACCCGCATACGCCCCCCCAGCCGCACCTCAACCAATGTATTATCCACATCAAGCTGCGACAGCTAGCCCAACACCTCCAATAGCTCAGGGTTACCAACAACCCCAGTAGGTAACTGGACCACCTCCCGCCCCACCGGCTTATTATCCACCAAAACCTGCTCCCGCACCTGCGGCGAACCAAAATCCTCCCACTGCTCAAGGGCAAGTGTACACACAACACAACCAGCCCCAGCACCAAAACAACCAGTGCAACCAGGGTGGGAAACAGAACCGTGGAAGAGGACGTAACCGCGGAAACAATCAAGAACAACATCATGGTCCTCCACCTCCCAATCCTCCGCGAAATAATAACGCTGCTCCTCCCAACCAGAATCCGGATCGTAACCCCAGACATCCCAAAAACAATAACCTCATAACAAACCATCCTTGTTTTATTTGCGGGGTCTATGGCCATTACACACATGCTTGCCCACATTTGGAGCGAGCTCAGCAACTCTGGACTAACGATGCCCATCGTCAAGGACAAGCGGCTCCTCAGCCGCCACCCAACCCTCCACCACCTCAACATCAACCTTTGGTGCTACAAAACCCCTTTCCAAACCAAGGCGTAGTGAACACTCAGCCGTTAGCTCCGCCTCAGGGAAACGCGCCACCACAACAAATCACTTATGCCGCTCCTGATCAACCCATGTTTGATTCAGATACCCACCACTTGTTGATGATGTCATCCGCAGATGCCAACCTCCAAACCCGCCGGAACCAATATTGGTCCACCCCTGAAGCCCCTCCCGCCGACAAGAACACTAACGTTCATCCCATCGATCAGATGTTACGTATACCTCCGGCTCCATTCGATGGCGCTTCTAAAGCACCTCGCTTCCCACTTCGTCGCATCAACAATAATCCCAATGCTCGTGCTACGTCGAATTACAACATTGTAGACGACTTAGCCCAGTCTCCTGCAGCTATGTCTGCTTTAGAAGTCTTAAAAAACTGTCCTTCACAGCGCAAGACTTTGCTCTCCGCCATTGGTGCCATTGACCCCAATGATTCACAACTGATGGCATTCGATTCAGACCAATCGGAACCACACTTGCCTTCCACTTTAGCATTCCAAGTTTTCGTTTCGGTTCGGAATCTTGTCATCCATCGGTGCATTATCGATGAAGGGGCCTCTACATGCGTTATGTCCACATTCGTTTGGCAGAAGTTGGGATCTCCTACTCTCCAGCAGTCCACCACTGCGTTGCGAGCCTACGACGGCCGTTCAGCTCAACCCCAAGGTCTCTTAGCTAATGTCCCCGTCCAGCTGGCAAGTAAAACCGTGCTCATTGACATAGAGGTCATCAATGCCCAACTTGATTATAACCTCTTACTTGGTCGCAGCTACATGTATGCCATGCGAGCAGTTTCCTCATCCGTTTTTCATACCATGATGTTCCCTCATGAGGGACGCGTGGTCAAGGTCGACCAGCTTACCTATTACGATCCCAAGGCCCCCGCCGCACCTGAAAATGTTCTCCCCATGGTTGAACAACCTATTTGTGGTGCAACTACATCGTTCGTTTCCTCTGTGGGACTCGGACTTTACTCCTACACGCCGATGACTTCTACATTCCAATCTATTCCACCACCATCACCGGAAACCCACGTCGCAGACCTCTATACTCTTTCACACAATACACAAACACCCGACAATCAACCACCCTTGTTCCCTAAACCACCATTGGTCCCTAGTCACATCGGTGTTACACCCATCCACACAATCCCCTTTCTATTTCCTCCCTCAGGTGTAGTAAGCGCTCCAGTTATGGCTACCCTTAGTCTCCCTGGGTTAACATTAGGATTACCCGTGTGGTATATTTCACCTCCCGTTCCCCCGCCGACACCAAATGTCATCCTGCAACCGGTGCAACCCATTGTCACTTCTACCCAACCACCTCCCGGTATCACTACTCCTTCGTCATCTACGAATCCCCCTCCTCTCATCAGGCCCACTGGGGGCAGAGGCCCACAACTATACACTGCGGTACCCCCACCCAAAGCAGTTAAACCTTCCCCCGTGTTCCGTGCTCCTCCTAAATGCTCGTTGTGTGATGAGTTAGGCCATCCAACCCATCAATGTCCACAGTTACCTGCATTATAGGAACACATGCAAACGCTGGACGACGACCCCAACATCCCGGTGGTCAAACTCGACCCAAACCCCAAGCCTTGTGATAAGTCACTGCGCACCAACCACCCTTGTGCCATATGCGGTGTTTATGGTCATTACTCACATCACTGTCCTGATATTCCAGATTACAGAGCAACGTTGTACGAGATGAATAATTTGGACCTTGAGACGACGCCCCCCACAATTGAGGAAATCTACCCTCCCGCATCATCCTCATCCGGAGAGATTAACACCATTTATATGATCACTTCGACTACCACTTTCAAACCAGAACCCCTCGATTTATGGTCTGACTACTTACATACTGATGAACAAATTTTGGAAACACTCACTGCACCCGACTACCCTTGGGACGATATGCATCATCGCTCATACTTCCTCCTGGAGGCGTCTACATCCACGGCATCTAACCAGCTATCGGTCGAATCGATAGATTTCATACCCACTAAGGTCGATTGGTTAAAGGACCCCATCCCAACATCGGATGCCTTCGAAGAAGGGAACATGTCCAACATTTCCCCCATTATACAAATTGACATTTCCACCACACCTGGGAAACCTGAGCTCATCTCACTGGGTGCATCTTGCACTCAAGCGGAGACTCAGGCATACAAATTTTTTTTTCAAGAATTCTGTGATGTCTTTGCCTGGTCCTATACAGAAATGCCTGGTATTGACCCCGCAATTATAGAGCACCACATTGACACATGGCCTGATGTCCCCCCCATTCGTTAGAAACAGCGACCCATTCATCCTTCCAAGCTCCCCGCTGTTAAAGCCGAGGTTGAGAAACTTCGTGAAGCAGGATTCATTTATCCTATTCCTTATACCACATGGGTTTCAAACCCCGTTCCCATCAACAAAAAACAACGCACCCTTAGAGTATGTACTAACTTCCGTGATTTAAACCGCACTTGTCCCAAAGACAATTTCCCCACGCCATTCATTGACCAACTCATCGATGCGTGTGCAGGACATGAAGTCCTATCTTTCATGGACGATTTTTTCGGATACAACCAGATTCAGATCCGTAAGGAGGATCAGTACAAGACTGCCTTTACCGCCCCATGGGGCACATTTTCCTATCGTGTCATGCCTTTCGGCCTCAAAAATGCTGGTGCTACCTTCCAGCGGGCCATGACCTATTGTTTTCACGACTTGGTCCATATCTTGATGGTCTATCTTGATGACCTTACAGCTCATTCCCGGAAACGATCAGACCACCTTAATGACCTCCGGCAAGTTTTCTTGCGTTGTCACAAATATAAAATCCGCTTGAACCCACACAAGTGCGTCTTTTGCGTTCCGGCAGGCCGGTTGTTGGGTTTCATTGTTTCCCATAATGGAATTACTATTGATCCCCTGAAAGTCAAAGCCATCTTAGACCTTCCCTCTCCGCGCACGCTTCAGCAACTCCAAAGTTTGCAGGGGCAGTCCAATTTCCTTCGTCACTTCGTTCCTGATTACGCCACCAAAGTTCATGGATTCTTACGCCTACTTCGTACCCACATACCCTTTGTTTGGGATGAGCAAGCAGACACGGCATTCGACGCCCTCAAGAAAGCCCTCACACAAGCCCCCTTGATCTCCCCTCCGGATTTCTCCCAGGACTTCATCCTTTACATCTCGGCATCCGAACATGCCGTGTCCGGAGTTTTGGTCCAAGAATATGCCTCTCACCGAGAGCATGTCATTTATTACGTCAGCCAGACCTTGTCTGGCCTACCCCTACGTTACCCTTACGAGAAAAGATTAGCCCTAGCTGTAGTCTTTTCCATCCAAAAATTGCGACACTACATTCTGCTCAGTCATACCACAGTTGTTGCCGACTCCAACCCTATGGTCTATATCCTAAACCGCTGGCTCCTACAAGGTCGTGTTGCTAAATGGGTCATTATCCTCCAGGAGTATGACCTCACTTTCAAAACTCCCAAGAGCACCAAAGCCCCCGCACTTTCCCATCTCATCACTGACCTCCCATCCTCTTCGTCATCACCCGCTATTCAAACGGATCTGATTAACGATCACATCTTCATTATTTCGTCTGACGACCCATGGTATGGTGACATCCTAATCTACCTCCGCACGCAGAAATTTCGACCCCACATCAATCGTGACGGACGCCGTCGTATACGTCACCAAGCCCCCCGATACCTCTTGTTAGGGGATGTACTTTATCGACGCGGCGTTGATACCATTCTATGACGTTGCCTATCCCATAGTGAGGCAGAGCAAGTCCTCAATGATTGTCACAGTGGTGCCTGCGGAGGCCATTTCTCCGGCATGGCCACCGCCCAAAAGATCATTCGTGCAGGTTACTTTTGGCCGTCATTATTTACTGATTGCATCACCGCAGTCAAACATTGCCAAAACTGTCAACTTTTGGCCCCCAAAGCAAGAACCCCACCCGCCCCCCTTCATCCAGTCGTTACTGCCGGACCATTTTGAAAATGGGCCATCGACTTCCTTGATTGCAATCCCACGTCAGCTAGCGGTCACAAACATATTATAGTGGCCGTAGATTATTTCGCCAAGTGGGCGGAGGCCATTCCAACTTACAATTGCACAGCTGACACCACAGCGCAGTTCTTTCTCAACCATGTTATCGCGCGTTTTGGAGTGCCAAAGCAACTTGTCTCAGACCACGGCTCTCACTTCGAAGACGCCGTCTGGAAAGAACTATCAACCTTACTGAAATTTGAACACCATTTTTCCTCTGCTTACTACCCCCAAGGAAATGGCCAAGTCGAAGCGATAAACAAAATTTTGAAAACCATCCTCCAGCGCACTGTAGACAAACAAAAGTCAAATTGGCACCACATGCTCTTCCCGGCACTATGGGCATACCGCACGTCAACTAAAACCGCCACCGGTTTTACCCCTTTCCACTTAGTTCACGGTGTCAAATCCGTCCTCCCCATTGAGTGCCAGATTCCAACCCTACATATGGCTGTCGAACTCCTACGGGACACTGCCCCAATCGAGCAACGCTTACTACTCCTGGAGCAGGGCGATGAAGATCAGCGCACAGCCCTTCAAAACATGGAAGCAGCCAAGAACTGATCCAAATTGAATTATGATAAACATGTCCACCCAAGAACTTTTTCTGAAGGGGACCTTGTCCTCGCCTACGATCAGGCTCATGACAAAACCGGGAAATGAAAGTTTGTGTCCATGTGGCAAGGCCCATATATTATACACACTTGCCTCAGACAGGGGGCATACATTTTGACCGATTCAGAAGGCAACCCCCTCCGCAACCCACGCAACGGGTTGTACCTCAAGCGATTTTACCCATAGTAAACCGCATGGACACCACCGTCCATGACTGACCTTCATGACAATTCTTTCCTTTTCCAGTTTTCACCAGGTCCATTTTTTGACCATTTTTTCACGCCTAGATTTTTAGGGCATTTTTCCATGCCCCCTTGTCGCCTTGATTTGCGTGCCACATCAACCGTCATCCATTTTTGACATGCCTTATATCGCCGGATTCAGTTTCCCGCGCTCGTGATGACGCTTGAGATCATTTCTCGCTCTCACCTCCATATTTTTCAGGCATTTTTTAAAATGTCACCCATCACCTCGGTTTGCGTGCCACAATGGCCATTGCCCCTTGTTGACAATCTTTATGTCACCGGATCCAGTATCCCGCACACATGATGACGCTTGAAACCTTTTCTCGCTCCCATCAATCCCTTGTTGTTCGGTATAATTTTATCCCTTTTTCGGGCCGAGCAATCCCTTTTACAAAAAAGGCACTTAGGGAGTTTCTATTAAGCTCTTTTCTGACTCCTAAAAAAATGAAAAGATTGCCGAGCAATCTTGCTTCCTTTCATGCTCGCTAAACGTATCTGAAAGGGCGTCTACCTGGTATAAGTTTACCCATTTTCCGGACCTTGTAGACTAATTACGAAAAAGGAATACTCTAGTCACATCGGCTAGAAGAGTTCTCCATTTGCATCATTTTATGTTTTTTCGGGCCTTGGAGACTAACTTACGAAAAAGAACACCAATGGAGTCCACTTACTGCTTTCAGACTCTCTAAACATGAAAGCGACCACGAGCAATCACCATCCTGGGCTCGTAAAACCAACAGGACAGTAATCATAACCACTGCAGAGTCTTCTTATCGTTTTCAGACTCCTTAAAAATGAAAGCACCAATGAGCACGAACAGTCCTGGGCTCACAAAATCCACAGGACAGTACCATTTCAGAGCACACTTTTATCCCTTCTTGGAGCTCATTAAACTACGAAGAAGGACCCAATGGTGCTTCTCGGTGCCACAACAGATCACGTCTACTCATAGGGCAGCTTCCCCATTTTGGTCGCATTTGTTCAGAGTATTCTGCAGTATGTCACCCTGAGAATCCCTCGACAGCACCCATCAGCTTGACCCCCCCAAAGTCAATACATACCCTTTAGTCCCTAAAAGCTATTATCCCCACACCTACAAGTCAGTTCCCTACACTGCTAGGTCAACCATGTCATCATGCTCTGAACAAAGGAAGTTTGAGTCTACCCACTATATGACCCTAGTTACTTCCCATCCCCACAAGTATGTCAGTCCTACCACCAGTACTACCACACTTTAGTTCTACACCTCACATTCCTATCAAGGAAACATCATTTCCTTGTTAGTTGCTGGTCTCCCTCTGTCGACAACAACCAAATTTATTCCAAAGGATATACCTAGAGGTCCCTGTGTCTTGGACTCATCACCATTTACGATGAGTGCCTACGAATCATTTTCGAGAAGAGTCCTCAGTGCCTCTCCAAATGGTTGTTTCTCATATGCTCGACTTCAACACCTTGATCGCATCGTTGAGACTCGCACAGGGCATTGGTCCTTTTAGTTATTAGTCGAAGACCCCAGATACCATTTGACTCCTCCACATTTGAGAGTCTACCTATGGATACAACCAGTTATACTTTTCCTATAGATATCCGGGTTGCGCATGGCGACAGTATTCAGATGTACCCCAGTTTTATACTCCCTCGAGTATACAATTACATATACTTCCCAGAGATGGCTCACAATCATTGAGTCCCTACAGATGCTGGACACCTTCAGTTTTAGCAGTTCATCAGTTATTCCAATGTATCAGTCATTGACATCAGTCATGTTATGATCATGAGTACATCCCAAAATGATGTCCCCTCTGGACCATTATGATGTACCAGTATATTTTTTATGTATTAGATCCCCCTTCTTGGGACTAATTGTTATATGTCTTGATACGAGCATGGGTATGCCCGCCTCGTCCATTATCAGAGATTATTCCTCATTCATATTGAGGCCATGTAATATTTTTTGTTTTTGCAGCTTCCAAGGTCCGTGGATCCAGTCTCCAAATGGTCTCTTCTCCTCCCCAAACCCCAGAAAAAAGACAAAAGAACTATGATGTCTATCGGCCATACGATGAGCTCCTGCCCTCACACATCAGGGGGCAATCTGTTAACACCCAAAAAGTGCTCACTAGCTCATTTCTTTATTCACATGACCCGTTTGTCCACTTTTTCGCCATTTGAGCCTCTAAAAGCCAACATAAGGTCACCAAAAGACCTTAATACACCCCTTTTTCCACTCAAAATGAGTATTTTTCCTAAAAAAGCATAAAAAACCCTAAAAAATGGTCCAGAATTCCCAAAAATATTAAAAAGGGAATAAAAATAATAAAAATATTCAAAAAAGGAAAAAGGAGGGAAAAAGTACCTAAACCATGTTGGTCAATACCATTGGTTTTCTCAAAACCACAATGGTATTCCCCACCACCAAAACCTATAAAAAGGTGGTAGGGGCTCCTCACTTTAGATCCATCCATCTTCCTATCCTCATGCTGCCAAAATCTCCCTTGAGCTTTTGGCCATTATAGCAACCTTGGAGAAAGGACCCTTTGGAGTTTGGAGCTACTCAACAACCTTCATCACTTGGAGGTATTATTATTGCAAGCACTTGCTTGCCCCCATTTTCAATACAAAGTTATTTTTTCTATTTCTTGTTCTTGTTTTCAATTCAAAAAGCTTATTATGATATACACATGCTAGTTTAGTTTAGTTTTAGTTTTAGATTTACATTTGTTTTTGCTTTAATATTTGAGACTGCTGCTACTAGTTAGTAGGTGCCCATTGCACTAAGCTTGGTTGCAAAACCAAGCCAACAGGTTGTTTATCCATGTCCCTTGAGTTTATATAAGTCTCCTTCTTCTTCACCAATGACAATTGTTGGCTTAATATACTAATCTAGAGGTTTCCAATGTAGACCCAGGTTCTTCGCGGTTTCAAGGAACAAACAAAACCCCTTCTCACCAGCCCTTTCGTCAACAACCTACGAACAGGATGAGGTCTCACCCAAGGTGTAGCTATGGGGGCACTACGGAATCAGGTTTCCACAGCAATGTGATGAGTTGTTTGAACAAGACTACTGCGCTGCGAACTGAAGACTGCGCGATGATAGACTGTGTCGTGGTCCGCACTTCTATCAACTAACCGCTTGCGCAACCAAGGAATGCGCAGTTTGGGCGGGATGCGAATAATAGGACAGCACAACTAACTTCTACACTTCCTCTTTCAGACATAACAGGTATTCAAGACTTTACTTAACAATTAATCATTCATCTACTGCCTTATATCAATTAGCCTTATAACGGATGCACACAGACAAACATACAGTACTATGCACCTTCGGTGTTGTGCGTTAAGAGAGTTACACAACCCTAACTCTACAAGCACTTGTGATTGTCCAATAAACTGAAACTTCTACAAACTTAGAATACTATGCAATCATAATTCATCCATTCACACAATACTTAACATATTATTCTCATCTTTCTCCTATGGCGAATACATATAAAAGCATTAACATAACATCTGATAAATGAAGGTACAGACATTCATTCATAAGCAAACAAATAGGTGCAAAACGTAAACAATCACACTACACAGGATTTACCGTGGTTCACCCCCAGGATGGGAGCTACGTCCACAAGAACTGTTGTTATATTAGTCTTTGGGAAGGGTACAATAGTTCTTTGTCTGCGCACTCTGCTGCAGACTCTCTTCTCTCTCTCAATAAGCCTTTGGGCACACAGCTTGCAGAGCTTTTACAAAATGTTCCTCAACAGAGATTTATCAAACCAATAAAGAGAGCAACAAAAATGAAGAGTAACAGTAACCCGAAAGATCAACAATGAAGATTACCTTTTTCCCATACAAAATATGCCTTATTTATAGATCATGCCCATAGGTCATGTCTTTACAATTCGAAGGAAAAAACCCTTAGGTTTACAAAACTGTCACGGTTTTCCCTTAACCGGACTGCTGGCTTTTGGTAGCGAATATTCCCTCGTGGCCTGCCTCCAACGCATGCCCACGTCTCTATCGGCCTTCCTATTGCATGCATACCAACAGATCGCTTTCACTGAGTCGTTCTTCCTCTAACGGTCTTGTGCAACTGGTTCAGGTAGTGGTTCTTTCGCATGTGCAACCAGTCGCTTTCTTTCCGCTTTGCTCCTACCCACCGCTTGATACTCTTGGAGCATCTTTACCAAAAATAGACCGCCGACGGTCTAACCAGAATCTATGTCGTCTTCCATCCAACACTCTGCTTTGTCGGATCCACGTAAACTGGACACATCGTAGCACTGTCTCCTCGTAGCACTGATCTTCACAGCTCTTCCGACGCTACGCTGCGCGCAACTTCGTAGCATCCCAAAAAATTATACAAAAAATGTTCCAACTAAACTGTGCTCAGCTCCGTAGTTCCAAATATCCTTCTTGCTCAAAATGCCCCACTTGGGCCAGGCCCAACAACAATTGCATATTCAATTGATTTTCCTTTGGGCCACATAAGTACTTGTCGATCTATGAATGCAACCCTATATCCTTTCTTATCTAATGTTGAGATAGAAAGTAGGTTCTTCAAACCTAGTACATATAAGACTTCCTTCATCTTCATGGGGGTTTCAGAATCAAGCTTGTAGCTTGCTTCACCAATTCCTTTGATAGGATATTATAGTCATCTCCTAATGATACCTTCTGAGGAGAGTTCTTCTCTTCAATTTTTGACAGAGTTTTCTTTTGTCCTGTCATGTGCTTTGAAGCACCACTATCAATAAGCCACGTATCTTCTTCAGGTGTCACAGACCCAGAGAGTGCAAAGAACAATACATACTCTTCTGCATCTTCTTCTTTTGCTTGTTTTCTTCAAGGTCCTTCTTCCTCTTCTTCTTCATCTTCATCTTCAGCTAGGTGTGCATGATGTCTTTTGTTGTTGTTCCTCTTCTTGTATTCTTCTTTCTTCAATAAACAATTTCTAGCAATGTGTCCTAGCTTGTCACAATTGAAACATTGAAAGTTGCAGTAGTTTCTTCTTGGATTGTTTCCTCTTGTCCTTTGGAAATTCTTTGGAGGTTGAAACTCCTTGTGGATTGCCTTCTTGAAGTTAGGTTGAATTCTTCCTCTCTTGGTATGGGTGGCTAGGGATTGATCATCTTCTTTAAGTAGAGCTTCTCTATTGGCTACTCTAGCCTCCTCTTGGATGCAATCTTCCCATACAATGTCAAATTTCATGCTTTCCTTTCTGGCACACATAGTCTGGATGAATGAATCCCAAAGTCTAGTGAGACCATTGAGAGCAGTCATAACTAGCTCATCTTAATCAAGGGAGTCTCCAATGGCTTCTAGTTTCTCCTTGAACTGGGAGACCCTTGTGAATTAGTCTTGGATGGATTCTCCTTGGCACATCTTGGTACTCTTTAATTGAGCTCTCAAATTCATCTTCCTATTGATGTTCCTTCCTTCATACATTCTGTCTAGGGCATCATACATCTCCTTCGGAGTCTTCTTGGATGACACTTGAGGAATCAAGTGGCCTTTGATAGAATCAACAATGATCCTATTTGCCCTAATCAGGTCCTTGTGCTTCTCCTTAGCTTCATCCTCTTCGGGTTCTGCAACTTCTTCCTTGATGTATTTGGCAAGATCATTCTCTTCAAGAATGAGGCCAATCTTATATTTCCATGCTCGGAAATTCTCTATGCCTTCTAGCTTATCCTCAAGCTTAGTGCTTGGGGCCATCTTATCCAGGAGGTTACCAAAAAATGAAATTTCTCAAAATGCAAAACTAACCTTACCAGGAGATGTGCTTCACTGAGGCAAATTGACTGGTACACTTGGTTTCTGGAGATTCCAAATTTTCACCTCTCAAAATTGACTTGTGAAATTTTGATCTGCAGTTTTCTAGTCCAAATTCAAATTAGGGTTTGAATTTCCCGGAGATCTACCCACTCAAAAATTTTGATCTAGGGCTCAATAGATGTGCCCTAGGGAGGCACAATTTCTATGCAATCAGATTTCCAAAATTCCAACTTTGACAGAAACCCTAATTTCTTGCCAAAGGGAGAAGAGAGAGAGTTTCACCTTGTGAAAGTTGTCATTTTCAAGCTAGCTCTGATACCATGTTAAGATTCAATATGCTAAGATAGATAATATCAGTATTCAATTCAATTTCACAATAATAGCATATACGGGATCACTAAAAGAAACACAATCACAAGATAGACACAGATTTATCTTGGGAAACCCTCTAGGGGAAGAAAACCCATCAAAAACTTCCTCAATATAGATGATCAAAAGTAAAAAGATAAAACCCCAAACAAGTGCTCCTTCTCCTTGCATCTCTCTCTCTCTCTCTCTCTCTCTCTCTCTCTCTCCTATGCGAATTACACAAGTGAGTGTGTGTGTCCAAATGAGGAGCACATCACTCCTATTTATACTTTATCTTCCACTTGACTTTTTCACTAACTAGGTCGGCCCCAACAAACTTAACCGGGCCGACTTACCTAGGAAGACTCAAAACAATATAATATTACTTTCTAGAGGGTTCTATTGACTCGACTTACAAAGGAGGTTTTACCTCATGACTCTATGATGACCAAATACAATAATAACATCCCTACAGAGGAATAAAACATCTCTGAATAAATAATAATAAAATACAACAGAATATTCTTCGAAGTTACAATATTTCAACATTGCGATCTCTCAATCAACTTTCCTGGTCAATTTTTAAATTTTCAACCCTGAAAAGCCTTCTCTTTCAATCGACCAACCTCCACTTCATCTTGTAGTTCACCTTCTTATGGGTCATCTCTAAGAGTCGGTTACAAAAATTTAACTTATCTTGAGTCCATTTAGTTACACAATGCTTCAACTCCACTTTGGTATTCAACACCATTTATCTAGTTGATAGGCTCCTAGTCATAGAACGTCACATGGACATCTCTCCTTGTTGACACCTTTCCAACTAAACAATATCACTTACAAGGCTCCTCGTAAATTTTTCAACCAACATCGTTCATCTTATCTAATTGGCCTTTCAACTTTGTGAAAAATGTTGGCAACTTTATCATTTGTATGACAACATAGCACTTCAACAACACGATCCTAAAGAAACTTCCAAATGAAATGCAAGTGTAATTAAATGTGTTCGTTCCACTGATGTTGAACTAGATCTATGGCGATCTAAATGGAACTCTAATTGTCGAGAAGAGAGTGGTTGGATGTTACCGCTAGAATCCAAACTCTGTAAGTATCCTTTGATGCCACATGGCTTCTTGACTTGCATGAACTATTGTTCGATACTCAGCGTTTGTAGAAGAAAAAACAAGGGCACTTTGCTTCTTAAAAGCCCAAGTGATAGATCCATAACCATCATTGAAAACATAACCTGCAATAGATTTCTAATCACCAAGGTCATCAACCCAATCAAAATCAGTGAGACCAACAAACAATAGAGTCCCCTCTAAATTTTATTATATCCCAAACTTAATTGTACCACAAATAAACTAATCATCTTTGTTGATTTCCAATGGCTCTCTTTAAGTGTTTTCCTTCCTAACAACAAGACCAACAACAAAGGAAATACTAGGACGTGTGTGAATCAAATACAAAAGGATACCAACTAATGGTACAAAGAGGCATCTAATTTTAGTGTGGTATAGGTGGCAAGAAGTTTGACTCCAAACTAGAAAGGAGATGGGCTTGGTTTACAATCTTCCATGTGAAAGAGATGAAAAATCTCACATGCATACTTAGACTCAAAAAGGGAAATGCCTTGCTTGGTTTGCAAGACTTGGAGGCCGAGAAAATAGCACAAAAGTCATAAGTCTATCATATCAAATTTCTTCTTAAGACTAATTTCACATGGGTTAAAAGTTTGGGGTCTCTACCAATGGGTATAGGTCATCAAAATAGAAAACAAGTATTATTAGATGGTCGCCCACTTTTTTGGTATAAACATTGAAGTTGAATGACATGTAAAGAAGCCAGTGTCAAGAATAAAGCTATCCATTTTAGCATACCAAACCCAGGGAACTTGCTTTGAGCCATAGATAGATTTCTTAAGGCGACAAACAAGACTAGAGTCATTGAAAATATACTAGCAAGTTGTTCCATGTAAATTTATTCTTACCAATCTCCATGCAAGAAAGTGAATTTAACATTTATATGATGGTTTTCCCATTTGTATGATGTTACAAGTGATAAAATAAAGCATATATAATTCATTTTGGCTACAAGGTCAAAGGTTTCAATATAGTCAATTCTTTTTAATGTAAAAAATTGTTTGACAATTAATTGAGCCTTATGTCTATCAACACTTCCATTTGGTACATACTTAGTCTTATACACCTATTTACATCTGACAAGTGTTCCAAAGCAACAACTAAAAACAAAATCTAGATAAAATTATGTTTTTGAAAAAAGACATAAAAAAACAAAATGGTAACCAAAGTGCCATGTGGCACATGTGGTGATGGATGCACATTAGGTTATTGAGTTGTAAAAAATAAAAAATAAAAATATTATCATCCTTTAATTGTTGAGTGATTTTTATAATATAAATGATTCACTTTTATAAGATGATGAGAATCACTTTTACAACTTAAATGAAATCATTTTTTAAAATTAATTTAATTTATAAGTTAAAGTTAAGTTGTATGCATTTAAAAAAAAATCAAAATATCTTAAATTCAAAACCATAGTTGAAATTTAATGACTTGCTGGTCATCAACCTTTTTACACATCAAAATAAAACTTAAAATTAAGTGTCATTTTTATTAAATGTAAATTTTAATTTTACCTATGAAAATATATTTTCCAAGATAGCACCAACCTCAAGGCAAAGAGCATTCACAAATAAGAAATCAAGCTGGCCGATAATATTAAAAAAATGAAATAATAATTTAAAACAACATAAAAAAAGGTTTTAAACTTAAAGATGGGAACTTCTTGATATGAGGTAAATGATTGTATCTTACACAAATGGAAATCTTTTATGCTAAAATAAAAAGAGTTTCCAAATTAGATTTGTGCTTTAAACATACTAGAGCAGTTCACTCAATGGAAAGCTTTTATGTTAAAATAAAAAAGAGTTTCCAAATAAAAATTGTGCTTTAAACATACTATAGCAGTTCACTCAATGCAGAATTGTTCAAAAACATAGAATCTAAAAGTCCTTTGATGCAGGCAGTGACACAAGTTCAGTATCTTGATTAACAATATGAATGGATCTTCATAGGAGCTCTTATAACATGTTTGCAAATTAAGGTATATCCACATTGGCGCAAGGGCGGGTCGGTTGGACCCTCTTGTTTAACTATAACACACAGTAAACACATGAATGCTCACATAGACTAGACGTGAATTGGAAATGCCATGAAGTTGGCTCCTATTACTTGACTCGATTACAATGTTACATACAAAGCAAAATAAACAAGTCGGCCTTAACCTGTTACAATCTATAGAAATAAATCTATATTATGTCGGTGTGTTTCTCCCCTATGTGTGTGATCCTCTCAGTCTTTTGATCCTCTGAATAACGAAGAAAGATCGATCCCCACTCTATGCCTCTGCACCAGTCTTCTACCCTGCTCGACTATTGTTCCCGAGGTCCCCCTTCTTGGGTTCCTCGAGACGTCCTTCTCTATCTTCCACTCTTCTCATGTCTCGATGGATCCTGCAGTTGTCAGCGCCCCCTGACCATGCTGCACAGTCTCCTCCTGTGGTGACACTTGTCTTGGTCTCAACCACCCTCCTAACTGCCATTAACTTCCCCAACAACTCACAACCACTGCAGGTCAATATCCTCAACTGCAATGCTTCTCTAACTTTGCTACAGTTGTCAGTCTTATCACTGTCCTCTTTCGACTGGTCCGCACTTCGTCACCTAGACCATTTTACCTTGTCGTTTTTTTACTTAACTCGTCGACTTCACTTAGTCTCCACGGTTATCATTATGCCTCGTCCCCCACGCTTGGCCTCTGTCGCGTCTTTGTCGATGTCGTCATTCAACCATCATGTCGACTCTCAACTTCATTGACTCCTCATCCTGTCGACCATACTTTGACAGCTCCCTGCTCGACTGCCTGGCTTCGACTACCAATCTTCCTGCACCAGCGGTCATCGACAATTCCTCTGGTCGGCCTCCTTCTGTCGATCAACTTCGACTGTTTTGCCTAGGCCCCGATGCCCCTGCATCAGTATCCCCAGGTGAAAAATAACTTGACTGCTTCGTTAGTCTTCTGTATTCTTCCTCTGAAATCCATGTTGCCTCATTCAACTCATCATCCCTCCGTCGGACTAAGTATTATTTCTTCTGCAAACTCCTTGTGCTTCCAACTTCACGCTCATCCACTACTTCAGTGATCTCTTCTTTGTGTCGATCTGGAATTTTCCCTGTCCAATCGATATTCGAGGCTTTTGCATTGTTGCTTGTTGAAACTTCTTCATACCTGTACAGATATGAAATGTTGAATGTAGGATAAATGTTCAATTCCTTCGGTAGCTCTAACACATAAGCATTATTCGAAATCTTCTTCAAAATCTTACATAGTCCAATCTTCTTCAGCTTCAGCTTGTTGTATGTTCATGTCGAGAACTTCTCTTTCCTCAAGTGCGCATAGACTAAGTCTCCCTCACTGAACGACTGTAGCCTCTTCTTCCTATCGGCTCTCAACTTATATGGCATGTTTCTCTTCTCAATGCGCTTGCGTACATATTCATGTACTTCCTTCATATGCTCTGTGAATGTCTTTGCATCCGCGCTCTTTCTGATCTCTATTGGTATCGCGACCAAATACACCACACCATGTGGGCTTCAACCTTGAACAATCTGGAATGGACTCATACATGTCGACCGATTCACAGAGTTGTTATATATGAATTCTGCTTGCACCAACATGTTCTCCCACTGCTTGGGTTTGTCAATTGTCAAACACCTTAGAAGGTTTCCCAAACTTTTGTTTACTACCTCGGTCTGTCCATCGGTCTACGGATGGTATGCCGAGCTAAATTGTAACTTCGTATCCAGCTTCTTCCATAGGGTTCTCCAGAAATGACGCATAAACTTGGTATCTATGTCCAATGTTATACTCTTTGGTAACCTATGCAATCTGACTATTTCCTTGAAGAATAGTACAACAATGCTTGTTGCGGCACTTGTTTTCCGACATGGAATAAAGTGTGCCATTTTTGAAAATTCATTGACTACCAAAAAGATTGAGTCGTTTCCTTCTTGTGTCTTTGGCAATCCTAGCACAAAATCCATGCTCAAGTGCTCCCATGGGACATTCGGCACTAGAAATGGTGCATACCGCCCTGCATTTTGACTTCGTCCCTCCGTCGGACTAAGTATTATTTCTTCTGCAAACTCCTTGTGCTTCCGACTTCACGCTCATCCACTACTTCAGCGATCTCTTCTTTGTGTCGATCTGGAATTTTCCCTGTCCAATCGATATTCGAGGCTTTTGCATTGTTGCTTGTTGAAACTTCTTCATACCTGTACAGATATGAAACGTTGAATGTAGGATAAATGTTCAATTCCTTCGGTAGCTCTAACACATAAGCATTATTCGAAATCTTCTTCAAAATCTTACATAGTCCAATCTTCTTCAGCTTCAGCTTATTGTATGTTCATGTCGAGAACTTCTCTTTCCTCAAGTGCGCATAGACTAAGTCTCCCTCACTGAACGACTGTAGCCTCTTCTTCCTATCGGCTCTCAACTTATATGGCATGTTTCTCTTCTCAATGCGCTTGCGTACATATTCATGTACTTCCTTCATATGCTCTGTGAATGTCTCTGCATCCGCGCTCTTTCTGATCTCTATTGGTATCGCGACCAAATACACCACACCATGTGGGCTTCAACCTTGAACAATCTGGAATGGACTCATACATGTCGACCAATTCACAGAGTTGTTATATATGAATTCTGCTTGCACCAACATGTTCTCCCACTGCTTGGGTTTGTCAATTGTCAAACACCTTAGAAGGTTTCCCAAACTTTTGTTTACTACCTCGGTCTGTCCATCGGTCTACGGATGGTATGCCGAGCTAAATTGTAACTTCGTATCCAGCTTCTTCCATAGGGTTCTCCAGAAATGACGCATAAACTTGGTATCTATGTCCAATGTTATACTCTTCGGTAACCTATGCAATCTGACTATTTCCTTGAAGAATAGTACAACAATGCTTGTTGCGGCACTTGTTTTCCGACATGGAATAAAGTGTGCCATTTTTGAAAATTCATTGACTACCAAAAAGATTGAGTCGTTTCCTTCTTGTGTCTTTGGCAATCCTAGCACAAAATCCATGCTCAAGTGCTCCCATGGGACATTCGGCACTAGAAATGGTGCATACCGCCCTGCATTTTGACTTCGTCCCTTCACCAATTGGCAAGTTCGACACTGTCGTACCCACTTACCAACATCTGTTGCCATCCCTGGCCAATGGTATTTTTCTTCGACCAACGCCTTGGTCTTGTTGATGCCAAAATGACTTGCTAATCTGCCACTATGCAGTTCTTGAATTAGGTTCTCTCTTACGGATCCTCTGGGAATACAAAATTGTTGTCACTTGAATAGATATCCCTCTTGGATAAAATAATCCAAGTATGGAGTTCTGTCAACACTCCATGGTTCACGACTAGCCTTCCATGCTTTCGCAAAATCCTCGTTGGTCGCATACTTCGTTTTTACCAACTCTATTTCTGTCGCCTGAACTGTCGTCGTGTTCACCAATGCAACTCTTCGACTCAACGCATCAGAAACCTTGTTCGACTTGCCCAACTTATGTCTCCACATGAAGGTATATCCTTGCAAGAATTCAACCCATTTCATGTGTCGTTGATTCAACTTCGACTAAGTATTCAAATATCTCAGTGCTTGGTCATTTGTACATAACACAAACTCCTTGGGTAGCAAATAATGCCTCCACTTCTTCAATGCTTGCACGATAGCATAAAACTCCTAGTTGTAGACCGAATATTTCCGCTTCGCTTCATCCAACTTTTCGTTGAAAAATGCAATTGTTCAACCCTCCTGGCTCAACACTACGCCAATTGTCATTCCACTCGCATCACAATCGACTTGGAAAACTTTGTCGAAATATGGGAGAGCTAGTACTGGGCTCTTGGTCACCTTCTGCTTCAACTTGTCGAAGGCTTTCTAGGCAGCTTTTGTCCACTTAAACTCCCCTTTCTTCATACACTCCATCAACGGTGTGCATATCCGACCTTTCCTCATACACTCCGTCAACGGTGCGCATATCCAACTGAATCCTCTGATGAACTTCTTGTAAAAACTAGCAAGTCCATGAAAACTCCACACTCCTGTCGTGCTCGTTGGTTCCGTCCACTCCAATATACCCTTCACCTTTTATGGGTCCATCACTAACCCTTTACCCGAGATTACGAATCCCAAGTACACTAGTTCTTCCTTCATGAAGAAACATTTTTGAAAATTTCACCATCAGCTTCTCTTCCTACAGCTTCCGCAACACTTGTCGAATGTGCTCCAAATCTTCAACTTTGGTACGACTGAATATCAAGATGTTGTCGAGATACACTATGATGAACTTTCCCAAGAATGGCTTCAGTACTTTGTTCATCAAATGCATGAACGTATTGGATGCTTTAGTCAGTCCAAAGGGAATGACTAACCACTCATACAGTCCTTCCTTTGTCTTGAAGGTTATCTTCCATTCATCGCCTTCTCTGACCCTGATCTAGTGATATCCACTCTTCAGGTCGATCTTGGTGAAGTATCTCGCTCCACTCAAACAATCCATCAAGTCGTCCATCCTTCGCAATGGAAATCTGTACTTGATCATGATCTTATTAATAGCTATGGATTCTATACACATCCTCCATTCTCCACCCTTCTTCGGCGCTAATACTACTGGTACCGTGCACAGGCTCAGACTTTCTCTGATCAATCCTCTGTCCAACAACTCTTGGACTTGTCAATTGATTTCCTCACCCTCTGTCGGAGTCATTCTATGTGGTGCCTTGTTTGGAAAACTCGATCCTGGAATCAAGTCGATTTGATGGGATATGCTTCTCATCGATGGCAATCTCGTCGGTGCCTCATCGACCATAATGCTCTTAAACGCATCGAGAATTTCTTCGACTTCGACCGGAATTCTTTCCGTCATCGACCTTTCGACACATGGTCCTTTCAGAATGATGGCGAAACAACTGTTTCTCTTCCTCCGCTAGGAATTCCTTCGTTGAGCACATCAACACTCGCTTCTCCCAATAGTTTCTTTCGCCCTGCTTGCAGTCGGCGCGATCATCCTGCTTTGGCTTCAGCATCCTCCGTAGACCATTTTTCCACACTGTGACTATGTTGGCTCAACCATCATAGATCATCTTCCGATCATATTGCCATGGCCTCCCAACAACAGATGACAAGCGTCCATCAGGATTATGTTGCACAATACACTGTCTTCAAGCTTTCCAACCTTAAAGTTGATCATGCACTGTCTAGTTACTTTCACATGATGTCCTTTCTGTAACCAGGATATCTTGTATGGATTTGGGTGTTGTTGACATCTCAAACCCAACTTGTCGATAACCTTCGTCGACACTAAATTCTCTGTACTGCCACCATCAACAATGGTCTTGCAGTATCTGTCAGTAATCAACACTTTGGTCTAAAAGATGGCCTTTCGTTGTGTCGGCTCCTTCTCTTCGCGTTGGTCATCCCGAACCAACGTTCTCCTGGTCGTCATGTTTCGACCTTTTCCTCTACCCTCTTCGCCACTATCGGATGTCAAATCTGTCTTCTCATCGCCTTGATCATCTAATCGACGTCTGGGTTTCGACTCTTCTGCCATGTGTAGATTATTCGGGCATTCATAGGATTTGTGTCCCACTCCACGACACTTATAACAAACAATCGTTGGTCTATCAACTCCTCTCCTTTCTGTTGGACCACTTCGACCAAACGCACCCCGACCGCGAGTCTCTCGACCATCCTGTTGGTTTCCTTGTGTTTTCTCCCTGGTTGTTGTCCCTTCCGCACGCCGGTTGTCTTTGACGACTTCTCCCATAGTTCTGCTACTTTGTCCCTTTGCAGAAACAGTCTTCGCACCTCGACCAGTCATCCTTCCTCTGGTCGATGCGGTTCTTCTTGACAGCTTTTCTTCTGCCTTCAGAGCTAGTTGGTAGGCTTCTCCAACCATTCTCAACTTCGACAGGCTCAACTCGTTCTGTATGACATACTTCATGTCATTTACATATCTTGCGACTGCTTCTTCGCCTTCATCGGTTTGACCGGATCTAATCGACAGACTATAGAACTCTTCTGTGTATTCCTTCACGGTCATCTCTTTCTGTTGAAAGTTTTGTAACTTTCTAAACAAGGAAATCATGTAGTCGCTAAGCAGGAACTTCCCTTTTAGCTTGGCAACCATTCTGTCCCAAGACTTGATTTTATCCTTTCCTTTCTTGGCTCTGTCTGCCTGTACATTGTCCCACCAAAATGAGGCATGACCCTTCAACTTCAAACATGCAGTCTTAACCCTCTTAGGATCCTCTATCTGCTATATGTCGAAGTATTTCTCCATTTCTCTAAACCAGTCTGTCAAGACTTCTGGATCCAGACTTCCTGAGTAGGTAGGTACATCCATTTTTTCCTTACCCCTCATCTTTGTCAGTAGCTTGATGAATTTATCTTCTGGTTCTTATTCCACTGCTTCTCGAGCTTCCACTTCCTCGACTTCCTCGTCGCTATGGTCAAGTGCCTCGGGAATGCATCCACGCCTCTAGCTTTCTTTGATCACTGTGACCTCATTGGTCAAGTTTCTCATTATTTGCATGCACTTGTCAAACATTTCATGATTAATGGTAACTCCTGTGCCTCGCGCTCTTCGTCCTACACCATGGACATTTACACCTCGTTGTGCCATTCTTTCAACCGCAGTTGAAACCTCCTCTCGTCCAATCGCAACCAGACTTTCACCACACGTGCACAACTCTACCCAACCGTAGCTGGAGTTGTTAACACTTACACAGATTCTTCATGTTCTCAAGATTCTTCTGCTCAAATACCACTTGACGCTATGCAAACTTGTATCGAGATTCCTCCTACCTTCAGGATGTTGTTGCTCTAATACCACCTAGCGCAAGGGCGGGTCGATCAGACCCTCTTGCTTAACTATAACACACAGTAAACACACAAATGCTCACATAGACTAGACGTGAACTGGAAATGCCATGAATTTGGCTCTTATTACCTGAATTGATTACAATGTTACATACAAAGCAAAATAAAACAAGTCAGCCTTAGCCTGTTACAATCTACAGAAATAAATCTATATTTTGTTGGTGTGTTTATCCCCTCTATGTGATCCTCTCAATCTTCTGATCCTCTGAATAACAAAAGAAAGAGCGATCCCCACTCTATGCCTCCTCACCAGTATTCTACCCTGCTCAACTATTGTTCCCGAGGTCCCCCTACCTGGCTTCCCCGAGTCGTCCTTCTTTGTCCACCGCTCTTCACCCATCCCGACAAATCGTGCAGTTGTCAACGCCCCCTGATCATGTAGCATAGTCTCCTCCTGTGGTGACACCTGACCTGGTCTCAACCAACCTCCTAACTGCCATTAACTTCCCCAACAACTCACAATGGCTGCAGGTCGATCTCCTCGACTACGGCGCTTCTCTGCCTTTGCTACAGTTGTCACTCTTATCACTATCATCTTCCGACTGGTCCGCACTTCGTCACCTGGACCATTTTACCTTGTCGATTTTCGACTTAACTCGTCGACTTTAATTAGTCTCCATGGTTTTCGTTCTGCCCCATCCCCCACGCTTGGCCTATACCGCGTCTATGTCGATGTCATCGTTCGACCATCCTATCTACTCTCGACTTCGTCGACTCTTCATCCTGTCGACCATACTTCAACAGCTCCCTGCTCAATTGCCTGGCTTCGATTGCCAATCATCCTTGTCAGGTCCCCTCCCATCATCCAGACCCGCAGAGGGAACATGACCGCACTATGGGGGTGTGTCTAATTCTTTCCCAAGCCATATGACGAAATTACAATTAATAAAATGCATATTTAAATTATACACAGCGAAAATAAACATCATCTACACACAACTACATCATGCATTCAACATACCAATAACAGTGATCAATTTAAACATTGCAGAACATAGAATGAGCACAATTTAAACCATAGAGAATACGTATCTTTAAGATGAAACTGTCCAAACAACTGGCTATGTGAGAGCAACGTTCCACCCAACCACAGGTCCCTGTCCATCCTATATTATTTCAGCTGAGAGACCACCCCCGAGTTGGGTTGTGTATCCACTAAGGAGGAACTAAACAGGCTCACTCACAGCCATGGTCTCACACAAACAGTCATGCTAAGCCAACACACAGTTGGGTTTATCAAGCATGTAAGAGACAAAGGAGGAGGATGCTAAGCCAGTGAGCTCAACCACAGAGCTACAGGCATCTTAATTAAACTCAAACAGTCATGGTACCCACAATACCTACCACACCCAACACAAAGAAGGTCCCCTTCTCTATTGCCCAGTCCCTCAGGCGTCCCTTCCCCCTAGTGTTCATCAAGGTGGGCATAGAAAGGTCTAAGTTGTTAAATCCTTGAGATTCTAGCCTTCAATGGGTTTATCAAGCAATCCAAACCTCTGTTCTATCCTTTGTTCTGTCATTCACACTTGGATTCTCACAATTCGATGGTCAAATAACTCAATCCCGTAATTGGATTTTCGGGCTATCAAATCTGGTTTCTCTATGGATTTCGGGGTGTCTAACACTCTCAAATTCGCCCTAAGGTTCATGTCTATGGATCCTCCATCGGATTTCACTATCAACATGAAATTTTGGGCATTTATGGCACTTCAAAACGTTGGTTAATGCAAAGTTACGATTTCTGGTTTTTCTCACTGTTGGCATTATGTAATGGATGAAAACTGAAGCTTAGATGTTCTACAATGGAATGGGAATGAGGAAGAACGAATTCTCATGCGGTAGAGTGACTTGTGGGTCAAGAAAACAGAGCACATATCTTCCATACGAATTTCTGGGCTGCCCATGCTTCATTGAAGCCATGGACTGATTTCTTCAACTACTTCCTTACAACTGAATTAAATGTCAGCAAGGAAGGTCAAATGGGTTCTCAAGATGACATTTGGCAGCATATAGTTCAACCCCACAATCCCCCTCACCACTCCCTAGTGGACACACATGGCCCCCTCTTATTAGTTGCTTCCATAGCCAATTTTTGGTATTTTATTGCAATATTAATATTTACATCAATTTACAATATTCCATGGCTTAATAGCACATGGATAAGATAATATCAAATATTTGTCTTTTTAATAAAATCTGAGCATACACTAGCGAGGCCTTGGCCTTGAGCTCCACACTAGGAAAACATACATCACATTTATACAATATTTACATTAAAAGCCAATATTTCCTAAGGGTCAAAATTGGGGTATTACAATCCCGCACCAGCGGTCGTCGGCAATTCCTCTGGTCGACCTCGTTCTGTCGATCAACTTCGACAATTTCGCCTAGGCCCCGATGCCCCTGCATCACACACAAATCGAACACCTTAAAGCAATCACTCTCACATACAAATCAAAGAAAATACACCAATGTTTATGTGGTTAAGACTCTCAAAAGAGGAAATGGTCACAACCACTTGAGGCAATATGTTAATGCAAAAAGAAAGTAGATTACATGAGCATTTCTTAACAACTCAAGATCAACAATTGACTGTCCACACTCTTTAAATAGAGATCATTATCAAGGAGATTAATCGCCTAATCACATAATCATGACTTTCAAACTAATCGGTTATAAAAGCACACTAAAGAAACACACTTTCCCTAAAGATACATTAAACCAAGTAAAACTTAATTCTTATGTGTCTAAATATCTAACAATGTTCTAAAACCATTCAAACTTATCGTAGAGACTGCAAATTTGGCTTTATGTTAATTAAAATCTAGCTTCTTAGTAATTGTTTATGTTGTGAGTACTTCAGTGTTTGGAATCACAGAAAACATTGGAATCTTAGGATCGATTGATTTCTATATTAAAGATTGCAGCAACTATAGCTACCAAGAGATGAATAATATGGTTAAGATGTTGCACTCTCGAAACGTCCAGTAGTGGTTAGCATTAATGGAACCCTATTGATCAAGTCTTATACTCTTTAAGGCCCAGCGATTCAAGTCAGAGTTCATCAAAGCATCATAATTGGTAATTTAAAGAATAGCATTCCAAAACTATCTGGTGAAACAATGAATAATGGAGCAATGTTTACATATTCCCTTGAAGAACTAATAGGAGGAAAATATGACTCATTAGATGCTGGAACAAAAACATCATGTGCATAGGGATCTATTTAAGCACAGTGATATAAGTTGTTATTACACACATCCTCCTAATTAAAGATTTTAGCCACTCTTCCAATACATAGAAAACAAAGTTTCAAGGGCAGTGAAATAAACATCGAAAGTATATTGTTCTCCCTATTTGATTCACCTTGTCACTAATTTAAAGCCAACGTCGTCAACAAGATAGTCAAAATGGTCATTGCATGTTCGTACAATACTAATCATATTCATCCTTTCACTTTATGAGATACCAAAATGAGAGAGCGGAGAACTAGTACAAGCGTGCAATGAATATAATTATACTTATGTTTACATTGATAGAAGCATAATCACAGCATAACTAAGATCTATTTAAAACATTAGCAATTTAATGCTCACATAAATGAGTGTTATATCAATAAATATTCTACCATAGGAATTCAATGAAGCTCCATACGACTACAAACAATACAATTTTTTAAAGAGGAGAGCTTATGTTAACATTACCTTTATTCTCCACATCTCAAGTTCTGCTTTTACTCTCTGTTAAGTTTTCTAGGACTGTATTTTAGTTTCTCTTCAAAACAATAGCTATACCTTTGTTAAGGCAGCTGCAAAAGGTTTTCTGCAAAGAGAAAAAATTGTTATCGTTGGTTGCACCAACAAAGAAACAATAGAAAGAGAACATATGGGAGAGGTGAGATTTTCTTTAATGTCATGTATTTATTACATATAGCTGGCTAATGAAAGGAAGAGACAAAAAAGTCCATAAAGTAAGCATATTCATCCCACAACCAATCAACCATTATATTAGTAGGAAAGTCACTACCTTTATAAATACCTCACGGGAAATACAAATTATTTTTAAAGCATATTCATCCCACAACTAATCAACCACTATATTAGTAGGAAAGACACTACCTTTATAAATACCTCATGAGAAATACAAATGATTTTTCATTTTTACCTAATAACACACCAAATTATGTCCCCCGATAGGGTGAGGAGGCGGGCACATCCTGCCCCTTCTATTGAGCGTGTGGCAGGGGCACGGGACTTAAGGGCAAGGCCTGTAGACCATGCATAAGAAAAGGATAAGCGTGTGGAGTGATGTTGGATTTGGTTCACGTGGGGGAATGTTAATGAATTCTTGCGACAAGCATTCAATTTTGCAAAGTATAATCTTGAACAAGCCTTCGGTATTCATAGTGAATGACAAGTTTTGGTACCTACGAGTCCTATGCCATGATGCGATTCTTCCTATCATCTTATGTATGGCTCTTTCTTGTGGTGTGGAGACTAAGGAAAACAAGAAATCCCCCTAGCGTACTCAGCCCCTTTTGATTTCCCTCTATGCGCTCACGAAGTGGCTTTGTGATGGCATGGAGGTGTAGGGCGGTCAAAGAAAAATGCTAAGACAACGCACCAGGTGTCGAAGAGGTGGAGGAACTAGTCAACACTAGCTGGAAATATGGTTAATTTAAGACACACCCTAGCATATTAGGAACAAAATTGACCAAGTCGAGACCATCCTGCTCACAAACCTCTAGGACTAGGCAACAGAAAATACCATAATGGCAGTAGGTCAAGGTTTGGAACCTTATTGGATTTTGAAGCTTCTTTTGGGTCATATCTAATGGAACGAGACCATAACCAATAAATTTTTAGGCTAGTTGTGGCTACCATCTGTTGATGTTTTAACTTAGCAGTATAATTTTCATCTCTTTCAACTTAATTCATAATTCATTTCATCCCACAATTATAGCATCATTCATTTGCAGCGGAAATTAAAACAAGGATCACTGAAAGAATAACCATGCACAAGAGGCATAAAGATTTATCTTGGGAACCCTAACGGGAGAAAACCCAACAAACTTTTCTCAAAAGAAATTAATCCAATACAAGAACAATACCAATCATGAAGTTGAACCCTAGCACAAGATAGGTTTGACCTCCTCCACAGTAAACCCTAGCGAGAGTAGATAATCTTCCAAGAGAATAAGAGAATAAGATAAACCCCAAAAATTATGCTTCTAGTGAACTTCACTTGTCCTCCTTGAGAAGTGCTCGCTAATTGAGAGAGATGAGCTTACTTGAATGTGAGAAATGAAGTGTGAGAACACTTCTATTTATATTCTTTAGTTTACTTGATTTTTACTCTTGAGGTCGACCTGTACTTTTATTTATTCTTTATTTATCTTTTATTTATCTTTCAAGCCGACTTGTCATTTTGTCTTCTAGGGTCAATTTACCCCTTTGGCTGGGGCAGTTGTGCTCTTTCTTTCCTTCCACTTTCTCTAGGACTTCTTCAATGGATTGTCTTGACTCCTTGGTTATTTCTTCATCATAGAAAAGTTCTCCTCGTTGATATCTCCTCACATACGGTCACATTCTTTCAATAGAGCTCTAATGTTGATTTGACCATACTCTAAGAAGTCCCGAACACTTCTTAGAGCCAATTGTCAAATTTAACATTAGATTAGACTTTGTCTAATATACAAGGAGATAAGATCTCCTTGTAACATAGACAAGTCATCTCACTCCATAAGAATAGATCACTCCCGCTATGGAGCACTCCCACTTGGAGTACACAATGTGACCACTAGCCTACTACCACTCTAGTCAACACATGACTGGACGAGGCTAAGCATCTGAGCCATAAGACACAGTCAAGGGCTACGACGGGGCCATCCTCTCTGGGTCGCGAACCCATCCAAGAGAATGATATGCAAAATGTTTACCCGATGCTGGAACCATGATGAACATTAACACCATCTACAATGAAGTTAATACCATCCACCACTCAAAGCTAAAAATCCTGGTGGAATCTATCAACACCCCACTTCAAATTGTGCACCAACAATTGGAGAAAGTGGAAAATCTGCCTCGAATTCCTAGCACTTAATTCTAGTAGTTTGTGTTCTTACCTCAAGTTTTTCATATGAACTCTCTCTTTGATTATGCTACAATTACTTTATCAAGATAGTTATGTTTATACATGCCTAGACAATAGGGGAATGTCTAGTTTCCCTCTGCAGGGCAAGATATCCCTCTATGGACTCTTTTTTGGTTTTTTGGACACTTAACCTAAAACCTATTTGAGTTTCACTAGCGGCTAACCTAGTTTCCCATGAGGCATGTTAGCAAATGGTGCTCTTGCTTTGTACTCTGTATTTTCCAGTAATCTATTTTAGAACTACTAGCTTACAAAAAAACATGCCATATTATGATATATGTGTAGAATTTAATTCTACTATGCTAATTTAGTTACTGACATTCAAGAGCTAATCATGATTGAGGAGCACACCTAATCTCTAGGCATATTACAAGCATAGTATCAATATGAATTGATTCATAGTTTTATGGCCATGAATTATTTTTTTTCTAATCACATTTGTCTCTTGTACATTTCCATACTTGGAAGCATTTCTAGTAATACTTCAAAGTCTCATTGAAATGTCTAGTTCAAAACCTAACAACGTACCATTAAAACCCAACAAGGCTTTAAAATTCATGATATTTCCTTTTATTTGCATCACAGACACCAAACACTATACGGATGAATGCATGTTCACAATATCTTGAAAATTGTTCTTTCTCGTATTCCTATATGGGTTCCATAAACTATCTTTATATTAATTCTTACTTTGAAACTTGGACATCTCCCATATGTCATTTCATTCAATATTTCTCAATGGAAGCATTTTTGGTGGACATGTCATATAGATATTTGCTTTCTTATGGATGGGGTTTAGACTCAAGATTGGGGATAATGTCATGTTGAACAATGGAAGGGTTCATCTCTTTCGTGAATGACTATAGCCATGCAAAGATTTTGAAAGATTAAGTAAATAAAGCTCGATATTGTCCTTGTTCTATAGGTGTGAGTGACGAGGCTATTTTTAGAATTTTGGAATTTTATTTAGCTCCTATGTTGTGAAGAATGTTCAACAGCCATTGCATTAACTTCCTCATAAGGATCTAGGTCGGGCTGAAGTTTAGGGTCTGATTCAAGATCGAGGGGCATTAACATCTTCATAATGATCTAGGGCGGGCTTAAGTTTAGGGTCTGATTCAAGGTCAAGGGGCATTATCATCTTCATAATGATCTAGGGGTGGCTGAAGTTTAAGGTCTGGTTCAAGGTAAAGGGGCATTAGTAGTATAACGACGAAATAAGTATAATATAATTAAAGAAACTAAGAAGCTAAATTTCCCCCATTAAGCTATCATGTTCCAATTCCAAGCTTCCTACTGCAGAGTTCCTGCTAAATTTACACGTTAAAAGCGCCGTTGGATGAACCAAAGAAGGGATAGAAAACTTGCAGTACAATCCACTGATTTGTTGTTTGTATTGTGTAATGAAATGCCTTGACTCTCAACAATTTCTTTTGGAGAAGACCATTGTAAGGGAAAAGAAAATTGATGGACAATATCAAGTAGATGGTCCCAAACTCACTGATCAGATGATTGCTCATTTAATCCACTACCTACTTTAATCATAAATGCGAACAATAAAAAAAATATGCTTTTGAACCATAACACACTCTCGAGTTTCATATCTCCATAATGCATGCTATACTATCTAGGGGAATCAGTAATTGGTCGGGATTATTTGGACAAGACCCAGGTTCAAATCCGGCTGATTGCCACTAGAAACCCTGAGCCAGTGCTAACAGCTCATAAGTCAATGCCTAACAGGAAACATATGACTTAGCAAGGGTCGAGACATCCAAAGACACACCCAAATGAGGGTCCCACTCAGGGCACCTTCCTACCCTTCTAGCCTTATCATAAGAGGCCCATGTATCATTGAATATTTGAACCCGAGTGGGAAAAGTGCAAAACTTACCTCCCTACAAATCAAGCTGTTAACCCCTCAACAAAAAAAATACACACAATTGCATATAAAAGTACATCCAAGTACTAAGGGTTGCCATATGCCCCTTACCCTACATGAGAGAGAAGATTAAATGTGGCTGCCTTGGCACCAAACATTATGGTATTAGTCCCTGGATAATAAAGACTAATCTATATGTCACCTGGTCAGAAAGTTCAACTTTAAAGGATGACGATTCTCCAGATTAAGTCTGGCTGAAACCCCACTAATCGTAACTCTGTATCTTGTTCAATTATATTTATTTGATTTCTCAAGAGCTGACTAAGAACATAAATTTATCCTCCCTTTGGGGGGCACTTAATTCAAATTTAATATGTTGGTTTCCAAATGTTTGGGTGCGGAGACACAAGTTTTGATATGCCAAAATCTAAGAAGGATACAGTTCATTAACTCGTTTTCCTGCACCCTTGAATACGCCAACCTGTTTTAAAATATGGAGACACAAAAGGAGGATGGGAATATGCCTCCTTATTCCTTTATCTGGTTTATGTTGTCTGTCTTGCAGCAGTGAGCTTTACTCTGGCTCTAGTTCATAAATCCTGAAAAATCCATTCGAATGGAACAAGATGAAGAATTGAGGAAGAAGGGAAGGCTAAGAGGCTCTTATTGAATTAAGAGAATCCTGTTATCCTTCCAATTTGAAGCAAATGAAGGAAAAATCCATTTCATCCTACATTGACATATATCCATCTTAGCCTTGAATCTATTAAGCACAAGAAGGATCAAAAAATCAAACCAGGTGAAATCCTCTTAATGCTTAAAAGATCCAGGATTCCAAATCTAAGTGCCAAGAGGGATCAACAAATAAAACCAAGTGAAAATCGCTCATTATTTAAAATATCCAAGGTTAAGATGAATATATGCTAGTCCATGTTTTATGTTTCGTACGTCTGCTCTTTTTTTCCTTTTTTTGTCATATTTAGCATTTCTTTTCCATTTGAATTAGGCATGTACGTTACATGAGATTACCTTGGTGCAATGAGACTGATTACATAAGCTTGGTCTTAATAAGCCTCTGAAAGTCTTGGAAGGACGCCAGTAATGGTTGAATGAGACAGTGGATTTGGGGAAGAAAGTTGCTACAAAAATTGGGGAGTCCTCCCATTAGAGCAATCACAAAGCCGGGGGAGCCAGCTACACCTAGAAGGTTGCCTCACAAGACAAGGAGACCGTCTTCCAGGCAGTAGCAGGGATTGGTGAAAAGGTGGTTCAAGTGAAAAAGGAAGAGTCTGATGTGAGAAATGGAATGAGAAACGTTAGATGGCATGAATAGAAAGCGTGAAAAGTAGCCCCCAGACCAATCTGATTCAATTCGGGCGTTGAGGAAAGATGTTTGCAAGCAGCTTGAAATCTAAAGACAAATTTTAGTAAAGCAGATGCAATTGGAAATATCCGTGGATGATCTGACTCGGTCAATGGAGAGTGACAGTTTTTGACAACCAAAAGAGAATGAGGTGGCGGCAAACATTCTTTATCAAGTCCCCTCGCCCAGTTATATCAATATTGTTTTTGCTGCTTTAAATTTTGCAGAATGGGGCACAATGGATGTATTTACTCCTTTAAATTTCCGATCATACAAAAAACTTTTACTAGCAAAAAACTCTCAATTCGATTTATGATTGACAATAAGTACATAATTATGCAACAATTGAGTTTTATCCATGCAATTTCAATTCATCTAGAACTCTACGATAGGGATTTATATCTAACAAAATTCAACTCGATTAGAGTTCAGTGCGAAAAGCTTTTATGGTTTAGGGTTTAGTATTAAGGGTCATAAAAATACCGGCCATGGGACAAGAAACAACCCAACAAAATCTATGCTAAAGACAATAAGACGCAAAAGGGTTCTGCAATATATAAAAACCAAAAGAGCAAAATCCCATACCCAAAAAATACGAAATGAAATATAACAGACCTTTTTCATTGGACCACTTCCTGTTTTCTGCAACCAGAGGTCCAGTAAGCTGTAATGTGCCCTATTGATGGTATTGGAGATGTTCATCAAAATAGTTTGCTCCGATATCGTTTGAAACTATTGGAATCTTGATAACAACTGAAGGGAAAGTCTAAGTTTTGGGGCCTGGAAGCTCAAAAAAACGCAATTTTAGGCCGGGCTTCGGCCCTGTGTTTCTTGAGGTTGCAGACATCGAAGCAATTTCGAAACATTTTGAGGTGTCAATATCAATAGAGTATACATGAAAGGTCCGAAAACCAACCAATTTTGCAATCTGTGGAGAATTTTCATTTGTGTGTTGGTTAAAGTAACCACAAGGGAAACGGAAAAGATATTTATTTATGTATTAATAATAATTTGGTACAGTAAAGTGGGTTTGATTGTTGGATAATTCCATAGTTAAGTGTGTTTGATTTTTTTGGAAGTTTAGATTACACATTGTGAGGTTTGAAGGTGATGATTGATGATATATTTAAGTATATATAATTTGTTTGAAAAGAAATTATGTAATATATAGTTAATATTTTTTATGTTTCAAATCTTCTAATTATAGAAGATAAATGATTATGATTGATCCATGAGGTTGAGTAAATTATTAGGCTATACTCTAAACAGGTTAGGAATTGGTCTTTTTCTATGCTCTCAAATAACATGAAGGAAATTGATATTTTTGACGTGAAATCAGTAAGAATTATTTTGGATTGATGCAAATATTAAATGTGAACATTGCATAATTTGGTTGCAATACGGTTTAAATCAATGGTGTTAGAATTCATTTTCTACATTAAAAACAATAATTCATTCATCCACCCCGGATCCAGGTGACATGGAGACAAATATGTGTCGCCAACCCACAAAAAATAGACATATGGATACGACCCACATCAGCACATGAAGGCACATGGATCTGACCCATATCAACACATGAAGGTAAGGAAACCCACATCAGCACACACACCAAGGTGGCGGCGAGGTTTCAATGCAGTCCGAGCAGGGGGAGGCCGGAGCATTTACTCCTCACATTGCAAAAGTCACATTGTCGATGGAGTTCGCGCCGAGAGGTACAAACGGATTTAAATCGTCACCACCACCAAGGTGATCTCCATGCACATTAAATCCAACAACTGGATAAGTTGGGAAACGATGGCTCGAAATCATTTTTGCATTTGCACCGACAATCTGGAAGCAAGTCACATCTCTGCGCTAAAGCTCCTGCTCTTGCTCTGTCAAGCATTGTTCTTCGTTGGCTTCTCTCCATGACGAGACCATGAGGTACTCCGAGAAGGGGGATCAATAGGCGTGGGGCTGGAAGAAGCACCCAAAACACCTCTGACTAGGTTTCCATGGATGGCTATGTTGATAGCATTTATGATTCAACCCATGGCCTAATTGATAGCTGGGAAGTGCGCAGAGTTTTGGCCATTCTAGCCTCGAGGCGGTAGAGAGGAAGAAATAACTACTACTGGTTGATAAAGAATATGATGAGCACCCTCATGGAGGAAATGATAGCCAACTGGAACACTAATAGAGCCACGCTCAGGGACATTAGGAGAAACCTTGCAAAACTTGGGGACAGGCTCGAAGGTATGGACTCTGGTTTGGTTTGGGAGAACTACTCCCTGGGTCGCAGTTCTGAATTGGAGAGTCTGCAGCAGGAAACTAGCGCTGGCAGTAACACCGAGCAGATTGGTAGTTCGTCAGCTAGGGATGCTCTTGTTGCCACGAATGGTGGCCTCCCTGGAACCAGAGTCTCCCAACAGTCTCCCCCCTTCTCGATGTCGTCCACCATGGGCCCTCTGTAGCACAAAAAAACCAAGGAGTAGGATGAAGGAAACACCTCACCAGGATGCAACGCTCCACCACAATCTCCAAAACTCCCCTCTCAGAGCTTGGACAAAGATTTTTATGGTGGATGCCCTATCCTAGAGGAAACGCCTGACCTTCCATATGCTGAAGCAAGTTCCTAGGCAGACGGCGATGGCTCTGGGTTACCTCTGTGACACTCAGCATATCTGTTTTAATTCACTTTATGGTTCGTTTTTTAGCAATATATTTACGTATGTTATGTATAAACAGAATCCGACCCTGAACTGCAATTATGCAGGGTCGACCCATAGGGGTTCTTATTGTCATGATTAATAGTTTTTTTTTCAGTATTTTTGAGCACCTAGGATGGTGGCTTCACCACCTTAGACCACCCCAGCATGCTGACAAACATGTAATTTTTGATGTAAATTTTGTTTCCCGGATTTAATATACTTCTGCAGCTTTACAAAAACAAAAAATCATTCATCCAAAATCATAATTTTGGCAAAGGTTGCCTAACCAAAATACAATGATGACAAACCAGAAAAGATTAAAAATTTAGAATGTGTAGCCTTCTTCTTATATTAGTCTATGTGTAATAGGGTATTATACTGATTGATTTTGAGTCAACTTGCATTGATCAATAATTAGCTAACATATAAGCTTACTTTTTAACATAAGTTTTCCAAATATACACATTAATCTTAATTTTCTAAATTCTACATATTGAATATAAGGACCTCAAAATCTCAATTTCATGACACTTAAAATCAATATTTATTTAAGTTTGATTGGATTACACTGGTTGAATTACCACTTGCTATACACCTCATTGCTTTGAAATTGTGTACAACATGTAGGGCCTTGGCATGGTGCCTGTTGGATGTGAACTTCATGTAAATATTCTCCAAGGGTAACCTTCATATAGATATTCTCGAAGTATGCACATCAAAACAATTGGGTTGTCTCGATATTATTGATGGTTGTTATATTGTATTTTTCTTAACTTGATATGAACATCATTTCTTATCAATGTTCTTTTTTCTCGTTGCATTTTGGTATTGAAGATTTCCAAGGTAGAAAACAAGGTAAGTTTTATGGGACTTCAGAGAAAAGAGACTCTGAAGGAATTGACATTGGAATCCTTACATCACTCAACAACAACAAGACAACGACAAAGAGACTAACAACTAGATCACTATTAATGACAATTGCAAATACCAATCAAAGAATATATTTTTCTCACAATCTCCATGCACCAATGAATTCACATCATTTTCATGTATTGTCCTCAAAACTTAATTGAGTTATCTTCATGCCTACTTGAAATCACCTTTTAGCTATTGAAATTCATTAAATGCTTTCTTAAACAAGAGCCACAATGTGGCAATGTCCTTGATCTTGCCACTTACTTTTGTAAGAAAGAAAAAGAATAATTACTTTTTTGGTTTCAAGAGATATTGTTTGTTTTGATCTTGACCATATTATTGTGATATTGGTACATTTGCATTTACCTTTAGGTCCTTTATTTAAATTTTATTATTTCTAGGAATGTGTGGGACAAAAGTGCCATCTTGACATCTTTGTTCCCCACTCACTTTATTAACATCAAATACAAGTTATCCACTTTTATACGTTACCCTACTTTTGGTCTCATACAAAACAAATGTGTTTATCATCCTTTTAAACGTCGGTTGTATCACCCAAGTGAGCAAGGCTTGAGAATTTAAGCACATTCCACCCTCCAAGTTTAGTTATGTTAAACGTACACTAGCAACAAGGGGGGACGATCATATAATGTTCTGATGTATTCCTTTCACCATACCAGAGACTAAGAAACATCTCTCGACGCAGTCTCGGATGTTTATGATGCCCTCGAAGCAAAGTGTTTTATTACAAACACTTTTGATTTACCAAGAACTTCACGGGATGCAAATAATAACTTTCGAAAATTCCATTTTTCTTTTGTTTGAACTGGAGGTAGGCTTTAGACAATTTTCCAAAGACAACGGTGTGGAATCTATTCCCATAAACCCTCTTTGGAACTAAAATGTCAGATTGCATCCTCGATTGGATCAGTGTTAGTCTACATCTTGCTTGGATAATTCACCTTTAATTGCTTTCCTTTCTCTCGGGAACTTTTGCAATGGGCCATGTCCTCATTGTTGACGATGTAAGTTGCATCGGTCCTATGTATGAATGTTCATAACTTTTATTTCCTTTATTGCTAACCTGGATCTCTGTACATGAACCTAAAACATGTTACTGGTATAGTACGAATATTTCATTAAGATTTCATTTTGCAATATGAAGATTTCATTTTTCATTTTCAGCATAATATTACTCTTCTAGCGCAACTTTAAATAGAGAGAGAATTTAAATAAAATTTTGCATATGCACTTACGGGTATTTGATAATTTGGTCATGTATATGCTTACTGACTTCCTCAACGGTGTATATGCTTACTGTTGACCGAACAACCTTAGCACAGATAAATTTCGAAACTAAACTCACTTTACCCTCACTGCAACTCACAGCAAGTGGGCTCAACCATACAAAATAGCAGTCTTTTTGAAAATAAATAAATGAGCAAAAATTATATGCAAACACTAGTAAATAAAAGTAGAATACATACCAGAAATCCCTTGCTTAAGATACACATCATAGATTATTTAATGAGATTGACTCAATTGAGTTTCCCAAGCCTTTAAGAGTTGAATAGTCAGTCTAGTAGAGCGTGCAACTGTCATAAGAACAAACAATAACGTGGACAAAGAACAATAGTGTGGATAGAGGGAAATCTCTAGCAGTGGCATGCTTTGTATTACCCTCAAAATTTGAAAAACCCTTAGTTGTGCACATTTGTTGATTCAGTAGCAAGCATCCAACTCCAAAACACATAAATATTGAAATTAGTTGTCAACCAAACCAAACTATCTCAATGCTTTGCTCAAATGCTCTTTGTTTCCCAAATTTAATTCATTTAATCTCTAATCTCTGCTCTTTGGAGCATGCATCATCCTCACGACCGAGTTCACACACAAAAATTCATGGCCTCCGTTGCACCTGGTCAAGTGCGTATGTTTTCTGTGCCATTTGTTTCCCTGTGTAAAAGATATTTGATATTAGATACAAACCTCCACCTTGCTCTCTCTTCCGTCAAACACTAAACTCCATTTATGTTTTCTGTGCCATTTGTTTCCCTGTGTAAAAGATATTTGATATTAGATACAAACCTCCACCTTGCTCTCTCTTCCGCCAAACACTAAACTCCATTTATGTTGATACGGTTTTCCTCTTGCTACTGTCGAAATCATGCAAGTAATAGTTGAGTTAAGCTTAAGAACATGCCTACGCATAAGAAATGACGTGAATTTAGAAACGGTGACTATATATAATAAAAAAACCAAACATAATAAAAAAAATTTATACCAATTTATAAAACACGATTCTGCCAAGAAAAAAAAGCATTCTGCACTGGGAACAACTAATTTTAAATCTTAGCGAAGTGTTCTGAGTAGGTGATTTTAAATCTGTCTTAAATTTAAAATTTTAATTTCTCTTAAATTTTAAATAAAATTTTAAATGAATTTATTGCTGCAGCCACCTGCAATCTCCTCCCGCGGACTGCTGCAGCCGCCTCCTCTCTCCCTCCTCCCCTCCGTCGCGGCCTCCCTTCTCCTGCCTCCTTCCCTCGGCCGCAATCTCCTCTCTACTACAACCGCCTCCTCTCTCTCTCCTCCCCTCCACCGCGGCCTCCTCTCTCCCGCCTCCTTCCCTCCGCCGCGGCCTCCTCTCTGTTGCAGCCTCCTCCTCTCTCCCTCCTCACCTCTCTCGCGGACTATGCAGCCACCTCCCCTCCCCTCGTGCATCCTCCTCCCCTCCACCTTCCTCCCCCCTACGTCTGCGACCTCCCTCCCTCTATCCCGCGTGTTGCACACTCCCGCCCACCGGCTTGCGCACCCTCCTCCCCTCCACTCATGCCTCCTCCTCCCCTCCACCTTCCTCCACCTCCTCCATGCCGCCTGCCTGCTGCATCCTCCCGCCGCTGGCCTGGTCCCTCCGTCCTGCATTCGTAGCCACCTCCCCTCCCCTCGCGCCTCCTCCTCCCCTCCACCTTCCTCCCTCCTGCCGCCACTGCCCTCCACCTTCCTCCCTCCCTCCAGCCCGCCTGCTGCTCACTCCGGCCTGCTGGCCAACATCCTGCAATTCACAAAATTTAAACAAAAATTTAATTTATATTTAAACAAAATTTATATCTACGAACTCGATTTGTGAGCATAATCCATAATAACGAGCACAATAACAGTCACAGTTTAAGTCATGTTTTTTCACTTTTTATTAACAACTTACTTTTAAAAATGTACACTAGGTGATTCAACTATGTATAACCCAAAGATTAATCTATTATAACTATTATTATATTTAAACAAAATTTAAAATTAATATTTAAACAAAATTTAAATTTAAATTTATATTAAATTTAATATAAATATATTAAATTTAATATATATTAAGTTTCAAATTAAATATATTAATTTTATATTAAATTCAAAATTGATATTTAAAATGTAATATATTAAAATTTAATCTATTTAAATTTAAAAAAGATATAAATTTATTATATCTATTTGAATATAAACTATTATTAGATAGTAACAACATAATTAGGGAGCTCTACAAGGTTGGGCCATGCGGTGAGGAAGCTCTAGAAGTATAGGAGACATGTACATCTTGATGTATGCGAGAAAATTGGATTTTGACATTTTATTGGTATTTTTAAATATAATTTATATATGTTTATATTTTATTGAAGTTATATGTTTGGCGAAAATATAATTTTAATTTATATTTAAATTTAGAATTAATTTTTAATATTAATTCTAAATACTAACATTAAATTTAGAATTAATCTTATGTTAGAAGGTAGGTATCAAACTTAGGTTAGTGCCATATCTTATATACCAAACTCAAGTTAACACCATATACTATATACCAAACCCATGTATACGCCAAACTTAAGTGATATTATATGTTAACATGGTATCATGATAATATCAAACTTAGGCGACATTAAATATTATATGTTGTATATTTAAATGTTTTAAATATAAATTAAAATTAAATTTAATATTAACATTTTATTTAAATTTATATTTAAAAAATTTATAATTAATCTTTAATATTAATTCTAAATATTAAAATTAAATTAATCTTTAATATTAAGATTTAATTTATATTTATATTTAAATTAAAAAATATATTAATATTTACATATAAGTATATAAGTTCTTTACTATGGGTTCGAGCGTGTTGAGGTCTTTTCAGTCAGCTGGTTTTTTGGCGTTTTTTGGGATGGTTGGGACAACTGGATTCCACTAAGTGTGGTGTCACTGTCACCCCTTTCTCTTCGGTCAGGTTGTTGTTACCGGCTAGTCCGGTCTCAGGGATATGTGTTCACTAGATGGGGGGTCCCGTCCCCTTTTGCCCCATTTGCTAGGTTGTGTGGCTGGAGAGGCGTTTGCCCATCCCTCTGGACATGGCCATGGCGGAAACCCTAACCTGTCTGGTAAGAGTGCAAGAGGTAGACGAAGGACGAAAACTCTAAAGGCTAGAGAACAGGTGGATCGGTATGTGATTCCTGCGAGTGCTCACTTGGACAGAGTTGAAATGCTGGCGGATAGAGCGTTGGTTGGTCGTTTAGAGTTTGCTTCTGGTTCTAAGGTTGAGATAGTCGAGTGGGTTAAGGAAAATTGGGCGCCGTTGTTGGGGAATACTCCGCGAGTGAATATGTTGGTTAACCGTTGGATTCTGTTCTTATTTCCATCGTCGGAGGCAATGGCGCGTATTTTGGAAGAGACTTGGCTGTTTAAAAATGGTTCTCTAAACCTTAAGCGATGGCATATCGCATTTGATCCTCTGCATGAACGGCAGGGTATCCACCATCTTTGGATGTTTGTCCCGGGGCTCCCAATCGAAGTTTGGACAGAGGAGACGGTGGTTGGGCTGGCAAATTCGGTGGGGAGGTGCATTAGGGTTGATAAAAATTCTATTTTTGGCATTGATAGGCGGTATGCGAAGGTGCTTGGTGGAGATTGACCTCAGTCTTGTTTTGCCGGCCGATATTGAGGTTGTGTGGGGTGAGCGCAACTGGACACAGCGGCTGGATTTCTTCCGGATTCCTTTTCGTTGTTTTCATTGTCGGGAGGTAGGGCATGTACAAGCTAAATGTCCAAACTTTCGGTCTGTTCAGAAGGATTCGTGTCGTCGGGAAACCTTGTCAACTCCTCCACTTGCTTTGGCTTCTCCGAAGGTGGTTTCCACAAAGGCTTCTTTTCCTGGTAAGTTGTTAGTCCCTCCGGATTCTGCTTACTCGGATCTTACTAAGGAAGAGCTTGATTTTGTTTCTGCAAAGGAGGTTGATTTGGATAGGAGGATCTCTTTAGGGGTTGTTAAGTTGTGACATGGTTTGTCCACTCCGGTGTCTTGTTCGGGGTCTGTCTTAGGTGATCCGGGTTCTGCACCTGTCACTGGGGTTTCTACTAGCCCAATTTTGCGTCCGAGCTCTCCATTGGTAGTACCTTCTTCTGGTGAGGTTTCATTGGTCTCGGATAGATCCTTAACCACTCCCTCTGCTAATACTGTGGTTGCTAGGGATGGTAATTTGTCTGATAAACCTTTGGAAGCTGTTGTTTCTGGTTGCTTGGGGGATAGTGTTGTCAGTGGGGATTTAGGGTTAGTACCTATTGATATTTTTTCTAAAAATCCATCAAGGGATATTGATGTGCTGCCTATTAACCCTAGATTTTAGAATGTGATGATAAGAAAGGGGAAGAAGAAGATTAAGACTCCGTTACTTGAGTCTTTGCAGTCTGCTGGTTCTTTGGAAGGTGGATTTTGAGGCTGTCAAGTTACTTGAGAAAAAAAGAGATGACATTCTCCTATGAGAGGAGATGGAATGGAGGTTAAAAAGCAGGGCTTTGTGGGTAAAATTGGGAGATCATAATACAAAGTTTTTTCACTCCTTTGCTTCGGCTCGTCACAATCAGAACTCAATTTGGGAACTGAAAGATGCTAGTGGTAACCTCTGCTCGGGAAATGAGGCGCTGAAGCTAGAAGCCGTGAATCATTTTGGGAATATTTACAAAGATGATTGTTCTGGTATTTTGTTGGAACAGATTAGAATTGCGGAATTGTTCCCCCGGTTCTTCAATGACGAGGAGGCTGATGCTCTTGGCAGGGTGGTTACTACTGAAGAGGTGGAGAATACTTTGCATCTCTTTGCCCGTGAGAAAGCCCAGGACCTGATGGGTGGTCGGTTGAGATTTTTACTCACTTCTTTGAGATTATGGGGCCTGAGTTGTTGCGTATGGTGGAACATACCCGGCTGCATGGTTTCACCTCAGGTGCATTAAATTCTTCACTTGTGACACTGATTCCAAAGAAGGGAAAACCTAAAAATTTTGGCGATTATAGGCCAATTGCTCTCTGTAATTTGGCTTACAAATTGGTTTCTAAGATCATTACTCAAAGGATTAAATCGGCTCTCTCTTCTCATATCACTGAGGAACAGTTTGGCTCTCTGCATAATCGCCAGATTCATGATGCCATTGGGGCATCATAGGAACTTTTCCACTCTATTAAGAGTCGCAATTTCAGTGCAATGCTTCTCAAATTGTACTTGGAGAAGGCGTATGACAGGGTGAATTGGACTTTTTTAAGGCTCATACTGATCCAAATTGGGGTGCCCCCACTGGTACTTAATTGGATAATGTCTTGTGTTTCCACGGCTAGCATTGCTATTCTGATCAATGGTGCACCTTCGTCTTTTTTTCGATGTTCGAGGGGAATCCGACAAGGATGCCCACTGTCTCCTTTATTGTTTCTTTTGATTATTGATGCTCTTAGCAGAATTATAATATTTGCTAAGCAGGAGGGTTTGATAAAGGGCATTGATTTGGGTTTGGACTATGTTATATCTCACCTGATATTTGTTGATGATGTATTACTGGCTAGTTTGGGGAATCTTGCAGAATGGGGGGTTTTCAGAAATATTCTTAATTGTTTCTGTCGTGTTTCTGGAATGAAGATTAGTACTGCAAAATCTAGTTTCTTTTTTCATAATGTGGGTTTGGCTATCAGACAGGAGATTTCTACTTTCATGCCTTATATTTGTCATCCTTTAGATGATGGGCTCAAATACTTGGGCTTTTTCTTGAGACCCAACAATTATCAGATCAAGGATTGGTGGTGGCTTGTAAGGAAATTTGAAGCTCGGATCTCTCACTGGGCTTATAGATCACTATCTGTTGGTGGCAAACTTATGTTGATCAAAGCTGTTTTGATGGGACTACCTATTTATTGGTTGTCTCTTCTTGAGATACCTGTCTTTATCTTAAATGTTATCAGAAAATTGATTTTCAATTTTCTGTGGTCCGGTGGTTTGGAAAGAGCCTCTTTGGTCATGACTGGGTGGGAATCAATCTCCAGGCCTGAAAGATTCGGTGGTTGGGGTATAAAGGATTTAAAATCCTTTAGTTTGGCCCTGAGGGCAAAAAGCCTGTGGAGGTGTATTTTTAACAATAATCCATGGTCAAAGATTTCTTGTGTGAAATATATCAGAGGGGATCGGCTGGCTTGGATCCGAATGCATATTCCTTTATGTTCTGGATGTTCTCCTTTATGTCGTGGACTTCTTAAGGTTTCTGGCTGGATATTGGGTGATCTGAGGTGGCAGGTGGGTAATGGTAAAGATATAAGAATTGGGATAGACAATATTCTAGGCATCGATGGTACTGTTCGTATTCCAAATAGGATTTTGGATTATTTAAAAGTTTATGGACTTTCTTCTTTATATAGTATCAGATGTGATTCTGGATGGCTAAGTTCATATGATCTGGGTTTAGTTGGTGATGATGCTTTCTCTTGGGATTCCTATGTTCGTGCACTTGGCTCGGCTGGTGTGTCTTTGTCTGATCAGGAAGATAAGTTGGTATGGATTGGTAATGAGAAAGCTGGGGATGTTTCTGCTAAGACAGCCTATGATAGAATCATGCAGGAGAAGTATATTTTTCCTCGGCACTGGTGGTTCAAACAGATTTGGAAGTGGAATATTGCTCTAAAACATAAGTGTTTTTTATGGCATGCTTTGCAAGGTTCTTTGAAAACTTGGGATAATCTTTTAAAGCGTGGTTGGTGTGGTCCAAATTGGTGTATTTTATGCAAGAAGGAATCTGAATCCATCAACCATTTGTCTGTGGCTTGCTCCTTTTGGAAAAATGTATGGGAATTCTGCTGTGCGAAATTGGCAATTACAAAGGTTTGGGAATCTAATACTTTTGGTGAGTCTTTGCTGAATTGGTTTCGGTCTTCAAAGGAAAATTTGTAGGTTCCTATACTTATATCTTGGGCTATTTGGTATTTCTAGAACATGGTCACTTTTCAAGACATAGAACCTGATGTTGGGGCTTGTGGACATATTGTATTAAACTTATTCCAATACTATCCTGCTAACACAAATTTGGTGGAGAAGAGAAGAAGTGGTCAGTTTTCATTCACTGTGAACCAGCCTACAATTTTCTTTGATGGGGCGACGCAGAATGGAATTTGCGCAGCTGGGGGTATTATTTATTTAAATGAGAGTCATTATTTTACTCTGCGCCTCAATTGTGGAAATGGTAGTAATATGAAAGCAGAGATTTTAGCTCTGTGGTGTACGCTGAAGTGTGCCAACAGCTTTGGATTGGTAAATTTATTGGTTTTTGGTGATTCGCGTGTTACTATAAAGTGGGCAACCAAAGATTATGATCTGAATGTTATTTCTCTATCTCACTGGTGTAGGCGTGCTCGTGCAGAGATTGATTTGCAGGATCATATTTTCTTTTCTCACATCTACTGTGAACATAACAGTCAAGCTGATGAACTATCTAAACAGGCATTACTTGGTGCTGAAGGTGTTTTGGTTTGGGAGGAATGGATGGACTCCATTATGCTGGAGCGTGGAGAAGTTCTTTTTTACTAGTATGATAGAGAAAAGTATATATGTGGATCTGTCCCTCTTTTTAAAATTTTTGACCTTTGATGTAAATTTGTTTAGACAAACCTATGATGGTGACAGTATATGGTCTTTGTGACATATGAACAGTTTGGATATTCCTTTTTCAAAAAAGGAGAAAATCTTTGTACTATTTGATTTCGAGGAATAGCAATAGTACGTTTTTTTTTCGGTTGAAAAAAAAAAAGTTCTTTACTATGTATAATAAGAACTACATGTGGTATAGCGGTAAGGGTGTTGGGATAATGGGTGTGAGGTCCAAGGTTCAATCCTCCTAGATCACCTACTTTTAAAAAAAAATATGGAATTTCGTAAATATATTGAATTTCATGTAAAGTGAGTTTCGAGAGAGAGGAGACGCATTGATTTCAGTGAGTAGAGTGTAGATGTTATTATGTGGATGCAATGATTTCAGTGTATGGACGCATAGATTTCAGTGTATGGAAGCATAGATTTCTGTGGACACATTGATTTTAGTGTATGGACGCATTGATTCCAGTGTATGGAAGCATAGATTTCTATGGATGCATTGATTTCAGTGTCTGGATGCATTGATTTCAGTGTATGGACGCATAGATTTTTGTGGACGCATTGATTTCAGTGTATGGACGCATTGATTTCAGTGTATGAACGCATAGATTTTAGTGATATAGAGTCTAAAATAGAAATGGAAGATCTGCATGCAGTAGATGATATGAGACAAATTGACGAAGAACCAAAAAAATAGAACTTCGAACGTCGTAAAACATATAAAGGAAGAAAATCTCACAAAATGACAACAAAAAAATGAGAAGAAGACTTGAAACGAAAAGCAGAAGAACAAAAATAATTTTGAAAAAGGAATTTGGATCTAACAACAGAAGAACGAGAAGAACGAAGAAAACAAAACGCAGAGAGGGATCAAAATGCAGATCAGCAAAAAAAACGAAAAAAAAAGTTAGGCGAATTGACATCAAAAGAACGAGAAGAACAAAGAAAACGAAACGTTGATCGACAAAGAGGGTATCGAGAGAGAAAGTTGAAGCAATTTACTCAATCCTGAATACTTATTACTTACATTATGATAATCCTCATAAATGTATTTGTTTTTTAAACTTAACCTGTTCCTTACAATGCTGATCAAACTACAGTTTTGTGTCACCGCCCACGACTGAAACCAGCCTAGATCCAAATCCTAGGCTCTATCAAGCACCGAGAGGGATCAAATCTCCCGAGGTGCAAACCTCTTCTCAGGTATTGCACTCAAGGATATTTTCAAGGAGAGGTTTGCACCTCGAGAGATTTGATCCCTCTCGGTGCTTGATAGAGCCTAGGATTTGGATCTAGGCTGGTTTTATTGAAGCTTGAGACTTTGTCAACACGAGGTTTAAGATTGTTACAACAATATCCTCATTAAGATCTTAACATGTCACTTGCGAGAATTGCACCAAGGTGGGAGAATAACAATTTTTCTCATAACCACTCATACTAGACCCAATTGACATAACGATCATAATCTCACTATACAACATTTGAACTTTTGTTGAGAATAAACTTTTTAAATTACTAATGAATAAACTTGTAAACATTGTTGCGCATTATGAGCTAACAATTATGTGAGGATTGTGCTTTCTCACCCCCGCATACTCTTAACGGCCTTTTCCATACTTGCTTAGCACACTGTCAGATGACAAAGTTTTCTTGAAATTTGAAAAATGTGATGCTACAAGGAGGTGGATCTCACACTTTCTTTGTATTATTATATATGCTGGCAGGAAGTGTATATAGATTTGATTTTCATTGAATGACAATTAGTTTGGGTGTTGCCTAAAAAATGTCACCATTTTTCCAAACTATTACATTGGACATTGGATTTTTTTATTATTTTTCTCCAATATTCCAATCCATTTATCTCGCATGCCATTCGCTAACAAACTTGGCGAAATTATAATGGAGCCAATGACAGAATTCTTTCCCATTTATCTCGCATGCCATTCACTAATCAACTTGGCAAAATTATAATGGAGCTGATGACAAAATTCTTGGCATTGGGAAAGATCTTGAATCCCTACACTGTAACATCCCGGAAATTCACAAAAATTAAAAATTTTAAAATAGCGTTAAAAACTGTATTTACTAATGCGGAAATAAAATAAATATTAATCCTCTTAACAAAAACAAATTATGATAACGACAATTCATACTTGTTAACACAAATTACGACATTAGTTTTGCTTGTGTTAATTGTAATCCATATGCTATAATTAAGTTTATCTTGTGATAAAGTTTTCTTAATAAGTACTGACAGTTTCTCTTGGATGATGACGAAGGGGTCCTACGACATACCCTAAGGTTTACTTACCTATGTTAGCTAAAGCATTGAACTAGTTTCTCTTGCGCAGATTCATAGGTAAGAGTAATACGACATGTTCAAGTATTTCCAGTAATCCTAAGAAGTTTTAATTATATTTCCCGTTAGTTGTCAAATGCATTATGATAGCTCTAGTTCTCCATACCTAAGAGTTATTTCATGGTAAGACTTTTATTGTTGTTTTCAGTTGGTGTATTTAAACATAATAAGAAAAAGCAGAAGTCACAACTTCCAATTATAGGTCTAGAGTCTTAATAATTCGTTGTATGAGAAAAAAGGAACACAATGTAGATATTAAGAATCCTACCTAGGATACATTATCTATATACTTGACATGCTACTATTATAAAACTTTAGGACTTAACATTTCTTGTTTACTATGTATATGATGGTAATTCCTAATGTAACATTATAATTAAGGCAATGTATACATAAAAATACGATGTGAAAATATATGGAATCCTAACTATATACTAAGTGTTGGATGCTTTCTATGAATGCGATCTATATAACCATGAAGTCATTGGTAAACTATGCAAACCTAATAACTTATGTATTCTCCGATGAATACTCTTGGAATGTATTATATGACATGTGTCGACTTTATACTTGAACATGAAAGAAATGATATGCTGCCAACCTAAGCTTGTACTATGATCTGATAGTGACTGAGCATTGAATGTTTGGCATGTTGGTAGGTTTTCGTAACAGGTCTAGCATTAAAGTCACCTGCCTATAGTGTTGAGTGGACTTCCTAGCAGGTGCCATCGTGGCTGTAGTGCACGTGATAGTGATCCCAAAAGCTACCATTGTGCCGAGTTGTACACTAGTTTGATCCTTGGTCGACAGGGCTGGCAATATGGTGGATACGATAATAAATGTAGCATTTAAAATGGTTGTTGCCCAAACTTTGACGTTCCTTGCTGGCTTCTTCTCCATCGTTGATTTCACATGTTCTTAGGTTTTGAATTGGAACCCTAGTCCTTCGTTATGAAATGAAATTGAGTGGTCTCGGCTTTCATTTTTGCTTGGGTAGTGGTAAGGTGGAGAGGCCGACTGTCTGCAGCAATGTAGGGTTTGGTATTTTGCTTCTCGGAGGACTCCTTCCCCGAGTTCGATCCTTGGACCTATTGGGAAACCTTAATAGTTTCTCAGGTGTTTGCGTATCTCATACAAAGCCGAGTCTCTTTGTATCTTTGAATGGTGTAAAGGAGTAGAATCAGCTAGATTTTGAACCAGGTTTCGATACTCCTGGCCTACGATAAAGGGTTGCTAAATTTAAAACTCTCTGCGTTATAAGGTGGCTCCATCATCTAGTTTGCTTAACATGTCTTTCTTCTTGGAGCTACACTACTCAGGCAATGTTTTCAATTCTTAATTTTTTCTGCTATTTGTTATGTTTACAAAGGATATCCTCAATCCTCGTTTTAACCTTTGAAAGGTTTTGATGACAGGGCTACTTCGTCAAAGGGTTGTTTGGTGCAAAGATTAGAGGGAGAAATGTTACTCGGCCACCCGGTAAGCCTTGGTGGTTCTTTCACTCATATGCACTCCAGGCTCAGTTTAACCAATGCTTTGATGTTTGACCAAAGCCACATAGTTAATTTCCTAGCAAAGTTTGTGGCCTATGTTTGTGATTTTGAGCACCCATGATAACTGTTCAGAGGTTGAAATCCTCGACTTGTCTTGATACCCTTCTCTGCAACTTTTCGTTGTAACTCTTGTTGAGAATGTAACTTGTTTAAGCTGTAATTACTATGGGATGAACCTTCGATCATTTAATAATAATAAAAGTGTACTTTTTTAAGAAAGCGTTTTCAATGTTTAAATGAATCGATAATTTGTCTAGCTAATACTGTGTTGATACCGGGCGAGAGCCCTGGCTAACATGCTTCTCAAAAGAGAACCCTGTAAATCGCAATGTTCAAGTTAAAGCTTTTGAATAGTGATGAGACCTAGTTTTTGGGTTTGAATCATATTAACGAATGTTGGAAGGAATACTTTTGTTTGAGTTTGTCTTGTGCAATAGATATCTATCGTAAGTGTGAATTTTGATCAATAGCAATGCATTTGATTTTGGCAATTGATATAATGAAATTAGGTTTATGTTTCTAAGGGTTCGGCTGTAAGCTGGACCTATAATGGCCTTAGGGTTTCTAAATCAAAAACTTGTTCTGATAAAAACTAAAATAAAAGATAATCTTCTGCAGAAAATTTTGGAATACATAGACGTCTTTACATTTGATTTATATCTAAAGTTGCAGAATAAGATAGGAAGCTTTGGTATTGAAAACATCATAGATATTCTGCGTTGATATTTCAACTATTTTTAAAAGACTAAGTACAGTAAAGAAAAGAAATGAAAAGTTGATAAAAGATTGTGATGATTGCATTTGCTATGTCAAAAAGAATATAAACCTAGAATATTTTATTCCTACAAAATGTGGGACATAGCAGGTTAGCTTTAGATAAAGAAATGTTAGGTTTATTTCGCCGCTGCTTATAATTCATGAATATCGATGAAGGAATAGAATGAATTTATGATACTTTAAGGTTTTTGAATGAAATGAATGTAAAATGCATTGCATGTGAAATCTAGAAAGAAGTAAATAACCTAAGTGTAAACCCTAGGTTTTTATACAGAAAAGTACTATTCATTTCTGACAATATGTGAAAGATAACATTAACATGCCTGTACTAAGAAATGTTGTTTCGATCCTAAATCTAGACATATACTCCATATCATAGAACATGATTGATAAGAAAAACTAGTTAAAGTCAACAACAATTGTCTCTTCATTCATTTGGCAATCAGCCTATCAAATCATCTATTTTAAAATTTTCCTTCTCTATAATAGAGTACTATGCAGAAGACAGCATGGGAAAAATACAAAGAAGATAATTAATCGATCATCTCATTTACTTAACCATCATTATACAAAATCATACTTAGGTCAGAAAATGAAACAATCACTTCTGTATGCTATTAACTGTAATTACTGAATCTATACACGCATAAATCATTTAACTAAAAATAAACAAATAGAACCGTAGAACCTGATGAATGTAGGAGAAACAAACAACCCAAGGAGCCTATTCCACCCAACCTACTCCTGAAGGCAGCCAAATTACTTGCCTTAGGACCCCCGAGCCTGTTCATTGAACCACTAGGAAGAAGAATCTGTAGAAGCTTTAGGTCATCAACTTGCAGCAACAATCTAGATCATTCAGTCATATAGACTCGGCAGTCAAAGAGACCTGCACCAGCACCTCTGGTTTCCTTCTCAGAATGATTTCAGCAGAATCACAATGCACTTCCACTTAGCCTCCCTATTCGAATCTCTTAGTGATCACCTGATACACTTGAGGAATTATTTATGCAGAAAATAATGTAGAGCTCCCTGCCCAATTCGAATTGCCTTATCTAGGTAGCCTAGGCCTTTTTAGTGGTTAACCTAGTCATTAATGAGCTAACATCTCTGTTCCACCCACCTGGGGGATAATGCCAGAATTTTAGGGGTTTTTGTCCCATAACCAACAACTAGTGGTGGAGTGCAAATGCTGACATCTGTCCCATGCCTTCTAATAACTTCCATTCCTCCTAGTGGGTCAGTGAACACTCATTTAACAGTTCCCTTGGGTGTTTGTCTCCTGTTTTAATTTATTAAATAATAAAAATATGTTTATTACAATCATCCTTGACCAGATTTGGTCATAATTACAAAACTTTGTAATTATAATTTAACATAATGTTTTTGCAAATAAATAAATAGTCTCAAAATTTGGGTAGGTGACATACAGCCCCCCTTAAGTCTCAACATCTTCCTTGATGTTGTTCATTCATTTTCTGAGTATTCTTTAAACAGAGCTGGGTATGCTTCCCGCATACTACTCCCCAACTCCCAGGTTGCCTCTTCTGGGCTAAGGTGCTTCCATTGCACCTTTACCTTCCCAATGGTGTGATTCCGGAGTAGAGTTTCCCTCCTTTCGAGGATACAGTCCGGTTCCACCTGAAAATCGTCGTCTTGTTCCACCTGTGCATCAATCCAATTTATAACATAGTAGCATCGTGTACATATTTCTTTAAAAATGAAATATGAAAAACATTATGTATTTTTAGATTTGGTGGCAAAGCTAGTTGATATGCCATGGGTCCTATCCTTGATAAAATTTCGAAAGGACCACAATACCTGGGTGCTAGTTTGGCATAGCTTCCCAATTTTAATGAACTCTTCTTCGGTCTTACCCTAATGAAAACATGCTCACCAACCTAGAACTCTTTACGAGTCCTTTTAAGATCTGCTTGGCTCTTTTTCCTATCTTGGGCAGCTTTAAGATTTCTTTGTACCCGTTGCACAGTTAGTTCTATTTCCTTCAACAATTCAGGTCCTAATATAACTCTATTAACTGGGTCATTCTAAGAAACTGGTGTATTACATTTCGTACCATAAAGAATTTCAAAAGTGCTAAGCTTGGCTGATGCATGATAATGGTTGTTATATGCAAATTCTGCTAAATGCAAGTAGTCCTCCCACTTACCAAGCTGGTCCTCAACATACATCCTTAGCGTGTCTTCCAATATCTAATTCACTCTTTATGTCTGTCCATCCATTTGTGGATGAAATGTTGTGCTGAAGTTTAAGATTATATTCAACCCTTTAAACAAAGATCTCCAGAAGTTTCCAGTAAACTTAGAATCACGGTCTGAAAGTATCACCTTTGGTATTTCATGTAATCGAAAAATCTGTTTCATAAAATTTTTTGCAATATCTGGAGCCTTATAAGTAGCTTTTACTGGTATAAAATGTGATGCCTTGTTGAGTTTTTCCACTACCACCATGATGGAGTCATTTTGTTTCTGATTCTTGGGTAATCCTGTAATAAAATCTATGCTTATGATCTCCCATTTCCAACTAGGTATAGGTAATGGCTGTAACAGTCCAGCTGGATGCTGATGTTCAACCTTTACTCTTTGACAGTCAAAGCATTTAACTATATATTGTGCTACTTCATCCTTCATCCTGGGCCAATAATAATCTTTCCGTAACATAGTTGTGGTTTTCTGATAACCTGGATGACCAGCATAATGACTTTTGTGCATCTCATATAAAATCAGAATTTTTATCTTTGGTACATTGGGCACATATAATGTGTTCTTGTACAACAACAATCCATTTTCTTTTAACCTTTAATCTACCATAGAATTTTCAGAATTATTTTCTGCTGTCTTTTCATGTAAATTTCTGTACTCTTCATCCGATTTAATCCCTTCAAAAATTTGTTTTTCTAAATCTGTTGTGTATGTACTGATGGCTGAAATAAAATTTAACTTTGCATTACAACTTAAAGCATCAACAACCTTGTTCTCTTTACCCTTTATATGCTGAATTTCAAAATCATATTCACTCAGAAAGGTTAGCCATCTAGCCTGTCTAGCATTCAAATTCGTCTGATCTAGTAAATACTTGAGCCCCATGTTATCTGTCATCAAAGTGAATTTTCTGCCAATAAGATGGTGATGCCACATTTTTAAGGCGTGTATTACTGCTAATAATTCTAGATCATATGTAGAGTAATTCTTCTCATGTATTTTCAGCTTTCATGACTCATATGCAACAGCATGTCCCTCGTGTTAGGACTCCACCGAGTCCATCATTACATGCGTCGGTGCATACTATAAAATATTTATTAGGATCTGCAATTCTCAGAATAGGTGCTGTAGTTAGCAATTCCTTCAACTTCTTAAAACTATCTGCACACTTTTGATCCCATACAAACTTCTTCCCTTTCTTCTGTAAGGAGGTTATGGGGTTTGCAATCTTTGAAAAACCTTCTATGAATTTTCTATAATATCCTGTAATCCCCATAAACGATCGTACATCCGACACATCCTTAGGAACTGACCATTCATTAATGGATTTTATCTTATCGGGATCAACCGAAATTCGTTCCTTAGAGATTATGTGACCTAAATACTGAATCTTATCCTTGTGAAAGTCACACTTACTAAACTTAGCATATAACTGATGATCTCTCAGAACTTGTAAAATAATACGCAGATGTTCGTCATGTTCTTCCTTACTTTTAGAATATACCAGAATGTCATCTATGAACACAATGGAAAACTTATCCAAATATCTATGCAGAATATTGTTCATTAAGTACATAAAAAATGCCTGGGCATTAGTCAACCCAAATGGCATGAATACGAACTCATAATGTCCATATCGAGTTCTAAAGGATGTTTTAAAAATATCCTCATCCTTCACACAAACTTGATGGTATCCTGACCTTAAATCAATCTTTGAAAATATCGTTGCTCCACGCAGCTGATCAAATAGATCATCGATGCGGGGCAATGGATCGATTCTTGATTGTCATCTTATTCAGTTGGCGATAATCTATGCAAAGTATTAAAGTGCCATCCTTCTTCTTAACAAAAATAGCAAGTGCTCCCCAAGGAGACACGTTGGGTCTTATGTAGTTTTTATCAATCTATTCCTTCAACTGTGATTTCAACTCATTTAATTCCAGTATATTCATCCTATATGGAGCTTTGGAGTTCAACACTACACCCGGTATCAGCTTAATGGTATAATCTAGATCTCTCTTCGGGAGTAACCCTGGAATCTCTTCTGGAAAAACATCCTGGAATTCTTTTAGGACAGGTATATCTTCTAGTTTTAGTTTTTCCTCTTTTGTAATTGACTCCTCATGTACTACATTCACTACGAACATATTACATCCTTTTATAATTGATCTTTTTACTTGCATAGTTGAAATCTGTCTAAGTGATGTCTTTCTAGGAATACCCTTCACTTCTACTGTTTCTCCTTCATCATTTAGACAGGTAAAACTTTTCTCATAACAATTCAAAATAACATGATGTGCTTCTAACCATTCCATTCCAATTAAGATGTCATAGGATCCTAAAGGTAAAACATTTAGCTTGGTTTGTGTCTTTAACTGATTCATAGATAAAACACAACTTTCAACAAAATCAAACACTTTTTTTTTTGTTCCCGTTGCTAGTCTAACTAACCAAGATTTATTAAATTTTTATGTTTTTAGATTAAAAACTTCTACAATATCTGGAGATATATAACTCAGGCTAGTGCCTGGATCAATCAAAATAGAAACAGGGTGGTTTTGTAGCATACCTTCAATCTCTACCATAGAGACTTGATGCTCCGCTTACCTGTTGTCTAGAGCTGCATTTTCTGGGCATCTCTCTTGCCAAGTCTCCCACAGTAGGTTCAGCTTGTATGGAGTGAATATTATTGGTTGTCCACTTCTTATTGGGACAGTTTGAAGCATAATGAGGACCTTGACACTCAAAACATTTTATAGGTGTCCTATGGTCATTAGTTCTGGTAACATTGGGAGTATTTCTAGGAGCTGTAAAATTTTGCTGCTAAATATTTCTGGGACTGTTTCCTTGGAAATTTCGATTTGGAAAGTTTTTCTTTTGAAAACAAGAATTTCCATTGAACCTGAATTTCTTCTTTTTCAGCTCAAAGTTGTTGGGTTTATGATTTTTCCAATTAGATATCCCTTCTCTTTTCCAGTTCGTATCATAGCAGAAAGTTGCTTTCCTCATGGCTTCTTCTAAGGTTTTTGGGTTATCATACTCTATCATGTCCTTGATGTTGAAAGGTAGACAACTCAGATACCTCTGAATCTTTGGCTTCTCCTCCACAAGGTATGGCACATACCTTAGCAAATTTAGAAATTTGCTATTCAACTCTTTCATGTTCATGGTTCCCAGTCTTAAATCATAAAATTCCTTGGAATTTTCTTCGTAATATTGTTCAGATAGGAACTTCTTCTTAAAATACCTTTTAAATGTGCTCCAATTCACATCCTTTTCCTTGATGCCCTTCACTCTTTTGATGTCCTTCCACCAAATTTATTCCTTCCCAATCAGGTTGTATATGGCCATCTTTGCTTTCAATGATTCTGAATAATCATAAATTTGGAAGTATTTCTTCATGTCGGACAGCCATGCTTCAATTGTCTCTCCTTTCTCAGTTTCACCATTGAAGGTTAGGGGTTTGATTTTCTTGAACTCCCCATAAATTTGTTCATACTGTTTATGGATTTTTCTTTTTGGTTTGTAATCCCCTTCACTACTATCACTTAAATAATTACGTTTCTTCTTACATGTCTCAACGGTAGCTCCCGATAATGTGGAACTGTTATCATCAGTTTTCACTTTCTTATCCTTGTTCCCATGAGGTAAGTCTTCAATATTGGAGGTATTCTCAACCCTTCTATCCTATTCATCAGTTGGGCACTGATCGAATAGTACTTGGTTTAGTTCTTCTTGTGCCTTCAGAATTCTCTCATTATCTTGTTTAACAGATCTTATTTCTGATTTCATCTCGTGAAATGCACATAACAATTCTGATGAATTTTCGTTCAATTCACCATGGAATTCTTCTTCATAATGTTGTCCAATGTTATTGTTGGTACGACTGTTTGGTCGAAATCTATCCTCCATATGTTCATCTGATCCTTCCATACCTGTAACTTAGAAACAATTTTCTGTATACAAAATAATTTAATTAGTAAAGATTTTTGCTATCATAAAATTTTTTGTTGCGTGTTCTTTGGACCTTTTCAGGACGAGAGTTCGAACATGAGCTCTGATAACACATGTAACATCTTAGAAATTCACAAAAATTAAAATTTTAGAATAGCATTAAAAATTGTATTTACTAATGCGGAAATAAAATAAATATTAATCATCTTAACAAAAACAAATTATGATAACGACGATTCATACTTCTTAACACAAATTATGACATTAGTTTTGCTTGTGTTAATTGTAATCTATATGTTGTAGTTAAGTTTATCTTGTGATAAAGTTTTCTTGATAAGTACTAATAGTTGCTCTTGGATGATGACGAAGGGGTCCTACAAGATACCCTGAGGTCTACTTAGCTATGTTAGCTAAAGCATTGAAACTGTTTCTCTTGCGCAGATTTGCAGGTAAGAGTAATACGACAAGTATTTTCGATAATCCTAAGAAGTTTTAATTATATTTCCCGTTAGTCATCGGATGCATTATGATAGCTCTCCATACCTAAGAGTTATTTCACGGTAAGACTTTTATTCTTGTTTTCAGTTGGTGTATTTAAACATAATAAGAAAAAGCAGAAGTCACAACTTCCAATTATCGGTCTAGAGTCTTAATAATTCGTCGTATGAAAAAAAAGGAACACAATGTAGATATTAAGAATCCTACCTAGGATACATTATCTATATACTTGACATGCTACTATTATAAAACTTTAGGACGTAGCATTTCTTGTTTACTATTTATATGATGGTAATTCCTAATGTAACATTATAATTAAGGCAATGTATACATAAAAATACGATGTGAAAATATATGGAATCCTAACTATATACTAAGTGTTGGATGCTTTCTATGAATGCGATCTATATAACCATGAAGTCATTGGTAAAATATGCAAACATAATAACTTACGTATTTTTTGATCAATACTCTTGGAATGTATTATATGACAGGTGTCGACTTTATACTTGAACATGCAAGAAATGATATGCTGCCAACCCTAAGCTTGTACTGCGATGTGATAGTGACCAAGCATTGAATGTTTAGCATGCTAACAGTTTTTCGTAACATGTCTAGCATTAAAGTCACCTGCCTACAGTGTTGAGTAGACTTCCGAGTGGGTACCATCGTGGCTGTAGTGCACGTGATAGTGATCCCAAAAGCTACCATTGTGTCGAGCTGTACACTAGTTTGATTCTTGGTCGAAAGGGCTGGCATCATGGTGGATATGATAATAAATGTAGCATTTAAAATGGTTGTTTCCAAAACTTCAAGGTGCCTTGCTGGCCTCTTCTCCATCGTTGATTTCACATGTTCTTGGGTTTTGAATTGGAACCCTAGTCCTTCGTTATGAAATGCAATTGAGTGGTTTCTCAGATTTCATTTTTGCTTGGGTAGTGGTAAGGTGGAGAGGCCGACCGTCTGCAGCAATGTATGGTTTGGTAGTTTGCTTCTCGGAGGACTCCTTCCCCGAGTTCGATCCTAGGACCTGTTGGGAAACCTTAATAGTTTCTCGGATGTTTGCGTATCTCATACAGAGCCGAGTGTCTTTGTATATTTGAATGGTGTAAAGGAGTAGAATCAGTTAGATTTTGAACCAGGTTTCAATACTCCTAGCCTACGATAAAGGGTTGCTAAATTCAAAACTCTCTGTGTTATAAGGTGGCTCCATCATCTGGTTTGCTTAACATGTCTTTCTTCTTGGAGCTACACTACTCAGGTAATGTTTTCAATTCTTAATTTTTTTTGCTATATGTTATGTTTATAAAGGATATCCTCAATCATCGTTTTAACCTTTGAAGGGTTTTGATGACAGGGCTACTTCGTCAAAGGGTTGTTTGGTGTGAAGCTTAGAGGGAGAAATGTTACTCGGCCACCCGGTAAGCCTCGGTGGTTCTTTCACTCGTATGCACTCCAGGATCGGTTTAAACAATGCATTGATGTTTGAACAAAGCCAGATAGTTAATTTCCTGGCAAAGTTTGTGGCCGGTATTTGTGATTTTGAGTGCCCATGATAACTGTTCAGAGGTTGAAATCCTCGACTTGTCTTGATACCCTTCTCTGCAGCTTTTTGCTGTAACTCTTGTTGAGAATGTAACTTGTTTAAGCTGTAATTACTATGGGATGAACCTTCGGTCATTTAATAATAAAAAAAATATGTTGAATATTGTAACTTCTAAGAATATTATATCTATACATTATTATTCCGGAGATGTTTCATCCCTCTGAGGTGATTCTATTATGTATCCGAAGATGTTTATTCCTCCAATGGTTTGTGGTAACTAGGGTTATTAGAACCACCATGTGGGGGTCGGCCCTGAGTTTATATTTTAGGTGTTATTATACTTCTCCAGGAGAGGTCGGCCCCATTAGGGATTTTGGTCAGTCGGGAACTAGTATAAATAGAGGAGGAGAGCTCCTCATTTGACACACTTTCACAACTCAAAAAGTAGCGCACTTGTGTATGGGAGGTCTGCATAAAAGGTAGAGAAGAAGGTCAAGTCTTGGAGCACATCTTGTATTTTGGTTGATCATCTTATTGAGGAAAGCTTTGCTTGGTTTTCTACTCCATGAGGGTTTCCCAGGGTAAATTCCATGTCTATCTTGTGATTATGTTTCTTTCAGTGATCTTGCTAGTCTATTTGGTTTAAACTTAACATGGTATCAGAGCTAGCCTAAATAGAACATCTTTCACAAGGTGAAATTATATTTCTCTCTCTCCCACAAAATTAGGGTTTCTAAAAAAGTTAGTATTTTTGGATTCTGGTTACATGGCTGAATAGCCCTTCTAAAGATATATCTTTTGAGCCTTGGATTGAGGTTTTTGGTTGGGTAGAACTTCGGGAAAGTAAATCCCTAGTTTTACCAAAAGTGCGATAAACCAGAAATTCTGTTACAGATTCGGAAAAGTGAAAAGTTAAAATTTTTGGGTAAGTACTACTCTATCTCTTATCTCTTGGACTCCCCCAAGAGAAGATGGCTCTAAGCACTAAGCTTGAAGACAAGCTAGAAGGTATAGAGAATTTTCGAGCATGGAAATACAGAATTGGTCTCATTCTTGAAGAGAATAATCTTGCTCATTATATCAAGGATGAAGTTGCAGAACCTGAAGGAGATGAAGCCAAAGAGAAGAATAGGAAGGATTTGATTAGGGAAAAGAGAATCATAGTTGATTCTATTAAAGACCACTTGATTCCCCAAGTGTCTTCCAAGAAGACTCCAAAGGAAATGTATGATGCCCTAGGAAGAATGTATGAAGGAAAGAACATCAATAGGAAGATGAACCTAAGGACTCAGTTGAAGAGTACCAAGATGCACAAAGGAGAATCTATTCAAGACTACTTCTCAAGGGTCTCCCAAATCAAGGAGAAAATAGATGCCATTGGTGATACTCTTGATGAAGATGAAATTGTGATGACTGCTCTAAATGGTCTCACTAGACCTTGGGAATCATTCATACAAACTATGTGTGCCAGAAAAGAAAGTATGAAGTTTGATGTAGTATGGGAGGATTGTGTTCAAGAAGAGGCTAGGGTAGCCAACAAAGAATCCCTTTTCAAAGAGGATTACCAAGCCTTGGCCACCCACACGAAAAGTGGAAGAAGGGGTCACTTCAAGAAAGTGAACCACAAAAAGTCTCAACCCTCTCATAGATTCAAAAGGAAAGGAGGAACAAACTTAGAAAGAGACCTCTCCGCAGTCCAATGTTATAATTGTCTTAAACTAGGATACTATGCTAGAGACTATACTTTACCAGAAAAGAACAAGAAGAAGTTTGTTCACAAAATACATCATGCACATATGGCAGAAGATGATAGTGAAGAAGAAGTAGAAGAAGAAGAAGAAGAAGAAGAAGAAGAGGAAAGGCCTCGAAGGAAAAGATCTAAAGTAAAGAAAGAAGATCCAGAAGAATATGTCCTATTTTCTGCACTCTTTGGATCTGTGTCTCCTGGAGAAGATACATGGCTCATTGATAGTGGTGCTTCAAAGCACATGACAGGTCAAAAGAAAACTCTCTCAAGACTTGAAGAAAAGTCTTCACCACAAAAGGTATCTCTAGGAGATGATTATCAATATCCCGTCAAGGGAATTGGTGAAGCAAGCTACAAGCTTGATTCTGGAACACCTTTGAAAATGAAAGAAATTTTATATGTACCAGGTTTGAAGAAGAACCTACTCTCTATCTCAGCACTAGATAAGAAAGGTTTTAGAGTGGCTTTCATAGATGGACAAGTACTCATGTGGCCCAAAGGAAAATCAATTGAAGATGCAATTGTCATTGGTGAAGAAGAAGGAGGTCTCTATAAGCTCAAGGGTCATCCAGAAGTTTCCCTTTCTCATGAAACCTCTAGCCCCAGTGAGCTATGTAAGCAAGGTGGTCATAGGATTACCCGATTTGAAGGTTGATCATAATGGCTCATGTAAAGGATGTGAGAAAGGGAAGAATGTCAAGAACCCTTTTCCAAAGAGTGAAACAAAGACTAAGAAAATTTTGGAGCTAATACACTCAGATGTATGTGGACCAATGCCCACCACTTCCCTAAGTGGGTTTGAATACTATCTCTCATTCATTGATGACTATTCAAGGAAGACTTGGATATACCTTCTAAAAGGTAAAAATGAAGTCTTTGGAAAATTCAAAGAGTTCAAGGCCCTAATAGAAAATCTCTCAGAAAAGAAAATCAAGATTCTCAGAACAGATAATGGCGGAGAGAATACTTCAAAGGACTTTGAAGATTTTTTTAAAGAAGCTGGAATCAAGAGGGAACTAACCACTCCCTACAATCCTCAACAAAATGGGGTTGTTGAAAGGAAGAATAGAACCATCATGGAAGCTGTAAAGACAACGATACATGACCAAGATCTACCCATGTATCTATGGGCTGAAGTAGCTAAGACAGTAGTCTATGTGCAAAATAGACTATCCCATAGTGCTCTTGAATTCAATACTCCAGAAGAAGTGTTCACAGGAAAGAAGCCTGAGGTAAGTCGTCTCAAAATATTTGGGTGTCCTATGTACATTCACATTCCAAAAGAAAAGAGAACCAAGTTGGATCCTTCTAGTAAGAAGGGAATATTTGTTGGATATTGTGAATCATCCAAAGCCTTCAGAATTTACATACCAGGTTTTCATCATATGGAAATAAGTAGAGATGTAACATTTGATGAAGAAGCAGCTCTCAAGAAATCCAGGAAGTGCCAACTTGAAGAAATCTATGAAGAAGATACACCTCCTAGAATCACAGAGGCTGTGCCCATCCCTGAAGATGATTCACCAGAGGATCATGACATGTTGGAACCACAAGAACCCCCTATTACAGACTTATCTAGGAAAAGAAGGCCAGCATGGCTAGAGACATTATTCAAGGAGTCGAAAGATATGCAGCTCCTGAAGGCTCCAATAGAGAAAGAAAGAAACCAATGCTAGTGTCCAACTATATGGCCTTGATGTGTGATCTTATGGATCAACAACCTACTAGCTATGAAGAGGCAGCTCAGAAGAAAGAATGGGTAGAAGCAATGACAGAAGAATATCAGTCAATAATGAAAAATGATGTTTGGGATATAGTGCCCAAACCAAAAGATAAAAGTGTGGTTTCTTCCAAATGGATTTTCAAGATAAAACATGCTGCAGATGGTAGCATTGAAAAATACAAGGCAAGATTTGTAGCCAGAGGATTCTCTCAGAAAGAGGGAATTGAGTATGAAGAAACATTTGCACCAGTTGCTAGGTATACTTCAATTAGAACTATCATGGCACTTGCATCTATGAGAAGTGGAAATTACACCAAATGGATGTTAAGACAACTTTTCTGAATGGTGTAATTGAAGAAGAAGTGTACATAGAGAAACCACAAGGGTTTGAGGTTAAAGACGGGAGAACTCATGTATGCAAACTGAAAAAGGCATTATATGGATTGAAGTAATCTCCCAGAGCTTGGTACGGAAAGATTGACAATTTCTTAACAAGCATGGGCTTTACCAAGAGTAAAGATGACCCCAATCTTTATCTCAAAGTGATGGATGATGAACCAGTTATACTGTTGTTATATGTAGATGATCTATTTCTAATCGAAAATGAGAAACAAATTATTGAATGCAAGAAGAAGCTTTCTTTAGAATTCGAGATAAAAGATCTCAGATTAATGCACTACTTCTTAGGTCTAGAAGTATGGCAAGAACCAAAATGAATCTTTCTAAATCAAGGTAAGCATGCTGTGGAGATTCTAAAAGGATTTGATATGTTGGAGTGTAAAGCCATGGCCACTCCCATGGACTACAACTTGAAGTTATTAGTTAATGACTCGTCGGAATTAGTGGACTTAACTCTATACAGACAAATCATTGGGTCATTGATGTATTTAACAAATACTAGGCCAGATATATGCTTTGCTGTAAATACCCTGAGTCAGTATCTAGTAGAACCTAGAAAGGTTCACTTAATAGATGCAAAGCATGTAATGAGGTACCTAAAGGGTACATTAGATTTTGGTCTATATTATCTTGGAGATCATGAACTTAGATTACATGGTTACTCAGATTTTGAATGGGCAGGAAGTGTCTCACACAGAAAGATGTGATGAACCTGCAATAATTAATTAATGCAAATACACGAGATATTAGAAATAATAGAATAGAATCATTTTTATATTGATCACGAGCCACTTTGAGGGGGCAACCTCCTTTGAGCAAGCTCAATACAATTAACTTCACGGTGCCTTCAATGACCTCAACACACACTTATATACTAAGTCTATGCCCAATACAATGAGTCAAAACCATGGGACATATAATACTACGGGACGACTTACAAAGCATATGCGTCCAATACTATGGATCAATACTATGGGCTAATATAAACTATGGATTAACAAATGCTACAGGACGACTTACAAAGCATATGCGTCCAACAATAATATACTAACATAGTAAAGAGAAGGGTTGACATGGGTTCCTAACATCCCCTCTCCCTTAGAAAAAGCTTTGTCCTCAAAGCTTTGGTTGGAGAAATTGCTGCAAAATCTGAAGGAGTGGTTCCCCAGTAGCATCCTCGGGTTGCATTGTGGGCCACTGACGCCTTTGGAGTGTCAAGGAGGATTGCTTGGAAGGATGTAGACAAAGAAGAACGCTATCAGCTGCGTGGAAGATGTGCTTAGAATGGTGCTGATCGGCTTGTTGTTTCAGGCGAATTCTGGCCATGTGAAGATTGTCCTACAGAATGAGAAGAATCTAATCACGGTTGTGAAGAACTGAGTCAATTTCCTGAACTGGGGAGCTGTTAAGGGTGTATGGAAGAAGAACTGGCGGTGTCTGTCCATAGACTGCTTCATATGGTGCCCTTTGAGATGTGGTATTGTACCACCAGAGCACTGCTAGGAAATCCATAGAAATAGTTGGCCAAAGCTGTGTAGGGATTGGCAAGGGTTTGAGCAATCCCGAAAGGAGTGTCGTTTCACCCTTGTTGACCTGGAAAGGATCACAGTCAGCCACCATCTGTTGAATTGTCATTTTTATTCCTTGCCAAAAGAAGTTACATTGTTCCGGTCATACATTTTGAAGAACCCAGAGTGCCCTGCTGATGAAGAAGCATGGATTTCATAGAAGAGATAGCCTTGTTGAACATATCGCAACCAATTTGGAATAAGCATAGAAAGAGCTGTAAGAGAAACTGGGTCATCAATTGTGCAAGAAGGAGCATCTGCCACTATATTGTCCTTACCCTTCTTGTAAGTGATCGCATAGGGATAACCCATGAGTTTGATAACCCATTTCAGGTGTGTTTGGTAGGAGACCCATTGTTCCATAAAATTTTCCAGACTCGGGAGATCAGTCTTGATGCATAAATAAGTCCCTAATCGGTATGGCTGCCACTTCTGTACTGCATGCAAAATAGCCATCAGTTCCTGCTGAGAGGTAGATGCGACTAAATTCTTACTAGAAAGGTCTCTTGAAGGTGACAAGCTCATTGGTTAAGCAAAGAAACCTAAATATCTATCCAAGGAAGTAGTGGAGACCATTGATGGGTGCATTTGAATGGAATAGAGATGAGCGATGACACCATGTGAATTCTTCTTAAGGATTTTTCCAGACGATGTGAACTGATGATGCAGAGAGACCCTGGTTGTAAGCCCATTAATTTGTGTTGTGCCCCATTGACTGAAAACTGCATCCAAAGTTCCGCAAAATCCCATAAGATGGGGCCAAGTGTGTGTAACCATTGAACACCCAAAACCACATCACATCCGCCTAAGGACAAGGAAAACATATCAGAGCGCAGGGTATAATCTTCCATAGAGATACGCACATTGTGACACTTCCCCTTGCAAGGTAAGGTGCCCCCATTGGCAACCATGACTTCAAAGTTGGAGCAAGGATGGACAAAACAATCAGCGTGTTTGGCAATCCAAGGGTTAATGAAGTTATGAGTGCTACCAGAATCAATGAGTATGGTAAGAGGGATCTTCTTGAAGTATCCCCTGACTCGCATTGGTTGTGGAGTGGTGACGCTGGTTACAGCATGGAGAGAGATCTTGGGTGGGTCGTCCTGAGATGGGGTGTCAACAGGCGGGTGTTGAACGTCGACCTGATCCTCTACTGTATCTGGAGCTTCTTCATCAAGTGCTGAGGCAGGTGGAGAATCCACATCCAAGAGATAGAGCTTTTGTTGAACACATCTATGTCCCCGAGTGAAGTTCTCATCACAATTATAACAAATCCCTTTTTCTCGGCGTGCCTACATCTCTGTTTCAGACAAATGCTTGATAGGAGTTGGTTGAGGAGCAGGCGTGATGGGAGGTCGTTGGGAACCCATATTTCTAAAGGGAACAAAGGTGGGTTTGGAGCGTTGTTGAGCTGCGATCTTGTCCTCTGCCAACTTAGCCAACCCTAGGACTTCCATCATTGTGTTGGGACAAAACATTTTGACCTCTGAGCGGATTTCACCCTTGAGACCATTGATAAAACAACTCCTGTAGAATTCATTAGACAATCCTTCTGTGTGATTGGCCAATTTCTCAAATTCTGTCTGATACTCTCTCACTGTGCCAATTTGGTGAAGTTTAGTGAGTGCTCCTATGAAGTCATCAAAAGCACTAGGACCAAATCGTGGTAAAAGGAGTTGGCAAAAATCTGTCCAGTTTGGTTCGGGATGAGCTTTGATGTACCAACGGTACCATTGAAGGGATTCTTGTTCCAAATGAAAGGATGCAAGTGGAACTTTCTGGACATCAAAAGTATTATGCAGAATGAAATATTGTTCTGCTCGGTATATCCATCCAATCGGATCAGTACCATTGAAGTGAGAAAAATCAAGCTTTGGCCCACGAAAATTGCTGGAAGAAGAGAACCCAGTGGCTGCAAAAGATTCTGGCGGTCGGTTATTGTTCATGGCTGAATGCTGAAGATGGAGGCTGAGAAATTTTTCATCCAGATCTTAGAGTTTGGTTTGGATGGCTGCAAGTGCTTCCTCCATGGTGTTTGCTCATGCGTGGGTGACAACCATAACCAGGAGTTTTTTTTTTTTTTTTGGTTGACTGGGTAGAAAAACAAAAACAGAAACTGCTTCAGTAAAGGAAAATGTGGATCTGGGAAAAAATATGAAGGGTAATTGGGGTTTGACTAGGTTTTGGACACTATCGAAGAGACAGGGAAGCAAAAATGAGGATTTCAGAAGCGGGGTGAAAGAACGGGAAAATTTGGCAGAGGGGGACAAAGAAGCAGAATTCAGAAAGGAACTCTGTGGTAAAATTTGAAGGTGATTGGGTGAAACCTGAGGAAGTTATGGCAAACCCTAAAAATAAACAAATGTGGGATTTTGGGCTTTGGGAAGGGGAATGGAGGATAGGGTCCTCAGAAATGAAATATGCAGAATGGCATGACAGGGGTTCCCCGAAAATTTCAAGGGAAACAGAGTGAAAACAAGGGAGATATGGAGAAAAAACTTTTTTTTTTTTTTCCAGACGGGAGCAGCTACGGCTCAGAAGGGATCTGGAACGGCGCTGAAGGGATTGAAAATGGCACTGAAGGGATTGAAAACGGCTAGATCTGGAATGAATTTTAGGATGAATATGAACAGCTGGATCTGAAATGGCGCAGCAGTGATCGACAACAGTTCAGCTGAAAATAGATATGGACCCCAGGTATGTGCGGCTTCCTAACAGTTAAGGGGTTTCACTCGGCCACCAATGTTGTCTGACGGCTTGCATATTGGGGAAGTACCCCTCACTCCACAGCTCAGGTAAAACTGATAACCGCTTTTCCACAAACGATAGCTCTTGGTTTACCTCACGAGTGGAAACTAGTCAATCAGGTAGGGGTCGTTGCCCTTTTCGCTAGCAGGTCCTCTCAATGGGCCAGCTACTTCAGGGTTCCTGTGGTACTCCTCACAATGAGTTTTAGGGATTATGCCCAATTACTTCCCACCGTTAAGTGGATAGGGATTATTCCCAAATCCGAACCTGAAATAGATGCGAAAAAACAATTTGGCAGAAATTTCACCTAGTAAGCCCAAGAAAGTGCTCTGATACCAAATGTGATGAACCTGCAATAATTAATTAATGCAAATACACGAGATATCAGAAATAATAGAACAGAATCACTTTTATATTGATCACGGGCCACTTCGAGGGGGCAACCTCCTTTGAGCAAGCTCAATACAATTAACTTCACGGTGCCTTCAATGACCTCAACACACACTTATATACTAAGTCTATGCCCAATACAATGAGTCAAAACCATGGGACATATAATACTAAGGGACGACTTACAAAGCATATGCATCCAATACTATGGATCAATACTATGGGCTAATATAAACTATGGATTAACAAATACTATGGGACGACTTACAAAGCATATGCGTCCAACAACAATATACTAACATAGTAAAGAGAAGGGTTGACACGGGTTCCTAACAAAAGAGTACATCAGGTGGATGTTATGGTCTTGGATCTGCCATGATCTCATGGTTCAGCAAGAAATAATCTAGTGTGGCTCTCAGTACTGCTAAAGTAGAATATATAGCTGCCTGCTCTGCCAGCTGTGAAGTATTGTGGCTTCGAAAGCTATTATCTGGAGTGTTTGAATTAGAAATGGATCCCACTGTGATCATAGGTGACAATCAAAGCTGTATTAAGATGATAGAAAATCCTGTATTCCACGATAAGTCAAAACACATAGAGATCCGATACTTTTATATACGAGATATAGTGCAGAGAGGAGCTATCAAGCTCGAGTATGTGAGCACTGAGGATCAAATTGTTGATATCTTGACCAAACCTTTGTCTCGAGTGAAATTTGAATACTTCCGAGACAAGCTTGGTGTAGTTCAAAAGGACCCTCCTTGAAAGGGGGAGTAGTATAGTCACTAATGATGAGATTGTCTCATCGACAACAAGGTCGATGATGTGGATACCTGTTTACTACACTTGGATACTTAGATTATTTAGATTTAGGACTCTTATACTTAGAATACTTATTTTACTTGTTTTTACTTTTGATGATATATGTATTGGTGAGAATACATGCTTTTGATGATATATGTATTGGTGAGGATACATGCTTTGATGATATATGTATTGGTGAGGATACATGTTTTGATGATATATGTATTGGTGAGGATACATGCTTTTGATGATATATGTATTGGTGAGAATACATGCTTTTTATAATATATGTATTGGTGAGGATATATGTTTTGATGATATATGTATTGGTGAGCATACATGCTTTTGATGATATATGTATTGGTGAGGATACATGTTTTGATGATATATGTATTGGTGAGGATACATGCTTTTGATGATATATGTATTGGTGAGGATACATACTTTTGATGATATACATATTAATGAGAATACTCGTATTGTTACATATTGATGTATTGATGAGAGTACTTGTATTGATGTATTGATGAGAATACATGTATTGATTAATGTACTTGTATGGATGAGGATACTTGTACCTGTATTGATGAGGATACATGTGAGGATTGGATCATCCTTGGATTTCAGTCCTAAAGTGAGCCGCAAACAGATGTCTCCGAGAAAGAAGAGGGATTACATCATCCTTGAACACATGTTCTAAAGAGAGCCGTAGACGTATGTCTTCGAGAATGAAGTCCTTGGTGGACATGTGAGGATTGGATCATCCTTGGATTTCAGTCCTAAAGTGAGCCATAGACAGATGTCTCCGAGAAAGAAGAGGGATTGCATCATCCTTGAACACATGTTCTAAAGAGAGTCGTAGACGTATGTCTTCAAGAATGAAGTCCTTGGTGGACATGTGAGGATTGGATCATCCCTGGTCTTCAGTCCTAAAGAGAGCCGTAGACATGATGTGTCCGAGAATGAAGTCCTGAATGAATAGGTAGGGGATTGCATCTTCCCCGGACTTTGGTCCCAGAATTGAGCCATAGACTGATGTCTCCGAGAATTGAAGATAGGACTGCATCGTCCCTGGACCTCGGTTCAAAATGTACGTGAGGACTGCATCATCCATGAACTGGGTTCAAAATGTACGTGAGGACTGCATCGTCCATGATCTAGGTTCAAAATGTATGTGAGGACTGCATCGTCCATGAACTAGGTTCAAAATGTACGTGAGGACTGCATCGTCCATGAACTGGGTTCAAAATGTACCTGAGGACTGCATCATCCATGAACTGGGTTCAAAATGTATGTGAGGACTGCATCGTCCATGAACTGGGTTCAAAATGTACGTGAGGACTGCATCGTCCATGAACTAGATTCAAAATGTACGTGAGGACTGCATCATCCATGAACTGGGTTCAAAATGTACGTGATGGGATTGCATCGTCCCTAGACATGAGACTTGTCTTAAAGGTACATGTGAGGACTGCATCATCCATGAACTGGGTTCAAAATGCACGTGATGGGATTGCATCGTCCCTAGACATGAGACTTGTCTTAAATTGATAAGGACTGATCATCCTGGAACTTGATCTGGATTATATCATCCATGGACCTATGTCCTAAAGAGAGCAGGATTGATCATCCTGTAATATGATCGTGTGTATTGCAGAGTATGTTGTAGATCGAGATGATCCAGATGCTGTAGATCGAGATGATCCAAATACTGTAGATCAAGATGATCCAGATACTGTAGATTGAATGCTGATGATCGTATGATGACGATGCTGATGATCGTATGATGACGATAATGATGATCGTGTGAAAACGATGATGATCGTGTGATGACGATGCTGATGATCGTGTGATGACGATGCCGATGATCGTGTGATGATGATGCTGATGATCGTGTGATGATGATGCTGATGATCGTGTGATGACGATATTGATGATCGTGCGATGACAATGATGTTGATGTTATAGTAACTGGTTGAGTTACTGATGATGATGTATTGAAGAAAGCTTTCGATGATTTATATATGTATCATGTATGATGTAGTTGATGACTCCTTGATCCTGCAGATGTTGTTATAATATCCTTCTCATTAAGGGGGAGTGTTGAATATTGTAACTTCTAAGAATATTATATTTGTACATTATTATTTCGAAGATGTTTCATCCCTCCAAGGTGATTCTATTATGTATCCGGAGATGTTTATTCCTCCGATGGTTTGTGTTAACTAGGGTTATTAGACCCACCATGTGGGGGTCGGCCTTGAGTTTATATTTTAGGGGTTATTAGACTTCTCCAGGAGAGGTTGGCCCCATTAGGGATTTTGGTCAGTCAGGAACTAGTATAAATAGAGGAGGAGAGCTCCTCATTTGACACACTTACACAACTCAGAAAGTAGTGCACTTGTGTCTTGGAGGTCTGCATAGGAGGTGGAGAAGGAGGTCAAGTATTGGAGCACATCTTGTATTTTGGTTGATCATCTTATTGAGGAAATATTTGCCGGGTTTTCTACCCCACGAGGGTTTCCCAAGGTAAATTCTGTCTCTATCTTGTGATTATGTTTCTTTCAGTGATCTTGCTAGTCTATTTGGTTTAAACTTAACAAAATACAGTGTTTTAAGAAAGCGTTTTCAATGTTTAAATGAATCGATAATTTGTCTAGCTGATACTGTGTTGATACTAGCTGAGAGCCGTGGCTAACATGCTTCTCAAAAGAGAACCCTGTAAATCACAATGTTTAAGTTAAAGCTTTTGAATAGTGATGAGACTTAGTTTTTGGGTTTGAATCATATTAATGAATGCTGGAAGGAATACTTCTATTTGAGTTTGTCTTGTGCAATAGATAGCTATCGTAAGTGTGAATTTTGATCAATAGCAATGCATTTGATTTTGGCATTTGATATAACGAAATTAGGTTTACGTTTCTAAGGGTTCGGCTGTAAGCTTTCCCTATAATGTCCTTAGGGTTTCTAAATCGAAAACTTGTTCTAATAAAAAGAAAAAGATAATCTTTTGCAGAAAATTTTGGAATACATAGACATCTTTACATTTGATTTATATCTAAAGTTGCAGAATAAGATAGGAAGCTTTGGTATTGAAAACATCATAGATATTCTGCGTTGATATTTCAGCTATTTTTAAAAGACTAAGTACAGTAAAGAAAAGAAATCAAAAGTTGATAAAAGACTGTGATGATTGCATTTGCTATGTCAAAAAGAATATAATCCTAGAATATTTTATTCCTACAAAATGTGGGACATAGGAGGGTAGCCTTAGATAAAGAAATGTTAGGTTTATTTCGCAGCTGCTTATAATTCATGAATATCAATCAAGGAATAGAATGAATTTATGATACTTTAAGGTTTTTGAATGAAATGAATGTAAAATGCATTGCATGTGAAATATGGAAAGAAGTAAATAACTTAAGTGTAAACCCTTGGTTCTTATACAGAAAAGTACTATTCGTTTCTGATAGTATGTGAAAGATAACATTAAAATTCCTGTACTAAGAAATGTTGTTTCGATCCTAAATCTAGACATATACTCCATATCATAGAACATGATTGATAAGAAAAACTAGTGAAAGTCAACAACAATTGTCTCTTCATTCATATGGCAATCAACCTATCAAATCATCTATCTTAAAATTTTCCTTCTCTATACTAGAGTACTATGCAGAAGACAGCATGGGAAAAATACAAAGAAGATAATTAATCGATCATCTCATTTACTTAACCATCATTATACAAAATCATACTTAGGTCAGAAAATGAAACAATCACTTCTGTATGCTATTAACTGTAATTATTGAATCTATACACGCATAAATCATTTAACTGAAAATAAACAAACAGAACCGTAGAACCTGATGAATGTAGGAGAAAAAAACAACCCAAGGAGCCTATTCCACCCAACCTACTCCTGAAGGCATCCAAAGTACTTGCCTTAGGACCCCCGAGCCTGTTCACTGAACCACTAGGAAGAAGAATCTGTAGAAGCTTTAGGTAATCAACTTGCAGCAACAATCTAGATCATTCAGTCATATAGACTTAGTAGTCAAAGAGACCTGCACCAGCACCTCTGGTTTCCTTCTCAGAATGATTTCAATAGACTCACAATGCACTTCCACTTAGCCTCCCTATTCGAATCTCTCAGTGATCACCTAATACACTTAAGGAATTATTTATGCATAAAATAATGTAGAGCTCCCTGCCCAATTCAAATTGCGTTATCTAGGCTTCCTAGGCCTTTTTAGTGGTTAACCTGGTCATTAATGAGCTAACAGCTCTATTCCACCCACTTGGGGGATAATGCCACAATTTTAGGGGTTGTTGTCCCATAACCAATAGCTAGTGGTGGAGTGCAAATGCTGACATCTGTCCCATGCCTTCTAACAACTTCCATTCCTCCCATGCCTCTCAACAGTTCCCTTGGGTGTTTGTCTCCTGTTTTAATTTATTAAATAATAAAAATATGTTTATTACAATCATCCTTGACCAAATTTGGTCATAATTACAAAAATTTGTAATTATAATTTAACATAATGTTTTTGCAAATAAATGAATAGTCTCAAAATTTGGGTAGGTGACATACACTCCCCATGTGGCTAGCAAAATCTAGCATTTACACTATTGTCGAAGGTTACTAATATAGTATTATTAAAATTATTAGTGTGCATGCATATCTATCTAGTTTAACATTTAACATTATCATTGAGGTTAACATCCACATTTACATCATTAGCATTATCTCACTATACTAGCTATTAGTTTGCATTGGAATTTATCCAAAGTTTAGAAACTTGTCCAATTTTTTTTTTCAATATTCACTTAATGTTATTCTTACGGCTATGGAGGAATGCTCATTCTTCATGCTAAGGATTGAATTAACCAACTGCTTAGTGCATTCACTACCTACTGATCTCGCCACCTTCACTTCCAACCATAGATTCCCCACAAATATTTTAAGGTTCATAGAGGGGTTCTGGTTCTCAATATCTTCTTCTTCTTCTTCTTCCCAATATGAAGCATGTCAAGGTATCACTCCCTTCCTCTTGGTTGCAAGGTCAATACGGTTTAAAGTTTGATTTGGAATTCATATGGGAATATATTCAATCTCCCTAAGATACCAATTTTAGTGAAGTCACCAATAGCATTGACAATGAAAGGCCAAATATAATCCCCATGTTGGTTCAAGGTTGGTTCCTCTACATAACAAGGCTTGGATTTTCACCTTGAATTATCTTTGGATTTTTTATAATTTGTTATTAACAATAACCAAAAGTATCTAGCATTTTGCTTTCATACAATACAATACAATAAAACACTTTGCATTACACAAGTGCATGTTTTTAGATCCACCATAGAAAAATGATAAATTTTTTGGGAAATATAGTAGATTGCATTTTGTATATTCATTTTTGTTTGTGGAACTATATTATTCTATGAATTGAAAATAAGTTTTCATAAAATGCGGTTTTGGAAAAGAGATATTAAAAAACAAATGGAAAATAGAGGTAGTTAACTCCATTCTTATTGCTAGCTTTTCTCAGTTAGAGAAATTGCATGAGCAAGCAACAAGCTTGACAAATGAACACAAAAAAATCTCAAATTAGTGATTTAAAACATTATAGACATAGAAAGAATTAATTAAATGAATCCAAAGAGGATTATAAATGATCCAATGATTCTATGAGAAGATGTCAATGCATATGAAGGGCAAGTGCAACATTGGACTTACAAATATCCAATACTATTATTCCACTTGGGTATTTAAACTTCTTTCTCTGGTTTGCAAGATCTAGTAGTTTACTTCATCTCTCTATAATGTTATCACATGGATATATTGTAGACATGATATAATATGAAAAAAATTAAAAATAGATTTGTTACAACAACAAATGTGCAGTAATAAGCAACAAAGTTTGCAATTTCAACACCAATATACTTTTTATATACTAGTAGAAATCAACCCATGCTTATCTAAGGGAATTTTTCATGGGCTCTCTTAATGCAAAGATTTTGAGTAGTGTTGTATTAAACACACTTGGAATATGAAATAATTGTCATTTATCCTGTAGTGTTGTATCCTTCTTCTAAGCTATAATGAGTAAGACCAAAGCCTGTAAATACTTGCTCGCACTCATCTTTTAGGGCTTCCATACCCCTAGTTTGACCTGATGATGTTGATCTATCCAACTGTCCCATTTTATGTAGATGATTCTCACAAAAAACTCACACATAAGTATTATGTGATGTCATGTGAAAGTACCCTTGAATGGTTCACAATTGTAACAGAACCAAATTATTTATTGTTATCCATGCTACAATGTACTCAGGCTTCTGGTTCTATCGAATGGATGTTGAATACATATCAATATAATAGAAGGCACTATTGGGATGCATAGTAGTGTTTCCATATTGATGAGAATTGGATAACATGAATCCATTTAATCACCCACGTAGTGGCAAGTGCCTACCACTTTGCAAAATAATTAAATCTTAAACTTTCATAATGTGTTGACAAAGATTACAATTAATCCATGTGATATCTTTTATGGTCTACATGATTGATAGAGCTTATGTGTACATTGTAACATCACTGGCCACCTCAGTAGCACTTTGATATGACAAGGAAATCCATCAACACCCTTGATTGCAAAATTAAACTTTGATAATTGATTTTGAAGGTCTAATAATTGACACGGATATACTGTAGTAGAAATCTAATTGAACAAAAAGCTCTAATACCACTCTGTAATGTCCCTAGTCACCTTGGTGGCACCTTTGGGATGAAGGGGAACTCCATCAACAACCTGAATTGCAAAATTCAACTCTGATAACTAAATTTGAGGTCTGGTAACTGACACTAATTTGTTGAAATAGAAAGCTAACTAAACATAAGCTCCAATACCAATCTATTAATAGAACTTGATACTCTGATTATTTATCTTCACATTTAAATTCATTTTGAAAACCCAATTACCATTATAACAATCCACACATGAATTCAAATACATATATATACAATGGAATTAATCTTGAAATAAATATACATATCCACATGTGAACGATCAAGCTAGTACAATGAAATAACATTTATAATTAAGCCGTTGGATTACATTACAATTTTGGTTTCCCAATAATCACCAATCTACTGTCTAATTAAGCATGCAATATCTACATGAATGAAACCACACAAATTCCATGTAAACCATTCACATAGGCATACTTAGAGACAAGTAATGAATACATTCCATAATAAAACAGACATGGTGTTCATAATTAAAATTAAAGCATTCAAAGTAAGATAAACACTTATCTTAATAGATGAACCAACTAGTTGTAGGATTCAAACATTCATCCATACATAGGCTCTCTATTGTACTTAATCTCTCTACAATAGAGGCCACCCTTGATCTAGGGCTATCAATCCACGAGGGTCATGTGCTCTGCAACTCTCCACTCAACCCAACCACTCATAGGCTAATTAGGCGTCCCACTCTACCCAATCCCTCATGCAACCTCCTAGTGCAGAAAACCCTTCCAAATATGTCTCAATCCAAAATACTAATCCCCCATCAGCTTGCATAGCACAAGGAACAACCCCCTTCTATGATTTAACAGTCCCCTTGGAATCCTCAAGTGCTATATCATAGGACGGTTAGGGAGTCTTAGTAATGGGACTCTAAGGAATGCAACATGCATATAAGGTCTCCCTAGAGGCTCATTGTCCCATTACACTAGTCTTGAGTTTTATCATCATGTCTTAGGGAATTCTAGGACAACTCCACAACACAATAAGTATTCCCTCCCCCCCTTAGTACAATGGTACAATTAAGATACCCACTCTACAATTAGTGTGAAGAGACAACACGCAAAACCCAACATCGTAGTCCTCGACTCAAACTAATAGGTTCAAGATAAATCCATACAATTGGTCAACCTGTGACCTCAATGATCCAGTAAAATAGTACACACAATGATCCACAAAATGATGGTCGATTTCTGACCATACATCTCTCCACAAAACCGTGAACAGAATGGTCAACCACTCTTTCCAACATAAACGAGTTCCTAGAATTTTGTATGTATGATGGAAACTATACAAGTGTCCACCCATCAAGTCTCTCTCTCTTAACTTCCACTTATCTTAATTATACATGCTCAATCCCTTACATAATAAAGATTTAATAGACCTTAGAGTAAATAGCATTTTTAGTTTTAGGTGAGTCAAAGGGAATACATAAACTAGGGTCACTCCCCTTCGGTTCTTCTCTCACCCTCACCACTTGTGGATTCATATCCCCCCGTATATTTTCGTTCGATCCTTCCTGTATCCATTTAGGAGTTGTTTATTAATTCTTAAAAAAATTATACACATTAAGCATCCTGGTCATCCAAACCAATGTCTCGGGATCCCAACCTATTCATAATATTTACACATTACATATGGGGGGAAAAAGGGATGTTACATGTATTACATGTAGCCATCAAATTTATTTATTTATTTTACCTTGGCATATGGAAATATCATGTAGTTGAGTCTTACAACCCATTGTTGTTAATAGTTGGTCGTTAAAGTAACTCATACCCATAGGTTTGGATAAGTGTCTCACACCATCAAGTTCAAATTGGTGGTTGACACCATTAGAACCAAAAACATATGGCATAAGTCCTTTAAGAAAAAACACTTCCCTTTTATTGATAGTGTCATGTTCACATCTCCTTGATTAGATGTGTCATTTCTTATCTTCTCGATCCTTATAATTTATTTATTAAATATGCTAGAACAATTTTTTTAGCTATGATAATTGATGTTACTAAAATTTGTTGGAAAATTGTGATATATAATTACACTCAGTCATATAATCTCAACACCAAAATTGAGAGCAACTGAGCCAACGCAGTGGCTTGCACTGGTCTTGGAATTGTCATTGTGTCTTTCATGCTATGTTGAATGCTTAAATAGATAAGTATATTCCACATCACTTTGAGTTGGGATCTTTGCAACATGTCATGAATGTATAAATGCAATTTTTTAAATGGTGACAACCAATTTAGGTTTAAAATCCATTCAAAACAATTAATACAATGGTTTAAATGATTGCCTATTGTTGTGTTAAGCAACAAATTCCCCAAAAGAGTGTGAAAATAACATAAATAGACCAGAAAGAGTAATCCATGCCTTAATAATGAAGAAAAGAGATGAATAGCAAGCCTCTTCAAGGGGGAAACCTCCTTATACAATGTACTAAGTACACAAGACAAGAGAAGTTGGGATGATTCAAATGAAAATGTCTCCTTCCTATATATATGAGATAAAGAGGTACAATTACCACTAATAGACCCAAGTCGACATCAATAATATGTAATGAGCCATAATATAGGGGGTAATGTGCCAATATTTAGGGCTGAACGTGCCCCTCCCCTTTAGACAAGTGTTTTCCTCAATACTTGATTAGTTGTGGATGATTCTGTATGAAGGATTCATCTTCCCATGTAAAATATTCAACTGGTAAGTTCTTCCACTTGATGAGGTACTCAATAATAGCCTGATTGCATAGTTGTTTGGTCCTTATTTCTGTTATTTGCTCAGGTTCCAATATGTCTTTTCCTTCTTCATCCATCTCCAACAAGATAGTTTGAATTGGGATCTTGTCTCCTATTACCTTCGTTAAGCAAGAAACATGGAAAACTGGGTGTACCCTTGAAGATGAAGGGAGCTCCAATTTGTAAGCCATACTACCAATCTTTTGCAACACTTTATAAGGACAATAGTACTTGGGTGCTAATTTATTGTCTTTATTTAGTTTCTTGAGGGAAATCTATTTGTAAGGTTACAGCCTAAAAAATAGCCACTCCCCTTCCGCAAAAATCCTTTCACTATGATGTTGATCTGCTTGTTGTTTCATCCTATTTTTTTACCTAACCAGGTTGTCCTTCAGTAACTGGAGAATTTCTTGATGGTGCTCTAGGTGATCTTCCATAGCGTGAACTTTAGATTTTCCTTTTAGGGAGATGCGATAGATGGAGGATGGTACCCATAAAGTGCCATAAATGGAGACATTTTTTATGATGTATGGAAGGAATTATTGTACCACCATTATGCCAAGGATAACCATTTCACCCACTATGTTTGTTTGTTAGATGCAAAACAACGAAGATAGCCTTCTAAACATTTTTTCACTATCTCAGTTTGTCCATCAAATTGAGGATGATAGGATGAACTATGAGCCAATTGGGTACCCAAACAAGAAAATAGTTCCATCCAAAAATTTTCAGTGAAAATTGGATTTTGATCACTTATAATAATCTTCAGGTTTCCATGTAACTTCTGAATTGTTTCCATGAAGGCTACAACAACTGTACTTGCATTCAAAGGGTGTGAGAGTGCACAAAAATGTGCATACTTTGTGAGTCTATCAACAAACACCATAATAACATTCTTCCCTTTTGACTTGGGTAGACCTATGATAAAATCCACCAAGACTTCCTCCCAATGTTGACAAGGCATTTCTAATGGTTATAAAAGAACTGGGGTCTTAACTATTTCAACCTTATTTTGTTGGAAAACCAAATATTATTCCATGAATCTTTGAATATCATATTTAAGACCTTCCCAAAAAAATCCATTCTTGACCCTATGGTACGTTTTTAGGAATTCTGAAATCCCACCAATAGGAGAGGTGTATAATTCCAAAATGATTTTTTGTTTGAGTTGGGAGTTCTTACATATATATATATAAGCAATCCTTATACCATAGTGAATAATTTTTCCACACAAAAGTATCTGATACACTCAGATCCTTCTGTAGCTTTTGATGAGCGTCCACATAGATTGGTCATTCTTCTAGTCTTCCCTTTCTTCTATTACGCAATCAGGTTGTATAATTGAAATCACACAAAGTAATGCCTTAACATCCTCATCTTTTCTGGACAGTGCATCTGCCACCACATTCTACTTCCATTTTCTATAGATGATTTCAAAGTAATATCCCAACATCTTGGTTAACCATTTATGTTGCTCTTTTAATAGTTGTAGCACCTTGTCAACATGTTGAACATGTTCTTCCCAAGCCTTGCTAGAGATTAGTATATCATCAAAAAATACCAACACAAATTTTCTAAGGAAGGACTTGAAAATGGAATTCATCAAACCTTGAGATGTAGAAGGTGCATTTGTAAGGCCAAAAGGCATGACCAAAAATTCATAATGAACTTCATGAGTTCTGAATGTTGTTTTAAGTATGTCTTCTTCCTTCATTCTAATCTAATGATACCCTGAACGGAGATCCAACTTTGTGAAGTAAGTTGCTCCATGTACTTCATCCAACAATTCATCAATGACAGGATTGAGAAACTTATCTTTAATGGTGATCTTATTGAGCTCTCTATAATCTGGACACATACTCCATGATCCCTCCTTCTTGTGTACCATTACCACTGGTGTAGAGTATGAACTTTGGCTACGCCTAATTATTCTAGCCTCTAAAATTTCTTTGCTCAATTTCACTCTTCTAGACATAGCGGTATAGGTGAGGTCCGATGTGAGGAGGAATACTTCCTGTAATTAAGTGAATAACATGATCAAAATCTCAAGTAGGTGGAATACCTTTTGGAATATCTTCAAATGCCTTGGAATTCTTATTAATATCACTTTGTAGATCCATGGGAATAAGAGGCTTAGATGTTTTAACATCTAGTGAACATAATTGTGCAATTATACCTTGACATCCCTTTTTCAACAATTGTTTCATACCATTAGAGATTATCACCTTGCTTGTCTTCCCTGTGATGCCCCTTAATTCAAATTATTTTCCTTCCCATGAAAATTTCTTGAAAATTAAAAGCCATTGTTCCTAACGATTGTAACCATTGAAACCCTAAGAGAACATCAACACCACCCATTGGGATAGCAATCATTGTCCACTATAAATACATATTCCCCCATAGTAAGATTGATATTATGGCATTTCCCTGAGCAATTGATAGTTCCTCCATCTGCAATCTTTACTTGAAATTATGGTGTTGGATGTACAAAGCAATTGAGAGCTTTGGCTAAATTACAGTGAATGAAATTATGAGTATTACTACAATCAATCAACACTGTTACCTTTTTCTTTTTGATATATCCTTCGATCTTTAGAGTTTGGGGGGTGCTAATTCCATACAATGCATGACAAGATATGGTGGGAGTAATCTCTTCTATTTTTGCAGCTTGAGATGATTCATGTTCTTTTGCTTCCCCTCTTCACAATATATGTAGAATAATTTCTTTTCACCACACTTATGTCCCTTACTATACTTGCTACCACAATTAAAGCCTAGACCTTTTTATCTTCTTTCATCAAGTTGTTGGGGTGTCAACCTTTGAGGTGGGTTAGAAGAAGGAACGTTATTCTATCTATATGTGTTGGAAGTGGCGCTTTTAGTATCCATCGCCATATTTTTACTTTCAAGCTTCCTTTCCACCATGAAATCCTTCTCTAAGGATGTTGGTTTGAAGAGGTGCACCTCATGTTGGATGTTATCCTTCAAGGATCCAATAAAGAGATCCAACAATTTATCATCTGGTACGTCCTACACTCTGAGACTCAACCTTTGAAATTGTTGAATGTGCTCGCTTACTAGAACTTTTTGCCTTATATTTATCAATTGTGTAAAGAAGGAATTGCTCCTAACATCATCATGGTATGATATCAACTCTTCTGTAAAAATGGACCAATAGATAATGGATTTATTTTGCATTTACAAAGCAATTGGTGCCACAAAAACTAATCAGGTTCTAAATATAGAGATGTAATAGGTACCTTTTGGAGATTTGACAACTGTGTATATCAAAGAATTGCTCCATCTGGAATATCCTTGTTATTGGGTCATTTCCATCAAACTTCCTTATGTCAATACTGGGGAGTTCAATACCCCTTTGGGACCATCCCATGTTACTTTCATTATTAGAATCAATTCTTCTTGGAATATTCTTATTATTTGAGGGTTGCTCAACATGGACACTATCTTTATTTTCCTGAGTACCTGGAGACACATCATTACCCGTAGGGATATTTTCCTTTGAATTTTGTAGGATATTAGCAATCCTTTTAATATTCTACTCCATATTATTATGCATATGTCCCATAATATTCTTCTCTAAATTAAGTAAATCAATCGTTTTCACATGCCCTTTAATCATATCTTCCAACTTGGACACTCGAAAAGATAGGTATTCACTTTCATTGTTCATGGTGCTGGGGTTATGTTTAGGAATTTCCTTTTATAAACAAACTTAGCTCTGAAATTTTATTCAATTATTATTTAAAATAGTTTTAGGACAGAACATGTTTCTGCTCTTTCTTTTTATTTTAAACCTTGAAATTTAATTCTTCAAAACTACTCAACGAAAAACTAAACCCTACTCTTAAACCATACATCTATTATCAACTTTTTGTATAATATTTCTTAACACAGGAAATCGTATAAACTCTACAAACAACATTTAAAAATTTAAATTAAAATCAAGAAAACTCAGAGTTATAATATTTAAACCATTAACCCGGTTTGGAAAGAAATCACACTAAACCAAATTTAATCAACCTTAAAACGGTAATGACAATCATACATACAATTTAAAGAAATCGAATTTATCTTTTCTTCTTAAACCCTATATCTTTCCTTCTACGTTATTCTTTCAACGCAAACGTTTTATGCCAAACAGTGATTGAATCATTAACATAAAGAAACCTAAGATCAAACCCTATAGAGATCAACCCATGCCATCAACATTCCATATTTTACATAGAGAACCCAGCGTTGGATGGAAATCCACGCTTCTGTCAACTAATTATTTAAAATGAGAAAAAAATGCACAGGAAAAGCCGTGGTTTGGCTTTACAGCCTACTTAATTAACTTACAAAAATTTTACCAATTAAAAAGAGACCCAGGAGCATCTATAGGCTAGAGTCACGTTGATTGCGTTTGAATGAGGCATCCTAACTAGAAAACCAACTATTATGCAAAGAACCAGTAATCAAGTTTTACCAAACTATTATTGCTATCATTGAATCTATCAATTAGAATAAACATTCATCATAAATCACGCATAGGTAGTTTGATACCTTACGGTCAAGCCAAATGATTTGAAAGCAAAATTTTTAAATAAAACAGAGTTTATACATCCTAGAATTTCATAGGTTGGGATCGAATCCCTTAACCAAACCAATAGACTCAAGAATGAGTCGCGAGGACACCAGCCAACATTCAAACCTCCTAACGTTCTAAAACTCAAATCGATTTAACAACGTACAACTGAATTAATTTATTAACTATTAAAATCCAAATGTATCAACGTTTTGACAGAGCTGGAATCCTGGTCCAGTTTAACCAATAAAAGAGAAACACTACGATTCCATTCAAGTTTTACCAGTCACTTTAACCATCATTATAAAAAGACGCAGAGTAGCCAAACTTACAACAAGACTTCCATAGAATAGAGACTTTCATGTTCATAAAAAATTACCCAATTCATTTAGCAAAATCAATAATACAGAGGCCAAATTTATTCAACCACACAGTCTGGAACATTGTTTTCACCATTAACCCTAAAACTATGAAACATTCAAACATAACCTTGCCCCCAAGATTACATCTCAACAGACAACGATGGAGAATTAAAAGAGTATTTACAACATAAGAAGTGGCTCATAAAATGACTTGTGACTCCCAAACAAGCCATTAAACCCTTCCCACTATTCAACCACATTCACACCATAGAAAGTGTAGTTTCAGAGTGCCCAGGTCTTACCAAGACCCATGGCGCCCAACATCCATGACAAGGTACACTCAGCATAATCTAAACCCACCTTCAGACCTACATCGAGACCCTCCTATCAAGCAAACACAAGACATGGATTAAAAACAAGCTACAATAATAGAAATCAAAATACTAAATTACAGTACAAGAGTTTGGGAACCTTATGGCTTACCTTCTCATCAACGCACTGCTGCAAGCACCCTATGCTTTGTTTAGGTGCAGCATCTCTCCAACAATGGCGAATGATGACAGCCTTTGATCTCTACACCCCACATGACCAACGGAGAGCAAAAACTCCACGTGGATGAATGCACTAGGGATTTTACCCATCCAAGCCAGCGTGGACTCCAAACTCGTGATGTTCACATGGGCTTCATTAAAGCCCCAACTACCCCACTATCATCGAATTCTTTTACCAATGCTCATAGTTAGGAGCTTGCCTATGTTGCAAGCGTTTTGGGTAAAGGTTTATAATATGTAAAACTTATGATAGCCTTTGTTTAAACTAATGTTTAATATTTACCAACAAATAGTTCACCTAGTCATCCTTAGGGAACCTGCATACAAGTAGGTTAATTTCTGACTTAGCTCACATAGAGCTAAGTAAGACTCGAGGCTCTGTCAAGCTCATCTCATTAAATAGGAAAGACAAGCAGAGATCATTAAACTATGAACAAGTAGAAGTATCAATACTTAAACACAAGTCAAGCATAGACAAACCTCAAGGCTATAATAATTACCATAAAATATGAAGTAATTCAACAACACGGGAAAAATAAACACCGGTGCAGAGTACAAGAACAATACATGAACAAAAGACATAAATATGATAGCAGGATAACAAACCACCATGTGTTAGACAACGACAAGAAACCAGGTTAAGTTTTCAAGTATCTTTTGCATTAAGTTCTTTTTAGTGTTGAAGTTAATTTTGTATAACCATTAGGTTTCAAGTGACGATAATATCGCACACAATTTTTTTAATTTTTTTTTACAGTTTTAGGGACATTACAAAAACCATAAATAAAAAAATATATAGCAAAAATTTTAATATGACTTGTTTTGAAATCGTCAAATCTTTGATACCAAATGTTAAGCAACAAATTCCCCAAAAGAACATGAAAAGAGCATAGATAGACCATAAAGAGTAATCCACGCCTTAATTATGAAGAAAATATATGAATATAAAGCCTCTTCGAGGGGGAATCCTCCTTATACAATGCACTAAGTACACAAGACGAGACAAGTTGAGATGATTCAAATGAAAAAGGTATCCTTCCTATATATAGGAGACAAAGAGGTACAATTACAACTAATGGACCCAAGTTGACATAACTAATATAATAATACTAATGAGAATTACCACTAATAGATCCAATCCGACATCAATAATATGTAATGAGCCATAATATAGGGGGTAATGTGCCAACATTTAGGGCTTAACATCTTGAGATGGTTGAAACAAATTAGCTAAATTTGATTGGATCATTTAATAATTCAATTTCTTATAGTAGTGGGATGAACTATTTATAAATGTAACCCCATAGAGGAAGATATTATGTCATTGTTTGTAAGCATGTTGGGTCATTTGAAAATCTCCTTGTGTGAGCAACAAAATACATGAAATACATGTTGCTTTGCCCTCTGGATGTTTCCCTGAAAAGGGTTTTACTACGTAAATCTAATGTATATATTGTGTGTTTGCCATTGCCTTTTATTTTCTTCACTGCATATTATATCTATGGCTGTATATCCTTACAACATGTCATGAATGTATAAATACGTGTTGAAAAGGTGACAACCAATTTTGGTAAGTTGTTAAAAACAATTAGTATGGTGGTTTAAACAATAAAGAAAAGAAAAGGAAGTGGCAAACACACAATATACACAACATATTTATGTGGTAAAACCCTTTTCAGGGAAACATCCACAGGACAGAGAAATTTGTATCTATTTGCTCAAACAAGGATATTTACAAATGGCCCAGTGGGCTTACTTCCCATGACACAATATCTACCTCTATGGGCTTACATTTATAAATCCTTCATCCATAGTTACAAGAAACTGAATTAGGTTGTCGCATTTAATACTTTAGTTTTAATTGTGGGATGGAGAATTTATAAATGTAATCCCATAGAGGAAAATGAATCATCGATTGTAACACTATAAGTAAAACACTTTCTAGTGAAGTTTTTTGTGGGCCCTTCACAAAAAAGAGCCCATTTATATGTTTATAGTGTAGGTTTCTAGCGGAGGAAAGCGGGAAGAGGTTTTAGCAAAGGCTTTTAATCAATGTGTATACACATACAACAAGCATCGGTGCACTACATAACATGATGCACCAGTGCACCCAAATAGTAAGAGCACCGAAGTCTTAATATCTCATTGCAATTTGAAAAAAATGTGTTTAAAAATCAATATGAAACTATCTGATGCATGGCAGTGATAGTAACGCACTGGTGCGTAATACAATATACCACATTGAGTTCTGTCAAAATAGCTCACCACAGTCTAGAAAAATACCTTTTTTTATTTTTTCCTACAACATAAATAGTAACGCACCGGGGCGTGAGGTAGTAAAATGCACTGATTAAAAGACAAAAAACATAGGTTTTTTTTAAACAAAAAAGTTGAATGGTGCTCCCTATATACCTAACTTCCCCAGTGCACCAACAACACTAATGAACCAGGGAGCCTAATTATGAAGAGCACCGAAGTCAGAATAGATTGATGCAATTTGAAAAAATATGTTTTATTTTTTTATTTTTCCCGGCAAAACTTGTCAGTGTGTGTTAAGGACATAAACGCACTGGGGTGTGAGGAAGTAAAACACATCGATTAAAAGACAAAAAATATAGATTCTTATTTTGTTAAACAAAAAAAGGAATGGTGTTCCCTATCTACCTAACCACCCTAGTGCACCAACACTGCCAACGCACCAATGAGCTTAATTATGAAGACCAAAAAAGTCAAAATAGCTTGATGCAATTTGTAAAAATATGTTTATTTTATTTTTCCCAACAAAACCGTTCAGTGCGTAGGAATGATATAGAGGCACCATTTCATTTAACAATCCAATGCACCGCTTCATGTGAAAATAACCCACCCTCAACTAGGAGAAAAACTTTTTTTTTTCTTTTAAATTCAATAGAGCATACCAATGCATTATAAATACATAGATGCATTGGTGCCTAACATAGTACAATGCACAGACTTATAATACAAAAATATAACTTTTTCTTTCTTTTGTAAAAATAGAAAAACCTAATAGTGATCTTCTATAATGGGAAGCACACTGGTGCACCACAAATACAAGGCGCATCAGTGTGCCACTAAATCGAGCGCATTGGAGTACGGTAAAAAAAATACAACACAAAAAATAATTTTTACCCAATTGTCATTACTGCAAACCGCTTAATACCACCTAAGCACTGATGTTGTGCTTTATTGCTTAACGTGCGCCACCATTAGTTCTCATTAGTTGTCAGATTTCTCCCATCCTTTTATTCATCAATGGAGTTCAATTTTTTCTAAATTGTTGGAAAACATCATTTGTTGTGTACATGGCATCCATGTCTCCTCGTCGAGCAAGAGTCTAGGTAATGTCTTTATGACCTTCTTATTTACATTTTTAGTGGATTAAAAATCCAAATTTAGCTTGAATTTGTCATTTAGAAAAGATCATGCAGTGCATTTCTATAGTTCGGCTTGCACAGATAATATTGTTTCTTTGTGTGTAAAAATAGAGGAACAAGTAACGGGATGCCGAATAAAAAAATGAATGTACCACACCATCTACGGTATGTTAACATAAAATGAAATGCATCATCCATGGTGCATTTAAGTAAACGTAACACATCGTCATTGAAATCATAAATATATATTTTTTAAATCTCGATGCTTTGTATATATAGAGGTGCGTCGATATATATACAGAGAACCTTATAAAGAAAAAAAATAGATCTATATTTTAAAGACATTGGTGCTCTACATATAATGATGCACCGCCCTAGTCCATATAGTTATATAAAGAGCACCAAAAATGTATAAATTTTAAAAAGTATGTTTTTATTTTTTTTCAAACTTAACGGTTCTCTGTATATATACGGATGCACCACTTGCAATGCATCAATATATATAAAGTGCACTGTATAAATAAAAAAAACACTAAAATGATTTTTCTAAGACATTGATGCTATAGATATATTGATGCACCGCCCCTAATGCATATCATTATATCAAGTGCATCGAAAATATATAAATACAAAAATAAACTTTTATTTTTTCAATGATATCAGTGCTATGTATATAAATGGACACACCACTAGTGGTGTATCCATATATATATAATGGACCGTAAAATGAACAAAAACTAAATTTAGTTTTCCAAGGCATTGGTGCTATATATATAATGATCTATCGCCAACGGTGCATATATATGTATACAATGCACCAAAAATATACAAATACAAAAAAATATGATTATATTTTTTCAAATATTATACGCACCATCGACAGTGCATCAATTTATATAAAGCACATTGTATAAAGATAAAAAACAGTAAATTATTTTTTTGAAGACATCAATGCCCTAGATATACTTACACACCGCCCTGGGTGCGTATAGATATATATACAGTGCATCGAGAATATATAAATTAAAAAATTATGTTTTTATTTTTGTAACGATATCAATGCTTTAGATTTATTTAAGCGCATTGTTTACAGTGCAATTGTTTATGCAAATCAAATTAATCACCAATAAAATTTAATTATACATGCACTAATTATGGTGTAGTGTAGATATTTTAAAGCACCGCTGGTGCCATGATTAGGTTTCAAAAGCATCATTGGCAGTGCGATTATGTTTCAAAATGTACTTTAATCAATCTTTTTATGTTTTATATGTGTGTGTGTGTGTGTGTTTCTAACAAAATTTATATGTGAATCAGAGACAGGAGAGATGAGAGCAATAACGACGACTCAACTTGTATAATTTTGTACGACAGTGGGAGGCCCGTGAAAAGGAGATGGATTTTCTCCCTCACCCTATTACAACACATACTTGAGTCTTCTTTCATATTATTGGCATCCTCAAGTTTTATGAGGAGGTTGCATCCCTGAGGGGGCACTCACAATTATTGAGGTTGTTGATCTGTCATTGGGATCGACGTCGATAGGCATTTAGGTTGGGTCCCGATCTATGGTTCCATCCCATTGAGGAGGACATCTACTTCATTACTATACTATCCAAGACATGGTAGTATTTTCCCCATTTTCCTGATGTCCTTCTTGGCATTTTAGCATCCAGTCAGTTGGCATACATTTAGAGATATCTCAGTGAGGATGCCACTACCCCTAATGACTTCAAGGTAGTTGATGGCCAATTGCAGATAGCTTCATTTGCTGCAGAGAAGGTTAGGTAACTCTCTCTCTTTGTCACAATAGTTTCCCACTACACATCTGATGGGAAGCACATTAGTTGGCCCCTATTAATTATGTTTATTCTTTAGTGCAAAGTCCTAGATGCATTAGCTGGTCTACCATTTTTTTGTGATATTTTTGTTTTTCTTTGGATTGTTGTCATGCTATGTTTGATGGAAGGACCATGCTTCCCATTTGATTCATGATTATTTTTCTTATTTTTTAGAGGGTTTTGGTCACTTGGTTATTAGTTGATTTCCACCCTCCTAAGCCGATGACCAAGGCATGTATGCACATGTGGGGGCATACATTGCGCAAGAGGGGCCAAGTAGATTTCCTAAATATGACCACTCTAGAGACACTATGTTTGCTTTCCAGTGAAGACGATCACACCATGGATCTTTTGGTGTACCCATATGCAGGGCTGGATTTGTGAGAATGTCCCAACATCCCATTTACCCATAATGAGCCACCAAACACCAGAGATAATATTAGTGTTATGCTTTGATTAATCTAGTTGCATTTTATTGTCTTATTTAATGCAAATGTAATTTATTCTAACATTTTATTTGAATTGTTTAATTAATTTGTCTAATTATTATTATGTATTATTTTGTAGATATTGGAACTTATGTTGGGGAGGTTCCTCCCCAACATGATGAGGGCATGGATGAGGCTGATGAGGTGCCTCGATTATAGAGACTCGGCCCGCAATGCATGCCAAACAATATATTTCACCAAGAGGTGGCAAATTGTATATGGATTGTTATATCGACTGGGAGTGCACCCTGTACCATATAACTAGATCCTATGGGACCCATACCTCTCAAATATATAGAGGACCTTATTGTATGATATGACATCATTGATGTGTCATATTGTTGATGTGATGATCAACCTACTAGAGAGGTGGAGGCCTGCTCATAATTCTTTTGATTCATATGATGAGGGCGATGATCTTCCACCTCCTCCTCATCCTCCTCAGAGAGCCAAACGACAACCATCTCCTTCACCTCCTCCTAGTGAAGTTGACCGACCACCATCTCCTCCTCCACAAGTTGATCGACCACCCTCTCCTCCTCACTGAGTCGACCCACCATCATCTCCTTCTCCATAGGTCGATCGATTACCCTCTCCTTCTCACTGAGCCAACCCACCACCATCTCCTCTTCCACAAGTCGATCGACCACCCTCTCCTACACACCGAGTAGACCGATCGACATTTCTTTCTCACATAGTCGACCCACCACCATCTCCTACACTGCTACACAGTTTTATAGATACAATGGTTGCATCAGGTCATTTAGATATTCATGGAGAGATATATGATCTGCTTCATTCTACATTTTTATCTGGTGGAGGCAGTGATGCCTCTGGATCTGCTAGTGGAGGTACTAATGCCTCTGGCTCCAGTGGTGGACCCATTAGCTCATAACAGTTATCGATATCATGTATATATATGACTTTTATATTTGACTTGAGATGTATATTTGACATATATTATGATTTTTATACTATTATTCATATATATTATGTTTTTTACATATCATGTTGATGTTGATGTTGATGTTGATGTATATCATGTTGATATTGTTCATGTATATTTATGTCTTTTCATGTCATGTTGATGTTGTTTGATTTATAAAAAGTATTATGTGTCAGTGATCTAAATTAGAGATGCAATATAATGTTTGACTCTAGTTAAAGATCATTTAATGTCATTTTGTTTTAGTAATTATTTAATGTTATTTTTTTGTAGTAATTATTTAATGACATTATACGATAATAAATTTAACTATCTAACTATTTGTTTTAGAAATGCATTGTTTAATTGATTTAGTTAGATGGCTAACGAGTTAAGGTATGATTTTACTACGTTAATAGTTTATTTCTTTTTTTTAACGGAAACGACCAATAACTTTGATTATATATAAAAAAAAGGGAAATTACATCACAAAAGACTGATCATATTACTCCCATGAGAGGAATACATCCATCACTCCAATTTCATCATGTTCCAACTGATAATTATCATGATACCTTCCTGTCCTGTGAAAAATATAGCATCTAACAAACTTCCCTAGGAGGAGTATGCAGAAGAAGAACATTTCTGATAGACTGTCTTATACAAAATATGGGCATTAAGCCCTACCAAGATGCCAACAAAACAACTAGAGCCTATACTAGAAGTAGCAGAGTTCCTTTCCACAATACTAGAAAGCATAAATAACATAATAAAACTAGAGAAGCCAACTCGTGACCAGAGTAGACAAGCTACTAATGAGGACCAACGTTCATGGCCGTACCCACAGAGCCTGCAGCAATATTCTTCTCAGTGCTGATATCCATGAAATTCCCAGCTGTTTCCATGAACTTTTGCAGCTTCTCCATCTTTCGGATGATGTCCTTAAGTTCACTGCTAGAGACTTTAATCTTCCAAGCCTTGCAGGGATAAGCCAGAACCAGGGTCTCCTCCAAATGTTCAATTTTCTCAGCCACACAGATGTTCTGAGCTTTAACCTCAGAATGGGAAGCGGTTGCAAAGTTGTAGAGATGGGAAATTACTTTCTTAAACTCAATATTCTCACCACGAATCATCCTCACCTGCAACTCAATTTCCTGCAAATGATCCATAAAATCCACCTCAAACTTATAAATGTTTCGCTTCCCATCCTGTCTGGTGACATTTCCTACCCCTGCGTGCCTACGATAGGGGCCAAGTCTAGGATGGCTCTCAATTTCAACTGAATCACCCCACATTTCCTCCGGCTGAACACCCTTGCTATACCCAGCATTGGGGTCTCTTCCGGGCTTACAGCACCTGCCACAAGTAAGCTTCACATATCCTTGGCAGTGCCCAACAGCACGATAGTATCTTTCTCCACCATGCCCAACTCCACGATGAGCCATGATACTTCCAACACCAAGACCATTCCAGAAACAAATAGCAAAGGCAGACCGTTCAGGGCGACAGGAAGAAGGGAGGCGAAGGAAGAATGTGGTCTGAAGGTCATCCAAAAGCGAGGATATACCATGCCATCTAGCCTGCATGCTAGCCAACCGAAAAAATGTTGGGGAACAATAAATTAGTGCGAGCGAGGGGGACAATCTAGGGAGAGGAGGGCCGTCGAATTTCCATGGGAGAGTTCCCAAGAATTTGCATTAATGTTGCAATTCAAATGAAAATTATCCATAATTGAAGGAGTGGGATGATTATAGGGTCATAAAATCAATCCCAAAGGCATATCCTTGGTTCAAGGGATCCAAGAGTTTTCCAAATTTTCATTATCAAGCCTTAGAATTCCGTAGGATATCTCGAATCCACTATTCGCCATCTCATCAGCTTTACCATTTAGTTCCCGCAAAATATGAAGGAATTTGAGCTCCTGGAAGTCGTTACTGTTTTGCAGAGCAGGAGATGATGCAATTTGGTAATGGGGTCTTTCCTTTTGGCAATAATATGCCTGGCTTCTCTAATTATGATTAATGAATCTCCTAAGACCCGGAGTTTCTTTATTCCCAGGCTTGCTGCAATCTCCAACCCTTTGATGAGTCCTAACCACTCTGCATCATTATTGGTCTTCCTCCCAATGCCCCAGGCAAATTCTTTTTGCTTGTTCCCCGTGGAGTCAAGAATTACCCCCCCCCGCGCCTGCCAACCCTGGACGTTAATAGTTTATTTTGACAAACTTTAAATTTTATAATTAAAATAGTTTAATGAAATTTATATACTAAATTAATTTTATTTAAAAAGAAACGGTATGAATATAAGTGCAAATCAACGATGACTTCTTTAGCATTTAACAAATAATAGAAAAATTAGAAGAAAAATATATTTCTTGAATACACATTTATTTTGAGGTATCTACTCAATAAATGTATAAAGTAGATGCCTATGTTAATGTGTTTGAATACCTCAATGATATAATCAATATATAACAAGAGCCATGAGGTGGCAATGTCCCCCGAGTTGCTAATAGAAATAACAACCATTGCTATAAGACAAAAGCTATAAAAATATGATACTCTTTCCAAAAAATTGTAATAGGAAAAAACATTATTTTGCCACAAAACTACTTAGCCATCGAAAGTCAAATTAATTTTATATTGTGTTAGTGTTTTAAATTTTTTATGTGGTTGATGTGATATTTATAACAATAATTTATTTTTTAAACTATGATCTTACTAACCATTGAATGATCATAACTAAAGTGTGAACTGGTGTATGCAATTTTTGTGATTTAAATTTAATCATCATCAAAATCTACACAAATTTATAAAAATAAACTTAATAATTAAAATACGTATTAACATCGCATTATTCATCTATAATATAGTTTAGCAGAGCGAATATGTGTATGCCCTTAAATTAGTAAAAGCATATAAATGTGAAAGATGTCACTTAGATTATTGCATTTCATATGCCCTTAAATGAGTAAAAGCATGGAAATTTGAAAGATGTCACTTAGATTATTGCATTTTCTATGATTGTTCGCTTAGACTTTGCAAAGTTCTTATGTAGTTTCGGGTTACAATAAGTAATAATGGGAGTAATTAGAACGTGTATATTGATCATTTGATTTTAATTATGTATCTTTTTATTATGTAATAGAGATATATGAGCTTATTTATAGCAATTTATCACTCCATGAAGAACATATATATATATATATATATATATATATATTGATCCTTTGTTTTACCAGTTCTATTACTTGACAATATATATGTCAAGTAAAAATAGAAACATTTTTTGTATCTCTAAATATGTATTAAAAGATTAACCTTATATAAATAATTTTTTAAATTAATTTTGATTAAAATTTACAAATCAAGCTTTATGACATTTAACAAAATATATGTTCTTATATAAAATAGGAATCTAGCTCAAACTTAAACCAAATATTTGTAAATATGACATCAAGCTAGTATATGACATAGGGATTCTCTCTCTCTCTCTCTCTCTCTCTCTCTCTCTCTCTCTCTCTCTCTCTCTATATATATATATATATATATATATATATATATATATATATATATCCTGTTTCTCATATATATATAAGCATGGGAAACTCAAAGACAGATGGAAAAAAACATAGAACAACAATAAACACAATAGACAAAAAGTCGAGATACTCCTACACCAGGGACATTAATATCATTGAGATAATTAATCATACCTAATAATTTATTGTCATCAACAAGGTATTCAATGCGACTGAATAAACCAAATGCTTTCATAAATGACATAACATAAAATTTGTTGCCATGTCGAAAACATATTCATGTTTTGCTAAAAGAAAACTGTTAGTATTTATATTCACAATTTAGGTCAAAATGTTCTAATTTAATATTTGAAGGAAATGCATAAATATTTGCAATACAAATGAATTAAGCTTGCCATACAAAGGATCGTAAGCCACCCCAAAAAAATTGTCTGGGCTGAACTTTAAAGTTGAAGTTCATCACCAAAACATTGACAATTTATTATTGGATTTAAAAAAATAAGCTCGTCACCAATAATTTCATATATGCAATATGGACTAAATCAATATACAAAATCATAAACTCTATAAATTTAAATCAACCAAAATATGCAATGCCAAAATTGAGTTTTATTTCTACTCGATCTACACAGAAAGGAGCAATAAATGCACCAATAAGGGATTTATTGTCAAGTTAACTCTCTAAATATCTATTCAAATCATTGTTTCAAGATGACATCTTTTCTGTTTGCATGATATGTGAGAAACATCTATTCGCTTTGAAGTGTTTTGTCATGTTGCTTCCTATTCATTAAGAGCTAATCTCTTACATACACACAATATATACACTCCAGTCTGCAGATGTGGACAAAGCACATGCATAGATTCAGTGAGTAAGTGAATATTTCCATTCCATCCATTATAAAAGATCTGTATGTTGTTACTTGCTCTTTTGAGCTTCATGCATTGCCTGCAGGAAAATCACAAATAGAAGCATGGATTTGAATCAGAGGATCATTGTTATATGCATCCAAAAAAATAGAATGAACAGATGAAAAAAAATGCATATAAACTTGTAGGAGGCATTCTTTCGTAGTTGCTCACTGTTTCAAAAATGATGTTAAATGCATCCTGTCCATTTTCAGAGATGAAATATTCTACTGTGGCTTTTTCCTTGGGACTTTGGATATCTTGAATCTTACTACCCCTAGACCCCAACTTGTCCTTCTTAATCCATTGCCTATACTTGATCAAATGTGCCCTCACAAATCTATAATAAATGAACGATTCCCCTCTAAACTGTGGCAGAACTAGCCATGCTATAAAATCCATATTTACAAGATGCCAAAATGGTATCGTGACAGTAAAAACCAACCCATCAGTCTATGCCGCTACAACAACATGGGAAAACAAAAATAAAAAAACATCAAGAACAAATTAAATGCAAAAGGAAATCAACCAGGCATCCACTGCTTACCATGAAATTACTGTTGCTGTTGCCGTTTCTACAAGGGTTAGAAAATATTAGAGTATATAATATGTAAGCAGTAGTACATTTGGGCGTATTTTTCCACGTTTTGAACATTCGTGGATTAATACAATGAAATTTAAGATGTCTTTTCATTTTTTTTATCATGGTGGAAAAACCGTGGAAATATCGACATGTTTTTAATTTTCGATGCACTTTCGTCTCTATATCGACGAACTATGGCTATCTTTGCACACCCACCAAACCAATGCCATCTTCCAACGGCTCTTGGATTTTTACGTGCGGGTCAACTCATGCATTTGCATTGATGGATCGACGATCGTCGATTTATAAATACATACTTTTAAGACAATTTTCGACACATTTTCTATATATATTCTCCATCTTTTAAACCTTGCATCTATTCAAACTGTGCTCATGCCTTTTCATTATTGTGCCTCTTCAAATCTGATAATTAATCTTTTATTTGTGATTCTGTTTATTTCATATTTTTAATTAATTAAAAAAAATTCTTTGGATTTCTTAGGTATGCGGGCTTCATCCATCTGGGCTCTACCTATGCAAGAAACAACCCTATGCCCCTTGCCTCTTCGTGGGCATATGCGGGAAAGCACCTTGTGGGAATGCTTAAGCTCCTGTGGCTTTAACTTTATCCCCTACGGGCTTTACCTCAGCCCCTGCGGGCATCCTTAATTAAGCCCCCGCGGGCTTAACTTCACTCCCTGCGGGCATCCCTAAGCCTCTGTGGGCTTAACCTCAACCCCTGCGGGCATACATAAACCCTTGCAGGCATATTTTATCCCTTGTGGGAATTTCTTTAGCCCCTACAGGCATAATGGAGCTTTTAACCCTTAATACTTTTTATAAATAATCAAGTTTTTCTCTGCTTTTGGGAGACCAATAGCTTGCACGTGAGACCACCAAGGAGGGAACTGATACCACAGTTGGATGGCCAGATCACCAAGGAACATGCCCATGTCATCTGGAAAAATTATCATCACAAGGACACTCTTTGTTGGGCATTTCCAAATTCCATTTCAACTTTCTGATCTTAACACTTAGCCAATTTTTCTTTAGTTCTTAATATGCAAAATAATACTTTTCCTACTTTTGACAGATTGATCTTTTGCATATATGACCATCATAAGGAAAACTGAAAGTGTGGATGGATAGCCACCTCAACAAGGACCATATCCATGTCACCTTTTGAAATTTTTGATACATACACATCATCTGGCGGGCATTTGAAAATAGAACTTCCAAACTGTTAATTCAATACTTAGACAAAATTGTCAAACCCTAGGTCAACATGATGAGATTTTTATTTTCATCACATTTGAAGTGTGAGACACCCAATGTGTAGAGTCCAACAAGGTGATTCCATCAAGATCAATTTCATCCTCTAAAGCTTCTTTCTCTCTCCTCGGTGGGCATTTTACTGGAGTAGTGCAATTTAGTCTGGGAGGCACTTTTGGTAGATCAATATCTTCACCTACAAAAACTCTTTGGAAAAACCATTGATATGGTTGGATGCACCATACAACATTCTATAGATCCATACTCTCAAAATTATTTAACACATCAACCACAAGAGATGGAGGGAATTTTACTGAGGTGACTTAGGCAGTTTTAGTGATTTTACATTTAGACAATTTGTGCACTTTCCTAGACTTGGTCCAATCTGCCTAAAACATTGTTTTGGCAGATCCATAACTTCTCCCTCAGGCACTTTCAAGTCAAGATGAGGACATGGTCAAGTAGAAAAAAACCAACCTACAAGATGACCATATGGTGCAGGCAGTTTCTTCAACCCACAAATTTGGTGGGCATTTCCCTAAGGCCACCTGATCCAGTTTTCCAATGCAGTCATTTTTAGGAATTTCTCCAAAGTTTATCCTGATACCCTATTTTGGAAGACTTATAACTTTATCCTAAAAAGTGCTTGAGGAAAACTGAGACCATGGTCAGGTATACCAATCAACAAGCTACATATTGACCATATGGTGCGGTCGTTTACTTTAACCCATGAATAATGGTAGGCATTTTACTGAGGCCACTTAGGTAGTTTTACTCCCTCTGGTGCAAAATAGCCTGAAACCTTGATTTGGCAGAGTTTTAACTTTGTCATCAAACATTCTTTTTGAGAACTTAGACCATGGTAGGATAGCCTCTTCAACAAGATAAAGCATGGTAGTTTCAGATAATTTTTATCATTCACCTATGAGGTACGACATGCATTTCCCTAAGGCTATTTCGACCAATTTTCCAACACTCAGCCATTTTTCAGAATGTCTAAAACTTCTTGAACCCTTGTTTTGGCAGATCTATAACTTTAATGTCATAAAGCACTCTTTTGAATAAATTAGACCATAGTTAGATAGCCTATTCAACAAGGTATATCTTGATATGATGGTGCAGTCATTTTCTTCAAACCATGAATTATGGCGGGCATTTTCTTAGAGTAGTTTTGACCAATTTTCCAACACTTAGCCATTGTTATTGAGTATGCACTCATTAGTAAGTATGCACCCCATCCTAATGATTGTAAGTATGCACTAAGTCTTTCTCTCCAATATGCATAGTATTCTTTATCAAGTACTAGAGCTTTGTGGGATGCAATATCTTCTTGTTGATCCATAGTGGTTTTTGATAAGATCTTCCTTCCAGTGGTTTAGACTGTAGTGAAGGATCCTGCTCTGGTACCAATTGTTGGAATATTAGTCAATATTGAGAGGGGGGGTGAATCAGTATTGTTAACTAGTTCAAGAAAGGAACAGATCTATGTCACTCTATGAATTTTATTAGCACAATTACACCTTCTTGTGGGCATTTCCAATTGACCTTTTTAACTGTTGATTTGACACATAGACAAATTGTGAAACCCTTGGTCAACATGATGAGATTTTTATTTTCATCCAATTTGAAGTGAGAGACATCCAATGGGTAGAGGCCATCAAGGTGATTCCATCAAGACCACTTTCATCCTCTGAAGCTTCTTTCTCTCTCCTCAGCGGGCATTTTTCAGTAGTGCAAATCAAGCTGGGAGGCATTTTTGGCAAATCGATATCTTCTCCTACAAATGCTTTTTGGAAAAAGCAATGATATGGTTGGATGAAAAAATCAACACTCTAGAGACCTATACCCTCGAAATAATTTAATCCATCAACTATTGGAAATGGATTTTATTTTACTGACGTCACTTATGCATTTTTACTAGTATTTTTATACTTAGACAATTTGTGCAATTTCTATGGTGGATTTTTTATTTCATCGAAATCCTAAACCAATACCACTAGATGATGTAGTATACATCATTGAGCACACCCAAGCTGATTTCACTCTCAAAGTCATCTTCAATTTCCCTAGGCAGGCATTTTACTGAGCTTGGTGCAAAACTGCCTAAAACCCTGTTTTGGCAGACATATAAATTTTTCCTCAAACACTCTCAAGACAAAATGAGACAATGGTCAAGTAGACAAATCAAAAAGATACAGCCTGAACATATGGTGCATGGGTTTACTTTAACCTATGAATTATGGCGTGCATTTTCTTGAGGCCACTTAGGCAGTTTTACTACCTCTGGTGCAAAACATCCCGAAACCTTGCTTTGTCATGCCTTTAATTTGTCATCAAACACCCTCTTTGAGAGCTGGGACCATGGTAATATAGCCCATTCAATAAGATACACCATGATAGTTTCAGATCATTTTTACCATTCACCTATGAGGTACGGCATGCATTTCCCCAAGGCTATTTGGACCAATTTTCCAACACAACCATTTTTCAGAATGTCTAAAACCGCTTGAACCCTTGTTTTGGCAGATCTATAACTTTGTCATAAAGCACTCTTTTGAAGAAATGAGACCATGGTTATATAGCCTATTCAACAAGGTATATCCTGATATGATGGTGTGGGCATTTTATTCAAACCATGAATTATGGTGGGCATTCTCTTAAAGCAGTTTTGACCAATTTTTCAACACTTAAGCCATTTTTCAGAATGTCTAAAACAGCTTGAACCCTTGTTTTGGCATATCTATAACTTTTATATAAAACACTCTTTTGAATAAACGAGACCATGATTAGATAGCCTATTCAACAAGGCATATCCTGATATGATGGTGCGGGCATTTTCCTCAAACAATGAATTATGGTGGGCATTCTCTTAGAGCAGTTTGGACTAATTTTTCCTTACCTAGTCAAATTCCAAAGTTTCACAAACTTGACATTCCTCTGCGGGTTTAATCTCAACCCCTATAGGCTTAACTTCACCCTCTACGGGCATCCCTTAGCCCCTGTAGGCTTTACCTCAGCCCCTGCGAGCATCCTTAATCCCCCGCAGGATTAACTTCACTCCCTGTGGGCATCCCTAAGCCTCTTTGGGATTAACCTCAGCCTATGTGGGCATAGATAAACCCTTGCGAGCATATTTTAGCCCTTATGGGAATTTCTTTAGCCCCTGCCGGCATAATGGAGCTTTTAACCATTAATTCTTTTTATAAATAATCAAGTTTTTCTCTGCTTTTGGGAGACCAATAGCTCGCATGTGAGAGCACCAAGGAGGGAACTGATACCACAGCTGGATGGCCAGATCACCAAGGAACATGCCTGTGTCATCTGGAAAAATTATCAGCACAAGGGTACTCTTTGGAGGGAATTTCCAAATGCCTTTTCAACTTTCTAATCTTGACACTTAGGCAATTTTTCTTTAAGTTCTTAATATGCAAAATAATATTTTTCCTACTTTTGGCAGATTGATCTTTTGCATATATGACCATCATAAGGAAAATTGGAAGTACTCTTTTGAAGAAATGAGACCATGGTTGGATAGCTTATTCAACAAGGTACATCAGAGACATTTTGGATAGCCTATTCGAACCCTAGCATCCAATCTCTCCCATCAATCACTTCAAAGGTCTGTCAGGGTAAGGTCTCGCACATGGTCTCGGACAGGGTAAGGTCTCGTGTCTCTACTCTCGCATAAGGTCTATGACTGGTAATTTCATATAAACCTCTTTGGAGTACTTTGATCTTTAATTTCAAGGCTTGTGGATATTTCTATCGATCTGTGGTCAGGGTTTTTTGTTCATTTTCACTCCTTTAAATTGCTTTTGCCCCTGTTCCTTGGTTTTTTCCCAAAATGTTGTCTCAAATAGATCTGTCTTCTGGTTTTTCCCTGCACTAGCCCTCCTCATCGTTTGGTTTTCCCCTCCACTGGCCCTCCTCATCGTTTGGTTGTTGAACCTTCAAAAAAGGGAAGGCACCGGATTCCGACCAGTGCTCTGGTTAGTGGCAGCGAGCTCCTGTATGAGAAGATTTGTTACAACAATTCTTTAGAGATAGCTCCATGTTATATAATGGTGGAAGGTAGCAGTCACGGCCCTATTGGAAGGACTAGTGCCATTGATGCACTCACCCGAAGAATGGAGAAGTTATAAAAGGACATGGAAGAGCTTCGACAGAAGTTGGAGCGGAAATGTGACAAAGAGGACATGGAGTCCTTGAATAAGTCAATCGAGGATACCATGGAGCGAAAGTTCGCAGATAACAATGCCAAACTGATCGTACATATGCAAAGGATCCTTGATGAACAATACGAATCCATTCAACGTCTCCAGCGTGAGGGGATCCCAATGACTTCTGTGGGTTCTGGACAATCCCCTCCATATGACAACCTGCCTTCCTCAGGGGAAAAACCAATGGAGACTGGTTGAGGGAACCACGTGGCCCACCCACCACGGTTTCTTGATATTTACTTGTCTCATTAGGTTTACTTGTTTCATTTTCTGTTAATTTTCCAAGGCCCTTCTATTCGTCTATATTAATTTTTGGTATGCACACTATTATCTTTTTTGTAAAATATAAGCTCGTGTTATTGACGTTCTAGGGAGTAGGATTCTATCGTATTAGTGATATAAACATTTGATGTAATCAACAACAAATATTGGTCTATTTGGAATATAGCTGTATATCGGCAATTGTAATCAGAAATATTGACGAAGATATATTAATGGATATAAGATTTTTGTATATTCCTCTGGCATTTAAATCTATTTCTAAAAATTCTAAATCTATTATCAATGGATATAAGATTTGTGTATATTCCTTGGGCATTTAAATCTATTTCTATAAGTATTAAAACACTTTGGCCCTGCAAGTAGAATGCTTTGGTTAAACTTCTTGCTTGTGGTAATTTGTAAGATTACTTAATTCTTCCACTTCTCACTTTGCTACAAAGGCTAATAAGTAAAGCATGACTAGTTTCATAGTTTTCACATGAGTTGTTGGTTCAAGAAGAAAGCCTCTTTGAAATCCAATTTGTAAAAAATGGATACTTTTATTGAAATATTGCATTATGAATTCTCAATATTCAAATCACTATAACACTAGTAACTATTTGTTGGGCTTGTGATTTGGTTTCTTAAATGTAGTGCGATATTATTTATATTCTTTTAATTGTAATGTTGTGATTTCTCCATTATTTGATGCTATAGTATGTATGTTTGACTATTCAAATTTGAAGCACATTACTAATTATAAAGTCATCATGGTTCTATAAGTAAATTACCATCTTGTTGGAACAATTTCATGACTACTCTATACAACACATCTCTTGTTCTTTCAATCATAGAGCTGATTTATTGTCAAATAAGGGAGTACATTTGGCAGATGGTATTCTTCAGGTTACCCCTTTCACTGATCACCATCAGGGGGAAATGTTTTATGTTCGTCTTTATTAATTAGGCTAGCCTTTATGATCCATTTTGTAAATTTGATGCACCTGCTTTAGGGGCTTTTTGGTTAAGATTTCCTCTATATCTGTGTTATTTTTATGATGTTATCAGTAGCCATGGTTATGATGGTATATTACTGAATAGTGGCAAGCATTATTGGATTTATTGTAAAAGACTGCATAGTCTGCTTTCAAAGATTCTATCCTTGGGGATAGGTTTTATTGTAAGTTTCTTTGATTCACTTAATGAATAACAAGGAACTTTTTTTTCATTGAAAAAAAGGTTCTATATGTAAATTAATCCTGAATTAATATGTTAACTCTTAACTCTTAGTTCAAACATTAATCAATATCCTGAGAACTCTTAACTCTTAGATCAAACAATCAATAAAGTCATTTTGGTTCTTTTCATGATTGGGATTCATGATTGCACATAGACAGGGTTGGAAATTCATTTTATATTTACCCTTCAAATCAAAATTTTATGACATTTTGAACTCTTACTTTAACCATCACAAAACGTTTAGTTTCAGAACATGCCCTTCAACAGTAAAGTGTTATTAAAGAAATTACCTTTCATTATTGAAATTTTTATTAAAGATTTTAATTTTCAAAAAAATATAGTAATAAAAATATCTATCCAAGTTTTATTTAGTTAATCTTATATTCTAAATATTAAGACTCGTGCATGCAAGATGGATTCTCTCATTGACACTAATTTAGTTGAAGAAAACAAACAATTCAAAAATACACCATAAGAATGCAACTTCCCTTAAAAAAAAAATTGAATGAAAAATCATCCAAAATTTTTATATTAATGAAAAGCTATATATTGAAAAAAAGCTATGCATTTTTAAAGTGGAAGAATTAACTTCCTCGTTGTTTGGAGACATCTTGGGCTTTGGCAATTACCCTGTTTTAAAAATTACTTTAAATTGAATATTCACATATTTAGTTTGTATATTTATTGTTTATAATTAAACAAAAAATTACATTAATTTTACTCTTGAGTTAGTTAATCCAAAATTTTACCGCCCAACTGATATAATCTAAAGATGGAACTGCATCAACTGATGCTATTGAAGTGACATCAATGACAACTACATTCAACAATAAGCTTTCAGGTGGAGGATTTACACACTTGACCATTGACTGGAGCAATCTACCTGAAACACTATTTTGGAATACCCATAACTTCCTTTTTAGAAACTTGCAAGACAATCGGAGACCATGGTCAGGTAGAAAAATCAACAAGCTACATCCTGACACTATGGGGTGGGCATTTACCTTAACCTATGAATTATGGCGGGCATTTTCTTGAGGCCACTTGGGCAGTTTTACTACCACTAGTGCAAAAACAGCCTGAAACCCTGTTTTGGCATGCCTTTAAATTTGTCATAAAAAACCCTCTTTGAGAACTGAGACCATGGTATGATAGCCTCTTCAACAAGCTATAGCATTATAGTTTTAGATATTTTTTATCATTCTCTATGAGGTACAACAGGCAATTTCCCAAGGCCACTTGGACCAATTTTCCAACACATCCATTTTTCTAAATTTGGACCTCTTTTGTTTCTCTTGTTCTCAATATGCAAAAAAATATTTTTCTTACTTTGGCAGGTTAATTTCTTGCACAAGTGACTTTCAAGAAATAACCTGTTAATTCAACACTTAGACAAAATTGTCAAACCCTACGTCAACATGATGAAATCTTTATTTTCATCAAATATGAAGTGTGAGACACCTAATGGGTAGAGGCCAACAAGGTGAATCTATAAAGACCAATTTCATCCTCTCAGGTTACTTTCTCTCTCCTTGGCGGGCAGTTTATTGAAGTAGTGCAAATTAGGCTAAGTAGCACTTTTGGTAGATCCATATCTTCTTCCTCGGAGTCTCTTTGGACAAACTGAGACCATGGTTGTGTGGAAAAAACACCAAACTACAAGAATCCCATATGGTGCGGGCATTTTATTCAACCCACAATTTATGGTGGGCATTTCCCTGAGGTCACTTCAGCCAATTTTTCCAACACTTAGTCATTTTCAGGAAATTCTTCAAGGTTTATCATGAAACCTTGTTTTGGTAGGCTTATGTCTTTCTCTTAAAAAATTATTAAGGCTAACTGAGACCATGACTAGATGGCCACTTCAACAGGCTATAGCCTAGTATGATGGTGCAGGTACTATCTTCAAACCATGAATTATGTCGGGCATTCTCTTAGGGAAGTTTTGACTAATTTTCCCATACTTAGTCATATGGAGGGCATGATGATGATGATGATGATGATGGTGATGATGATGATGGTGGTGGTGGTGATGAAGATGATGATCATGATGAATATGATGATGATGACGATGATGATGAGCTCACCCTAAAATTATGATGATGAAGATGATGACGAATATTTATGATGATGATGATGATGAAGATGATGATCATGATTATGAAGATGATGATGAATATGATGATCATGAAGACGACGAAGATGATGGTGATGAAAATGGAAAGGATGATGATGATGATGATCATCGTCATTGTTGTTGTCGTCATCACCATCATCTTCCTGGTCTTCATCATCATCATCATCAGCATCATCATGATCATGATCATAGTCATCATCATCATATTTGTCCTTGAAGGGACTTATGCATAGGATCTCACTATAAGCAATGCAATCCATACAAATTATGACAAAATCCTAGTTAAATTACATTAAATTAAAAACATAGAGTTGTTTAACTAAAATTAATTTAAAATGGAACAAAATATAAAATATGCAAATAAAAAAAAAACTCAAAAAAAACTAAACAAAAAATAAATATGCAAATAAATAAACAAAACAAAACACAAAATATACAATATGCAAATAAAAAAAAAACATAGAGGGAAAAGACTACCGTGCACTAGCTCATTAGCAACATCCAGAGCAAAACAACAAAGAACAAGTTCACTCCCGCGCACTAGTTCATTAGCAGCATCCAAAGCACTGGTAATTTGATGAGCAGAGCAGTGGTAAATCGAGGAGCAGGGGATACCAGTCCAGAGGATACCGTAATTTCCAAGGGAGGCAATATGGCGATAGTCTAGAGGATAACAAAGGGCGACAGTCTAGAGGATAACAAAGGGCCCAATGAATTCGGTAAGCCCATCAACCCTAGAAGCATAGGAATTTGGGATAAATCCCATGGTTTTGACTGTTTCCACACTAAATACAGACGTTTCATCGTTGACTTCATTTTTTTAGGGTTTATACGAAATATAGATCATATTTGCGGGAAAAAATGACCCATGATGGGCATTTTTCCTGTCAAATGCCAGCCCTAAACCCATCCATCGCCCGTTTGATAGAGAACGGGCCCGGACCATACCATCACGACCAAACAAATTTGGGATTCCCATGCTGCAGAACAACGTAGAAATGGTAAGAAAATGGTCTTGGGTAGTGTAAGACGATTCAGGATCCAAAATCACCCTATCCGCGTCCATGTGCAAAACCACTCAAAACTACCTAAAATTGGTCTAAATTTGGTGACATTTCACCTTTTTATCCTATTTAAAAAAATCACGCATGTAGAGAGGGAAAAATTTGCTAATTTTTGTGTGTTTTCTTGCATGGAGAGAGGGGAAATGATGTCTAGAATCCTCCCCCTCCACCAAGGTTGATTCTTATAATTTAAACCCTCTCCCCATAGCTAAAATCACTAACAAAATGTTACAAATTTGTCCAAATCCTTTACAATTTCAAACATGCATGGTAGGGAGTGGGAGTCATACCCAATGCTATTCCACCCCATTTCATGCTTTAAATTAAAAAAACATGGTGTATTTTTTGAAAAATTGGCCTAATCTAGCCCAATTTTGGACATTTTTTTGCATGGGCCCACTTTCCCTCCATGTATGAAATTGCATGAAATTTGGAAAAAATGGGCAAAAGATGGCCAAATTTGGTGTAAGTTAAAGCGTTCTAAGCTATTCTAAGCTGCCATATTATATGGGTTTCTAACTATTTAACATTGTATACCAAGAAACCATACAGACCCCCCAACCAATCAACCAATATGTTATTAGAAGACACCACTTTCATGTGGTTGTCTCCGTTGGTATAAGGGTGCAAACACGAAAATGGGTAATACATTTGCTTGTTGAAGATTAGATTTGTAAAGTTTTTTGTTCATTTAACTTCAAGCAATCAAAACTCATATCTACATTGAGAAATTCACTTTGAATCAAAAAGAAGTTTTGTAGAGAATTATGTTACTCCATACTCATTTTTCTTTTATGGACATGATGTTATAAATTTTGTGTGTATTAACTGCATGCACCTAAAATTTTTGGCAAGGATAATGAGTGAGTAATACACATGGCCACCTAGTTTTTAGATATAACTATTCATTTTAGGGAAAACTATGTGTTATCTTTTTGGGATTACTCCAAAAGTGTTCTCACCTCAGTAGACGAGCAATAGGTCTCCTTGGACTTGGTTAGCAATATAAATCTCTCGGTTTGGGTGGATGCTTGGCCTTGGTTGGTGTGTTGACATGGTACCCTTAGGAGATTGTTACCTAATCAACATGTTCATAAACTCATTGGGTGCACACAATGGGGGAGTCGATTGCTTGATCAAGGGAGGTACTTACCTAGGAGGAGGAGCATTGGGCACTTAACTCTTAGAGCTTGGGACCTACACACCTTGCAGGTTGGACACTTGATTTGATGATGCTTGGGTTGAGGAGAATAATTCATGGAGGTTGGTGATGGAACCAAGGACCTATGTTGAGGAGGAGAGTTGGTCCTTTGTGACCACGATGTCATGCAATAGAGTACCATTGTGCACATGTAGCACATGGTTAGAGAAGGAGTACCTTGCATGAGGAAACTTGCATATCAAACCAATGTGGAAGAGGGAGTGTTAGACTAACATCACCGAGTTTCGGTGGGAAATCCATGAATGAAGCAATATGACCACCGCCCATTCAAAATTGAATCTCGAACATGATCTATATGAGGGGGATCCCCATACCTCTTTGCATGCATTAACTAGTCAAGTGGCCCAAGAAACACACTTTTATATCTGTGTTGTGAGAAAATTCCAAATCAAATCAAAACATGTCTTATACTTAAAAATAATTCAAATATAAATAACTCTAAAATAAATTACACCTTTGAGAGAAAAATAGCTTTTGATAATGTTTTGGAGAAGAAATAACTTTTGATATTAAAACATTACAAGTAAATATATTTGCATGCTAAATTATATCCGCTTGGTAACTTATATTCTTGTTTTATCGAGTGTAGGTACCAAATAGGTACCTGTTAGATCTATCTTCCTCGAGTGATGATGAAGATGTACTCAGAGAGGTTGAAAGTGAGATGTGTTGTACTAGATCTACCGGTTCTATAGCAACTAGATCTAAAAAGGTAATGAAAATATTTCGTAGACGCATGCAATATTTTATTGCCAACGGAGGGTCATGTAATTATGATGCTAAGAGCATAGGTGCATTGAGTTTCCCCTGAGGTATAGACATCTAGTGCAACGATGGGTACCTAAAAAGCTACCCCAAGTGGACACAGATTGCTTCATCAATGGGAGGATGTATCACATTGCTCCTTCGTCCTTGCATGGATTGGGGCTATTTTCCATGGATGGCATAAAGGTCGGCTATGGCATTGTACCAAAATTGATGGAGTATGTTGGACCATTATACAGATACAATAATTGGTTGATCTTGGTCCAATATACTTGAAGTATGCGGAGATATGGAGTTGCCGCAAATTATATACAACTAGTAGAAAACAATAAAAACAAAGGGGCAACTATGTATATTGATGGGAGACCAAAAGCGTCTGGAAACGTTGTGGCTTTATAAATAGTACATGGCCAATGAAAACAACTAAGCAACCGAATTGCGAATTTCAGGGACACGAAGAACATTGTACATTTGTATGTGCAACAAAAACAATACTTCCAGGTGAAGAGTTGTTGATCAATTACAACTTAAATCGAATAGATGTAGCTTCCACAGTCTAGGGTAACCGTGGAAGGTCACACACTATGCCTCATCAGGTAAATGCTAAATATAGTAACTAAACATGACTACAAAAACTAAATGTTTCTATTTTTTATGTTAACATTCGATTTCCACCGAGGACATTCGCTTTTTTCGTGCTTATTATGAATATTTCCACATGATAAAATTCTTATTACACTGTTATGATTATATCATTTTTTTTTATGTTACAATTATTGACTCAACTTTTGTTGATTGATTTATTTTGTCAGGGTGGCAGCAGTGGAAAGCCACATTCTGCTTCCACAGTCTAGGGTGACCGTGGAAGGTCACAATCTATTCCTCGTGAGGTAAATATTAAATATAGTAAATAAATATGACTACAATAACAAAATGTTTCAATTTTTTTAGTTAAGATTCGATTTTCACTGTTACCATTCGCTTTTTTCGTGGTTTATGGCACTTTGAGCTCTGTTTTGGCACGACTGATCTAGATTTGTCCATAACACTTATCCATTGCTTTTCCTCAACTTCATGCTTTCCAAGTCCATGTCACCTTGCTCTCCAATGCCCTGTGTTGACTTCTTGCCATGTCATATTGTCTTTTGTCTTGTCACCTTTCCATGTCATCATTCTTCTCTTCATTCGTTCATGTCAGCATTTGTTATTACTTCAAGCTCAACAAGTTATTCATGCTTGCTTGCCTTCTCCAAGTCCTCATCCTTCTTGTGCTTATTCTGAATATTTCCATGCGATAGCATGCTTATTACACTGTTATGCTTATCTCATTTTTTTATGTTACAATTATTGACTCAATTTTTATTGATTGAGTTATTTTTTCAGGGTGGCAACAGTGGAAAGCCACATTCTGCTTCCACGGTCCAGGGTGACCGTGGAAGGTCACAATCTATGCCTCATGAGGTAAATGTTAAATATAGTAAATAAATATGACTACAATAACAAAATCTTTTGATTTTTTCAGTTAACATTCGATTTTCACTGTTACCATTCACTTTTTTCATGCTTATTGTGAATATTTGCATATGATAACATGCTTATTACACTGTGGCAGGGGTCTACTCATCGCCATGGAGAAGAACATCTATCTTCTCCTTCAGAGGTAAAAGTAAATATTATTACCATATCTCATTTTTGTTTATGTTACAATTATTGACTCAACTAAATGTAGTAACTAAATATAACTACAATAACTAGAAAATCAAACCCCAAAATATTTCCATGTGACAACATGCTTATTACACTGTGGCAGGGGACTACCCATGTTCGTCATGAAAAAGAACGTGTGTCCTCTACTTCTGAGGTAAAAATAAATATTAGTGAAATATCTCATTTTTTATTATGTTACAATTATTTGCATAACGTTTATTTAATGATTTATTGTGTCAGGGTGGTGCCAGTGGAAAGGAACCTGCTGCTTCCATGGTCCAAAGTGACCATGGAAGGTCAAACTTTGTGCCCTGTCAGGTAAGTGTTAAATATAATAACTAAATGTTTCAATTTTTTCTGTTAACATTCGATTTCTACTGTTGACATTCACATTTTTCTTGTGCTTATGATGAATTATTGATTGATTTATCATTTCAGGGTGAGGACCGTGGAGAGGTAGCTGCTGCTTCCATGGTCTAGGGTGACCGTGGACAGTCACCCACTAGAAGTAGATCAATACGGGGTGACCGTGGAATTCAACATCCACGACACCGCATCAGGTAAGTGTTAGTTCTTAATAGTAACTAACTTTCATTACAATAACAATGTTTGAATGATGTTAAAATTATTTTGCTTAATTTTATTGTTTGATCAATTTAGCACAGTGCACTTGATCTGGGTGATAAGGAGCTTGAGGATGAAATTTACTATTCCATAGACCCAACAGAAACTATAAAGAAGTCCCTGAAAAAGGCAAACATAGAAATGATTGCCTTGGCTCGTACAAGGCCCATGACACAGGATATCAGGGCAAGGATTGAAGCTGAAAGAACAAATAAAATCTTACGGGGTAAGTGGCATCTTCACATATTTTTTTAAGCTATGACATGATTTCATATTTGATATTCTGTTTTCTATTTTTCCAAGTGATCTGATATAGTAAAGTTTTTCATTTGTAGGATTTTTTTACGACCCGTGACTAGAGAAACTGCCGAGACAAGTATAGGTAGCAGTAATGCTCCAATGCAGCAACAACGTCGATGAAGGAATGTAACAATGAGGCTTTTTGACACTCCTGCGGTTGGCCTCAAATCCATTGATGAGGGCATTGATTTTGATCGGCATGACATGCCGGAGCATGATGAGACGGAGCCTAGGACTCCACATGACTGCGGAGATGAACATACTTTTTTTTTTTTTTTTTTTTCCATGTGGTTCACTTTAATCGGCTTAGCCGACCGCTACATCCACGAAATAATTTCCGACGGACCCGCCCCGAAGGGGTTTCCGCCCTGCGGCCGCTGCGTGCCTAACCCCAAGAGGGTCTATGAGGATGGATCCCGTGACCTCGCATGCTGGGAGGCCTAACTTCCGAGAACACAACCGATCGAGCTAACTCTTGGGGCTCGGAGATGAACATACTATAGATGACTAGGAAACTTTTATTGGAGCAGTACAAGTTAAAAGCACCGGATCACTAGATCTCACCTTTTTGGTGGATGACTGTTAGAGGGGCCTAGGTCGGCCTGTCGACTAGGCCCTCCGCCCGACCACTATATAGCACATGTCGACAGGTAACGTCAACTAGTATAGGTAGGGTCGGTTGGATAAAGTGATAGACGGTTATGTAACTGTATTTTCATATATATATATATATATATATAGGCTAGTGAGTCGATGTACTAGTTAAGATTGGTTCTATGACTGTATTCTGCTCTTGCTGGATAATATAAAGGCTTGTGTTCTCTCTATCTGTATCGTCTCTTGTATCTATCTCATTGTGTATGTTTGCTTATATTATGTAATGTGTCTATGGTAACCACTTGAACCTTGGGACTACAACATCAGGTTTCGTTTCCGGTTGACGCATGAAAAATAAATAGCAACATGACCTATGATTTCAGAACAGGAGATTAGAGATTGGTGGGAGAATAAAATCGTGAATTATCTGCAGAACTATGCGTGACGTAACAAGCTGACGATTAGCCAAGCGAGAGATCGATTATTCTCCAAGACCCATGAGCGATTTGTAGAATCCGTGCCGATGGCCTTGAAGAAGCTTCTGGATGAATAGACCAGTTGATGAAGTAGAGCATAAGCTATTGTTGAAGCTGATCAAAAAAGGACACACGAATCTGTCGGAGTGGTCGAAAAGATTGCAGACGATTTCTGTGAAGAGCAGGTGATTGAAAATTGAGTCTTGGTAGACGAAATAAGAAGAAAGTTCTTCACCGAATTAGCTGATCAATTTCTGTGTTCTCTGCCAACCTTATTGTTCAATTTTTTTATCGATAAAGGTGTTGCACATATTGTCGAAACAATACCATTGCTACTCCCGCCCCTTCCGAACTCTAACTGGAAGGAGAAAGAACGTAAGTGGAAAAAATTTGTAAAGGAGCACGAATGGGAATTTTTCTTGAACAAATGATGGTCTGCACTTCCCCAATAATCTAGAAACCTTTGGACTGGCATTGGGGTGGTGTTGAAGCATGCTCTTGTGTACCTAGTTTGATGAAATTCGACATATGACAAGACGACATGGCTAGCAGTGGAAAAAAATCTGACAAAGATAGACTTTTAAGTCACAAAAGCACCCCAGATATTCAGAAAATTGAAAGAGAAAAGAGGAGGCAGCGGTGTGAAGAGCTGCGGAAGTAGGAAATTGCACTCCGGAGGATGCGAGGATCAAATGTCATGACAGATGTAGAAGGGAATCTGCCAGAATCAAGCCGAGCCCATGATGATCAGGGTGTCGAAGAAGAACTGTCGCCGATGGATGAAAACTTGTGGATAGAGCGTGGTAGAGTTCTCCAAGTTCAAATACCTGAAATGGTAACACCTCCGTCTCCATTTAATTTAACACAAAGTGTTCAGGTGGAAGAAATTGTTGAAGAAAATCTTGGTCTCCATGCTAATCAGTCAGGAATTTGGATTCGTCGAAGCATAGAAGGCGATGATATTAATAGACTATTGATTCATCAGCGGGAGGAAGGAAACTAGGTATCTTTTCAACCCTAATTTTCAAACAGAAGTTTTCATCTAGTGTACTCAAAGCATGAGGAAGCGCCCCCCCTGCCAATACCAAGTTTGAGCGACTCAACAAGCACGTCGGAAAGCCCGAGATTTAGTGAAATTCTGTTCGAGCAGAACTTTAACTATATTTCGACAGAAGTGGTCGAAGAAGGCAGATCTAGTGATACCGAAGAAGTTATAGTTACTAATTATGAAGACAGAGAACCAAGTCCAGAAAGACGTCTAATCCAAATTGACAAAGCACCAAGTTTTGATTGTGGAAATAACCCACCCACACCTCCATCAAATTCTCAAAATAATATACCAGCAGACATGGCAAACACAACAGCACACCTTCCTTTCTACGAAGGAGACGAAGACCCAAGAAGACACTGGTTTGTGTGCGAAGCAATATGGACAGCTAATCAAATCACCAACAAAGAAAGACAAGTTGCTCAATTTGTTGGTTTGTTAAGAAAAAGAGCACTGACATGGTATATGGGATACATAGCAAAGTCACCAAATGAAACAAAAGCACAAATCAAACAAATCATTTTGGCCTTCTTTATGATTGAAGATGCGACATACCTGGCGGCAAAACGACTGAAGATGATAGTCCAAAAGCCGACAGAAACTTTCAAGGAGTATGACAAGAGGTTCAAAGACCTCCTAAGCAAATTAGACTATGAAATTGAAGAAAAACTATTAATCAAATGGTTTATTGTTGGTCTTATAAATAAAATCAGAATACATGTCCATCGACAAAGTGTTAATACATATGCAGATGCACTAAAAGTAGCACTAGAAATTGAAATGGACGATGAATACCCCTTAGTATCCATGGATAGATACGTCGACGAACGCCTTGAGAGCATGGAGAAGGCTATCCAAAATATGACACTAAAAGGGCCAGAATTATGGTGTACAAATTGTCGAACTTCAGGACATACCAAAGATTCTTGTCCAGTTGACGATCGACGACAAGAAGTGAAACTCATTCAATCCAGATGTTTCTGCGATCTGTGCAAAGAATATGATTCACATACCACAAATGATTGTCCAGACAATCTGAAAAATAAGAAGGCAAGATGGTGTCAAATTTGTGAAGTGAATACACATACAATTGAAGATTTTTATCTGAACCTGAAAAATCGGCAAAATTATCATGCAGTGTACCAGACAAATTCTGTCGAACAGCATCATGATAGAAATACAACAAATGACAGATTCGAGAGAAATGATGGAAGAAATAACCGGTGCAATCAAATCAGGAATGAAAAATACCCAAGGTATAATGACCATCGGTATGATCGGCGATATGACGGCTACAATAGACCTGGAGGATACCAGAATTGAGGAAGTGGCAGTGGAGGCCGCGGTATTCGATCTAGTCGACCTGGCGCATGTTTCACATGTCTCAGTGAGGACCATCAGTATGAAGAATTCCCTTATAAGGAAAGAACTGATCTTAAATTTTGTACAAATTGTGGGATAGGTGATCACTACTTAGAGGATTGCCCTACCATGATTGAGAAAATAAATAATAAAAAGAATGTTCATGTTTTATCTTGTATTTCAAAAAATGATGTGCTTTGTACGAAAAACTTGCAAATTGTAACTAGGCAAGGCACTTACATTGGTCAAGATAAACCACAGATAAGTAGAATTGTCGATAAAGAGGATTACCCAAATCCTATAAAACAAAAATCTGTGTACAAAGATGCATCCGACATATTTCATGACATAGCAGCACACGAAGATGTCGAAGAAAACCAACAGGAAGTTCTAAATGAATTGCTCAGATTAATTTCAAAAGAGGAAGCTGTAGGAAAAATGATTGACCTGTTGCATAAATTAAAATATAAACATGTCGAGCAAAGACAAACTAAAAACATTTGCCGACTAAAACAAAAAGAGAAAAATGATGTTGATCCATTAGTCGACCTCGACATAAATTGATATCATGTAGGACAAGTTGTACTAGATTTTGGATCCCAAGTGAATATCATGACTCATGATACCTGGGACCAACTCGGTCAACCTCAACTGCAGGAATCAGGCATCTATTTAAATCTCGCAGATCAAGGATTAATTGAGTCGATTGGAGTATGGAAAGGAGTTGAAACTTCCATTAAAGGCATCACAACTAAAGTAGATTTCGAAATCATCACTGCAAAGGATGATGCGAGTTCTTTCCTCGCATTGGTCGGTCGACCATGGTGATGAAAGATGAAGGCCTCGATTTCCTTAGACAAAAGTCATGTTAAGCTAAAAGGAAACGGGAAGAAGGTTATCGTCCCAATCTTCCCATCTTATGGAGAACCTTGGTCGGAACCTATAGAAATCAACAATGATGTTCAATAGCTTTAACACATAGACAATAATGAAGATCGCATTGAGCCAAATATCCAAGGAGAACTTCATCTCGAAGATCCTATCTCGCTTGCATACAATTTCGATGCAGAAATCTATGACTGGCAAATAGAGAATTATGATTTACATGCGAAAGAATGATGGATTGTGGAAGCCATCTCAAAGAAGAAAATAAATAAGTGTCTCTCAGTATCTTACACACCGAAGATATTCGAACGAAAAATGCGAGCATATCCAACACTTTTTCTAGACATAAATGCACAATACGGTAGCTCAAAATTAAGATATAAAGAACATGATTCACCTGATGTTCATGTCGAACAAGTATCAAAACATGTAGAAGAGCAAGGCTGACTACAAATTTTGGTAGAGACATTTACTGGTCAAGCTGCGAGATGGTGGGACACTCATCAGTCGAAACTCCAAAATTGGAATACTGCATCAACATCTTTCATAGAAAGGTTTGGAGGAAGAAAATTGACAACTCACGCTGACATCCCCTTGTTTACACAAGGACAAAACCTTGAAGCTCACATCAACTGTTGCGAAAAAGAATGGAAAAAATTAGGCTATAAAGATGAAAAAAAATGGCCTCACCTCTTCCCTAGAACACTTGATGATCTACCTAACAAATGGTACAAGATGGAAGAAGCAAGAGGAGAAACTTTCTTTTGGAAAGACTTAAAAGAAAATTTTATTAAGGATTTCCAGTTTTCTCCACAAGATGAGAGAATGGTCGAAGCAAGTAAAAGCAGCAAAGAATTTCTGCATCCAACAGAAACTTTAACACTTGCAGACAAGCAGAATATTATGCACCCACCTAACACCTGCTACAATATAAAGTCAACAGAAAACCAGCATTCGACAAGACTAAACCTAGAAATGGAGAGGTCAGTCGAGAAAAGATTTCAATGGAGAAAGGATCATCCCAACATGTCGAAGACCGTAAGAACAATCTTTAGCACAGAGATTGTCAAAAAAGAGGAACCCGAAAGATTATCAGAGAAAAGACTTTCCACCAACTTTCACACAAATCAAAGAAGGTGAAAGACAGATAAGTAACAGTCGTGCACTAGAATGGATGGACGCGAAGATTAAAACAAAGGAAGTAGATATTTCAAATGACGATCGATCGAAAATGGCAAAGATTGGTGATTACTGGAGTGAGGAACAAACATCAGAAATTTCTAGTATACTCAAAAAATTTCAAGACGTCTTTGCTCGAGATTATAGAGACTTGAAAGGACTTGTATAAGAAATGGGTGAGATGAAAATTGATATTAAACCAGACGCCAGACCTGTAAAGAAAAGACCCTACAAACTTGCTCACAAATATAAGGATATTGTCAAAAAGGAGATCAATAGCATGCTTGCAACAGGAATCATATATCCTATCGACCAGTCGGAGTGGGCGAGCCCAATAGTCGTTCATCCAAAGAAACAAGATCCGACATGACTAAGAATCTATGTTGAATTCCAAGAGCTGAATAAGGTAACACTCACAGATCCCTTTCTAGCCCCGTTCGTAGATGAAATTATCAATGAAGTTGCAGGGCACAAGTACTATTCTTTCACGGATGGATTCTCAAGGTACAACCAAGTACCTATTGCGAAGGAAGATCAGAAAAAGACAACATTCGTGTGCAAATTTGGGTCATTCACGTACAAAGTTATGCCCTTCGGTCTGAAGAATGCACCTGCGGTCTTCTTAGGAATTGTTTTCAAAGCATTTCAAAAATATATCTACAAAACCAAGGATGTATACTTTGATGATTGGACAATCTATACAATGCTGAAAGATCATTGCAAGTGGCTTCGACTGATGTTGGAATGATGTCGACGGATACAATTATCACTGAATATTAAAAAGTGCATCTCTACAACACCTATCGGCATATTACTAGGCCATGTAGTTTGCAAAGAAGGAATCAAGGTTGATTACGCGAAGATCAAAATTATTCTCAACCTGAATCCTCTAGCTAATCCGAAACAAGTACGAATCCTGTTGGGCCATATCGGATATTACAGGAAGTTTATCAAACACTATTCCGATATGACTTATCCTCTTGAAGAATTGCTAAAAGATGATCGAGATTACAGGTGGACGAAAGAAGGTGACAATTCATTCAATACATTGAAAAGAAAAATGGTCAAAGCACCCTGTTAACACCCAAAATGACGCCCTAGGTTGTGGGAGAGGGAAAACTAGGGTAACCACTAACCAATATTTAGACTTAAGCTATTGACCCAGCTTAGCCTGAGAGTGCTCTCTCTACAGAACTATGAAAGACTGGAATAATCAAAGTTGTCAACAATGAAAACATGCACCAACATTCATCATTCAAGATATTCAATTACAACAATACAGAAGATCGGATTTCTGTTGGAAACAAAGTGGTTTAAATGTAGCTTGGCTGAAACGTATGAATCCTTATTTGGGCAATGGAGTCACATTCAAACAAACTCTGAAAATTCATTTACAAATGCTTCACAAATGCATTAACACAAGGGTGAGGTAGTAAACAACTCGTAGTCAAAGTGATTTTAATTGGTGAAACATAAGAGAAAGAAACAATCCATTGACATAAGGCATACAATGGTGAATCCTATATCAACTTTAGCAGAAAAGAAATGGTGGAATACTTGGAAAAAGATAAGTAGAGCATAATTTCTATGAATTCTACTTAGCTATCACACTGCACCAAGTATGAAAGAAAGTTACAGACTGGAATTAACAATGAGAGATACACAATTCACATGGAAAAAAGAAGGAACAAACTACAAGACCAGTTACACAAGAATGCCTGAGAAAACATTAGCTCAGCTCTGCAAACTTTATTCAAAATAGCTCAAAAACTTCTTAAAGAACAATACACCAAATTTCTCATAAGAGTTTTCAACAATATTTTTCAACCCTTTATCATTCTATTACATCGCATATATATATGCTGGGAGTCCTCTTGCTCGACTCATCTAAACCAAAAACAGTTATATTGGAGTGACACCTCATTCAGGTTGTTTTGCCACTATCACAATAAAACAGAAAACAGGTAAAAACTGGCCTAACTGTTTTCTTACAATCCACCGGTATTCTTACTAAGTAACATTTACTTCAAGTAAAAAAGTAAAAATAGTAAAATAATAGTTCCAACTGGCTATTTATATAGCCTCCTCAAAGAATATTACAAATTATAAAAAATAGGAAAGTCTTGTTAGAAGTCTCTGATTCCAGACAAACATCAACAACTATAAAAAGACAAGTATCACTGTGGAAGACAGAGAAAATATAGCGATCTACTGTACTTTTCTACATTAGCCCATTGGTCTGCAGGTGGAAGGTCATAGTCCACCATTTCCTTTAGCATCACTCGTATATTGATATGCTCAACGTAGGAAAATGGGGGAAGCATTTCTCCAATGGCGATCAACCTATTCAAGATTTCAAGGTCATCTTCGAGCAACTCCATTAGGGCCTTTCCTATAAGGAGCTGGTTCAGATGTTTGAACTTTGTATGATCCATTCTTATTGTCCACAGTAGGTTTTTATAAGCCTTAGGGGAAATTAGCTCTTGGTCATATTTCTAGAATGAAGGTAACCCCATTTCGACCAGCTTATCAAACAGTCCTTTGAACTCTGCCACTTGTCCCTTAATTTCTTCCGCTTTGGCTTCCACACTCTCGATCTGTGCATATTTCCCCAGGACCCTTCGTGCTACTGCAACTGTTGCGATCCGGTTCCCAATATTCAGCTTAATGCTTTCTTCTTCGGATAGATCATTCAATAAAGTGATGGCACTTAGTGCCGTTTCTTTAGGCTTGCTTTGCAACTTCACAACTGTCTAGAACATCACTAATGGTCTTTTCTTTAATCCTTATAAACTCAAGGTAGGGTCTAAAGTTCTCAGCTTCCTTAATGATCCTGTCCCATACCAAGTGTTTACATCATTGCAAATCTATGTGCCTGGTAACTTGATGAGTGAGTTTTTTATTCATCCCAGTCAATTGCTTGTGCTTCTTTTGGAGGACCTTCAGATCTTCTTCCATTTTACTACTCTCTTATTCCAACCTGTGAAATTTTTCTTTCAGCTCCTCGATTTCCACGTCTTTCAGGCTAATGTGAGACATAGCCTGCACCAGACTGTTTGTACTATTTCTTTCCCCTCTTTGGTTCAAATTGGCAGGCCGCATGTCCAAATTGGACAAGTTAGTTTTCAGATCATCAAGTTGTCTTTCTAAGCTTACTCTCTCCTTTTTCCAGTTGTCTTCCTTCTCTGCAAACTTCAGCAATTCTGCTTTGTAATCACTTATCTCCTTAGACAAATCCTCTTTTTTCTTTTCGAAGTCTGTCTTTTCGGGGGCTTCGATTAGCTGGATATTTGGAACTTTTTCCTTCTTCTGTAGCTTCTGAATCAACTTGTCTTTCTCTGCTAACATCTTGCTTATGTTTTTTCCTCCGCCATCACTTATGGCCAGGTCAGATTGTACTTTTCTGACCTACTGTTGAAGTGCCCGGTTTTCACTTTTCTCTAGCTTCAATTGGTTTTCTAGTTTTTTCACAGTAACCAGAAAGTTATCACTCTTCAAGGCAGCTTTCACAAAATCATCATACACAAGGTCGGTAATCTGTTTTTGAAACTGGATTTTGTCTGGTACTGGTATCTTTTGCCAATTGATCCTTGTTTCAGTCACTCCATCCTCTATTAACACTGCTAAGTTTAAGATGTTATCATTTATCCTTCTGCTAGTCATCAAGGAAGTCTTAGACAAACCTCTGGTGATAGGAATTGAATCAAATAGCTTCTGGGCTGAGGCTCGCTTGTTTTGATCGTATTGTTCACATAGGTCGGCCTTGGACCAAAAATTATTACCGACATCTCCTTCTTGAACATCTTGGAACTTGTATTCTACAACCTGGACCTCAGGAGCTGAAGACTCCTCATCATCTGCCCCTCCAATATCCATTTGGACAGTCAATTCTTCTTGAGATGTTGCAACAAGCAGCTCCTCTTTAGTTGGGGAAGCAATTGACTTGGCCTGAATAGCTGCAACAACTAACTCATCCTGTACTTCTAACTTAGGCCGCTTGTATATATCACCTTCTTCAATGTCCATATCCATGACTTCTTCTAAATCCCTTTTTCGACCCACCTCCATGGTGTCCGGCACTTGATCTAAATCCATTATTAGATCAGAAATCATGAGCTCTCTTCCCTGTGTCTCCACTGCTTCCTCCACCTCGGGTTCCCAACACAACAAATTTTACCCCTTCAGCACCCCTTCTGGTTCTGCATGCTCAAAAGCGTTGAGGTTACATTCCTTCCTTCTCTTGGAAATTATATGCAAGGGGTCATATCTGATAGCTACATCCTTCCTAAACCCTAGCGACTTCAATAAATCTTCCACTTCTGACAAATCCTCTTTATTCTTCACAATGAAAGGCCCTACCTTCCAAGGACATTTCACATCTATGCTCTTCTTATGTTTCAGGAATTGCAACTCTTCCAGGGCCAATTTCTGTCTGATAAATTCAAGAGCAAAGATCCGCATTGTCAGAAAAGCGGGTAGAACATAGGGCTCCTGCACAAAATCGTATAACCTAATAACTGTAGCCTCTTTTAACAAAAAACAGTCACCAACTGCCAGTTCGTCCTTCAACTGCATCATTACTTTCATTTCAGGTATCACCCTAAGCAATTCTTCCCCAAAAATGATTTTATAAACAGGGGACAAAACACAGTTCAAATAATTGAAAACATTGTCTACCAGAACATCGGTCTCAAGTAGTGAGGAGAAATGTGGGATTTCGGCACTCCTTGTTGATGTATATGTAACTTCGGAATGTATTTCACATATATGTATATTGTATTCCTATAGAGATGTTAGTATTCCTCTATACGGAAGTGGTTGTATTCCTATAGAGATGTTATTATTCCTCTATATGGAAGAGTTGTCATTTATATTGTAAGTGCCGTAACTTATACTTGATGGGTTATTAGACCACCTTGTTGGGGTCGGCCCTGTATAAGTCATGTGGGTCAAAGGGTTATTAGGCCACCATAGTGGGGGTCGGCCTAGTCATAATTATGTTAAGTGGTTAAGTCGAGGCCGACCTAGTTGAGTAAAGGTCAAGTCAAGTTAGTGTATAAATAGAGAGTGTGTCTCTCTCATTTTACACATTCTATTCTCTCACTCACACTGTGGAGAGTGGCGCACTTGTGGAGGAGGAGGATCTGCTGCTAGGAGAAGACTATCTCTTGTATTCTGGTTGTATCATTGCTCTATCTATCTCTGAGGAAGTTATTGGGGTTTTTCACCTTTATGGTTTTCCCCAAGTAAACTCGGTGTCTCTTCTGTGCTTGCATTATTGTGTCCATGAATGATATGATATAGATTTGCTATACATGTTCTCTCAGTTAAGATCCTAGATCAGATTGAAGTAAATTTTGAAAATTTAACACTCCTGTACATAATTACTTTCATCAACTGCCTTTGATATCTAAAAAACCTAGTATTCGGGAAATTGCTTAACTGTACATGTATCCTTTCTGCCAAAAATTCCTCAAACTTCAGGGGTGAGATAAGCCTGCGTTCGGACCTGGCCAAATTGATGCTAATCCTAAAGAGTAAACCTAATTGGACTTTAGTCACCCATAAATCGGTATCCAACCCTAGAAATTGAGCTAACAAAGAAAGAACCAATTGGGAATTGTCATAAAAAAGGATGACATTTAGGGGGTAGGGTTCCTCAGAGATTTTGGAGTCGAGTTTCAGGCATGTGGTTAAGAAGGCTTGATGGCTTTCGGGGCTAATTTGGCGGTACAAAGAAACCACTGACTCTTCAGAAAAAGCTTCTGAATCTTGGTACTGAGACTCTAGAATGAAAAAGGAATCCCTAACGGCTGACGCATCTATATTACAGATGACTTTAGACCTACGGGCATCCATTATTAGTCTTTGAGGTTCTAAGTAATTAGAAGAACACCACGCTACAAAATTAGGAAAAGAGAACACCTGGTCAAGGCAAAAGAAAATGAAAGACGACCTAAAGACTCCATGGACATCCAGTCCCTATTCATGCAAGGTTTCCAGTCTCTTCTTAATTTCTGGAACTGGGAGCCGAAGGCATGTGTCAAATACATCTACGTCTCTATCTTCCAGGGCTATCTTAACCCTAGAACTAGTAGAAGCTTCTTCCTTCGTCATCCTACGACTGTAAAAGACTTAGATTTTTTCAAAGAATGGCGGTTACAGTCCTTACCTGTCACCTTTGGAAGCCTTGCATGCACCCTGTCGAAGTTGCTGTCACCTTTGTCGTCTGCCACCCGCTGAGAGGTTCCTTGACTTCGACAGGCTTCCGAAACAAATGTCAACTCCAGTGAACATATCCGTTCACTAAGTTAACCGTGTCTGGTTAAGGGTTAAGAAGCGAGATCGTCTTCCATATTTGAGATAAATGATAATAATATATTGATTGATGATGATAAAGTTACAATAAGCTTGCCTTTATAGGGCTTAAGCAAGAATAGCGAAGGGTTACAGCCTTTCGCTTATTAACCTAATAATCTATTTAATATATAAATAATAATATTAATTAAATATTCACAGCATTGCCTTCCCCTTTTGGAAAGCTTTGCCCTCAAAGCTTGAGTATTTTCCTAATGTTGTCCTTCATTCAAATTCAATGTCGGTATTAGAATCGAACGTGATTTCTTGTGTAGAGACTTGCACTTCCTTTCCATTGATGATTTTGCACTATATTGTCTGATTGTTCCTACATTAATGGCCTGGGATCCAATCATCACCACATCAACGACATATATTTTTCTTCTTTTTTCTATTATCAAAGTAACTGTTAGATGACTTTGATCTATTTTCCATTTCATAGGCATATGATTGAGGTTTGTGGCATTCATGGCCGGGTGACCAAGTATCTCCACAGTACCTACATTGTGTCTCTTTTTCTTGTTGATAATGGTTATCACCTCTTGTTATTATTCCTTCCAGTTTGCGTTCTATGGCTTTTGCTTTATGTCTTGCTACCTCTACGTTAGGTATGTCATGTAACTTTAACTCTTTTTGGAGGTACGGTTTAAGACCTCTTAAATAGGTTTCGAGTCTTTGTTTGTCCGACAACCCAAATACTCGTGTCGATAAGGATTCCCACTGATTTGTGAATTCCTCAACGCTTCCAACCTGTTGTAATCTGGTAAGTTTACTAAAAAATTCATCTTCTTTGATACCTTGAAACCTATTAAAAAAATCATTTTTGAACAAGTTCCAGGTGTAGGAAAAATTGTCTCTCTTCCACCATACGTACCAATTATAGGCCTACCCTTCCATATGCATTGACGCATATTTCACCTTCTCCTCATCAGATTCATCTTTGACATTAGGAAAATACTCAAGCTTTGAGGGCAAAGCTTTCCAAAAGGGGAAGGCAATGCTGTGAATATTTAATTAATATTATTATTTATATATTAAATAGATTATTAGGTTAATAAGGGAAAGGGTGTAACCCTTCGCTATTCTTGCTCAAGCCCTATAAAGGCAAGCTTATTGTAACTTTATCATCATCAATCAATATATTATTATCATTTATCTCAAATATGGAAGACGGTCTCGCTTCTTAACCCTTAACCGGACACGGTTAACTTAGTGAACGGATACGTTCACTGCATTTGGTATCAGAGCTCGGTTTCGGCTCCTTCAACCTGAGCTCGGATTCGGCTCCCCCTACCATTGAGCTCGGTTTTGGCTCACCTATCCTCATGGATCAGCTCCTAGGCTCCTGCACACTCACTATCAGCTCGGCTTCACCATTCTGCACTATCGGCTCGGCTTCACCATTCTACATAATCTCCTTCACCTCTCTCTTCCCTCGCCCCCGTAGCACCTCCTCTCATCTTTACGTAGACCACCATATCCCCATGCATCCCATCTCCATCTTCCCTCCTCCTCCACGTGACCTACAACCCACCGCCTGCCTCCCATCTCCCATCTCTTCTCCACCATTTTTTCTCCCTGCTCGACCTCCCTGCTCCCTCACGCTGCTCTCTCCCCATATGAAAATACCCTCCGCACTCTCCTTGTCCACAGCCTCCACCTCATCGCCCATCTCACCCCCGTTCCTCCCCCCACGCTCTTATACCAAATGCAGTGAATGTATCCGTTCACTAAGTAAACCATGTCCGGTTAAGGGTTAAGAAGCGAGACTGTATTCCATATTTGAGATAAATGATAATAATATATTGATTGATGATGATAAAGTTACAATAAGATCGCCTTTATAGGGCTTGAGCAAGAATAGCGAAGGGTTACACCCTTTCGCTTATTAACCTAATAATCTATTTAATATATAAATAATAATATTAATTAAATATTCACAGCATCAACCTTCGCAGGCACTTCTTATATATATAGCTGGGTTTCCATAACTTCCACCCTCTTTGGTCTAATTTTCTTTGATCTTAGCCGTCTGAAATATCACGTGTTGACTTTCCATCGTCAGATCTGACTGTCGCTTTACCTACTGATTTGACAATCTACCCATCTCCACCATCGGATCATCTCAGCTAGTCTTGATCTGGGGCGTTGATCTCATTTGAATGCATCTAAGGGGTAGCGTCGCATGCACCCAAAAAGATTCTCCTATATTGTCTTCGCTCTATGCGATAATCTATGGAGCTGACATCTGTCCAGCGGGACCCAGACCATCGCATCTAGCCATGCCGCTATCCCTCGCGCTACTTCTTGGTGAGACGACGTATAACAACCGTCTGCTTCTTCTCAGATGTATATCCATGGTGAGTCTCCAGACTTGAATTATCCCTTAGGTCCTTCGTCTGCTAGTGGGGTCCCCCTTGTTATACTCTGTGCGTTTCCAGCCTCCACTAGCCGTTGATCTGGCTCTTCTTTCCACCCGAACCGTAGATTTGTCAAAGACTCAGGCTCTTTTTTCCTGTAAACAGACTCGAACCCTTAGATCCCAAAATATCATCTCCACCATAGATCTTGCATATGTCCCCACCATCGCATGCACCTAACCAGGAATTGTTCGCTGCTCTTTCCTTTTTGTGACTCGCCCATAAGTCGACACCTGTTCGGTGGGCTTCGGCCCATCGCATACTCATATTTCTCTTTCTTGCTCACGTCTTGGCCATGCGACGGTCCTTTTAAAACCGTAGATCTTGCTCCCGCCCTTGATCAACGGTGTCGATCTATGTGACATTTATTCTTTCATAAATTTTTGTTTGTTGTCGATCACCTTCTTGAGGTTTCCAATGTAGACCCAGGTACTTCACGGTTCAAGGAACCAACAAAACCCCAATTAACCGGCTTTTTCGGCAACAGGCTGCACGCAGCCTGAGGTCTCACCCGAGGCAAAGATGGAGGGGGTGGTTGCGAAATCAAGTTTCCACTACCGGGTGATGCGATGGGGGGAAAGCTAATAAGTAGTGCAATGCCTTGCGGGTTGCGTGGATAGATATCTGTGCAAACCTTCTGTTTTGCGTCGGATACTTCAGCGTGCAACTGCGCTCGTGCACTTGCGCCTTCAGTGCACAACTACGCTCGCACCTCCAATGACTGTGCAATACAGGATACCTTTGTGTTACGATAGTAAGATATCAAGAGATACCTCGCAACAACCTTCAATGACTCAGCGCATCCATGAGACTGCGCATCCTTGCTAGGATGTTCAATTCTAACCATTCTACTTAACGTCCTTTATCCCTTTACTCCATTCAAGTCTTATTAGTAAATTGTGGATGGTTTAATAACATACGCTACTGCGCGCTCCAACGCTGCGCTAAAACTCAGTGTTCACTACTTTGACCAATAGATAGCTTCATACATTCCAATCAATAGATTCATACATGTTGAGTACTTAGCAGTCCTCTGCGCATGCATTACTTAACATATTATTCTCATTCACTGCGGCGAATACATATAAAAGTAATCACATACAGAAGTTTCCAGCATTAAACATACATACCAAGCAATTAAACAATCATAAAACACATTGGTCACACAACACAGAATTTAATGTGTTTCACCCCCCGGATGGAGGCTACGTCCACAAGAACGGTTGTTAATATTTCTGTTAATGGGAAGGGTACAACTGTTCTTAGTCTGCGCACTCAGCTGCAGACTCTCTTCTCTCTCTCAGATAGGTCTCTGTGCACTCAGCTGCAGATCCTTTACAATGGATGTCTAAGCTTAAGATTCTACAATAATCAACACTTAACCAAAATGAAGAGTTCATCAACCCAACCAACAACCCTTTCCCATACAAAATCATGCCTATTTATAGATTATACATGCAGGCATATCTTTACAATTCATAAGCAAAAACCCTTAGTTCTACAAAACCGGTGTGGCTAACTGCCACCCTAGCTTGGCTAACTGCCACCCTAGCTGTTGCCATCGACAGTTTACTCCGCGTGCTCCAGTTGGGCCACTCGTGGCTCACACGCTCTTCTGACAGCTGCAGTCCTTCAAGCGGTTACAACTGCATCATGGCCTGTCCCTTTCCACTCCTTCGCCTACCTATCGCCATCAGCATCGTGACCTAGCTTCTCAACTGCTTGCCACCACATGTTTCAACAGGTCACTTTCATCTTCCATCCACCTGTTCCTTACCCAAACTAGGTCATATCCTCATCTGACCTTTACCCATGTTCTGCACAAAAGCAGCTTATGCGCTATTATGCGCATCGTCCTGCTGTGCGACCATGCCTTAGTCATTTCCCTCGTGTGACACATGCAAAACCTCAAATTGTTTATCGCCTGCCACTGCATGCAATGCGCTTCCACCAAAACTGATTTCTCTTCCTACCGCAGCGCGCACTACGCAATTATCAAAATTGCCTTTTCTTCCTACTACAGCGCGCTATGCGCGATTTTCCATACTTGTATATTTTTCCAACCCACTTGGGCCCTGCCCAACAGGCCCCTAACACTCACCTATGGCTCGTCCCAAGCCACTTCCACCTACAGACTTTGGTGCCGCGTCTTTCATTGTCCCAAGCTTTACTGTGAAGCTTTGCAGAGTTTGCTGCAACTCCTCAACTACGTTCTTGGCTTTCTGTTCGAACCCTTGAAACGTCTCCAGAGTAGCCTACGAGACCATATCTTGAGTCATTTGTTCTTTCATGGTGCCTTCTGCCATCTGAAGTTCTACAAACTTCACATCGAATTGTTGCATTAATTTGAGGCCTTCTTGCTCAATAGGCTACAGCCTGTCCGATGCGGCAACCTCTTTCTCTCTTAATGTTTCTAGCTATTTCTGCAGGTCCTTGACCTCATTAAATATCTTCACTTTCTCTCTCACTGATGCATTCCTCATCTATATACTTGCAGCATCAACCTGGTGCTGCTTCTATTCTACTTCTTCCCTTACCCGTTGTAGCGCAGGATCCTCATTCAACCCAGTTATTGTTGTAGTTATCCGCTCAGGTAAGTCTTGGCATTTAATCACTTCTGATGAAATGCCATCCATGTTTACTTTGATGTCCTCAACTGGAGCTGGGAACTGATCTGACGGAATGATAGGGCGTCGAGCCTCCAACTCCACAATTTTTCCTTTATACGCGGTTTCCATTTCCATTTTCTCAGCAGTAAGGGACTCTACCTTGGCCCCAATTTTCTTTATTGTGTCCTCCATGTCATCGTCTTCCTTGCATACCTCTATGTGTGCGCACATAGCTGAAATGGTTTCCTTCAGCTTCTGGCCCTTTTCCTTGGCTGCGCTCAATTCTTGCTTGGTGTTATCCAATTCCTTCCTTAACTAATTGATGTCTTCAGTTAACTGCGCACACTTATCATATGAGGCAATGCCTCTCTCATGAATTTATTCTGCAACTTTGATGTGCAACTCATTCAGGTCCTCCATGGGTAAGGCCCCAATGTTCAGGTCGAGGCGCCCAGTCTTTAGTGCCTCCTTAACCATTTCATTTGGATAAATCAGGTAGCTAGGTTCAAGGCTCAAGATGCACAGATACTTACTTCCAGTAACAGGTGGTCTTCTTTGCGCGCTTGGCTCTACTGATTTCCCGTTAATACCTGAACCTGATTGCCCCAATCCCATATGGGCTACCAATGTCTTGACCTGCTCCACATCTTGGATTATGGTCAACTGCAGTTCTTGCGTGGCTTCGTTCTCAGCGTGAGCCTCTTCCCATGCTTCATGCACTTTTGTTGCAATGGTCTCGCAATCATCAGGATGTAGTTGCGGCCTGAACTCAGGTTTTTCAGCCTTTCTTTTTGTGTGTCGGCCTTGTGTTTGTGAGGGGCCTTCAGTGGCCTTTTTCTTTGTTGCCGATGAAGCGAAATGTTGACTCTGTGCATTATCCTTTTCTTCCACAATTGTCATTCCAGCTGGTGGTCCACCCTTCTTTCCCTTCTTTGTTGTTGTTTCTTCCTTGTCTTCCTGATCTGTGTCTGTGTCTTCCTCATCAGTGTCTTTTACATTGATCTTCTCCCGAAGAGGTTCTACGTTATGCTTGTAGTCAAAAGCATCATCGCGTGAAGAAGGGACTCTCCATTCGGGCTCCCATAGATCCATCATTCCCTCGATTTCCTACTTACCCAGTTGGTAAAAGCCTGGATACCATAAATCATGGTCTGTTATGTCACCTCTTGGATGAATGAATGTTTGGTGCCTTTTCATTTGAAACCTAATGATGCAGGTGTATTCATCAGCTAGTGGTTTGGAAACGCGCGATGTTGCCATAATTGTTTCGCGCAATTGGTGATAGTAAACATAAAACACTTCAGTCGTTTTCCACTGCCTAGATGCCTTTGGGCTTGCCCATAGATTGGCAAAGCGTGCTCCTTGTCCTTGTCCAGCTAAAGTGGCATCTTCTTGGTAATTATCTGGCTCTTTCCAGCCTACAAAGGCTATCAACACTAGCAACCAACTAAATTGGAACGTTGTTCCATCATCTTGGGTGTCCTGAACATCTGCCAAGAACTCATTTAATAAGAACTGGCACCAATTGTAAGATTTTTCATGCAATTCATTAGTGGCTGCCCTGATTGCGACCACAGGTACTTTAGGTGGTCTACACTTGCGCAATAGATCCCTGCAAGAAATTGGGTCATAAATTGTGTGGCGTGGTCATTGATGTCAACCATTGGGAACCCTCGTACCTTGCGCACTACATCGAACTCTTTTACTACTTCAGTGCTAATAGCTCTCTCCTGTGCTTTCTTTATGATGAGGTTAGAAGGGTCCTCTCCCCTCTTGTTCAATCCGGTGATGTGATGAATCAGGTCGATACTAATGTCAATACGCGTGTCCAACCATAGGAATCCTTGATGCACGCAAGTGAGCAGTGTGCATGCAACAACGGAAAACTCAGCACTCTTGGTAAAGTAAGGCATTTGGAATAAATTTAACAAGCATGATAGCCGGATGGCCCTTAGCCATTCTTGAATTTCCAGCCTGCCAGTTCCATTCTGTTCATCCTTGACCCAATTGATATAGGCATCTGGCCTAAACTGTGGGTAACTTTTTGGTGTTACCAGTGTATTCTCTAGTAATTCTTAGTCATACAGCTTGCAGCTTGGTACGCCACCCATCGAATTCTCCTCAATCTTTACCCTGGTAGAGATATCGGGTAGCTGGATTTCATATTTGAATTTCTTTTCTATGTTTACTGGTGGGTCATCGAGCTTCCTTGGGGGAATGTAGTCGGGAACTGGATAAAATGGCAGAGCGTGAGCCGAAGCTGTCTGTTGTAATGGTATCTCATAGCCCCCCTTCTCTGGAGATGCTGTCTCCTTGCCCTTGCTGCTTCCTGCAGCCTGCCGTGCTAAGATTTTGGACGGGCCTGGTTTTGTCGCCGTCATTGCTGTTGGAATCCCTGCTTGCTCAAATAAACCAAAAAGACTTGCTAACTCAATTGAGTCGCTCATACAGTGCTCTGGTCGCTCAGCTCTCGACTAGTTCAAATACTTCGCAAAAATGGTTAAGTGGCCGAGAAAGGTCTATTTATAGCCGCTGCTGGTCCGCTACGTGGACTTCCACAGTGCCCGAGGCCCTTAAAGCTATCTTGATTTCTAATTCGTGCATATTATCTTGGGCCTGTCATCCGATCCTTCTCGTGATGCGAACGCTGTTTCCTTAAATGCCCAACGGTTTCCTATCAAGCTAACTTGTCAAATCTATTGGATCTGCGTTAATGGCTTAGCCTGCCATCCAGATTTCGGTATGAACTGGTCACTTCGGTCTTTGATGGGTTCCAAAATGTCCCATCCATCTTTAAATTGTGAGTTTCCCTATTTCCTCCAATTTGGTTAATGACCCACTAACCGACCGTCAGATGTCATGGTAACGATTTCCGTGATAATGCGCTAGCGGTCCAATCGAATGCTTGGTACAAGATGCGCATTGGGTGTTATCTTCTGTGTGATTATCAATCCATCTTTTCTACGCGACGAGCTTCTAGGATTGCTCTGCGCATCCACTCTTTTCTTGCCTCTTTTTTTTTTTGCGCACAACTTTAGCAATGTTACGCGGTACACTTCCGTGATCATGTAGGATTCTGCGCAGCGGGACTATCGCGGTAAATCTTTAGTCTACTACCATTTATCAAACTTGGTAATGTATCTCTGGCTAATGTGGCTAACTGGAATACGCCACCGTTAGTAACATGCATTACAGTATATGGGCCAAGCTAGTGCATCTTAAATTTTCCAGGAAATTTCATGAATTTGCTATCATACAGGAGAACTAGCTCACCTACCTTAAAGTTCTTGTTCTTGATGTGGCAATCATGCCAAGATTTTTCGTGCTCTTTCTGGACTTGTTGGTGGAAGCCTGTGACAAAGCGATCTTCCTCTATCCCAACCAAGTGTAGGAGTCTTTCTTCAAGTGCTGTGCGATCGGCCATGCCTGTAAACGCTGCTATCCTCAAGCTGAGAACAATGTACTCCATCGACATTATTGCTTCTTGTCCATAGGCCAGCCTAAAAGGTGTATGGACAGTTAGTTTCTTGCAGGTAGTCCTATATGCCCATAGTACAGATGGGATGCGCAGGTCCCAATCATCCCGATTGATGTTACATATCTTTCTTAGCGCATTCTCCAACACTTTGTTAAATGCTTCAACAGTTCCATTTTCCCATGGATGATAAGGCGTCCTACGCTGATGATGAACGTGGAACTCTTCGGTTAAAGCCTTAATGGTATTGTTTAGAAAATGAGTGCCTTGATCACTCATCAATATCTTCGGGCATCCGAACCTTGTAAGGATATTCTCATATATAAATTATGAGGCTGTAGCTGCGCTACAGTCTATGACTGGCTTTGCTTCTGCTAATCTGGTGAGGTAATCGATAGTAGTAATGATATACCTCGCACTAGTCCTTTTACTTGGTGGGTTAATGGGACCCACAAAATCAATGGCCCACTTCTCCAAGGCCTACAATGTCAGCTGTGGATTTAATGGCATTTCATTTCTACGTGACGGCTTCCTTGTGCTCTAACAGACATCGCAATTCTGGAAGTGTTCGTTCGAATCTTTATGAATTGTAGGCCACCATAACCCTGCGCGCAATATCTTCTGAGTAGTAGCTCTTCCTGCATAATGGCCTCCTGCGACTCCTGAGTGCACATCAACTAGTATAAACGGTTTCTCGTGCTCTAGCACATATCTGTGCAATACTTCATCCGGTCCCAGTTTGTATAGCTGACCTGCAATTATAGTGAAGTCTACTGCACGCACTACCAATTGCTTCTTTTGCTACGTAGTGAACTCTGTGGGTGCGAATCCAGTGGTCAAAAAATCAATGATGTCCTGGTAGTACTCATCTGCAACTATATGGCGAACAACTACGCATAAGGGAGATTGTCCTCCAAATTCGTAGGCTCTTCTCCTGACTTGATTCTTGACAGATGATCAGGTCCCAAATTCAATCTGCCTGGCTTAATAACAATCTCAAAATCGTACTCCTAAAAGAGTAGTAACCATCTACATATGCGCCCCCCTAACACTAGCTTATTAACAAGGTATTTCAAGGCATAATGGTCAGTGAACACGGAGAAGTGCGCACCAAGCAGGTAGTGCCTGAACTTCTGCAGCGCATATACCATTGCGAGTCCTTCTCTTTCAGTAGTAGTATAGTTCTTCTCAACGGATGATAGCTTTCTACTGGAAAAGGAAATCGGATGATCAATGCCTCCCTCTCCTGGTTGCGCAAGAACAATACCCAATGTTATGCATGATGCATCCACATGTGAAAAGGATTCTCCCAGTCCAGAAAAACTAGGATTGGCGCAGTGACCATTTTCTCCTTCAATGTGTCGAATCCTTTCTCACAATCCTCATTCCAAATGAATGGTACATATTTCTTCAGCAGTTTTTCCATAGCTGCGGTTATCTGTGCATACCCTTTTATGAACTTCCTGTAGTAACTGGTATGCCCTAGTGTAGTGCGCAATTGCTTAACTGAATTGGGTGTAGGCAAGTTTACAATGACTACAATCTTAGCAGGGTCTACCATCAATCCCTATTTGCATACAATGTGTCCCAACAAGACTCCATAGGGTACACATAAGACACATTCCTTCAAGTTTAATGAAATTTGGTGTTGTCTGCATTTTTCCAGCATCATCCTGAGGTTCGCGGCATGGTTCCTTAATAGCGCGAAAATGGTCTAATCATCAAAGTAAACCTCTAGAAACTTATGTATAAAATCCTTAAATGCTGCGATGGCCACTCTAGATAATATGGCGGGTGCATTCTTCAGACCAAAGGGCATCACTGTGTATTGGAACGACCCCCATTCTATAGCAAAAGTCATCTTGTGCCTATCTATGCAATCAATCTTAATCTGATGGTAGCCAGAAAATCCATCAGTAAAATAATAGGCCTCATTCCCTCCAACATTATCTAGCACTTCATCTGTAAAAGGTGTAGGGAATGGGTCATGCATTGAAGCATCGTTGAGTTTTTTGAGATCCACACAAATTCTGATCTCGCCCTTTGTTTTCTTCTCCTGGATAACCATCGAGCTTATCCATTTAGATTCTTCAACTGGCTCAATGATCCCTGCATTGAGCATCTTATTGATTTCTACCCTAACTCATTCTTTATAGCCCAGGTTTAGTCTGTATGGTCTTTGTTTCACAGATTTTGCGCCAGGCTTAAGAGGAATTTTCATCACTACTAAGTCTCCTAGGATACCTTTCATCTCTGTGAACTTGGTCGGGAATAGTTCTTGATATTCCTGTAATATACCCGCGACCTCTTCAACTGTATCTTTGTCCCAATAATATCCAATAGCTGTGAACCTTGGCACTTCGTTGGTGCCAATGTTCACTTTCCTTGTTTTCATGGGTCCACTCATGTTTGGAATTTCTAATGGAGGTCCTTCTACCTCGTACAATCCCTCTGACTCAGGTATCCAGATGTTGCACGGGTCCTCCTCATCGCTATCTGCTGTGTCCTTGGTTTCTCCATCAATGTGATAAAACTCAAGAGCATGTTCTAGCTGCTCTTCCCATTCAGGTTGTAGGTGCTCAGGTATGCAGTCTATGCCGAAGAATTCTTCTAGTGTCATGTTTCATTGTGTACAATCTGGACTGAATATTTTTTTCTTAATGACCTGCAGCGCATCATTGATACTTGGATGCTTGTCTTCGAAGCTGAAATCCTGCTGGAAGGTCGTAATGAGGTCACACCAGTCCACTGTGCCTCTGCGCAAAACTAGGTCTAGGTACCATTTCTTCGAAATCAGCTCTTCTAACGTGTGCACGAACAAATGCACCCATTCTGTCTGTGGTCTTTCCTTCCATGCTCCTGAATAGACCCGAATATGCTCTCTTGGATCCGTCTGTCCATTATATTTCTCCAAGGATAGGGTAACCTTATCAGCAAACCTGATTTGCATCTTAATTCTACACTGATCCCATGTGGTCAGTATATTCTTATGTGCAGCCCACCATCTGGTAGGTATGCCGCGCAATGCCATGTCTAGAGCTGAGACACGGTGTTCATCTGGAATTGTTGCAGTATATTCTTTGATAAAACAATACACATTAGATAAACCATCAAATGTAGGGATCGGAGTTACCTCTTTCCCAATCTAACAGAGTGACTTCGTGATCCGTGTGCACTTTCTGGAAGATACTTCATGTAACCTGTTTTTCCAGTTTTCTAGTCCTGCATCGGAATCTAAAATGCAAGAGCTATCACAGCGCCAACTGAGTGTGCCATTTGTATTTTGGTTAACATAGTCAGTAGTATTGGTTGTCATCTTGTAAATACGGTCCAAGTCTTGAGCTCTGGATTCCTCTTGAATCGGTTCAACATACCATGGCGCGATGACCCTGAAATCATTGCCTTCAAATATCATTTTCATAGCTTTTAAATCAATAATGGTAGAGTTTGTCATTTCACAATTGATACCCAGCAGTGCCAGATAAGAATGGCTGTCAACCACAATTTCGATTACTTCAAAATCGGCATAGCTACGCACTCCATCAATGTCAATAATGGTTTTGGGTAATCTTCCCAAAGGTATAACTATCCCCTGGTTAGCCATCCTCAACTGTAGAGGTGACCACTGTAACTTGGGTTTACCCATCTGGTGCCATGTCTGCTTGGTCAAGACATTTACCTCGGATCCAAGATCGAGAATGATCTCATCCATCTCATAGTCTCCAATCTGTGCAGTGAGTCTCATTTCCCTTCCTATTCTCTTAGGACTCTGAATATTGTGGACTGCGCCATCGGCATCCCCCTTGTCACTATTTGGCTCATACTTCCTTAGTAGATTTTCAAATTCCGTAAAAGCATCTATGCTCTTTAGTAATTTCATGCAGCTGCATAAGAACTGTGCAACAGAGGTCCCTACGTCTGTTGCAGCATTTGTCTGATCTTGCGCTGTTGGAATATTCTCTCGTTGTGGTACTTCACTGTGCAATTGTATTCTGGGGGAGCCAAGTGGCAGTGCCCTAAATATGTCTCGTGCTTCCTCAAAGGATACCTTATTTTTCTGTAAATCCAAACCTGGTTCTTTCCCAGGAGATTTCCTAATCCATACCAGATCTCCAGGATTCTGTCTAGGGTCACGTATTCCAGAGGTCGAAGCTTCTGTGCCTCCGTCCCTTCCTGTATCTACGACACTGCGCATTACTACGTTTACACTTGGATTCGCAGTTCTGCTCTCTGCTGCAATCAACTGAATATTGGGATTTGGTAGTTCTGTCCTTCTTCTCTTTTGCATTTCTACCTCAAGTACAGGATAGTCTTCAATAACATGCTCAAATGATTTACAGTAATTGCACGTAGTGCATGGGCTGGTACAATCTCTAGAAATGTGACCTGGCTAGCCATAGTTGTAAGAGATTACCTGGCCGCAGCCTCTTCCTTGCGCTGGGCTGGCATTTCTTCCTCTCCCGTGGTATCCACCACCACGGGCTCTGTTAGCACTTAGATTTTATCCCGGTTGTAAAAGAATAACACCTAAGGTAACTTATTTCAAACCAAACTTTAGGTAGAAAACTTAGCCATTTTTTTCCACCAGAGAGGGCTCTCTCACAAGATATATATAAAGGCTAAAAATATATAGAAACACGCTCAAATTTCTCAAAAATGATTTACTTGGTTGAAAAGGAAACAAGAAACATTGGGCATGGAGTCAACTTTCAAATATTTAACGTGCCAGCAAGATATTTATACCAAATAGATTTTCACAGTGGCAAGATAGCAACCATATCACAATCAATTTGATTTTGCAGGTGGTATAGAAAGAAATAATGACAATCCATCAACAACATGCATCTAACTAGGATGAATCTATTGTCAACTTTAGAGAAATAATGGATACTTAAACACGATAAAATGGGGCATAACCAGTATGAATCCCAATTTATTTCAAACATTCATTTAAGTATAGAAGAAGAACATAATGGAAGATATAACAAAGAAAGTAGACATGCACATATAGAGAATGGGAAAAGATAGACTGTAAAAATGATCAACACATGAATCTCTAGTCTCAAAAGATAGGTATTTCCACTGTATGGCCTTTTATTATTCTATCAAAATTTGACTTCAAAACTTATTGTCTCTCAAAGAGTTTCCAACCCTTTCAAAAATGATTCTCATTGTCTTTTATACAAAATTCGAAAGAAGCTTGACATAACCGCTTCTTTTAACTAGTAACTGAAAATGTCTTAACTCAAAAGATAACTATCTTTAAACAATAGGTAACTGTCTTTAAACAATATTACAAATTTTTAAAATAAAAACATCATTTTTGCCACTTGGCAAGAGTTCTGAATGTATCTTCATGAATGAACAAAATATCTTGTCCTTCCATATTTATCCACATAGTTCCGTTGGTCGACCGTGGGAGCATCATAACTGATCATTTCCTTCACCAAGACTCGCATTTCAAGGTGACCTGCATAAGAAACAAGAGGAAGATTCTCATAGATTGAGATCAACATATTTCAAATTTCAAATTCCTCCACCATTTTCTCCATTAAAATATTTCCAGTAAGCATATGATCCAAATGCTGAAACTTTTTGTGATCCATTCTTATGTCAAACAGTAACCTCTTATATTCATTTGGAGGAATCAATTCATGCTTTGCATCCCAAAAAGCAGGGAATCCTTTGTTTATTAATTTTTCAAATCTCTTCTTAAACCTTATTACTTCCTCTCGTATTTCTCCAGCTTTCACTTCAATATTTTCAACATGTGAATACTTCCCCAAAATTCTTGTAGCCCATGTAATGACTGAAATTCTATTCATTGCTCTCAAATCTGCTTTAGTTAAACTATTTAGGAAAGTTATTTCCCTTTGTGCTACTTCCTTTGGCTTTCTGTTCAGATTCTCTCTGACTGCTCTGGAACTTTCAAAAGCATCTTTGGCCACGTTTTCTTTGATTTTCATATAATCGAGATAAGGTCTCAATTTTTCAACTTCCTTTATAATTTGATCTCATACCATATACTTGCAACCCTGCATTGCAGCTTGTCTTGTTACATGAGCTACCAAACCTTTATTATTATCAGACAATCCCTGATTCCTTGCTTGCAAGGTTTTAATTTCCTTATCCTTTGTCTCATTCTCTTCTTTTAGCTTCTATATCCCAATTTTCAATTCTTTAATCTCGACATCTTTCAGACTTACCTGGGACATGGTTTGTAAGAGACTGTCCAATCCAGCTTTATCTTCATCTCTACCTACATGTACCTATTGCTGACCTAATTCTGCTAGCTTTTTCTTTATTTCTTCCAATTTCTCTTCCAAACAAATCTTCTCTTTTTCCCAATGAACTTTTTCTTCGGTGAGCTTCAACATTTTTGCAGTAATATCTTTACTTCATTTGACAGCTCTTCTTTTTCTTTTTCTAGTACTGTCAGTTCGGCTCCTTGGATAAGCAAAGTGTCTGGGATTTTCAGCTTCCGACTTGATGTTTGAATTGTGTCATCCTTTTCTTTGAGTAAATTTGCTGCTGCATCTCCGTCTTTGTTTATCAAATTTGTTTGCAATATTTTTATTTGTTGCAGTCGAGACTTATTTTCTGTTTTTTCTTGTCTCAACTGGCTATTTAATTTATCTACTAAAATTTTCAACTTTTCCACCTTTAAGATCGCTCCCAAATAATCTGAGTATATAACTTCTCCTGTTTGTCTACGTAATAAGATTTTATCTAGGGCATTGATTTTTGTCAGATCAACTTTCATCTCTGAGATCTTATCTTTGGTAACAACCGGAAATTTTAGAGAATTTTCTTTAACGTTTCTGCTAGTAAATAAACTGACTTCTGTGTTGGATATATTCCTAACCTTTGGAAATAACTGACTGGTTTGCCGAGAGGATTCCTATTTATTTTGATTGTGCTCATTAAATACATACATCAGATTTTGTGGTTTATTTACATCATCTTCTACCGGGGCTTCTTTAATATTGTACTCATTTACCATGACCTCTGGTATTTTGACTTCGGTTTTGCCTTCCTCTTCTGAAACTGCCATTAATTCTTGTTGCTCGTCCATTTTTAACTTTTTTCCTTTTTCTTCTTCTTCATTTTCAATGTTGACTATGTCTTGTATGGGCCTTTTAAACCCTACCATTGCAGTATTCATCGTGCTTTCTTCCTTTGCTGTTGTATCTGTCAATATCATTTCGTTATCTTGAGAATCTGGAATGATTTCTTCCTTATAATCCAACCAATTTGCTCTATCATACATCCCCTCAATCACCTGATGATTCAACGCTTTGATGCGATGATCCGTTCTCCGTTTTGATATTTTGTTTAACGGATCATATTCAATAGCCATGTCTGTCTCAAATTCCATATTTTTCAATAATTTTTCTATATAAATAGCAGCGTTTTTGTTCTTCATTGTGAATGGGCCAAGTGTGAACGGATACTTGATATCTGTTGCTTGTTTGAAAAGCAAGAAATTATTATCTTCAACAATTAATTTCTACCTAAGCAACTCCAAGGCGAAAACCCTTAAGGTAAGAAACGTCGGTAAAACATAGGGTTTATGTTTGAAACCATATAACCTAATCACTGTACTGTCTTTTGACAAGAACCAATCTCCTACAATGTACTCTGCACTTAATTGCATACATGCTTGCATCTCTGGTAATACTCTAGGCAATCTTTCACCAAAAATCATTCTATAAATTTCTGAGAGCATATAATTTATGTAATTAAACATATTATTTTCCAATAATTTTGTGAAAATTATCTCAGGGAATTGTAATTCTTCGTGACTGGCCATCATGATCATTTTCATAAAAAATGACTGAAATCTGAAATGTCTGAGAGTAGGGAAATTGACCATCTGGTAATGGATCATTTCAGTCAGGAATTCTATAAATTTAAGTCGAGGAATTTGATTTTCATCAATCCCTGGCGGAATTGTACTCATTTTATACAAGAGGCTTAACTGAAACTCAGTTACATACATGTATGTTTTGAACCCTAGGATTAAAGCCAACAATGTTAGAACCAGCTAGGTATTTTCATCAAATAAAGTGACATCTATAGGGTAAGGGATATCTAAAATGTTTGTTTCTAGTTTAAGACACGTAGACAAGAACATTTCTCTATTATCTTGAAGGGTTTGACAATAAAACTCAATAGCAGAGGTTTCAGAAAAACTTTCAAACTCGAGGGTTTGGGAAAAATTTATTTCTAGGGCTTTGATTATGACGGCAGGCTCTATTTTATAGACGACTCTAGGTTTTCGACTGTCAAAAACAGTTCTTTTTTCTCTGGAATAATTATCAACACACCATGACACAAATTATGGAAAAGACGGGATTTGGTCCGGGCAGAAGCCTAACAAGGATGACTGGTGGACTCTGTGTATGTCTATACCTTCTTCCAATAACTTAGACAACTTAATCTTGACCTCGGCGACTGGTAACCTGATTAGGGTATCGTAAATGTTCCCATCTCTATCTTCTAGGGCTTCTTTGGCTTTAAAAACATCCATATCATGCACAGTTTCCATTTAAATTGTTTCTAAAAATAAATTTCCTTTAAAATATGTGAGCCAGGTCACCAGACCCTACCTGTACAGACACGTCTTTATCCTTCTGTCGCAACTGCCAATCTCCATCGGTCTTCAGAGCTCCCAAGAACAGCGACACATAGACAAAATGTTGTTATTTAAAAACTCTTTTGTTTTATATATAGGCTCTTTTTCTTAACTTTCTTGCAGCTTTCTGAATGTACTTTATTCCCAACCGTTGATCGCATGCTTTTATAATTTGAGCCGTTAGATTTTGTGCTTCTTTATTCCCCATGGCAGTATCCGCGATCCCAATAATGCTTTTACTTTCTGGTTTCAACTGTGTGAGGATCAACCATTTTCTGACACCTATTAAAGTGGTTTATTTACCGCAGCCATCCTTTCCTTTATTGAGTGCACACTTCCCATGATGCGGATGAATCTCGTCCTTAGATATTCTCCCAATGCATATCGTCCATCTGATTTATGTCAACATATGGCGTATTCCCCTGTGCACTTCTGCATCTGCCACGTGCTATGGCCCACATTTTCCTCGTATTATCCTTTGGCGGTTCCGAATGGTGCTGTGGTGGTTTGTGATACCACTATCACATCGATGCGGAGCAATAACAATGCGACACCTACTCCAGTGGTATTATGTCCACAACCACTCACCATTATTTGCAAACAAATATTTTGGCAGTGCAGGGATCCACGATAGCCGTTGATCTTTTCCTTCATCATCTCCGTCGTTGGAACTCCGCCACAATTTAACCTTTTCAATACTTTCCTTCGGACTATTGCGCTTGTGGGTTTTTGCTTTGTTAATTTTTTTTTATTTTTATTATAACCCTTCATTTAACATATCCTTAGTAGATTTACTTCTTTTGGGATTTTGGACAAACTTTTAGGGATTCTTTGAGTATTTCAAATATGGTGTCAACAACTAGCTCCAACTGGGGATGCTATGCTCCCCGTGAGGTAGCAAAGAACATTGTAGACCAAGTGCCTGATCCATTGGGTTGCATTCAAACTTTTATGCAAATCAAGCTTCATATCATCATTTTTTTTTAATTTATTTATTTGGTAATGCATGGTAAAGAAAAATATATACACTGTACAAAATTCTCTTTCACCTCTGTTTTTTAAGAGAGATAATGTTTGAGGTGTCTAGCATTCACTGGTCCCCCAGGAAAGAATTATCCATTACAATTTTTAAGGGTGAATGCATTTTCTCCTTGGTATCCTGCAACAATATATGGACCTTTCCACAATTGCTCAAACTTCCCATGGTGATCTTCATTTCTAGAGTCCCACTTCAAAACTAAATCATTTATCTGAAAATTCCTTTCCTTAACCTTTCTATCAAAAGTTTTCTTCATTTTCTCCTGATGCATTTGGGTTTTATTGTATGCTTTTTCTCTAACTTCATGTAATTCTATCATCTGATTTATCCTCCTCTGCATATGATTTGGCTCTTCTTCAACTTCTTGTAATAATTTCATAACTAGCAAACCCAAAGAAACAGGAAAAATTACCTCTGTGCCATACACCAACTGGAAAGGTGAAGTGCCAATTGCTCTTTTTGTATTGATTTTGTCTGCCCACAAAGCATATTTTAATTTAGTGTGCCAAGCCCTCTTGTTATCCTTTAGCAATTTCTTTATGATTCTCACCAGACTTTTATTTGAAGATTCAGCTAACCCATTTCCTTGTGGATAATAAGCAGTGGATGATTTAAATGTATGTGATATTTGTGACAAAAATTTATCATCTTTTTTTATTTGAACACTGGAGCATTATCTGTCACTATCCTTTTAGGACAACCAAACATGGTTAAGTTGTTTTCTTCTAAAAAGTTAATTATCACTGTTTCTGTGGCGTTTCTTGTTGGAATGGCCTCAATCCATTTCGTGAAATAATTTGTAGCAGTTAGAATCCACTTATGCTGCCCTGAGGAATTTGGGTTAATTTCGCCAATGAAATCTAACCCCCATTGTTGAAAAGGTGCCTCAACTGAAATAGGTTTCAAAGGAAATGGTAATAGTTCTCTTTTCCCATCAAAAATTTGGCACTCATAACATTTGGTCACTTCTTTATATACATATGAATACATGTTGGGCCAATAAAAACCAACTCTAAGAATCTTGTTCACCGTAGCCTTCCATGAATGATGTCCTCCACACACGCCTTTATGAAACTCCACCATAATATGCTGCGCTTCATTCTCTAATAGACAATTCAATAGAATACCTCCTGGATCTTTCCAAAATAAATTCCCATCTAATATGCAGAACTTGGCTGCTTTCAACTTCACTGATCTTTCTCTTGTTTTTTCCATATCTGCAGGTGCTTGAAGATTTTGCAGAACATACACAATGTCTGCGTACCAGGGAGATAAAGAGAAATCTTCGATTACTTGGCAATTTGGAATGGTTTCTTTTGAAATTTCGGAAAGAAAATTCATACTTAGAGAATCCCAATTTGTCTCCGTCATCATTTTAGCCAAACCTTGGCCTTTTATCATCTTTGTAGGCTTATTGTCAAGATCATATTCCAATAGTACTACTATCCACTTTGCTTTTTTTTCCTTCGGGATCTAGCTAGGTAAGAATATCTTTCACTGCTGCTGATGGAACATGTGCTATTATATGAGAGTGCAATATGCATATCCTGAAATCCTTCAATGCTTTCACTAAAGCATAAGCTTGTTTCTCCATAATGTTATATTTTAATTCTGCATCCCTCAGAATTTTACTGAAAAATGCAATTGGCAATTCCACACCTTCTTGGTTCTTTTGTAACAATACTCCAGCTACTGTGTGCTCTGATGCATAAGTAAACATAATGAAAGCTTTTGAATAATCTGGACTAATTAACACTGGTGCTTCAGTCAATGCCCTTTTAATATCATCAAAAGATTGTCTTGCTTCATCAGTCCATTTAGTCTCCTTGTCTTTTCTCAGCATTTCAGATATGTTTCTCAAAATTTCAGGAAAACTAGGGATGAAACTTCTTAACCAATTTACCCTTCCAATAAATGACTGAATCTCCTTCTTACTTCTAGGGATTCTGACCTTCTGAATGGCATATACTCTCTCTGGGTCAATCTTGATGCCTTGTTTTGATATAATGTGTCCCAACAATCTTCCTTCTTCCATGCAAAAATGAGATTTCTTAGGATTTAAAGAGATCCCAAACCTTCTACATTTCAAGAAAACTCTTTCCAAATGTTTCAAGTGATCAGCAACATTCTTTGAATATACAGTGATATCATCCATGTATACTACCATGAACTTGTCTATTTCATCTGCAAATGCAATGTCCATGGCTCTCTGAAAGGTTTTCCCTGCATTCATCAAACCAAATGGCATTTTGGCATACATAAACGTTCCCCATGGAGTGGTAAAAGAAGTTTTCTCCTGATCTTCTGGATGAACTTTAATTTGATTGTAGACTAAGAAACCATCTAACATAGAAATTCTTTCAGCTCCTACAACTTTCTGCAAAATATGATCCATCTTCGAGAGTGGGTAATTATCTTTCAAAGAAACTTTGTTCAAATTTCTAAAGTCTACACACAACCTTATTTCGTCATTCTTTTTCCTTACTGGTACTAGGTTAGCCAACCACTTAGAAAATCTCAAAGATACAATTATCTTAGCATCAAGAAGCTTTCTCACTTCTTTTTCTATTATTGGAAGCAACTTGGGATTTATTCTTCTCAACTTCTGCTTAAAAGGCTTTTCATCAGGTTTGATAGGAATTGTATGCTGTATAATAGAAACATCATATTCTTTCAGGTCTTCATAACTCCAGGTGAAAACATCTGAGAATCTTTTCATCACTTCCACACTTTTATTCTCTTCCTTTCTTGGTAGTTTCTTTGAAATATTTACTAATTCGAGATCTTTTTCGGAACCTAAATTGCAATCTTTGACATCCTCAGGTTTAGTTTCTACTTTTGAATTTTTCACCACGCCATTTTTATCAAACAAGTTCTCTAAAGGAATCAAACCTCTGGGGATAACGTTATTCTTCAGCTGAATTATATCCTTACCTCCAATCCTTTGCTTGAACTTTTCTGTTTCTTCAGGGGAATCTTTCTCATCTGGGCCATCTTCAACATCTTCTGCATCAATAGACCTGTAATTGAATTCATCTGTCATCTCTAAAAAGCATTTAATCTACTGATCATCTTCAAAAACCTGCCAGTGTTTGATATTATCTGGGATAGATGGTCTGTGTATAACCTCAATATAATATTTCTTTTTAAAAAAAATAGGGGTTTTGAACGCAGCTCCAGCAGTGGCCAAAGAATCTGCTACGATGTTATTAACTCTGGGAATTGTAACAACATCATGGTCATCGAAAAAGTTTTCCAATAAATCCCACACTTCATTCCTGTATGTCCTCATTTTAGGATGTTTAGTCTGATAAATAGCTTTTACCTGATTTATTACTAATTCAGAATCTCCAAACACTTCAATTCTTTTTGCTTTTAAATCTCTCAATACATTCAACCCTAGAATCAAAGCTTCATATTCTGCAACATTGTTTGTACATTCAAAATTCAATTGATAAGAAAACATCAAGAATTCTCAATCAGGTGTGATTATCCATACTCCCGCACCAGTTCCTTCTCTGCTCCTAGCTCCATCAAAATGCATTGTCCAAGTTCCTTCTTTTCTAATTTTTTCTCTTAATAGTCTTTCTTTTTCATTTTCTTTAGGTTCAATCAAATCCATCTTTTCTTTGGATTCAACATCATTGTACAGAATACATGACCCCAAATCTATGTCTACTGCATATATAACATGCTTTTCAGGTTCATTTAAGTCACTTACCAAAAAAGCAACCCTTTTTTCAACATATAATCTTATGTGTACCCCCAACACTGGAATAGTAGCAAAAGACATATCCATCTGCAAAGTTCCTTTTAACTTCGAAGCCCATGATCTAGATAGCAGCATACCAAATTTTGCTGGAATATCAGCGAGCACCACACCCATGAGGATACCCTTGACTGGTATTTTACTAATATTGACTGTCAAATCTTTAATCAAACCTAGGCATTTAAATTTCCTTGAATCAAAAGAGAATAAGTCATCATATGGTCTTGTGATCTCCAACCCCAAAGACTCAACTACAAGTTTCGGCATTAGGTTATGAGAAGCTCCCGAGTCTAACATACAATTATGCACAACTTTATCATGAACGTTCAAATCTACATAGAAAGGAGAAATCTCCCCAAAACTATTATCCTCCATTCTTGAACCCAAACAAATATTAGGAGCATCATTATCCAATTCCAAAGTATCTAATTCCTCTGGATTTTCTACTTGCATCATCTTAAAAATTTGTTCCTTGTATTCTTTGTTCTTTAATATCTCATTGAAAGGTACATAAATCTTGACTTTGGACATTTCACTTTGTATATTGAAAGGAGTCAAATTTTTATCAACTTCTTTTACTGGATCTTTCTTATTACCTGAAACCCCTTTTGGCACATCTTCATTTTCTTTTCTTCTCGTTTGTTGTTTATTCTGAATGGTGGAAGGTTTATCTATAGATCCTTTTGGTTTATCCATTGACCTTTTTCCTTTGTCTATTATAACATCTCTATTTCTCAGATTTATTTTTCTTTGAAGATCATTTATAGCACTTTGGTAACCAATCTGGTATTGATCATTTTCTGTTTCTAAATTACAACATTCTCCCTCTGCAAGGAACATATCATGTTCATTTTTAGTCAGATATACTTCTGAATCCAAACTGCCACAATGGTGAATGTCACTGTCAACCATCTCAACTTTAACTTCCCGAGCAATATAATTTTCAGGAAAAGGGGGTCTGACTGGATCTTCTTCTGCATTCTTTGGATTGCTTTGATCTCTTGGCCTTATGGGTGGGACAAAAGGTCTCCTAAAATTAGGGTTTTTGATTTGAGGTTCTGCTTGCTCTCTATTCGGAAATTTGTTATCCACCACTAACCTGTCTAACAAATTCTCCATGGTTTTCATCATCGCTTCAAATTTTACATCTGTGGAAGAGGAAGAAGCTGTATTTTGATTATCTTCTTTACTTTTCTTTCGGTCTGTATCTCTATGCCGCATCTTGCTAGAAGCCATCATATTAACTTCAACTTCCACCGCATCTTTCATCATTATTGCCAAAGTGGTAGATTTTCTTTCTCTTAATGTGCATGAAAAATCACCTTCAAAAGCATCTGCATAATGTAACTTGGCTACTCCTACTGGAGGTTTTATGTCTGCAGGGATAGAGTTATAAACTTTCATAAATCTAGCAGAGAATTCTTAAATCGACTCAAAACCTCCTTTCTTCAGATTGTTATACTGTGTCAACATCTGTGAAGGATTCTTCTGGTCTTCCCATCTCTCGATGAAAAGAGTTGTGAAAGCATCATAATTAGCAATTGATCCTGCAGCTAAAGCTCTAAACCATTTTTTGACTTCGCCTCGTAGACTTTGATCAAACAACCTCATTTTTGCATCATCATGATCCACTTCTTCTAAATCAATGAAATCACTGAAGTTATCAACATGTTGTTGTGCTGTATAATTACCATCACCATCACAAGTAACGATCCTCTGTCCATAATTTTGAGGCAAATCGTGTAAAGTAGCGGGAAAAATCAATGGGGCAAATCAGGCAGCCATGGGTGGTGGATTATGAGGTGGAACAATCACTGCCTGTTGTTTTATAAATTTATGACTTTGCACGGGTATTCTTTGGGCCTTGGATATTTTGGAACCAGCCCTTTCAGATTTTTGCAAATTTTCCCAAATAGATTTTAAAGAATATTCCCACAAACTTTTTGGATCAACCCTTGTTTCTTTCAAATCAAAATCTTGTAACATCCCCTCCTATAATACCAGCATGATAGAGAGGATCATGACACTAAATCTGGACATCTAGTCCCATACTTAGGAAACAAACATTCAAGTTAAAATGAAGATGGACATATGCAAATGCATAAACATTTGAAAACACAGCGGAAGTAAATTCATTAACACATCCATCATACATTCAAGATATTCATCAAATAACAATTGCAAAGTTAACACAAGAGAATACTTATCTTGACAAGGTAGTCCCAAGCGACTAGCTATGCAACTGCAACGTTCCACCCAACCATAGGCCAGTTGTGCGTATCAACCTCTTGATACAACTACCACCCCCGAGTTGGGCATGATCTCTACAAGGAACAGCAGACTCACACATATCCAAGCATACACCAAGATGAGCCAAGCCAATATGCAATTGGGTTTATCAGGCTGCTAGGACATGGAAAGGAAGAATTGCTAAGCTAGTGAGCTCAACCACAGAGCTATGGATACCCCTCCCACATCTATTCAGCTTGGCACTCACAATGCCTACACACCCAACACAAGGAAGTATTCTCTTCACTGCCACATAGTCCCTCAAGCCATACCTTCCTTTCTAGTGCTCTTAGGGTGTGCATAGAAAAGCAGCTATCCCTCTTGATCTTCTTGAGAAGTTACTCCATCCACTAGGTTTATCAAGCCAATTCTGTCCACTACCAGTCCAAATTTCTTGCTCACAGGTTCAAATCAAAACCGGGATGCACATAACAGCAGAACTACACTTATTGGTCATGATAAAACGTTTTTACAATGACATGCCCAAAGATGGGGTTTTCATTAGCTTCAGAAAAATGTGGGAAACCCAAAAACGAAACTAGAAGATGGGAAACAACCCTGGGAAGCCAAATCCGTTTTTAGAAAAACGTCCATGGACATTCTGGGGCAAAAACGACCTCCATAACAGTCCCAAATCGTGGCCCTTCTCTCCCAGCTGTTGTACAATGGAAAAACGAGCTCCCAGGCATGGAAAAATGCAGAAAATGGATGGAAAATGTATAGGGAAAGACCCAGCTAGCTCATACTGCGTGAGAGAGGAGAGACTGACTGTTCAGAATGGCTTTGGACACCATTTCGTGGGTGTTTTCTTGCCCAAGAAGAAAAAATACCAATTCCCAGGTTGATGGCTTGCCCATGCACGAAATTGGCTACCATACCTCTTCATTCCCAAGGCATTAACTGCCTCAACCAACTCTTGGAAGAATTAAAATGATTGGGTGCATAACCCAAAATGGGTAGTTGAGGGTTTATGGGTTTTCTCATGGACACATGGATTAACACCATTGGCTCAAGGGTTTGAATAATTTCACTCCCTATTCCTTGTAGAATCATGCCCCCATCTCCTTGTTGCATCGCATAGCTAGTTGTGGTTATTTTTCATTAAAATTCGTATTTACATGATGTCTTATTTACATTGTGCCTATCTAGCACAAGAACCATAGGCATCTATTTTTAATTGCCAATACATAAAACGCTAAATCAATGGTGGGGACTTGGCCTTGAGCTCCTCGCCATGATAAAATAACAATATTTACATCATTTACGATTTAATACAAGGGGGGTCAAAATGGGGACATTACAAATCTGATTTAGTTCTAAACAAAACTTTTTCCTTTGAACCAATATTTTCTTCCTCAAACAGATTTTCTTGAAAAGAAGGGAATATATTCGAAATCTGAGAAATACCTTCTTTTGTCTTGCCTTTGCCTTTATCCGTTTTGAGGAGCTTTTCTGAATTATCCACGCCAGAGAAGAACTATGAACCTGGATTTCTTCTTGTAGACACAATGTCTATTTTTGAATACCTTCAAAAAAACTTGAAATTTTTTCACATGTGAAGTCGCCAGGGCAATATCTACAACCAACTTTTAAATCTTCAAACTTCCTTGCCCAAGAAATTTGACCTTTCTTTGTCGTTTCTCCTAGGGAAAATTTCACTTTCGTTCCCCGGCAGCGGCGCCAAAATGTTAGCACTTAGATTTTATCCCAGTTGTAAAAGAATAACACCTAAGGTAACTTATTTCAAGCCAAACTTTAGGTAGAAAACTTAGCCATTTTTTTCACCAGAGAGGGCTCTCTCACAAGATATATATAAAGGCTAAAAATATATAGAAACATGCTCAAATTTCTCAAAAATGATTTACTTGGTTGAAAAGGAAACAAGAAACATTGGGCATGGAGTCAACTTTCAAATATTTAACGTGCCAGCAAGAGATTTATACCAAATAGATTTTCACAGAGGCAAGATAGCAACCATATCACAGTCAATTTGATTTTGCAGGTGGTATAGAAAGAAATAATGACCGTCCATCAACAACAGGCATCTAACTAGGATGAATCTATTGTCAACTTTAGCGAAATAATGGATACATAAATGCGATAAAACGGGGCATAACTAGTATGAATCCCAATTTATTTCAAACGTTCATTTAAATATAGAAGAAGAAAATAATGGAAGATATAACAAAGAAAGTAGACATGTACATATAGAGAATGGGAAAAGACAGATTGTAAAAATGATTAACACATGAATCTCTGGTCTCAAAAGATAGGTATTTCCACTGTACGGCCTTTTATTATTCTATCAAAATTTGACTTCAAAACTTATTGTCTCTCAAAGAGATTCCAACCCTTTAAAAAATGATTCTCATTGTCTTTTATACAAAATTCAAAAGAAGCTTGACATAACCGCTTCTTTTAACTAGTAACTGAAACTGTCTTAACTCGAAAAATAATTGTCTTTAAACAATAGATAACTGTCTTTAAACAATATTACAAATTTTTAAAATAAAAACATCATTTTTGCCACTTGGCAAGAGTTCTGAATGTATCTTCATGAATGAACAAAATATCTTGTCCTTCCATATTTATCCACATAGTTCCATTGGTCAACCATGGGTAGATCATAACTGGTCATTTCCTTCACCAAGACTCGCATTTCAAGGTGACCTGCATAAGAAACAAGAGGAAGATTCTCACAGATTGAGATCAACATATTTAAAATTTTGAAGTCCTCCGCCATTTTCTACATTAAAATCTTTCCAATAAGCATATGATCCAAATTCTGAAACTTTTTGTGATCCATTCTTAAGTCAAACAGTAACCTCTTATATTCATTTGGAGGAATCAATTCATGCTTTGCATCCCAAAAAGCAGGGAATCCTTTGTTTATTAATTTTTCAAATTGCTTCTTAAACCTTATTACTTCCTCTCGTATTTCTCCAGCTTTCACTTCAATATTTTCAACATGTGAATACTTCCCCAAAATTCTTCTAGACCATATAATGACTGAAATTCTATTCATTCTATTCATTGCTGTCAAATCTACTTCAGTTAAACTATTTAGGAAAGTTATTGCCCTTTATGCTACTTCCTTTGGCTTTCTGTTCAGATTTTCTCTGACTGCTCTGCAAATTTCAAAAGCATATTTGGCCACGTTTTTTTTTATTTTCATATAATCGAGATAAGGTCTCAATTTTTCAACTTCCTTTATAATTTGATCCCATACCATATGCTTGCAACCCTGCATTGCAGCTTGTCCTATTACATGAGCTGCCAAAGCTTTATTATTATCAGACAATTCCTGATTCCTTGCTTGCAAGGTTTTAATTTCCTTATCCTTCGTCTCATTCTCTTCTTTTAGCTTCTATATCCCAATTTTCAATTCTTTAATCTCGACATCTTTCAGACTTACCTGGGACATGGCTTGCAAGAGATTGTCTAATCCAGCTTTATCTTCATCTGTACCTGCATGTACCTGTTGCTGACCTAATTCTGCTAACTTTTTCTTTATTTCTTCCAATTGCTCTTCCAAACAAATCTTCTCTTTTTCCCAATGAACGTTTTCTTCGGTGATCTTCAACATTTTTGCAGTAATATCTTTTACTTCATTTGACAACTCTTCTTTTTCTTTTTCTATTACTGTCAGTTTGGCTCCTTGGATAAGCAAAGTGTTTGGGATTTTCGGCTTCCGCCTTAATGTTTGAATTGTGTCATCCTTTTCTTTGAGTAAATTTGCTGCTGCATCTCCCTCTTTGTTTATCAAATTTGTTTGCAATATTTTTAATTGCTGCTGTCGAGACTTATTTTCTATTTTTTCTTGTCTCAACTGGTTATTTAATTTATCTACTAAAATTTTCAACTTGTCCACCTTTAAGATCACTCCCAAATAATCTGAGTATATAACTTCTCCTGTTTGTCTATGTAATAAGATTTTATCTGGGGCATTGATTTTTGTCAGATCAACTTTCATCTCTGAGATCTTATCTTTGGTAACAACTGAAAATTTTAGAGATTTTCTTTAACATTTCTACTAGTAAATAAACTGACTTTTGTGTTGGATATATTCCTAACCTTTGGAAATAACTGACTGGTTTGCTGAGAGGATTCCTGTTTATTTTGACCGTGCTCATTAAATACATCCATCAGATTGTGTGGTTTATTTACATCATCTTCTACCGGGGCTTCTTTAACACTGTATTCATTTACCATGACCTCTGGTACTTTGACTTCGGTTTTTCCTTCCTCTTCTGAAACTGCCATTAACTCTTGTTGCTCGTCCATTTTTAACTTTTTCCTTTTTTCTGCTTCTTCATTTTCAATGTTGACTACGTCTTGTATGGGCCTTTTAAACCCTACCATTGTAGTATTCATCGTGCTTTCTGCCTCTGCTGTCGTATATGTCAATATCATTTCTTTATCTTGAGAATCTGGAATGATTTCTTCCTTATAATCCAACTAACTTGATCTACCAGACACCCCCTCAATCACCTGATGATTCAACGCTTTGATGCGATGATCCATTCTCCGTTTCGATATTTTGTTTAACGGATCATATTCAATAGCCATGTCTGTCTCAAATTCCATATCTTTCAATAATTTTTCTATATAAATAGCAGCGTTTTTGTTATTCGCTGTGAATGGGCCAAGTGTGAACGGATACTTGATATCTGTTGCTTGTTTGAAAAGAAAGAAATTATTATCTTCAACAATTAATTTCTTCCTAAGGAACTCCAAGGCGAAAACCCTTAAGGTAAGAAACGCCGGTAAAACATAGGGTTTATGTTTGAAACCATATAACCTGGTCACTGTACTGTCTTTTGACAAGAACCAATCTCCTACAACGTACTCTGCACTTAATTGCATACATGCTTGCATCTCTGGTAATACTCTAGGCAATCTTTCACCAAAAATCATTCTGTAAATTTCTGAGAGCATATAATTTATGTAATTAAACATATTATTTTCCAATAACTTTGTGAAAATTATCTCAGGGAATTGTAATTCTTCGTGACTAGCCATCATGATCATTTTCATAAAAAATGACTGAAATATGAAATGTCTGAGAGTAGGGAAATTGACCATCTGGTAATGGATCTTTTTAGCCAGGAATTCTTCAAAGTTAAGTCGAGGAATTTTATTTTCATCAATCCCTGGCGGAATTGTACTCATTTTATACAAAAGGATTAACTGAAACTCAGTTACATACATGTCTATGTCGAACCCTAGGATTAAAGCCAACAATGTCAGAACCAGCTGGGTATTTTCATCAAATAAAGTGACATCTATAGGATAAGGGATATCTGAAATGTTTGTTTTTGGTTTAAGACACGTAGACAAGAACTTTCTCTATTATTTTGAAGGGTTTGACGATAAAACTCAATAGCAAAGGTTTCGAAAAAACTTTTAGACTCGAGGGTTTGGGAGAAATTTATTTCTAGAGCTTTGATTATGACGGCAGGCTCTATTTTATAGACGACTCTGGTTTTTCAACTATCTAAAACAATTCTTTTTTCTCTGGAATAATTATCAACACACCACGACACAAATTCTGGAAAAGACAGGATTTGGTCCAGTCAGAAGGCTAACAAGGATGACTGGTGGACTCTGTGTATGTCTATACCTTCTTCCAATAACCTAGACAACTTAAGCTTTACCTCAACGACTGGTAACCAGATTAGGGTATCGTAAATGTCCCCATCTCTATCTTCTAGGGCTTCTTTGGCTTTAAAAACATCTATATCATGCACAGTTTCCATTTAAATTGTTTCTAAAAACAAATTTCCTTTAAAATATGTGAGCCAGGTCACCAGACCCTACCTGTACAGACACGTCTTTATCCTTCTGTCACAACTACCGATCTCCACCGATCTTCAGAGCTCCCAAGAACAGCGACACATAGACAAAATGTCGTTATTTGAAAACCCTTTTGTTTTATATATAGGCTCTTTTTCTTAACTTTCTTGCAGCTTTCTGAATGTACTTTATTCCCAACCATTGATCGTATGCTTTTGTAATTTGAGCCGTTATATTTTGTGCTTCTTTATTCCCCATGGCAGTATCCGCGATCCCAATAATGGTTTTCCTTTCTGGTTTCAACTGTGTGCGGATCAACCATTTTCTAACACCTGCTAAAGTGGTTTATTTACCACAACCACCCTTTCCTTTATTGAGTGCGCACTTCCCATGATGCAGATGAATCTCGTCCTTAGATTTTCTCCAAATGCATATCGTCCATACTATTTATGTCAACATATGGCGCGTTCCCCTGTGCACTTCTGCATCTGCCATGTACTATGGCCCACGTTTTCCCCGTATTATCCTTTAGCGGTTCTACATGGTGTTGTGGTGGTTTGAGATATCACTACCACGTCGATGCGGAGCAATAACAATGCGACACCTACTCCAGCGGTATTATGTCCGCATCCACTCACCATTGTTTGCAAACAAATTTTTTGGCGGTGCGGGGATCCATGATAGCCGTTGATCTTTTCCTTCAGCATCTCTGCCGTTGGAACTCCGCCATAATTTAACCTTTTCAATACTTTCTTTCGGACTATTGCGCTTGTGGGTTTTTGCTTTGTTAATTTTTTTTTATTTTTATTATAACCCTTCATTTAACATATCCTTAGTAGATTTACTTCTTTTGGGTATTTTGGACAAACTTTTAGGGATTCTTTGAGTATTTCAAATATGGCGTCAACAACCTCTATATACCCCTTGATCATATTGGGTGTTTTCTTGTTTTGGGTGAGTTTCCTCTTGAACGCGATACATCGCAGCACCTCGCATTGCTTCCATATTGCGCTTTCTTTCATTCATGAGCTCATATGCATGGCAATTGGATTCATCATGTCCAACTGATTTACAGAAATTGCAATATAGGCTTTTAGGTGTGTTTACATATTTCTGTATCAGATAACAGTCTTCAAGCATGTGTCCTCTGGTTCTACAGATTTCACACCACGGTGCCTGATTGTGGTTCATATTGATTGGGTTTGGTGTGCCACTAGCAAGATAGTCCTGAAATAGAGGGCAATGTTCTCTGGTATGGCCTTCTCCTTTGCATCCGGTTCACCAAACTTCACGTCTGTGTTCATATCTTTGCTCTTTCCTGTTTTTCATACCCTATAATTCTAACGTCAATGTAGCCAACTGGTTCTGAATTTGCGACATCCTAGCGCTAGTCTCAGCAATTGGTGAAGCCTCTAACTGAATTGCGATATCTAAGGCCTCTGCCTGTGATGCAAGCTTCTACTGCATCAATGGTTGTCTGATGTGAGGCAACATCGCAATGATGAACCAATCCTTGTGTTGTTGTGGAGCTATGTCGAAACTAACTTGGTCTAACAATGTTTTAAATTTTTGGTCAAATTCCCAAATCGATTCTGTAGGCTTCTGTTTGATTTCCGTTAATTATGTTATGCATTGCGATTCTGACTTTGGCTTCTTAAACTCTGCGACTAGTGCAGCCTGAATTTCTGTTAGGGTTCTTGGTTGTGCCTGAGAATATTTCATAAACCAATGCAACGCGCGGTCTCTGAAAGTAGTGATGAGATATGCTCTCTTCACAACATCATCCTGGGTTTGCTTTAAGCTCCATATGGCTTCACATAGAAACCAGTGTTGTTCAGGGTCTTTTAGACCCGTTCCTTTGAATATCGGCAGCTTTATATCATTATATGTCATTATCCTTCCTGGTTGTGCACTGCTCTGAGTAGTGTTGACTATCTGCACGGAGAAAACAAAGGGAATATTTGGAATACTGGGATTCTGCGGATTGGACTGCGCGACACTCGCAGTGGGTGGGTTCTGGTCTAAGGATGGCGCATTTTCTACAACCAGCGGATTCTGAGGTGTGATAGGATGAATAGTGGCTGATAGTGGTACAGTCTGATTGTTAAGATCACATGGGAGTTCAGTATCTACGCGGAGTCCAGGTCCTCTGAGATTATTTTCTTTATTAAACTTATATCTCTTTCCACTTCTCAGATTATGAGTTTCTTCGTCAGAATCACTATAAATGTTATTGACCATGATAGATGTAAAAATATTACTGCATCCTTAAAACTCCTTTCTCAGCTAAAAGCATTTTAATATATAGAATGAGATTGTTTAAGAACTTACCTCTGAATCCTTCGAAAAAGTATGCTTCAGCTTGACTGTAAACTCGGTCACAAATCCTTCAAGTATGCTATTGACCCAAAAGTTGACTGCTCGCGATAGTGGGCTGTCTATTGCTTTGAGATGTGTTGTGAGCTCTGGAGTCCACTCTGGAGTCCACTCTGTAGGTACTCCTCCTTGAAAACAAGTCTTCTTGAGTCGCGATATCCATGTGTGTAGCTCGTTTGGAAACGTAGCCCAAAAGATCTCGTGCATATCTCTCTAGAAATATCTGTTCAACCACTCTACATCAGTGAGATGCAAATGTCTGTTCTCGTTCTCCACAAAATCTCTTTCAATCTTGTCGCATCAATCCCAGATCTCTTTCTGTTCAGGATGCCAATTTTCTGAACCCAATGGGAACTGGTATTCTTCTTCACACATTACTTTTCAACACTCTATTGCTTCACTAGTCTTAGTCGAGCAATGGAACCATTTGTTGGCTGGCGATCACCTTCTTGAGGTTTCTAGTGTAGACCCAGGTACTTCGCGGTTCAAGGAACCAACAAAACCCCAATTCACTGGCCCTTTCAGCAACAGGCTGTGCGTAGCCTGAGGTATCACCCGAGGCGAAGCTGGAGGGGGTGGTTGTGGAATCAAGTTTCCACAAACGATTGATGCGATGGGGGGAAGCTAATAAGGAGCGCAACTCCTTGTGGGTTGCACGGATAGATAACTGTGCGAACCTTCTGTTTCGCATCGGATACTTTAGTGTGCAACTACGCTCACACACTTGCACCTTCAATGCACAACTGCACTCGCGCCTCCAATGACTATGCGATACAGGATACCTTTGCGTTACGACAGTACGCTATCAAGAGCTACCTCGCAGCAACCTTCAATGACTTGGCGCATCCATGAGACTGCGCGTCCTTGCCAGGATGTTCAATTCTAACCATTCTACTTAACGTCCTTTATCCCTTTACTCCATTCAAGTCTTATTAGTAAATTGTGGATGGTTTAATAACATACGTTACTGCACGCTCCAACGTTGCATTAAATCTCAGTGTTAACTACTTTGACCAATAGATAGCTTCATACATTCCAATCGATAGATTCATACATGTTGAATACCTAGCAGTCCTCTGCACATGCATTACTTAACATATTATTCCCATTCACTGTGGCGAATACATATAAAAGCAATCACATACAGAAGTTTCCAGCATTAAACATACATAACAAGCAATTAAACAATCGTAAAACACATTGGTCACACAACACAGAATTTAACGTGGTTCACCCCCCGGATGGAGGCTACGTCCACAAGAATAGTTGTTAATCTCTCTCTTAATGGGAAGGGTACAACCGTTCTTAGTCTGCGCATGCAGCTACAGACTCTCTTCTCTCTCTCAGATAGGTCTCCGCGCACCCAGCTGTAGATCCTTTACAATGGTTGTCTAAGGTTAAGATTCTACAATAATCAACACTTAACCAAAATGAAGAGTTCATCAACCCAACCAACAACCCTTTCCCATACAAAATCATTCCTATTTATAGATTATGCATGTAGGCATATCTTACAATTCGTAAGCAAAAACCCTTAGGTCTACAAAATCGGCGTGGCTAACTTCCACCCTATCTATCTCCGTCGACAGCTTACTCCGCGTGCTCCAGCAAGGCCACTTGTGGCTCACACGCTTTTCTGACAACCGCATTCCTTTAAGCAGCTACAACTACATCATGACCTGTCCCTTTCCACTCCTTCGCCTGCCTATCGCCATCGGCGTTGTGGTGTAGCTTCTCAACTTCTTTCCACCACATGTTTGAACAGGTCGCTTTCATCTGCCATCCACCTATTCCTTACCCAAACTAGGTCATATCCTCATCTGACCTTTACCCATGTTCTGCCCAAAAGTAGCTTATGTGCTACTATGTGCATCGTCCTATTGTGCGACCGTGCCTTAGTCATTGCCCTCCTACGACACGCGCAAAACCTCAAATTGTTCGTTTCCTGCCACTGCGCGCAATGCGCTTTCACCAAAACTGCTTTATCTTCCTGCCGTAGCGCACACTACACAATTATCAAAATTGCCTTTTCTTCTTGCTACAGCGCGCTACGCGTGATTTTCCATACTTGTATATTTTTCCAACCCACTTGGGCCTCGCCCAACAATGTTCCTAAGGACTATAGGTTTTTAGGGTATTTCTCCATTTATCTCAAGTCATCCTTTTCCCCTATTAATACTTAGCCCTTTGACATTATCCTTACATTACATCGGACTCCTTCTAGACCATTCTCTCTCCTGCCTTAGCACCTGGCCATTGTCGATGGAGATCACTTCAAACTTTTTCTTAGGTAGTTGTCTGACCCTCCATCTTTCATGTACAGGTATTTATATTGTAAAAGATAAAAAATATATAGGTTCTAACAACTGGCTCCAACTGGGGATGCTACCCTCCCAGTGAGGTAGCAAAGAACTCCGTAGACTAAGTGCCTGATCCATTGGGCAAGTTCTGCAAACCCTAGATTGAAGAATTTTTCTAGAAAGTGAGACTGCGCCTGTTTTCTTAGCCATGCTGAAAATTCAAACATGAAACATGGCTTCCCCTTCCAGACCTTAGGGCCTTCACTTCGGGCTTCAAATCCTTCTAGTTTTTTCCATTAAAAACCCTAAAACAAATGTGAAAAATTGAAAATATATATACATATATACAGGCTATGGTACATGGGTTACCTGCTTTTTCTTAGGATAGGTAGTGCTTCAGAAACCTTCCATTGATTGGACCCCCCGACCAGTTGGACCCATCTTGGTGCTCCAGGATAAAATAATTTTCTCCTTGTTTTGCTGCAATAATATAGGGTCCCATCCGCATGTGGTCGAATTTCCCATATTTATCTTCAATTAGAGCGTACCACTTCAAGACCAGGTCATTTACCTGAAATTGATATTCTTTTTCTTTTCTGTCAAAGGCATTCTTTATCGTTTCTTGATGCCCCTATACTTTTTCGTAGGCGCTACTTCTTAAGTCATTCAATTCAACTATCTGGTTTACCCTTCTCTGCATGTGGTTTGGTTCTTCTTCTATCCCTTGCAGCAACCTCATAACCGGCAATCCCAGATAAGTTGGAAAAACCACCTCGGCTCCACATACCAGATAAAAAGGGGACATCCCAATGGCCCTCTTTGTACTTATTATATCGTCCCATAGGGCATATTTCAACTTCGTGTGCCAAGCTCGCTTATTATCCTCCAACAACTTCTTTATGATTCTTACTAGACTTTTGTTGGATGATTCTACTAGTCCATTTCCCTACGGGTAGTATGTCATTGAATGATTCAGGCTGATATGGTATCTGTGGAAGAAATTTATCATTTTCTTATAACAAAACGTTGGTGCATTATCTGTCACTATTCTTTTGGGACACTCGAATCTTGACAGGATGTTGTCTTCCAAAAAATCCATGATAACGCCTTCGGTTTCTCTCCTAGTTGGTATAGCTTCTATCCACTTAGTGAAATAGTTAGTGGCTGTCAATATCCATTTGTGTTTCCCTAAGGAGTGAGCGTTTATTTCTCCAATGAATTCTAAACCCCACTGTTGGAAGGGTGGTTCTACTATGATAGGGTGAAGGGGTAATGAAACGACCTTTCTTTTTCCTTCAAAAATATGGCATTGGTGACAAACAACTGTTTCCTTGTATACATCTGAAAACATGGTAGGCCAGTAGAAACCAGCCCTTAGGATTTTTTTTACTGTCACCTTCCATGAATGGTGGCCACCACAGCCACCCTTGTGAAATTCCTCCTTTGTGTGTTTAGCTTCTTCCTCAAGTAAGCAATTCAGCAGCACACCTCCAAGGTCCTTCCAATATAGGAATTGATTCATAATACAGTATTTTGCAGCTTTTAGTTTTACAACTCTAGCCCTACTTTTGCTCAATACCGGAGGAGCTTGCAAGTTTTGTAATACATACACAATGTCAACATACCAAGAGGATGCAGAGAATTCTGGTCTCACTTGCACTCCCACATCCAGCTGGTTTGAATACCCTTGTAAGAAGTTCAGTTGTAGAGAATCACAGTTGGCCTTGGTCATTAACTTTGCTAACCCTTTCCCCTTTATCAATTTGGTGGGTTTTATGTCCAGATAATACTCCAGCAACATAGCAATCCATTTAGCTCTTCTTCCTTTTGCGTCTTCTTGGGTAAGGATACCCTTCATAGCACTGTTTGGGACATGAGCAATGATGTGTGAATGTAGGATATAAACCCTGAAATATTTCAGTGACTTAATTAGGGCGTAAGCCTATTTTTCCATGACATCATATTTTAATTCTGCATCTCTTAGTACTCTACTGAAAAAGGCAATTGGTTGTTCAACGTCCTGGGCATTTTTCTGTAATAGTAACCCTACCACGGTGTGCTCAGAAGCGTATGAAAAAATAAAAAAAATATTTAGAAAAATCTGGACTGGCTAATACCGAGGCTTCGGTGATAGCATTCTTAATTCCCTTAAATGAATCTCTTGCTTCTGCAGTCCACTTAACCTGATTTTCCTTCCTCAACATATTTGTGATACTCATCATGATTTCGGCAAAACTGGGAATGAATCTTCTCAGAAAGCCCACCTACCCGATGAAAGACTGCACTTCTTTCTTGTTCCTTGGCTCTCAAACTTTCTGGATAGCACTAACCCTTTTGGGATCGATCTTGATACCTCCCTTGGAAATGATATGACCCAAGAGTTTAGCTTCTTCTAACGCAAAGTGTGATTTCTTAGGATTAAGAGAGATACCGTATTTTATACATTTCTTAAAAACTTGTTCCAAATGCTTTAGGTGTTCTTCATTATATTTGAGTATACCGTTATGTCGTCCATGTATACCACCACGAACTTATCTTTTTCTTCAGGGAATGCTATGTCCATTTCCCGCTGGAAGGTAGCTCCTGCATTCATCATCCCAAAGGGAATCTTAGCATACATGAAAGTACCCCAAGGGGTGGTGAAAGAGGTCTTCTCTTGATCCTCAGGACAGACCTTGATTTGATTGTACCCGGAGAAACCATCCATAGTAGAGATCCTTTCTTCCCCTACTACCCTTTGTAAGATATGCTCCATTTTGGGTAAGGGATAATTATCCTTTAGTGAAGCTCTGTTCAGGTTCCTGAAATCTATATAGGTTCTGATTTCACCATTCTTCTTCCTTATGGAAATCAGGTTTGTTATCCATTGAGAGAATCTCAAGGTGACAATGATTTTTGCATTAAATAATCTTCTAATCTCTTTTTCTATTACAGGCACCAGCTTAGGGTTTATCCTCCTTAACTTTTGCTTGAAGGGTTTCTCTCCTGATCTAATTGGAATAGAATGTTGTATTATTGAGGTATCATATTCCTTCAGTTCTTCATAACTCCATGCAAATGCAGCGGCATATTTCTTCATCAACTCTACATACCGCTCCTTCTTTTCAGCAGGTAATCTCTTAGATAATTTTACCATCCGAGGCTTTTCTTTAGTTCCCATGTTTTGGTCTTTTGCCACCTCTTTGGGTGGTTCAAACTTCGGGTTTTTTGCCACATCATTCTGGTCAAACAACCTCTCCAAGGGTATCAACCCTTTGGGGATATAATTAGTTTTCAATTGAACGATATCTTTCCCACCCAACATGTTTTTCCATTGTTCACTTTCTCTGTCTTCTCCCTCTGATGGCTCTTGGTCTATCAATCCTTCTATGTTCTCATTTTCAGCATCAATCTAAAAATTAGCAAACTCAACAGACAATTCCAAAAATCTTTTGATTTGTAAATCATCTTCAAATACTTGCCAGTATTTAGCATTGTATGGGATATATGGCCTATTCACCACTTCTACCTCGTATTTTTCTTGAGAGAAAATAGGAGTCTTAAAACCAGTGGTAGTGGTGGCCAAAGAGTCCACCACCCAATTTTCAAATCTCGGGATCACCCAGATCTTATGTTTGGTGAAAAAGTTCCCAAACTTCATTCCTGTAGGCCCTCATCCTGGGGTGTTTTGCCTGATAGCTGTCATTTACTTGATTGACCACCAATTCTGAATCTCCAAAAACATGTATTCTTTTTGCCCCCAAGTATTTCAAATCTCTTAATCCCAAGAGTAAAGCCTCATACTCAGTCACATTATTAGTACACTAGAAAGTTAGCTTGTATGATAAAGCTCTGGACTCTTGATCGGGAGGTATACTCCAGACTCCGACACCAGCACTATTTTTGCTCAGTGATCCATCAAAGTACATCTTCCACAATCCTTCTTCATTTTTTTTCCTCTCTGATGCCTCATGCCTTGCTGAAAACTCCTTGTCTTCCTCAACTTCATGGAAAAATGGGGGTACAGGATCAGTATGTGGACCATCATTGAAAAGGATAGAGGAACTTATGTCTGTATCTACAACAAATATAGGGTGATTTTCAGGTTTGTCGTCACTGTTGACCACATAAGCCATTATTTTCTCTCTGTATAGCTTCCTATTGCTTCCGAAAAGTGGTATAGTAGCGTAAGATAAGTCCATCTATATGGTACCTTTCAACTTTTTTACCTAGGATCTTGAAAACAACATCCCAAACTTAGCAGAAAAATCAGCCACTACTATGTCCATCATGATGCTCTTCGCTGGGATATGGGCAAGGGTTACTACCACATATTTAATTAGACCCAAACATGGTACCTTTCTAGAATCGAAAGAATATAGGTTTTTGTAGGGTCTGGTGACTTCTAACCCCAACTGGTCCACCACTGACTTTGGCATCAAGTTGTGTGAAGCCCCAAAATCTATCAGGGCATTGTGTAATAACTTATCATGGATATTCAAACTCAAATAAAAGGGAGGGACTTCTTCATCATCTGGCTCTTCCAGCTTGGAACCAAAGATTATAGTGGGGGCATCATCTGTCACTTCCAACATGTCTTGTGTACTTCCTTCCTGCCCCATTACCAGGCTATTTATCTCTTCCATATATTCACTGTTTCTTAACAGCTCATTTAAAGGGATAAATATCTTTACCTTAGATAATTCAGCCTTCAAGCTAAATGTTGAAGCTGGATTCCCTAATTCAGTGACTTTTGGCTGCCTACCTTCTTTAAAATGCTATCCCTTATCTTCTAAGTTTTTTTGTAACAACCTCTGGTTGTTTTTCTTTTAATTTCTCCATATTTTGGTAAGTCTTTGAAGACTGAACATGGCCGACCTTCCCTTCACTAATCAGTATCTCCCTGCTCCTTAACTTCACCTTCCTTTGAATATCATCCATAGCATTCATGTAACCCATTTGGTACTGCTTAGAATCAAATTCAGCAACCTTACCAGCATTCCCCATGTTGAAAAAGTCATGCTCCCTTTGGGTTAAATGTATTTCATGGTCCAAAGTGTCAAAGAGATGGATTTGGTCTCCAACAGGCTCTTCAGATCCTTCCTCATCCACCAAATTCTCAGGGAAAGGAGGCCTCATCTAGTGGTCTTCCTGATTTCTTGGATTTCTTGGAGGGGGTGGCCTTCTAAATTTAGGATTCCTTATCTGATTTTCAGGTTTTTCTCTAGGGGGAGGTTTATTTTCTATGACCAACCTATACATCATCTTTTCCATGGTTTTCATCATAATATCAAACTTGGCATCACTAGAGGAGGAGGAGACAGGGGTTTGGTTTTCTTGCTTCTTTTTATCTGCTTCTATTTTCCCCTTCATTTTCCCCGAAGCCATCATGTTGGTTTCCACCTCTACTGCATCTTTCAGCATAGCAGGCAAGGTGGCAGATTTCCTCTCCCTTAACGTGCATGAGAAGTCTCCATCAAAAGCATCTGCATAGTGGAGCTTTGCAGCGCCCACTGAGGGTCTTAGGTCATTTGGAATAGATTTATAGGCTATCATAAACCTGGAAGAAAACTCATGAACAAATTCAAAACCTCCTTTCTTCAAGTGGTTATATTGGGACAAGACTAGGGCAGGACTCCCTATTATTTCCCATCTCTCTAAGAACAGAGTCTTAAAGGATGCAAAATCATTTATAGAAGCATTTGGAAACTGTCTGAACCATTTATTAGGTTCTCCAAACAAACTTTGTGCAAACAAACTCATCTTAGCATCATCATGGTCTACTTCCTCCAAATCAATGAAATCTTCAAATCTGTCTACATGCTGCTTGGCAGAAAAACCTGTTAAATTTTGAGCATTAATTCACGATACTCTAGGATCTTCACTGAGAGAATAACATGTACAATATATCAATGCATAACAATCACAATAAGCATGACAAGCATCACAAGAATCAAAAGCATGAGAGACAAGAGACACAGAGTTTCCGTGGGGAAAATCCTAAGGTGAAAAACCCCACAACTTCCTCAGAGATAGAGACAGCAATGGCTCAACCAAAGTACAACCAAAATACACTAAGATAGTCTCCTAGTAGCAGATGATCCTCCTCATCACTAGTGTGCCACTTTCTGAGTGAGAGAGATATACTTTTCTGAATGAATTAAATAGAGATCACCTAATCTCTATTTATACTAACCTGTTTTCCCGGTGACCTTATGGGGCCGACTTGTGTAACTAGGTACATCCACATTATAATATATATATTTCAGGGCCGACCCCACACATGGTGGTCTAATAACCCATCGGCAAGTACACACACTTGCGACACTTGTCAATCCTCATGACGACACTGCCTTATAGAGGAATAGCACATCTCTAATAAGGGTACAATAAATATATATGAAATACATAGATGAAATACATTCTGAAGTTACATATACATCAACACTCCCTCTTAACTAGGAAGGTATTTCTCAACACAAATCTACTAGACAAGTCTTCTTCTCGGGATCATCGTCATCGTCACCGCTGCTTCTATCTCAACCAATCTCTGACTCTACTCGTCATAGGAAATTCTACAGAGCCAGTCCTTTTTCATATTGGATGTAGGCCCACCACTTGCAGGTCTTCGTCATCACTGGCCATACTGTGGAATCCTCGGGACTTATTACGTGAGTCACAAAACCTCGAAAGAGAATCCCAAGCTGTTACGAGCACACGGCTCTACCTATAGGATCTCCTAGGGCCATATTATATGTGACCTCACCACAAAACCTCGCAAGAGCATCCCAGGCTGTTACGAGCACACAGCTCTACCTATAGGATCTCCCAGGGACAGATTATATGTGGTCACCACAAAACCTCACAAGAGCATCCCAGGATGTTACGAGCACACAGCTCTACCTATAGGATCTCCCAGGGATAGATTATATGTGGTCATGGAAAAACCTCGCAAGAGCATCCCAAGCTGTTACGAGCACACAGCTCTACCTATAGGATCTCCCAGGGACAAATTATATGCCATATTACAAACCTTTGAAAGAGCATCTGCCAGATATCCTAGGGCGAGATTATATGCCATAGGAAAAACCTCGAAAGACTATCTGCAGATCTCCCAGGGCCAAATTATATGTCCTCCCAGAGCAGAACCTCGAAAGAGCATTTTTCAAATATCCCAGGGCCAAATTATATGCCATAGGCAAAACCTCGAAAGACTATCTGCAAATCTCCCAGGGCCAAATTATATGCTCATCTGCACAACCTGATCCACCGCCATAAAGTATCAACCTGATACTCACCATACATCATCCTGATGTACACATGATCATCCTGATCATCATCACTGCAAAATCCTGCTGCATGTCATCTGGAGCAACATCCTGAAGCTCGTCATCCACGATCATCCTGATCATACAATGCATCTACCTGATGCATACCAAGTATCTACCTGATACATATCATAATACATGATCCACTTGATCATACAATGTATCCACCTGATACAAATACAAATACATGATACATATCACCATACATGATCCACCTGATCATACAATGTATCCACCTGATACATATACAGATACATGGTCCAAGCATCCAACATGATGCATATACAAAATACATACAAATGATCCTACTAATCATATCCAACATCCAAAATGATGCGTACATATATAAATGATCCAACTGATCATATCCAGCATCAACCAGAACATCATCCTGATGCTCATCATCCAGCGCTTACATCCACAGCCATGTGAAGGTCCCTCCTTCCAACATGCTTGGAATGGCTTCTGCAAATGTGTCCATCACTTCTTCCTCTAAGTGTCATCAATCCGAAGAACACCAAGCCTCTCTCTGAAGTACTCGAACTTCACCCTAGCTAGTGGCTTCGTCAACACATCTGCAATCTGCTCATCCATTGCAACATACAGGAGCTTCATAGCTCCTCTCTGCACCATATCCCTGATAAAGTGATATTTGATCTCTATGTGTTTCAACCTGTCATGAAACATTGGGTTCTCGTACAACTTCACACAACTCTGGTTATCACAGAAGATACCAGTAGAATCCAATGGGAGATCAAATAACTCAGACAGTAGCTTCCGTAGCCATACTGCCTCACAACTAGCTGAACAGGCTGCAACATACTCTGCCTCAGCTGTACTCAGTGCTACGCAGGACTGTTTCCTGCTAAACCAAGAGAACACAGCTGATCCCATACTGCAGCAGCACCCAGATGTGCTCTTCCTATCTGCAGCACTGCCAGTCCAATCTGAATCAACATAACCCTGCAGGTTAAACTTTTGATTCGCTTCATAATTGAGCCCATAATCCATTGTACACTTCAGGTACCTCAGAACATGCTTTACAGCAACCAGATGAACACTCCTCGGATCTATCAGGAACTGACTCAATGTGTTCACCGCAAAGAAAATATCTGGTCTCGTGTTCGTCAGGTACATCAAGGACCCAATCATCTGACGATACATAGAGACATCAACTGGCTCATATGAAGCATCGCATAGAAGCTTCAGATTCGATGCCATAGGTGTGGCCATGGCCTTGCAATCCATTATCCTGAATCTCTTCAGGATATCTACTATGTACTTCCCTTGACCAAGGAAGATCCCACCTGCACTTTTCCACACCTCCATACCTAGGAAATAATGCATCATTCCCAAATCTTTCATATCGAACTCGGCAGCAAGCTTCCTCTTAGTATCTGCAATCAATCTGTCATCTCCTGTTACAAATAAGTCATCCACATACAGGAGTAGAATCACAGGATTCCCTTCATCAACCTTGTAGTAAAGGTTGGAATCCGCTTTACTCTTGGTAAAGCCCAAACTAGATAGGAAACTGTCCATCCTACCATACCAAGTTCTGGGAGCTTGCTTCAAGCCATACAAGGCTTTCTTCAATCTGCATACATACGACTCCCTGTCATGTATTTCGAAACCGAGTGGCTGCTCCACATATACTTCCTCTTCAACTACACCATTCAAGAAGGCAGTCTTGACATCCATTTGGTGTATTTTCCATTTCATTGCTGCAGCCAGGGAAAGTACTATTCTGATGGAAGTATACCTGGCTACAGGTGCAAAAGTTTCTTCATAATCTATTCCCTCTTTTTGAGAGAAGCCACGAGCTACGAATCTTGCTTTGTATTTTTCTACACTGCCATCTGCAGCATGCTTGATTTTGTAGATCCATTTGGAATTCACAACAGACTTCTCTTTAGGTCTTGGGACAATATCCCAAACATCATTCTTCATTATTGATTGGTATTCCTCAACCATGGCATCCTTCCATTCTTTCTTTTCCGCTGCTTCTTCATAACTGGAAGGCTCTTTGTTCATAATGTCACAGAGTAAAGCAACATAGCTGGTATGTGATCTGGTTCTCTTCTTTGCTCTGTGTTCTTCTTCTGGAATGCCAAATCTTTATGCATCTTGAATGAGCTCTCTAGCCCATGCAGGTTTCCTCTTGTGAGAGTTATCCTCACGGGGTGGATCTACAGTTCTTGTGGATCTTCAAACTCACAAACAACTTCTGGAACTTCTTCAGTCATGGTAGTGTCTTGAAATCTAGTTTCCTTAGGTTCTTCATAAACTTCGATAGGTGCCTTCCTTGATTTGATGAATGCTGAGTTTTCATCAAATGTTACATCCCTGCTGACATCAATCTTCTTGAACCCTATAAAGTATATTCTGTAAGCCTTCAAGCTTTCACTATAACCCACAAAGATACCCTTCTTTCCTGAAAGATCTAGTTTAGTCCTCTTTTCCTTTGGGACATGAGTGTATACTGGACAACCAAATATTCTGAGATGGCTGACTTCAGGTTTCTTACCAGAAAAGACCTCTTCTAGTGTCTTGTTGTTCAATATCTTGTGGGGTGTTCTGTTCTGCACATATACAGTTGTTCTAGTTTCTTTTACCCATAGATGCATAGGTAGGTCCTAGTCATGTAGCATTACCCTTGCTGCTTCCATGATAGTTCTGTTCTTCCTTTCTGCAACTCCATTTTGTTGAGGATTATAAGCAACAGTCAACTCCCTCTTAATCCCTGAATCACTACAAAGCTTCTTGAAGTCACCTGATGTGAATTCTCCACCATTGTCGGAACTGAATGTTTTGATATTCTTGTCAGTTTGATTCTCCATCAAGGTTTTGAATTCCTTGAACTTATCAAACACCTCATCTTTGTTCTTCAAGAAGTATACCCAAGTCTTCCTGGAGAAGTCATCAATAAATGAGACATAGTAAACATACCCACTAAGAGAACTGGACGACATAGGACCACATACATCTGAATGGATGATTTCCAGGATATCTTTGGCCTTGCTTTCACTGCTTGGGAAAGCCTTCTTAATGTTCTTACCTTTTGGACATCCTTTGCAGATACCTTCATGTTTGGTCTTGATTTCCGGAAGACCTTCTACAGCCTTTCTTGCAATTGGAAGTGCCCTATAGTGCATATGAGCAAGTCTTCTATGCCAAAGTTCACTTGGCTCCATGGATTCATGCACCATGGCATGTTCAGGTTGTCCCTTCAATTTATACAATCCTCCCTCTTGCTCTCCAATCACTACTGCATCATCTATGGTCTTTCCCTTTGGCCACATTAGGACTTGGCCATCCAAAAATGCAACCCTCATACCTTTTGCATCCAATGCAGAGATGGAGAGTAAGTTCTTCTTGAGCCCAGCTACATAAAGGACTTCTTTCATCTTCAAAGATTTTCCAGAATCTAGGCTGTAGGAGGCTTCACAACTTCCTTTGATTGGGTATTGATAATCATCCCCAAGTTTCACCTTATGGGGTGATTTATGTTCAAATAGATTCACAAAAGATTCCTTAAACCCAGTCATGTGTTTGGAAGCCCCACTATCAATCAACCAATCATTACAACCATGGGAGATAGTACTTGTGAGAGTAGAGATTAGAACATACTCTTCTTCACTTGATGAGTCATCATCACTTTCTTCCCTAGCCTTCTTCTTTGGAGGTTCATCATCCTCGGCAGCATGAGCATGGAACTTTCTTTTGCTGCCCTTCTTCTTCTTGCTGAAGTTGTTATTATTATCCCTTTTGTTCTTGGGACAATCTGAAGCAAAGTGACCCTTCTCATTGCATGTGAAGCATCTTAGATCCTTCTTATTCTTTTGATAGGATCTTTTGTAGCGAGAGTGCTCCTTCTTGGGCTTGATTCTTTTGGTGTGAGTTGCGAGAGCTTGATCTTCACCTCCTATCTTTTCCTCACGAGCTACAAGTCTAGCTTCTTCTTGAGAGCATTTCTCCCATAGTTTACTGAAAGAGATCAATTTCTTTCTTGCATAGATTACTTGAATAAAGGAGTCCCATGACCTAGGTAGGCCATTCAGAGTGGTCATAACAACTTCACCATTGTCCACTACTTCATCCACAACTTCAAGTTGCTCCTTGATCTGAGAGACCTTGGAGAAGTAAGATTGAATGGTTTCTCCATTCAACATCTTGACCCCTTTCAATTGATTCCGTAGAGTCATCTTCCGATTTATGTTCTTCCCTTCAAATAGCTTGGTCAAAGAGTCAAACATCTCCTTGGGTGTCTTTAGAGAAGACACATGGGGTATCAGATGGTCTTTGATAGAATCAACAATGATTCTCTTTGTCTTGACCAAGTTCTTCTTATGCAATACCTTGGCCTCTTCATCCTCTGGGATAGGGATGTCTTCTTTCATATATGAGTCCAACTCATTCTCTTCTAGGATTAACCCAATCCTATACTTCCAAGCTCGAAAGTTATCAGCCCCTTCAAGCTTGGTGTGGTGAGACATCTTAAAGAGTACTTCAAATGGAAATAGAAAAGATTTAGGTCTTACCACTTGAAATGCTGAAAACTGGATCTGGTCCAGGATTAGGGTTTGTCAGAAAAACACTAAAAATTTAAAATGTGAATTTCAAATTTATGAAAGGATAGAAAGGTGTGCCTTGATGATCTGATCATCCTGGTGCATTCAGAATTTGAGATCAGCAAATTTTTACCCTTCAGATTTGTCATTTTGTCCTCCCGGGTTCACTAGGGAGAGCCCTGAATTAGGGTTTGAGTTTCCCGGAGATCTACCTAGCCAAAAATCTCAATCCAAAGCTCTAAACTTTGATTTTTGCAAGGAGCTTCCAGCTGTGTCTTCAGATTCCAGAAATTCCTATTTTTGTGGAAACCCTAATTTTTAAGGCCAAATCTGAAAATGCTCAGAATTGAATTCTGATTGGACAGATAGATTCTCCTTGATGAGTAGAGTCAATCTACTATATTGATTTTCCAAAAACTATGGATAGAAACCCAATAAACAAGAAACTCAAGTTTTCATCACTGCAAAATGTCTTCTTCTCAGGTTAGCTCTGATACCATGTTAAATTTTGAGCATTAATTCACAATACTCTAGGATCTTCACTGAGAGAATAACATGTACATTATATCAATGCATAACAATCACAATAAGCATGAAAAGCATCACAAGAATCAAAAGCATGAGAGACAAGAGACACAGAGTTTCCGTGGGGAAAATCCTAAGGTGAAAAATCCCACAACTTCCTCAGAGATAGAGAGAGCAATGGCTCAACCAAAGTACAACCAAAGTACAACCAAAATACACTGAGATAGTCTCCTAGTAGCAGATGATCCTCCTCCTCACTAGTGCACCACTTTCTAAGTGAGAGAGATATACGTTTCTGAATTAATTAAATAGAGATCACCTGATCTCTATTTATACTAACCTATTTGCCCAGTGACCTTATGGGGCCGACTTGTCTAACTAGGTACATCCACATTATAATATATATATTTCAGGGCTGACCCCACACATGGTGGTCTAATAACCCATCGGCAAGTACACACACTTGCGACACTTGTCAATCCTCATGACGACACTTCCTTATAGAGGAATAACACATCTCTAATAAGGGTAATATAAATATATATGAAATACATAGATGAAATACATTCCGAAGTTACATATAAATCAACAAAACCCCCTTCTCCATCATAAGGGACACTTATCTGGGTGTAGTTCTGAGGGAGGTCATGCAAAGCGGCTGGCAGGGCTAATGGTGTGAATCTAGCACCCATGGGTCTAAGTGGATTTTGAGCTTGGGGATGAATATTCAGGGCAGAATTACCTACAGGAATTGTGGTATTGGATTGAGGTATCTGAGAACCAACTATAGCTCTTTCTGCTTTGATAATATTTTGTAACTGAAGCCAGACAGGGTCTAACAAATAGGATTCAGGGGCATTTAGACCTTCTTCTCCCAAACTTAGATAAGATTCAGATCTTGATCTTACCAAAGGTTTTCCCGATATCTATCTCTATATCTAATTCTTGAAAAGCAGGTAACTCTTCTTTAGATCCAATTCCTTTAAGATTGGAAGTATTAGCTTTGTCCTTTCCTCTCTTATGTCTAAGTATTATTTCTAGATTTTCCACGCTTAACAAAATTTTGGAAACAGTATTACCTCTCGTATGGCTCCCTCTTGAGGCCAGGATGCCTGTCTCGATATCTCTTCAAAAATGAACTTGGCACGTCGATCTTCCCCAGTGGAGTCTTTCTTGAATGTGGATCTTTACGAGTGGAGTCCCTAGGGAAAAATTGCACAACCCTCTAGAAATTTGGAAATCTCTGTTCGCCCGCAGGGATCTCTCTTTTTCAATGAATCCTCAGAATTCTTTGTTGTTCTTCGAGGGATAATAAAACAATTACGTCCCCGGTAATCGTGCCAATTTGTTAACACCCAAAATGACCCCCTAGGTTGTGGGAGAGGGCAAAATGGGGTAACCACTAACCAATCTTCAGACTTGAGCTACTGACCTAGCTTAGTCTGAGAGGGCTCTCTCTACAGCTCTATGAAATACTGGAATAATCAAAGTTCTCAATAATGAAAACATGCACCAGCATTCATAATTCAAGATATTCAATTACAACAATACAAAAAATCATATTTATGTTGGAAACAAAGTGGTTTAAATGTAGCTTGGATGAAAAGTATGAATCTTTATTTGGGCAATGGATTCACATTCAAACAAACTCTGAAAATTCATTTACAAATACTTCACAAATGCATTAACACAAGGGCGAGGTAGTAAACAACTCGTAGTCAAAGTGATTTTAATTGGTGAAACAGAAGAGAAAGAAACAATCCATTGACACAAGGCATACAATGATGAATCTTATATCAACTTTAGCAGAAAAGAAATGGTGGAATACTTTGAAAAAGATAAGTAGAGCATAATTTCTATGAATTCTACTTAGTTATCACACTGTACCAAGTATGGAAGAAAGTTACAGACTGGAATTAACAATGAGAGATACACAATTCACATGGAAAAAAAAAGAACAGACTACAAGACCAGTTACACAAGAATCCCTGAGAAAACATTGGCTTAGCTCTACAAACTTTATTCAAAATAGCTCAAAAGATTCTTAAAGAACAATACACAAAATTTCTCATAAGAGTTTTCAACAATACTTTTCAACCCTTTATCATTCTATTACATCGCATATATATATGCCGGGAGTCCTCTTGCTCGACTGATCTAAACCAAAAACAGTTATATCGGAGTGACACCTCATTCAGGTTGCTTTGCCACTCTCACAATAAAACAGAAAATAGGTAGAAACTGGCCTAACTGCTTTCTTACAATCCATAGGTATTCTTACTAAGTAACATTTACTTCAAGTAAAAAAGTAAAGATAGTAAAATAATAGTTCCAGCTGGCTATTTATATAGCCGCCTCAAAGAATATTACAAATTATCAAAAATAGGAAAGTCTTGTGAGAAGTCTCTGATTCCAAGCAAACATCAACAACTATAAAAAGACAAGTATCACTGTGGAAGACGGAGAAAATATAGCGATCTGATGTACTTTTCTACATTAGCCCATTGGTCTGTAGGTGGAAAGTCAGTCCACCATTTCCTTTAGCATCACTCGTATCTCAATATGCTCAGTGTAGGAAAATGGGGGAAGCCTTTCGCCAATGGCGATCAACCTATTAAATATTTCAAAGTCCTCTTCGAGCAACTCCATCAGGGCCTTGCCTATAAGCAGCCGGTTCAGATGTTTGAACTTTGTATGATCCATTCTTATTGTCCACAATAGGTTTTTATAAGCCTTAGGGGAAATTAGCTCCTGGTCATCTTTCCAAAATGAAGGTAACCCCATTTCGACCAGCTTATCAAATAGTCCTTTGAACTCTGCCACTTGTCCCTTCATTTCTTCGGCTTTGGCTTCCACAATCTCGATATGTGCATATTTTCCCAGGACCCTTCATGTTGCTGCAAGCATTGAGATCCAATTCCCAATATTCAGCTTAATCCTTTCTTCTTCGGATAGATCATTCAGGAAAGTGATGGCACTTAGTGTCGTTTCTTTAGGCCTTTGGATTAAGGTCTGCTTTGCAACTTCACAACCGTATAGAACATAATTAATGGTATTTTATTTAATCCTTATAAACTCAAGGTAGGGCCTAAAGTTCTCAGCTTCCTTAATGATCATGTCCCATACCAAGTGTTTACATCCTTGCAAAGCTACCTTCCCGGTAACCTAATGAGTGATTTTTTTATTCATCTCAGTCAATTCCTTGTGCTTCTTTTGGAGGACCTTCAGATCTTCTTCCTTTTTACTACTCTCTTCTTCCAACCAGTGATATTTTTCTTTCAGCTCCTTGATGTCCACGTCTTTCAGGCTAATGTGAGACATAGCCTGCACCAGACTGTCGGTACTATTGCTTTCCCCTCTTTGGTTCGAATTGGAAGGCCGCATGTCCGAATTGGACAAGTTAGTTTTCAGATCATCAAGACATCTTTGTAAGCTTACTCTCTCCTTTTTCCAGCTGTCTTACTTCTCTACAAACTTCAGCAATTCTGCTTTGCAATCACTTATCTCCTTAGACAAGTCCTCTTTTTTCTTTTCAAAGTCTATCTCTTCGGGGGCTTCAATTAGCTGGATATTTGGAAGTTTTTCCTTCTTCTGTAGCTTCTGAATCAGCTTGTCTTTCTCCGCTAACATCTTTCTCATGTTTTTCCTCCACTGTCACTTATGACCAGGTTAGATTGTACCTTTCTGACCTGTTGTTGAAGTGCCCGGTTTTCACTTTTCTCTAGCTTCAATTGGTTTTCCAATTTTTTCACAGTAACCAGCAAGTTATCACTCTTCAAGGCAGCTTTCACAAAATCATCATACACAAGGTCAGTAATCTGTTTGTGAAACTGGATTTTGTCTGGTACTGGTATCTTTTTCCAATTGATCCTTGTTTCGGTCACTCCATCCTCTATTAACACTATTAAGTTTAAGATGTTATCATTTATAATTTTGCTAGTCATCAAGGAAGTCTTAGACAAACCTCTGGCGATAGGCATTGAATCAAACAACTTCTGGGTTGAGGCTCGCTTGTTTTGATCGTATTGTTCATAGAGGTCAGCCTTGGACCGAAACTTATTACCGAAATCTTCTTCTTGAACATCTTGGAACTTGTATTCTACAACCTGGACCTCAGGAGCCAAAGACTCCTCATCATCTGCCCCTCCAATATCCACTTGGACAGTCAATTCTTCTTGAGATGTTGCAACAAGCATCTCCTCTTTAGTTGGGGAAGCAATTGACTCAGCTTGAATAGATGCAACAACTAACTTGTCCTGTACTTCTAACTTAGGCCACTTGTATGTATCACCTTCTTCAGTGTCCATATCCACGACTTCTTCTAAATCCCTTTTTCAACCCACCTCCATGGTGTCTGGCACTTGATCTAAATCCATTATTAAATCGGAAATCATGAGCTCTCTTCCCTGTGTCTCCATTACGTCATCCGCCTCGGGTTCCCAACACAAAACATTTCACCCCTTCAGCACCCCTTCTAGTTCTGCATGCTCAAAAGTGCTGAGGTTACATTTCTTCCTTCTCTTGGAATTTATATGCAAGGGGTCATATCTAATGGCTACATCCTTCCTGAAACCTAGCGACTTCAATAACTCTTCCACTTCATACAAAGCCTCTTTATTCTTCACAATGAAAGGCCCTACCTTCTAAGGACATTTCACATATGTGCTCTTCTTATGTTTCAGGAATTCCAACTCTTCCAAGGCCAATTTCTGTCTGATAAATTCAAGAGCAAAGATCCGCATTGTCAGAAAAGCGGGTAGAACATAGGGCTCCTGCACAAAATCGTATAACCTAATAAATGTAGCCTCTTTTAACAAAAACCAGTCACCAACTTCCAGTTCGTCCTTCAACTGCATCATTGCTTTCATTTCAGGTAGCACTCTAGGCAATTCTTCCCCAAAAATGATTTTATAAACAGGGGCAAAACACAATTCAAATAATTGAAAACATTGTCTACCAGAACATCGGTCTCAAGCACTGACGGGAAATGTGGGCTTTCAGCACTGCTGTAGATAATTAATTTCATCAACTGCGTTTGACATCTAAAAATCCTAGTATTTGGGAAATTGCTTAACTGTACATGTATCCTTTCTACCAAAAATTCCTCAAACTTCAGGGGTGAGATAAGCCCTCTTTCGGACCTAGCCAAACTGATGCTAATCCTAAATAGTAAACCTAATTGGACTTCAGTCACCCATAAATCGATATCCAACCCTAGAAACTGATCTAACAAAGAAAGAACCAATTGGGAATTGTCATAAAAAAGGTTGACATTTAGGGGGTAGGGTTCCTTATATATTTTGGAGTTGGGTTTCATGCATGTGGTTAAGAAGGCCTGATGGCTTTCGGGGTTGATTTGGAGGTACAAAGAAACCACCGAATCTTTAGAAAAAGCTTCCAACTCTTGGTACTGAGACTCTGGAATGAAAAAGGAATCCCTAACGGCTGATGCATCTATATTACAGATGACTTTAGACCTATGGGCATCCATTAATACTCTTTGAGATTCTGAGTAATTAGAAGAACACCAAGCTACAAACTCAAGAAAAGAGAACACCTGGTCAAGGAAAAAGAAAATGAAAGACGACCTAAAGACTCCATGGACATCCAGTCCCTATTCATGCAAGGTTTCCAGTCTCTTCTTAATTTCTGGATCTGGGGGCCGAAGGCATGTGTCAAATACATCTGCGTCTCTATCTTCCAGGGCTATCGTAACCCTAGAACTAGTAGAAGCTTCTTCCTCCGTCATCCTACGACTGTAAAAGACTTAGATTTTTTTAGAGAATGATGGTTATAGTCCTTACCTGTCACCTTTGGAAGCCTTGCATGCACCTTCATCGTCTGCCACCCGCCGAGAGGTTCCTTGACTTCGACAAGCTTCTGAAACAAATGTTAACCTTCGCGGGCACTTCTTATATATATAACCAGGTTTCCATAACTTCCACCCTCTTTAGTCTGTTGTCCTTTGAGCTCAACCATCTGAACTCTCATGTGTTTACTTTCCATCATTAGATCTGACTGCCCCTTTACCTGTTGATTTGAAAATCTACCCATCTCCACCGTCGGATCATCTCTACTAGTCTTAATCTGGGCTGTTGATCTCATTTGAATGCATCTAAGGGGTAGCATCGCATGCACCCAAAAAGATTCTCCTATATCGTCTTCGCTCTATGCAACAATCTGTGGAGATGACATCTTTCCAGTGGGACCCAGACCATCGCATCTAGCCACACTGCTATCCCTCGTGGTACTTCTTGGTACGACGGCATATAACAACCATCCACTTCTTCTCAGATGTATATCCATGGTGAGTCTCCAGATTCGAATTAGCCATTAGGTCATTCGTTTGCTAGTGGGGTCCCCCTTGTTATACTCTGTGCGTTTCTGGCATCCACTAGCCGTTGATCTGGCTCTTCTTTCCACCTCAACCGTAGATCTGTCAGAGACTCAAGCTCTTTTTCCCATAAATAGACCTGAACACTTGGATCCCAAAAAATCACCTCCGCCGTATATCTTGCATTTTTCCCCACCATCGCATGCACCTAACCGGGCATTGTTCGCTGCTCTTTCCTTTTTGCGACGCACCCATAAGCTGACACCTATCCGGTGGGCTCTGGCCCATCGCATACTCATATTTCCCTTTCTCCCTTGCGACTTGGCCATGCGATGGTCCTTTTAAAACTGTAGATCTTGCTCCCGCCCTTGATCAACGGTGCCAATCTGTGTGACATTTACTCTTTCATAAATTTTCCCAAGGACTATAGGTTTTTAGGGTATTTCTCTATTTATCTCAAGTCATCCTTTTCTCCTATTAATCCTTATCCATTTAACATTAGCCTTACATTACATCGGACTCCTTCCAGACCATTATGTCTCTTGCCTTAGCACCTGGCCATTGTCGATGGAGATCACTTCAATCTTTTTCTCAGGTAGCTGTCTGACCCTCCATCTTTCATGTATAGGTCTTTATGTTGTAAAAGAGAAAAAATATATAGGTGCTAACACACCCATTCTCCGATTCCTGGATTGGTAAAAGAAATTTCATGTACGTATTGATGCATTTGGAATAGCAGTGGGCGCCATTCTAACACAACCCGAAGAAGATGGCCTGGATTACCCTAATGCATTCAGCAGTCGGAAATTGAATAAAGCTAAAAGAAATTATTCCACGACTGAAAGGGAAGCATTAGATATGGTATTCGCAGTTTTGAAATACTGGCATTATTTATTGGCTAACCCTTTTGTATTTTACACAGATCACCAAGCTTTAAAATATTTAGTCAATAAACCATTACATCATGGGAGGTTATGCCATTGGCTATTATTGTTTCAAGAATTTGAATTCAAAGTAATCATTCTACCTGGGAAAGCTAATGTTGGACCTGACCACCTTTCGAGAGTAGACACAGGAGAAGAGCCTACGGGAATTGAATATGACTTACCAGACGCACACTTGTTTTGTATCGAAGCAGTCCCTTCAGAACTTGCGAAAATTGGACAATTTCTCGAGGATGGGAAAGCTCTTGAAGGAATGATTGAGAAAAAGAGGAATATCTTAGAAATGAAAGTAACCCCCTACACTTTCATCAATGGATTCCTCTACAAACTTGGCTTGGATGATATATTACATCGATGTGCACTTGAGCATGAACGACAAGATATAGTGATAGAAGCCCATGCTGGACCAGCAGGAGGACATTATCATGCAGATATAATAGCTAGAAAAATCCTGCCGACAGCACTTTGGTGGTCGATAGTTCATAAAGACTCTCGAGAGTTTGTATCTAAGTGTGATAAATGTCAGCGCATGGGCCGACCACTACCAAAAACAGAAATGCCATTGCTCCCAATTAATCCTAGCCGAACATTTGAAATTTGGGCTATCGATTTTATTGGACCATTTCCAGTAGTGGGGATAAGGACAAGTGCTCGGTATATTATTATTGTTGTTGAATATGTTACCAAGTGGGAAGAAGTAGAACCAGTCGAAACATGTTCAAGCGAAATTGCTGCTAAGTTTATTTATGAAAACATGATAACACATTATGGATGCCCCATAACACTGATAAGTGACCAAGGTACGCACTTTGTATGTAAAACCATTGAAGCACTGACTAACGAATTTGTAGTCGATCATAGAATAAGCACAGTGTACCATCCTTAGTCTAATGGCGCCGTAGAAGCATCGTAGAATCGTTCAATAAAACACTCACAAAAGGACTGACGAAAATATGCAACATAGAGAAAGATGATTGGGATGACAAAATACCTGCTATTCTCTGGGCATAAAGAACAACATACAAAAGAATGATAGGTCAGACACCATTCTCACTTATCTATGGACAAGAAGCAGTCATCCCATTACACTTTTGATGACAGGTATCGACCATTGCAATAGCTTTACATATCGCCATCGAAGATACTCGACAAGAACGGCTACTCCAACTGTCGAAGCTGGATGAAAGTCGATGCTAGAAATAGAATATCAACGAGTGCAAAAACGACAACAAAAAGTGTGGCATGATAGAAATATCAAGCAGAAAAATCTGTCATTTGGAGATTTAGCACTCCTTTATAATAGCCGAGTAAAAGGAACGCCGAAAAAGCTGCATACAGAATGGATGGGACCGTATATCATCGAAACATTAAATCCTAATGGATCAGTTTGATTGAAAATGCTACAAGGAAATATTTTCAAGAAAGTGGTAAGTGGCACCCGACTTAAAAGGTATAAATCATGACTATTCGAAAAAACAAAAAAATAGAAAAAAAAATGTTTAAATAATAAAAGACAGAAAACGGTTAGAAATAACTGAATAAGAGTACTATAAGCAATCAAGCAAATACAACAGAACATGTCAAAAGAATAAATGACGAGAGAATGGCAGAAGAAAGATGTAAAAAGCAGAGAAAGAAGTCTGGCGCACAACCGTCGATATTATAGGCACCGATAAGAACATCGACGGTTTGAAGAGGAAAATCAGGCACGATAGAAGCATTGGAGCTCGGACTGACCAAACTCAATTAGAGAATCCCGTCAACATGACACATCGAATGAGGTGTCACAGCACCATGATGACAGAGAAATAAAAACTAAAGACACCCGCGACGCCAGAAGTAATGCATCTAAAGAAGCACCGATATCCGGTCATTCTAATTTAATAACCCCATCAAATCAACCATTGATACGGGCCTCTATGTCTTGTTCACCCGTGCCGAGTAACTCCACCATAAATCCGGAGCTCGAGGATTCTTGGCTACTGTTTTTCCAAGAACTTGAACTCCAAGAAACAGAATTCCCTGACTCCGCTAAAGCCAATTTCACATTCTTGAACCCTGATTCCGCCATGGCTCCGAGAAAAACTCTAACAGCTACCAAAGCCACTGCAACATCAGTTAGAGAACTGGAGAAAGAACTAACACCATTAGAAACAAGACTCCAAATGATTCGGAACTCCAAGGCGATAGAACCCACTTGGAAGAAAGCATGGAAGAGCCTTGAGGATTGGGAGAAGGAGTTAGATGGTCACTGGAGGGAGGAAGCACGATGTTTGTAGACAGCCACAATTCTGCATTACCTGAAGGCACCTTTGTTGGATAATTTTGGAGGATTGAAAGAAGTCATTGCACAATTCACTGTTAGCAGATATCACAATGGAAAGCTTTATTTTGATGTCCCGGTCAACATCAATGGTGAAATAATCCACAAAATAATTGGCCTTTCACACAAAGGAGACGCTGTACCAACGAGTTCAGGCACAGACTTGATTGACGATTTCGTTGATTCTCTTATTGGAAAGAATTCACGAGGTATAGTTAGTTGTAAGCCAGATTGTTTTTGGCAATTACAAAACCGCTGCCAAGATTGTGTCACATGAACTTTCACGAACAGGCAGGGGATCATATTTGAATCCCAACATGTTAGAAACTGTCAAGAATATGGCCTTGAATGACAAAGTATACAACTGGGCAGACTTCCTGGCTGACATTCTTAAATATACATGTCTTAAATTCCAGGAGGAGGGAGCTAGCATCCACTACCCATCTATACTCATTTGGATTGCTATGACCCACCTTCGACCGAAAGGAAACAAGGATTTTGCCGAAGACCGACTTGTCCTTATGGAAAATTTCTGTTGCTTTGCACCTAGATCAAGCTGATATGGACCTACAACAGTCAAACTTTGGCTTGAATCATGGTTTATCGACCTTAAAGCAATAGTGACAATATGGAGGGTACCATAGAATGTTCGTCGAAGCTTACTCCCAACAGCGCACATCCAACTATCTTTGGATGACACAGCAGTATGGTACATGGAGGGAGCAGCAGGTCCAACAAAACGGCTCGAATATTACCCTTCAATAAGCGAAATTTTCATAGAGTTAAGCCGCCAATCTAATGAAGTATTACCCATCCTAGCACAAGCAAGGAAAATCAACTTCAAATATGTTGAACTTCTCTCTAATATGGAACAAGAAGAAGCATATGGAAGTCAGTTGTACATGAACACTTTTAGCTATCAACCCGAGCTAACACCTAACCCTATGGTGTTAACACTTACCCAAACTCCGCACACAGAATCAGTAGAGGCCGGAGAGCGTTCGGACAGCAGCACATAGTCCGACAACCCAGAACATCTTCTGATAGATGCTAATATATAGAAGATAGCATCCGAAATCATTTCATTCCGACAAAACCGAGTAACATCAACCAAAGGAAAAGGGAAAAGATAAGTAACATTTAAAGAGCCTACAGAAGCAGATGAGATCGAGCTATATGACACTACTACCCAAATCCTTGAAGATGAAGCCAAGAAAAAACTACCAGTCGAAGATCAATTAAGAGAATTTTTAGAAACATATAAGTATCCATCTTCCCAAATTATTGTTAAAAAAACCCAAAATTTCAATCGAACCTGATATCGACCTAACTATCCAATCCCCTCCTTCTTCTCCAACTGCAGTAGAAGAAGAAAGTAGCTTATTAGCATTTCCTGCTCCTCCTAACCCAGCAGACAACGCTTTGAATACATTCATTGCAAACCTTCCGATACTCTATCCCAAATGGCGCGAGATGGTCATCCAACAACCAGTTTTTGCCTCTCTATCTCCTGTCCTGGTTAACTTAGCTCCCCCCGACACCATTCAAAACGAAAGTTTACCTTTACCATCATCAGTTCCATAACTTGTTGGTCACACGAAAACCCATCATATCAGAAATCCTGACCCATCAGGTCTAGTGTATGAACAACAAACAACCATCTATACCCCTCTTCCAGTCAATACACTACCACAACAAATGAATCCACCTCAATCAAATATCGTTCAAATGGAAAATCCCCAAGCCATGAGTTCCCATGTCGAGTCCAAAATTAAGTCTAGTCTAGCTAGTTCGGATCCACTCGACAGTACCATTTCATCGAGTCCAATTCCGACATTTGTCAACCTTCCATCACTCCCAGTAAACCAATCGAGTCCCCCTGTCGACAGATCCAATTCTAGTCCAGTTACATAGCAGTACAACAAAGAAGCAACCATGACAGAAGCAGATGAAGCCTCTTCTACTCTAACCAGGGAATTAGTCACAACTCAAGAAACTATAGCCGACACGACGAGACCATCAGAGCACAGAAATACTCCAGATATTAGTACAAGCAATGTGGAAATCTCCGGCATACCAGCAGCAAATCCACCAAATGCCAAAGATGCAGAACATGAGACTCCAATCATCATAGAAGTAGTACCCAGTACACAAATTCAGGCAGAAGAAGCTATTGCCAGCACACAAGCAGTCATCGACAGGAACCCAGCAACAGACGGAAAAGATAAGGGCCCAGAATAGCAAAACTCAAGCAAAGAAAAAGAAAAGAGCAGCCGCAGGAAGCACAAAGAGAAGAAACACAAAGAAAGAGAATTGCAGCAGCAACTGCAAATGCAGCAAACACAATTAAAACAATCATATAATACTCTTTCAGTATACTTAGACCAATTCGGAGCTGCTACAAGCTATCAACCACAATTGGCGTCCCAAGAAGACCTTGATCTACTTGAAGACGTAGTCTTCAGAGTGAAAAAGTACCTCCGACATGAGTCAGAGGAACATATACTGTAGCTTTAGGAAGAAAAGACTACATTCCTTGCTAAATGTGAAAATTTAGCGCAGCAAGTTTTCACGCTCCCAGCCAGTTCAAACACGACATCACCTCTTGATCAAGCATATCACTTATTCGAGTCTGTCATGTCCATGCTACAATCTGACCTTCTTAGGAAACAACGGGATCAAGCTGTCGAGGTAGCTTCCCTCATGACAAATCAGTTTACAGCCTTTTCAGAAGCTATCAAAGTACTCAAGCAGTATGATAATCAAGCAGAAAAACTTTCAATAGTTCTGAACAATTGGTATGTATATTATGGCGATGTCTACAAAGATCTTCAGAAAACAACAACATTGCTAAGCAAGCTTCAGCACCAGTGCTTGACTGTAGATTAAGCCCTTATCGAAAAACTTGATAGCCAGATCATCATGGAAAACAACAAATTGGATAAATTAGAGAAACAAGAAGTTCAGTGGATGTCCCAAGCCCAAGGAGGCCTCAACAAACTTGGAGAAATTAAGCCTCGATTTCATCAGTTACTTGCTGCTATCGAAAGACCAATTAACACGTTTGGCCCAGACATGATCCACTTACAGGCTACATCCACTCAATACAAGATGGAAAACTTGTCGAAACTCACAACTCATACCGTAGACATCCAGAATCTACTACGAACTTGGGAAGAGTTCTAGCACCACCTCTCTATCTCTGCTGAAGTTATTCTTGAAGCCTGTCTCCAGATACCTGATGCTATTGGTTAAGCGTTCTTTTGTCATAACCATCTATATAACTCTTTTTGAAATTTTGATCTCTCCATTTCTATGGGACAAAGAAATATTTTGAGGTGGGGGATATGTTGGAGGGGCCTAGGTCGGCCTATCGACTAGGCCCTCCGCCCGACCACTTTGCAGCCCATGTCGATAGGTCGCGTCGACTAGTATAGGTCGGGTCGGTTGGATAAACCGACATACAGTTATGTAACTGTATTTCCATATATATATATATATATATATATATATGCTGGTGAGCCGCTGTACTAGTTAAGATTTGGAAACTATCTGAACCATTTATTGGGTTCTCCAAACAGACTTTGTGCAAACAACCTCATCTTAGCATCATCATGGTCTACTTCATCCAAATCAATGAAATCTTCAAATCTGTCTACATGCTGCTTGGCAGAAAAACCCCCTTCTCCATCATAAGAGACAATTATCTAGGTGTAGTTCTGAGGGACTTCATGCAAAGCGACTGGTAGGGACAATGGTGTGAATCTAGCAGCCATGGGTCTAAGTGGATTCTGAGCTTGGGGATGAACATTCAAGGCAGAATTACCTGAAGGAATTGTGGTATTGGATTGAGGTATCTGAGAACCAACTATAGCTCTTTCTGCTTTGATAATATTTTGTAACTGAAGCCAGACAGGGTCTAACAAATAGGATTCAGGGGCATTTAGACCTTCTTCACCCAGACTTAGATAAGATTCAGATCTTAATCTTACCAAAGGTTTCCCGATATCTATCTCTATATCCAATTCTTGAAAAACAGGTAACTCTTCTTTAGATCCAATTCCTTTAAGATTGGAAGTATTAGCTTTGTCCTTTCCGGTCTTATGTCTAAGTATTATTTCTGGATTTTCCACGCTTAACAAAATTTTGGAAACAGCATTACCTCTCGTATGCCTCCCTCTTGAGGCTAGGATGCCTGTCTCGAGATCTCTTAAAAAATGAACTTGGCACGCCGATCTACCCTAGTGGAGTCTTTCTTGAATGTGTATCTTTACGAGTGGAGTCGCCAGGGCAAAATTGCACAACCCTCTAGAAATTTGGAAATCTCTGTTCGCCCGCAGGGATCTCTCTTTTTCGTCGAATCTTCAGAATTCTTTGTCGTTCTTCCAGGGATAATAAAACAATTACGTCCCCAGCAACGACGCCAATTTTTTAACACCCAAAATGACCCCCTAGGTTGTGGGAGAGGGCAAACTGGGGTAACCACTAACCAATCTTTAGAATTAAGCTATTGATCCAGCTTAGTCTGAGAGGGCTCTCTCTACAACTCTATGAAAGACTGGAATAATCAAAGTTGTCAACAATGAAAACATGCACCAGCATTCATCATTCAAGATATTCAATTACAACAATAAAGAAGATCAGATTTCTGTTGGAAACAAAGTGGTTTAAATGCAGCTTGGATGAAACGTATGAATCTTTATTTGGGCAATGGAGTCACATTCAAACAAACTCGGAAAATTCATTTACAAATGATTCACAAATGCATTAACACAGGGGCGAGGTAGTAAACAGCTCGTAGTCAAAGTGATTTTAATTGGTGAAATAGAAGAGAAAGAAACAATCCATTGACATAAGGCATACAACGATGAATCTTCTATCAACATTAGTAGAAAAGAAATGGTGGAATACTTGGAAAAAGATAAGTAGAGCATAATTTCTATGAATTCTACTTAGCTATCACACTACACCAAGTATGAAAGAAAGTTACAGACTGGAATTAACAATGAGAGATCCACAATTCACATGGAAAAAATGAAAGAACAGACTACAAGACCTGTTACACAAGAATCCCTGAGAAAACATTGGCTCAGCTCTACAAACTTTATTCAAAATAGCTCAAAAGCTTCTTAAAGAACTATACACCAAATTTCTCATAAGAGTTTTCAACAATACTTTTCAACCCTTTATCATTCTATTACATCGCATATATATATGCCAGGAGTCCTCTTGCTTGACTCATCTAAACCAAAAATAGTTATATCGGAGTGACACCTCATTCATGTTGTTTTTCCACTCTCACAAAAAACAGAAAACAGGTAGAAACTAGCCTAACAGCTTTCTTACAATCCACAGGTATTCTTACTAAGTAACATTTACTTCAAGTAAAAAAGTAAATATAGTAAAATAATAGTTCCAGCTAGCTATTTATATAGATGCCTCAAAGAATATTACAAATTATCAAAAATAGGAAAGTCCTGTGAGAAGTCTCTGATTCCAAGCAAACATCAACAACTATAAAAAGACAAGTATCACTGTGGAAGATGGAGAAAATATAGAGATCTGCTGTACTTTTCTACATTAGCCCATTGGTCTATAGGTGGAAAGTCAGTCCACCATTTCCTTTAGCATCACTTGTATCTCAATATGCTCAGTGTAGGAAAATGGGGGAAGCCTTTCGCCAATGGCGATCAACCTATTCAATATTTCAAAGTCCTCTTCGAGCAACTCCATCAGGGCCTTGCCTATAAGCAGCTGGTTCAGATGTTTGAACTTTGTATGATCCATTCTTATTGTCCACAATATGTTTTTATAAGCCTTAGGGGAAATTAGCTCCTGGTCATCTTTCCAGAATGAAGGTAACCCCATTTTGACTAGCTTATCAAACATTCCTTTGAACTCTGCCACTTGTCCCTTCATTTCTTCGGCTTTGGCTTCCACAATCTCAATCTGTGCATATTTTCCCAGGACTGATCGTGTTGCTGCAAGCATTGCGATCTGGTTCCCAATATTCAGCTTAATCCTTTCTTCTTCGGATAGATCATTCGGGAAAGTGATGGCACTTACTGCCATTTCTTTAGGCCTTTGGATTAAGGCCTGCTTTGCAACTTCACAACCGTCTAGAACATCACTAATGGTATTTTCTTTAATCCTTATAAACTCAAGGTAGGGTCTAAAGTTCTTAGCTTCCTTAATGATCTTGTCCCATACCAAGTGTTTACATCCTTGCAAAGGTGCCTTCCCAGTAACCGGATGAGTGAGTTTTTTATTCATCTCAGTCAATTCTTGTGCTTCTTTTGGAGGACCTTTAGATCTTCTTCCTTTTTACTACTCTCTTCTTCCAACCTGTGATATTTTTATTTCAGCTCCTTAATGTCCACGTCTTTCAGGCTAATGTGAGACATAGCCTGCACCAGACTGTCAGTACTATTGCTTTCCCCTCTTTGGTTCGAATTGGCAGACCGCATGTCCAAATTGGCCAAGTTAGTTTTCAGATCATCAAGATGTCTTTCTAAGCTTACTCTCTCCTTTTTCCAACTGTCTTTCTTCTTTGCAAACTTTAGTAATTCTGCTTTGCAATCACTTATCTCCTTAGACAAGTCCTCTTTTTTCTTTTCGAAGTCTGTCTCTTCGGGGGATTCTATTAGCTGGATATTTGGAACTTATTCCTTCTTTTGTATCTTCTGAATCAGCTTGTCTTTCTCTGCTAACATCTTGCTCATGTTTTTCCTCCACTGTCACTTATGACCATGTTAGATTGTACCTTTCTGACCTGTTGTTGAAGTGCCCGGTTTTCAATTTTCTCTAACTTCAATTGGTTTTCCAATTTTTTCACAGTAACCAGCAAGTTATCACTCTTCAAGGCATCTTTCACAAAATAATCATACACAAGGTCAGTAATCTGTTTGTGAAACTGGATTTTTATCTGGTACTGGTATCTTTTGCCAATTGATCCTTGTTTCGGTCACTCCATCCTCTATTAACATTGCTAAGTTTAAGATGTTATCATTTATACTTATGCTAGTCATCAAGGAAGTCTTAGATAAACCTCTAGCGATAGGCATTGAATCAAACAACTTTTGGGCTAAGGCTCTCTTGTTTTGATCGTATTGTTCATAGAGGTCAGCCTTGGACCGAAACTTATTACTGACATCTTCATCTTGAACATCTTGGAACTTGTATTCTACAACCTGGACCTAAGGAGCCAAAGACTCCTCATCATCTGCCCCTCCGATATCCACTTGGACAATCAATTCTTCTTGAGATGCTGCAACAAGCAGCTCCTCTTTAGTTGGGGAAGCAATTGACTCGGCCTAAATATATGCAACAACTAACTTGTCCTGTACTTCTAACTTAGGTCACTTGTATATATCACCTTCTTTAGTGTCCATATCCACGACTTCTTCTAAATCCCTTTTTCAACCCACCTCCATGGTGTCCAGCACTTGATCTAAATCCATTATTAAATCGGAAATCATGAGCTCTCTTCTTTGTATCTCCACTGCTTCCTCTGCCTCGGGTTCCCAACACAAAAAATTTCACCCCTTCAACACCCCTTCTTGTTATGCATGCTCAATAGCGATGAGGTTACATTCCTTCCTTCTCTTGGAATTTATGTGCAAGGGGTCATATTTGATGGCTACATCCTTCCTGAACCCTAGCGATTTCAATAACTCTTCCACTTCTGACAAAGCCTCTTTATTCTTCACAATGAAAGGCCCTACCTTCTAAGGACATTTCACATCTGTACTCTTCTTATGTTTCAGGAATTGCAACTCTTCCAAGGCTAATTTCTGTCTGATAAATTCAAGAGCAAAGATCCGCATTGTCAAAAAAGCGGGTAGAACATAGGGCTCCTGCACAAAATCGTATAACCTAATAACTGTAGCCTGTTTTAACAAAAACCAGTCACCAACTTCTAGTTCATCCTTCAACTGCATCATTGCTTTCATTTCAGGTAGCACTCTAGGCAATTCTTCCCCAAAAATGATTTTATAAACAGGGGGCAAAACACAGTTCAAATAATTGAAAACATTGTCTACCAGAACATCGGTCTCAAGTAGTGAGGAGAAATGTGGGTTTTTGGCACTGCTGTAGATAATTACTTTCATCAACTGCATTTGATATCTAAAAATCCTAGTATTTGGGAAATTGCTTAACTATACATGTATCCTTTCTGCCAAAAATTCCTCAAACTTCAGGGGTGAGATAAGCCCACTTTCGGACTTGGCCAAACTGATGTTAATCCTAAATAGTAAACCTAATTGGAGTTCAGTCACCCATAAATCGGTAACCAACCCTAGAAACTGAGCTAATAGAGAAAGAACCAATTGGGAATTGTCATAAAAAAGGCTGACATTTAGGGGGTAGGGTTCCTTCGAGATTTTGGAGTCGGGTTTCAAGCATGTGGTTAAGAAGGCTTGATGGCTTTCGGGGCTGATTTGGCGGTACAAAGAAACCACCAAATATTAAGAAAAAGCTTCTGAATCTTGGTACTGAGTATCTGGAATGAAAAAAGAATCCCTAATGGCTGATGCATCTATATTACAGATGACTTTAGACCTAAGGGCATCCATTAATACTCTTTGAGGTTCTGAGTAATTAGAAGAACACCACTCTACAAACTCAGGAAAAGAGAACACCTGGTCAAGGCAAAAGAAAATGAAAGACGACCTAAAGACTCCATGGACATCCAATCCCTATTCATGCAAGGTTTCCAGTATCTTCTTAATTTTTGGATCTGGGAGCCAAAGGCATGTGTCAAATACATCTGCGTCTCTATCTTCCAGGGCTATCTTAACCCTAGAACTAGTAGAAGCTTCTTCCTCCATCATCCTACGACTGTAAAAGACTTAGATTTTTTCAAAGAATGGCGGTTACAGTCCTTACCTGTCACCTTTGGAAGCCTTGCATGCACCTTGTCTAAGTTTCTGTCACCTTTGTCGTCTGCCACCCGCCGAGAGGTTCCTTGACTTCGACAAGCTTCCGAAACAAATGTCAACCTTCGTGGGCACTTCTTATATATATAACCGGGTTTCCATAACTTCCGCCCTCTTTGGTTTGTTGTCCTTTGATCTTAGCCATTTGAACTCTCACGTGTTTACTTTCCATCGTCAGATCTGACTGCCCCTTTACCTGCTGATTTGACAATCTACCCATCTCCACCGTCGGATCATCTCTGCTAGTCTTGATTTGGGTCATTGATCTCATTTGAATGCATCTAAGGGGTAGCGTCGCATGCACCCAAAAATATTCTCCTATATCATCTTCGCTCTATGCGACAATCTGTGGAGCTGACATCTTTCCAGTGGGACCCAGACCATTGCATCTAACCATGCCGCTATCCCTCGCGGTACTTCTTTGTACGATGACGTATAACAACCATCTGCTTCTTCTCAAATGTATATCCATGGTGCATCTCCAGACTTGAATTAGCACTTAGGTCATTCGTCTGCTAGTGGGGTCCCCCTTATTATACTCTGTGCGTTTCCGTCCTCCACCAGCCGTTGATCTGGCTCTTCATTCCACCCGAATTGTAGATCTGTTGGAGACTTAGGCTCTTTTTCCTGTAAATAGACCCGAACCCTTGGATCCCAAAAGATCATCTCCGCTGTAGATCTTGCATTTGTCCCCACCATCGCATGCACCTAACGGGGCATTGTTCACTGCTCTTTCCTTTTTGCGACGCACCCATAGACCGACACCTGTCCGATGGGCTCTATCCCATCGCATACCCATATTTACCTTTCTCCCTTGCGACTTGGCCATGCGATGGTCCATTTAAAACCGTAGATCTTGCTCCCGCCCTTGATCAACGGTGCCAATTTGTGTGACATTTACTCTTTCATAAATTTTCCCAAGGACTCTAGGTTTTTAGGGTATTTCTCTGTTTATCTCAAGTCATCCTTTTCCCCTATTAATGCTTAGCCCTTTAACATTAGCCTTACATTACATCAGACTCCTTCTAGACCATTCTATCTCCTGCCTTAGCACCTGGCCATTGTCGATGGAGATCACTTCAAGATTTTTCTCAAGTAGCTGTCTGACCCTCCATCTTTCATGTATAGGTCTTTATGCTGTAAAAGAGAAAAAATATATAGGTCCTAACACACCCATTCTCTGATTCCCGGATTGGTCAAAGAAATTTCATGTACATATTGATGCATTTGGAATAGCAATGGGCGCCATTCTAACACAACCCGAAGAACATGGCCTAGATTACCCTAATGCATTCAGTAGTCGGAAATTGAATAAAGCTGAAAGAAATTATTCCATGACTAAAAGGGAAGCATTAGGTATGGTATTTGCACTTTAGAAATACTGGCATTATTTATTGGCTAACGCTTTTGTATTTTACACAGATCACCAAGCTTTAAAATATTTAGTCAATAAACCATTACATCACGGGAGGTTATGCCGTTGGCTATTATTGTTTCAAGAATTTGAATTCAAAGTAATCATTCGACCTGGGAAAGCTAATGTCAAACCTAACCACCTGTCGAGAGTAGACACAGGAGAAGAGCCGACAGGAATTTAAGATGACTTACTCGACGCACACTTGTTTCGTATTGAAGCAGTCCCTTCAGAACTTGCAGAAATTGCACAATTTCTCGAGGATGGGAAAGCTCTTGAAGGAATGACTGAGAAAAAGAGGAAGATCTTAGCAATGAAAGTAACCCCCTACACTTTGATCAATGGATTCCTCTACAAACTTGGCTTGGATGATATATTACGTCGATGTGCACTTGAGCATGAACGACAAGATATAGTTACAGAAGCCCATGCTGGACCAACGAGAGGACATTATCATGCAGATATAATAGCTAGAAAAATCCTGCCGATAGCACTTTGGTGGTCAATAGTTCATAAATACTGTTGAGAGTTTGTATCTAAGTGTGATAAATGTCAACGCATGGGCCGACCACTACCAAGAACAGAAATTCCACTGCTCCCAATTAACCCTAGCCGAACATTTGAAATTTGGGCTATCGATTTTATTGGACCATTTCCAGTAGTGGGTATAAGGACAGGTGCTCGGTATATTATCATTGCTGTCGAATATGTTACCAAGTGGGAAGAAGCAAAACCAGTCAAAACATGTTCAAGCGAAATTGCCGCTAAGTTTATTTATGAAAACATCATAACGTGTTATGGATGCCCCATAACACTGATAAGTGACCAAGGTACGCACTTTGTATGTAAAACCATTGAAGCACTGACTAAGGAATCTGCAGTCGATCATAGAATAAGCACAACGTACCATCCTTAGTCGAATGGCACCGTAGAATCGTTCAATAAAACACTCACAAAAGGAATGACGAAAATATGCAACATAGAGAAAGATGATTGGGATGAAAAAATACTTGCTATTCTCTGGGCATATAGAACAACATACAAAAGAACAACAGGTCAGACACCATTCTCACTTGTCTATGGACAAGAAGCAGTCGTCCCATTACACTTTCGACCACAGGTACCGACGATTGCAACAAATTTACATATTGACGTCGAAGATACTCGACAAGAATGGCTACTCCAACTGTCGAAGCTGGATGAAAGTCGACAGGTAGCAATAGAATATCAGCGAGTGCAAAAACGACAATAGAAAGCGTGGCATGATAGAAATATCAAGTAGAAAAATCTGTCATTTGGAGATTTAGCACTCCTTTATAATAGCCGAGTAAAAGGAAAGCCAAACAAGCTGCATACATAATGGATGGGACCCTATATCATCGAAACATTAAATCCTAATGGATCAGTCCGATTGAAAATGCTACAAGGAAATATTTTCAAGAAAGCGGTAAATGGCGCCCGAATTAAAAGGTATAAATCATGAATATTCGAAAAAAAAAAAAAATAGAAAAAAAAATGTTTAAATAATAAAAGAGAGAAAACGGTTAGAAATAACCGAATGAGAGTACTATAAGCAATCAAGCAAATACAATAGAACATGTCAAAAGTAGAAATGACGAGAGAATGGCAGAAGAAGGATGGAAAAAGTAGAGAAAGAAGTCTAGCGCACAACTGTCGATATTATAGGCACCGACAAGAACATCGATGTTTTGCAGAGAAAAATCAAGCACGACAGAAGCATTGGAGCTCAGACCGACAAAACTCAATTAGAGAAGCCCGTCGACATGACACATTGAATAAGGTTTCGCAGCACCATGATGACAAAGAAATAAAAGCTAAAGATACCCGCGATGCCAGAAGTAATGCATCTGACAAAGCACCAATATCGGGTCAGTCTAATTCAATAACCCCATCAAATCAACCATTAATACAGGCCTCTATGTCTCATTCACCCATGCCGAGTAACTCCACCATAAATCCGGAGCTCGAGGATTCTTGGCTACTCTTTTGCCAAGAACCTGAACTCCAAGAAACAGAATTCCCTGACTCCGTTGAAGCCAATTTCACATTCTTGAACCCTAATGCCACCATGGCTCCTAGAAAAACTCTAACAGCTACCAAAGCCACTGCAACATCAGTTAGAGAACTGGAGAAAGAACAAAAAACATTAGAAACAAGACTCCAAATGATTCGGAATGCCAAGGCGACAGAACCCACTTGGAAGAAAGCATGGAAGAGCATTGAAGATTGGGGGAAGGAGTCAGATGGTCACTGGAGGGAGGAAGCATGGCGTTTGCATACAACCACAATTCTGCATTACCTGAAGGCACCTTTGTTGGATAATTTTGGAGGATTGAAAGAAGTCATTGCACAATTCATTGTTAGCAGATATCACAATGGCAAGCTTTATTTCGATGTCCCGGTCAACATCAATGGTGAAATAATCCACAAAATAATTGGCCTTTCAAACAAAGGAGACGTTGTACCAACAAGTTCAGGTGCAGACTTGATTGACAAGTTCGTTGATTCTCATGCTAGAAAGAATTCATGAGGTATAGTCGTAAGCAAGATTTTTTTTGGCAATTACAAAACCACCGCCAAGATTATGTCACATGAACTTTCACAGATAGGCAGGGGATCATATTTGAATCCCGACATGTTAGAAGCTGTCAAGAATATGGCCCTGAATGACAAAGTATACAACTGGACAGACTTCCTAGCCGAAATTATTAAATATACATGCCTTAAATGCCAGGAGGAGGGAGTTAGCATTCGCTACCCATCTATACTCATTTGGATTGCTATGACCCACCTTCGACCGAAAGGAAACAAGGATTTTGCCGAAGACCGACTCATCCTTATGGAAAATTTCCGTTGCTTTGCACCTGGATCAAGCCGATATGGACCTACAATAGTCAAACTTTGGCTTGAAGCATGGTTTATCGACCTTAAAGCAATAGCGACAAGATGGAGGGTACCATAGAACATTCGTGGAATCCTACCCCTGACAGCACACATCCAACTATCTTTGGATGACACAGCAGTATGGTACATGGAGGGAGCAGCAGGTCCAACAAAATAGCTCGACTATTACCCTTCAGTAAGTGAAATTTTCATAGAGTTAAGCTGCCAAATTTCATAACGCAACTGTCCTTAGAACTCGATGTCGTTCACAAATTTTCCATTACCAATAATGGAATTATGGTAGCCATTGATTTTTCTAAAGAAAGAATCTCCGGGCATGAATAAATCCAACGACCTAGCATTGCACTCCTTTGTTGAAACTCTGGGCATTTTCAGGCTAACAAAACTCTTTAGAAAACCAAAAATGTGCATTGGAGCTTGGGGTCTGGAGTCCAAATCTCAAAACAATTCTAAGTATAATACGACTAAACCACTCAGCATTCAATAAAGCTGAGAATCATAGGAACTAAGGCATGGTGAAATAAGGACTTCAACCGGTTTGCAAGCTCCGATCGAATGAGACTATTTGCTAGAGACCCTAGCACTACCTGACATCCTGGGAAGAGATACCACCTAACCAGAGCAGGTGATGGAGACCCAGTGATGCCCCACGTGGCATGCATGCACCATGTCTATGGGTTGCAGGCAGAGTGAGATAATATACAAATTGTATCCAATAGAGTAGACGAAATGCAATGCATCAACTACAACAGAGATGGCAGTGAGTAGGTGCACGTCTACGAGAAGGTGCAACAGGTGTCAGATGATTTTCAGGGTTTCAAAGCCGGGGAAAAATGAAAAGGAAATTTCTCAAGAAGAGGGTGCCGTGCATCGAATTCCGCCCATGTGAAAAAGTTGTCCCGTGCACAATCCAATCCTATGGGGAACGGTGATGTCATATCACAGCCCCCTCCTGGGAAGGGAGAATCGAGGACGATGTCACTATCTTCCAACCAATGGGATTTCGACAAAATACTAATTTTAAACTTTTAATTTAATATAATATATTTAAACTATCGTTTGTACATAGATTTAGGGAAAAATTTATAGGTTTTAGGGGTGCACTAGCCCAAAATAATAGGATCTCCATGAAACATATATGATCCCCTTCGGGGACATAAAAATTGGTTTAAATATAAAGGACAAGGAATAATAAAATAAATAACTAAAAAATTTAGTAGTACTAAAATTTAGATAAATTTTAAATCATAAGTTATTTTGGGTTCATGGCTTAAATGTGAGTATTTTTTAAGGTTGATTAAATCCGAATTTAATGTTCATTCAAAATATTATGTGGAACAATAGTGACAAATTTGTTTAAAATGATTTCAATGTTTTTATGTGTCATTATTTACTTTGTCTTTTTCTAAAAAAATGTTCCCTTTATATGAAAAAATGTATGGGTTGAAGAATCAATAATGTGGCCATTGTCTTGTCATGGTAACATTACAAATAGTATGAGTTATCAATGGATGTTATTATTCTAATTCCACCCTCATATTAAAAATTAGTGAAGAGTTGAACTATTAAAGGTTACACTACAACATGAGCATTCCATTATAATCTTAACAATTAAATGTTAATGAATACTGTTAAACGATTAACATAATGTTAAAACTATAATACAAAATGTAAACATTTAAATATATTTCAATAAATATAGTAACATTTCATCAATCTTTAAAATTTTAAAATTGTAAATATATTTAAGCAAATAGTTAACTTTTTTAACCAAAACCGAGAAAGTTTATATTAAAAAGGAGTTGAGGCCAAACCATCCAACCAAATATTTTACAAAAAAGAAGGGCAATAGTTCAGTCTTCCCATGGTCAAAATTTCCAACATCTTTAGAGTTTATCCAACTGTTTCTACTAGTTTTTTCTTTCTTTGCTAATTTACTAGTATATATCTTTATAAAATTATTACAATAAAATTTGCATTTGTAACAAATAATCTAGATAAAAACATGGTAATTGGAAAAACCCAGTGGTCTTGAGAGCTGAGGACTAGGTCACTGACGCGGAGCTGCAGAGAGACTGGTGTTGGGTTGAGGACATTGATACTGGATTTCCATTTTGTTTACTAAAAGCTCTTTGTGCTCCAGCCCTTGTACATCATTGCAGTATACAATTGAACTCTATTTAGTTTTGATTATATCACGCATAACCAAATATTTATGCTTGCTTTTAAGCAACAATGCAACTGTAGCAGTGAATCTAGCGCTACTCAACACGTACCAACTGATGTTGGAATGTGCATGTCCCATGATAGTTGGGATCGGAGTAGCCATTCTAGTATGTATGCTTTGGAAATAGAAATATCTACTGTGATTATAGATGTGTATTTCCTGACATATACTTATAAATTTTCTTTTTTCAATAGAAGACCATGTAGCTCAGGAGGGTGAACTGCAAGAGGAATTAGCAAGTAGAGAAACAATTAACACACCATCTGTCACAGCTACAAAAACAAGTAAAGAGAAATATTGTAATTTTAATCAAAATAATGAACTATTAATTTCAATAATATTTCAACATATCGATATGCCCATTTTCGTTGTTGCAGTTCATGCCCCTTCAGAACTACCTCCACACCCTACTCAATGACATAGACGAAGTTATATTATACATGAGGGCATGGAAACACAAACACTAGCAGGACATGGCTCTGTAGATATTCCACCAAATGATGATGATAATACCCTAATCGTTAGTTATTACAATGCAAAAAGACATAAAACAAAGAAAAAATAGATGTATAAATTCATGACTTGTATTTGGATGTATATCGATGTTGTTAGTCTGAAACATTGTTCTATATGAATTACCTCATTATGCTTCAATGTTTTTTTTTCTATATGTTTTGATGACTAGCCTAGTTATGCATGAATGTTTATATGTTTTATATGTAAACAACATCATTTATTGGGTATGGGGAATTGAGAGCGATGTGAGGGGGGGGAGGGGCCATATGAGCTTCCACCTTCACGTTGTAGGCCCTGTTCAGTGGAGAATATAAAACTATTCTTGAAAAAGAGAGGAGCTCAAATAAGGTATAAATACTCTTTTATTACTATGTATTAAAGTTGGTTGTAAATTTTTAAATGCATGTATATTTCTTAAAATATTGTTAATAAATTTAACATTTCACGGTTCATTGATTTCTACAGGACTTTGTAGTAGGATTTAAATGACTGTTTATTTGTTTATATATTATTTACTCATATAAAAATTCTATCTTTGATGATTTATGCGAGTCTTGGTGATGGAAATGCATCTAGTGGACAACTCTTATCAAGTTGTATGGGCGAATGGATCTGGCAAAAGGACAATGATAAGGTAAGGGTTTTGATGTGTTCTTTATCCTTAATGTGTTTGTCTTTATCCTTAAATTCTATTTCATTCTATTAAGATACAAGAGATACAACCAATAGTAAATAACTACTTTTAGACTATCATCCAAACTAGGAGACAACCTTCTACATAAAATAAAAATGATCCTTAGTAACACAAGAATATGTTTTCTAATGGGAGAGTATCATCAAGTCTGGTTTTTCTATTCCTCTCATGAGCTCAGTACATGCCTTGGGAAATTAAAAACAAAATAACAAAGATATGAGAACTGTAGGTCAGAATCCAAGAATGGGAGATATGATGAGCCCTTCATAAATTGATATGTCTAGATATTCAAAGGTAGCAGATAAAGTGGTGTTATTACATGAGGAGTGTCTCCAAGGAAATTGTGATATGGTTTCTAAACTACAAATTGCATGCTCAACTGTGCAACCTACTTCTCAATGCCAAAAGGTAATTTATGATGAATGTTTTTCTACATGAGATCATTCCCAGTAATAGAATAGAAATAAGTTGTCAATTTTTTGTTGATTAACATGTCTCTTTCCATCATGTGCTCAAGTGATTGTTTTTATGTTATGGGCATATTTGATACTAACTTGACCAATTTTGGCCATGCTTGAGGTGGTTTCATAAGAAGGATCAAATTTTCATATTCACCTCTTCCAATAATGAGCAACATCAAAACAACTTACCACCAGTTGGCACTACAAAGATCCTACACATATTTTCCAGGTGAAAAACTACTCTTTTTCCCTAGGGGTTGAGTTATTTTCTTATTATTTATTTATTTCTCAATAAAGACGAATTCAGTGCACCTTATGTTTTTTGCAGTATGATGAATTTTCACTAGTATCTCTTCACATGTAGTAGAGCAAGTGATGCTATTTCACGAGGAGTGTCTCCAAGGAAATTATGATATGGTTTCTAAACTACCAATTGCATGCTCAACTATGCAACCGGCTTATGATTAATGCCAAAAGGTGATCTATGATGAATTTTTTGTTATATGAGATCATGCATAGTAAAAGAATAGAAATAAGTTGTCAATTTTTTGTTGATTAACATGTCTCTTTCCTATCATGTGCTCAACATACTTTTTTTTCTTCTTTTTAGCATATTTGGTACTAACTTTGACCGATTTTGGCCATGTTTGAGGTGGTTGAATAAGAAGGATTAGTTTTTCATTTTCATCTCTTTCAGTAATGTGCAAATTCAAAACAGCTTACCACTAGTTGGCACTACAAAGAGCCTACAAATAATTTCTAGGTGAACAACTACTCTTTTCCCCTAAGCGTTGAGTTAAGGTCACATTAATGTTCCATATCCTATATGTATGTACAATATTAAAAAAAATTCCAGTGGAATTTATTGTACAAAATGCATGTGACAACCTGTTCCAACTTCCACGATTGTATAATCTCTTCCTCCCTTAAGGAAATAAATATGATCCCAACCTAACATTCTGATGATTTCCAACCAGTTTCCATGTCTTTTGGTTAAAGGTGGTTACCATATTGAAAATAAAAAACATGAAACGTGGGGATTCGTAACACAAAAACTATCATGGAGTACTTCATCCTCCTAGGAACATTATGGGGCATTAACAACAACAGTATAAACAACTAAATATGTTGGTTAAAAACTAAAAATATTCATGCTTTCACCATATTTAGATCAACTTTGACTCAAACTTCAGTGTTGTTCTGACAATTTTAGATCCCAAAACAACTTAAGATTAGAAAAAATTGAAATGTTTTGGGCATGAAATCCACTGCTAATGCTAGTTTTGCATTCAATTTTTTGTAACTTATAAGCATTCATTTCCAACCTCATTTGTTCATGAAAGGTTGAAGCATTTCTCTTCTGACTTTACAATTAGATCAATCAAATGAGATATACTAGATCAATCTCTTCTTTTGCACTTGAAAATTCTAAAAACCATGATAAACTCACCATCAATTTCATTTATTCATTTTTTTCTCAGAAAAGATCATAAGCTCTTGTCCAATGCCAAAATTCACTACTATGATGTCACCTTGCTTGCACATTTAGGTTATACTCATAAGAGATCAGTTTCCATGGTTTTTAATTTATTTTTTTAAACTTACAGGTATCGTCTATATATAGACGAACTTTCGTCGAAGGTATAGAAAAACCGTGGAAAGGTATAACATTTAGGTTATACTCATAAGACATCAGTTTCCATGTTTTGTTTTTTAAACTTCTAGTTATCGTTTATATATCAACAGTATTTCGTCGAAGCTATAGAAAAACATCGACGAACATTTGTTGATAGTTGAGCCGAAACATTGTCGCTAGTATAGCAAAACCGTCGCAGCCTCCGGATTTGTTTTGGTCTGTTTGACGAACCACCCTCGACAGAGAGACGGTTTTGCGTGGAAGCGAATATATATGCTACATTTTTTTGACATATGTTTGTCGTTATAGGGACAGATGTTCGTCGATAGAGAGACAATTTGTAGAAAATGAGTAAAAAAATTCATTTTCAAGACCTCCATATAGAAGACACGTGGTGACCAGTGTTTGTCTCTATTACGACGTATTTCCAAATTCGTTGTTATATCCACGAAACAGGTTCCACGCAAAATCAAGTCCATGATAGTCACAATTGAGACGATACAACGTGGTAATATCAACGCAAAACCATGGCAAATTTGCTCATATGTACTAGTGAAGCCACTATTCATCATATACTTTTGATGGGCTCTCAATTGCTTTTACAAAGGCATATCTGAGATTGACATTTCCAGATTCTTCATTTCATGTCTAAACAAAGTCTTAATTTCTCCACCATAACTTTATTACATGCTTACTAAATTAATTCAAAAGAAGAACACAACACTTACAATGGATATAAAAGAATCAGTCCGGGTCTGTACAAAATGAAAATTAACATCAAGATTGATATAAAAAACATCTGTGTAAAGATGGAAAATATGATTTAAAAAGAAAAAGAAACTGCATACCCTATTAGTGGCCCCAAATGGTTTACAATTGTCCAAAACATTCCCATGCTTCCTTAGCTTAAAGTCAAGTTTTGAAGAAAAACCCTAGACAAATGTACTTCCAGGTCTGTTCCTCTTTTCTGTTGCTATGCTCTGCTCTTCTTTTCATACCGCTCTCTTGCTATGTTCCTATTTTTCTTCTTCCACTGCTATTGTGTTGTGTGATAACATGAATTCCTATCATATGCTTGGTTCCACAACTGTAACCAAGTAGTATTATTATTCTTCGTTGGAAATGCAAACAAAAAAATTCTAAAAAAAAAAGAAGTGCCAGGCTGCCACCGCTATGTTGAAATAATGCAACTGTCCTTAGAACTCGATGTCGTTCACAAATTTTCCATTACCAATAATGGAATTATGGTAGCCATTGATTTTTCTAAAGAAAGAATCTCCGGGCATGAATAAATCCAACGACCTAGCATGGCACTCCTTTGCTGAAACTCTGGGCATTTTCAGGCTAACAAAACTCTTTAGAAAACCAAAAATGTGCATTGGAGCTTGGGGTCTGGAGTCCAAATCTCGAAACAATTCTAAGTATAATACGATTAAACCACTCAACATTCAATAAATCTGAGAATCATAGGAACTAAGGCATGGTGAAATAAGGACTTCAACCGGTTTGCAAGCTCCGATCAAATGAGACTATTTGCTAGAGACCCTAGCACTACCTGACATCCTGGGAAGAGATACCACCTAACCAGAGCAGGTGATGGAGACCCAGTGATGCCCCACGTGGCATGCATGCACCATGTCTATGGGTTGCAGGCAGAGTGAGATAATATACAAATTGGATCCAATAGAGTAGACGAAATGCAATGCATCAACTGCAACGGAGATGGCAGCGAGTAGGTGCACATCTACGAGAAGGTGCAACAGGTGTCAGATGATTTTCAGGGTGTCAAAGCCAAGGAAAAATGAAAAGGAAATTTCTCAAGAAGAGGGTGGCGTGCATCGAATTCCGCCCATGTGAAAAAGTTGTCCCGTGCACAATCCAATCCTGTGGGGAACGGTGATGTCATATCACAGCCCCCTCCTGGGAAGGGAGAATCGAGGACGATGTCACTATCTTCCAACCAATGGGATTTCGACAAAATACTAATTTTAAACTTTTAATTTAATATAATATATTTAAACTATAGTTTGTACATAGATTTAGGGAAAAATTTATAGGTTTTAGGGGTGCACTAGCCCAAAATAATAGGATCTCCACGAAACATATATGATCCCCTTCGGGGACATAAAAATTGGTTTAAATATAAAGGACAAGGAATAATAAAATAAATAACTAAAAAATTTAGTAGTACTAAAATTTAGATAAATTTTAAATCATAAGTTATTTTGGGTTCATGGCTTAAATGTGAGTATTTTTTAAGGTTGATTAAATCTGAATTTAATGTTCATTCAAAATATTATGTGCAACAATAGTGACAAATTTGTTTAAAATGATTTCAATGTTTTTATGTGTCATTATTTACTTTGTCTTTTTCTAAAAAAATGTTCCCTTTATATGAAAAAATGTATGGGTTGAAGAATCAATAATGTGGCCATTGTCTTGTCATGGTAACATTACAAATAGTATGAGTTATCAATGGATGTTATTATTCTAATTCCACCCTCATATTAAAAATTAGTGAAGAGTTGAACTATTAAAGGTTACACTACAACATGAGCATTCCCTTATAATCTTAACAATTAAATGTTAATGAATACTGTTAAACGATTAACATAATGTTAAAACTATAATACAAAATGTAAACATTTAAATATATTTCAATAAATATAGTAACATTTCATCAATCTTTAAAATTTTAAAATTGTAAATATATTTAAGCAATTAGTTAACTTTTTTAACCAAAAACGAGAAAGTTTATATTAAAAAGGAGTTGAGGCCAAACCATCCAACCAAATATTTTACAAAAAAGAAGGGCAATAGTTCATTCTTCCCATGGTCAAAATTTCCAACATCTTTAGAGTTTATCCAACTATTTCTACTAGTTTTTTCTTTCTTTGCTAATTTACTAGTATATATCTTTATAAAATTATTACAATAAAATTTGCATTTGTAACAAATAATCTAGATAAAAACATGGTAATTGGAAAAACCCAGTGGTCTTGAGAGCTGAGGACTAGGTCGCTGACGCGGAGCTGTAGAGAGACTGGTGTTGGGTTGAGGACATTGATACTGGATTTCCATTTTGTTTACTAAAGGCTCTTCGTGCTCTAGCCCTTGGAAATTCTTCGGATACGCCACATAAGAGTTTGTCAGGTGTTTGACCCATATGGTTCTTGGTGCGACCTCCCTTTTCAAACTATGGATATTATCTTGTAGTTATTGTATCAGCTCCCTCTATTCACGCTCGTGACCATGCAAACATCTTATTTCTCTTTCCAATTTGGCAATGCAATCTTCATTTCTATGAATTTCCCTCCTTATATCTATCTCCATGCGTTGCTCAAAATCCCGTTTCCATCTGTCTAAATTTCTCAAGAGAAATCCCACCTTTTCCTCCAATTCTGATATCCTCCACTCTTGTTGCAATAGAGAGATCATGGAATGAGAGATGGAGCCAACCATATTGACTCTAGCTCTGCTTGAAACCGAAATGCTGACCTAAGGAACCTCTATAATATTTCCTCTACTATGTATCTGAACATGGTTCCTTCACTTTCACTTATTCCCTTCTCTTGCTTTTTGAATTGCCACAATTACAATGGTAATTTTTCCAACCTATTGCATATCCATATCCTTGGATTTCTCACATGCTTCAGCGGATGATTAAAAGGCCATGTACTTCAAGTTTTGTAGAGCATTTACTAGCATCTCACTCAGGTAATCGTGGGGAGGTACATCACACCTCTGCTGTTGATGTATTTGTAACTTCGGAAGATATTCACTTGTATATTGTATGTATTACATTTGTACTTTATTTTATCCCTAACAGAGATGTATTATTCCTCCGATTGGAAGTGTCGTCATTTGTATTTGCAAGTGTCACAAATATTATTGTAAGTGTCGCAACCTATATTTGATGGGTTATTAGACCACCTTGGTGGGGTCGGCCCTGTATGAGTTGTGTGGGTCAAAGGGTTATTAGACCACCCTAGTGGGGTCGGCCCAATTAGCATTATGTTAAGTGGTTAATTTGGGGCCAACCTAGTTAGAGTTAAAAGTGAAGTGAAGTAAAGTATAAATAGAGAGTGTGACTCTTTCCTTTATTCATTCACACAGTCACTCACTTCTCATTAGTGAGAGAGAGGAGGAGTGGGCACAAGTGGAGGAGGAGCAGATGCTAGGATAATATCTCTTGTTGTGGGGTTTGATCTTTGTGATCTTTGTATTGATGCTCATTCTATCTCTGAGGAAGTTGCTGGGTTTTTCACCTTCTTGGTTTTCCCCGGTGAAATGCTTTGTGTCTCTTGTCTCTTTTGTTTTGATATTTTGTACATGTTGTTCTCTCAGTTAAGATCCTAGATTAGATTGAATTAAATGCTGAAAAAATAACATGGAATCATAGCTAGCCTGAGGGAAGGCATGGTATGGAATTTATGACACTTGTTGCACTTGCGACAAATTGGAAGCTAGGGCTTGGTATAGTAAAAACCAGTCATCGTGTAACTTTCGTTATAACTCATTTTTGGGGAGGGTTCAGGATCTAAAACCTTTAAAGGTCAAATATTAAATTTCCATGTACCTTGTGTCCGAAGGACGGCCTCATATTCGTTGTACTTTGTGATATATGATCCGTACAAGTTAGGGTTTCTGCCCCTTCCAGAATGCAGTGCTAAACAGGTGACCTAGGAAAAATGGTCATATCTTGGGCTAGGAAGTTCCAAATGGAATTCTGTAAAAAGTGACAGTTAGGGAATGGACTATAGTTTCACAGGTCCTGGTTTTAAAGGCTGAAGTTGAAACAATGACACGTGGCATGCCGTACAAGTTCGATGTACTGTTTCATCCCATAAACAGGTCAAGTTGCAACACTTGGCATATCTCTCTCTCATAGAATCCATTAAAGCTCAGATCTATGGGGTTGGAAGGATCAATCTATCACAGGTCGAAGTTTTAGACTCCGAGGATGCAAAATTTTAGAGATACATCAGAAACAGTATGGCATATATTTCTATCCAAACAAAATTGGATTATGAGCACTCTCATTTTTGGTTTGTCACTGCTGCGGGAAATTAGGGTTTCAAAGAAAGTTGGAATTTCTTGAATCTGAGACCATGGCTGGATGCTCCTTAGAAAAATTTAAATTTAGAGACCAAGATCAAATTTTTTGGTTGGGTAGAACCTCGGGCTCTATCAAACCCTAGTTCGAGATTTTGACCAGAAAACAAGAATTTCACAGAAGTTGCAGATCCAAAACTTTCAGAGTCAATTTTGAGGGGTCAAATTTTGAAGATTTCAAAATTGAAGTATGCCAGCTTGAAAAGCTCAGCAAGGCGCATATTTTCATCCAATCAGAAGTTTGAAATTCAAAGTTTGGATTTTTAGGGTTTCTCTGTCAAACCCTAGCCAGCTCCAGATCCAGCTTCATCAAATCAAAGTGGATTGGGTTAATCCTAGAAGAGAATGAATTGACACCTACATAAGTGAAGTAGTTCTAGTTCCAGAGGGAGATGAGGCTAAGGCCTTACAAAAGAAGACTACAAGAAATCCCGACAAGTATGACTTAAGGAGATACAGGTATGTTTTGAAATCTGTTCATGATTAAGTTTATGATATGCTTGTCTTCATATTATTGAGGTTAGTACAATATTGATTAATTTTAGACTTGTCTTATCATCTTAGTAAAAGTATGAATGCATGTGAATAATAGAAGACATTCATTGATTAGGGTTATGACACTTATGATTGTACTAATGCACTGTGGTATTGTATAAGGATGATGTTGTCCGCTAACATGAAAGGTACATCAAGAAAGACAAATCAAGTTCTAGATCAAGAACATATGATCATGGTGACATGAAGACAAAGACTCATCCATAACCATTGATCACATAGAAGCTCTACGTATGAGTTATGTATAATTTTGTTCTACAGTGCTTATCTTATGAGATATACAGGTTACTAGCACAAGATTGAAGAGAACAAGGAGACATTGTTTGGGTATGTTAGACAAGCATGATAATCCAAGTATGTTTTCCTATATTGAGTTAGAATCCTACTTTGTGTTAGGATCTTAGATAAGTATACTTTTGTATGCTTGATAATGATTATTCATGAAGTTATAAGTTTGAGTAATCATAGGTTTATGCATATTATGCTTCTTAGTTTGATTAATGATATGACAAACTAGAAGAGTCCTATGGTCAAATAAGAATATGCATGAGTAAAAGAAGTACTCCCTGAAACCTTGAATACTGATGCTTGTGATAAATTACCTCTATATGAAATAATCATGACCTTACATGTTTAAGATTATCTAGAATCATAATGTTTTGATAATTATTGAGATTATACTAATGCATGTATGATTATGTATGAGATATTGAGGATGACACAATGATGACACTAGTGCACACTTAAGCATGCATAGTGGTCCAGGATGGATACAAGTTCAAAGACATATAATCATGATGATATCATAAAGGAAGCAAATATCAAGAGGGAGCACACTCCAGTTGTTCTTGCAAGGAAGCAAAGATTGAGAGGGAGTCCACCCAACAACCAAACAAAGAGGAAAGACCATGTACCATCACCTACAAGAACGACTTGTTTCGAAGAACAAGCAACGAAGACTCAACAACGACATTTGTTCCAACAATGAAGTTCAAGAAAAATACCTATTGAAGATATTGAAGAATCTAAAGTTCCCAGGATCTGAGATGCAGTAATGGAAGGATGCCATGATCGAGGAGTACCAGTCAATCATGAAGAATGATGTTTGGGATGTGGTCCCAATACCAGAAGGGAAGTCTGTTGTGACTTCCAAGTGGATCTACAAGATAAGCATGCTGCAAATGGTAGCATAGAGAAATACAAGGCAAGGTTTGTGGCTTGTGGCTTCTCCCAGAAAGAAGGGATAGATTATGAAGGGACTTTTGCACCTGTAGCCAGATACACTTCCATCAGAATAGTACTTGCTCTAGCTACAGTAATGAAGTGGAAGATACACCAGATGGATGTCAAGATAGCTTTCTTGAATGGTGTAGTTGAAGAGGAAGTGTATGTGGAGCCGCCACTCGGTTCTGAGACACATGACAGGGAGTCATATGTGTGCAGATTGAAGAAAGCCTTGTATGGCTTAAAGAAAGCACCTAGGACATGGTATGGCAGGATAGACAACTTCCTAAGCAGTTTGGACTTTACCTAGAGTAAAGCGGATTCCAACCTTTACTACAAGGTTGAGGAAGGCAATCCAGTGATACTCCTACCATATGTCGATGACCTATTTGTGACAGGTGAGGATGGATTGATTGCCGACACGAAGAGGAAGCCTGTTGCCGAGTTGGAGATGAAGGACTTGGGTATGATGCATTACTTTCTAGATATGGAGGTGTGGCAGAGTGCATATGGAATCTTCCTTGGACAAGGGATGTATACACTAGAGATCCTGAAACGGTTCGGGATGATGGACTGCAAGGCCATGGCCACACCTATGGCATCGAACCTGAAGCTATTGAGTGATGCTTCATCAGAGTCGATGGATGCCACGATTGTTATAGGTCAAACTTGCACCTCTCCTTCCGTGATCACCTTGAGCTGTTGATCACACAAAAGGACAACTTGGATGGAGGAGCATGTTGACCTTAGATGATACTATGATTTTCTCCACCTCAAGACAACACTGAAAAAACCCTAAAAATATCATTCTGAGACATGAGCGCTACTCTACTTCAATAGACTTGCACCTGTACGCTACTCGAGTGTATAATAGTAGTGCTCAAAGCCTTATAAGCACTACTCCTCTTCAGCATAGTAGCGCTCAACATTTGAAAATCGATGAGCACTAGTTTACAAGCACTAAAGTGGCGCCCTAAACGCTACTTTACTTAACAATAGTAGCGTACATCTCAAAAGATGATTAAAAAATAATTAACTTCACGAAGAGGATTAGTTGTAGGTAGTTTTCCAACTTCCCCAACTTCCTCCATAACCATCTCTCGACCTGAACTGCTTCTCTGATCCTATAAATACAGGGAAGAATAAAGAGAGGGGTTAGATAGAGAAAGATAGAGACATGAGTATCGTGAAGAGACTCTCAAGGAGAAATTTGCATTGGAGGAGTTTATGCTGAAGATATCCAAGCCAGAGAAGAGTAAGAGCCCAGAATCAAGTTGCAGGAGCATGTCACAAAGTCAGGTATATTTGTAACATCGATTTGCATTTCACAATAAAAGGTTGAAGTGTCTTTCTTGTCCCAAATTAAGTGTTTATTGAAATAATATACTAGTTTGGATCTGTTTTGGTTAATATCAAATGTTTAAAATTGCTTTTGTTTCTTTCAACCATTATATATTATCCAAGATACGCTAAGAAAGGTATTTGTATTGGAGGTTTAGTGAACGGAAGGTGAACTTGAGGATCAAGCACAAGATCAAATAAGAGCTAGGATCTAATGTCAATTGAAAGGTATGTTCTCAAGGTCTATAACTCATTTCTTTTCATAAACATCTCTGTAATACAATTAATACACTTACCTGTCACCCCAATTCCAGTTGATAGTATCAGTTTCCTTGCTATAGGGTAGTTTTTCCCGCCAATAGACTGGAGACTCCACTGGGGATAGTTGTGTTTTTGCTCTAGGAAACCTTTTCTTGTTTGTCTTCCCAGAATTGTTTCAACTCCTTTTTGTGCTGAGAAACCCTATAGATATCCCCTGCTTGGTTTTCGACAAGAACATTCATCTTCATACTATCCATAGGCGACTGGACAAGTTGAAGCAGTGAACAAAACTTTAAAGGTTATACTGCAGAGAACTGTTAATGCCAGTCGAAATAACTGGCACATCATGCTGTACCTGGCTCTTTGGGCTTACTGAGCCAATGTTAAGACTGCTACCAGTTTCTCTCCCTTCCAACTTGTGCATGGGATAGAAGCAGTCGTACCGATTGAATGCGAGATTCCTTCGCAAAAACTAGCAGTTCAGTTACTACCAAATACTTCAATACTAGAAGAATGTTTGTTACACTTATAACATCTAGATGAACAACACCGCGATGTGCTCACAACAAACGAGGTCCACAAAAAATGAGTCAAAGGACAGTATGACAAATCTGTCAAACCTAGGGTTTTCATTGAAGGATATTTGGTCCTACTTTGGGATCAAGACAAAGAACCCTTAGGACCTTGAAAATTCAAATCCAGGTGGCTCGGACCTTTTATAATTTCTAAAGTACTGAAGAAAGGTGCCTATGAACTGATAGATTACGAAGGTAATAAGTTGGTCGAGCCTAGAAATGGGCTCTACCTGAAGAAGTACTATGCTTAGGCGAACGCACTTTTTCTTGTAACATAGCTATATATTTTTGTAAAGCTAGTTTTCGTTATGCTTGTTAGTTAATCTTATGTGTGTTTTTTCGTTGTGTGTACCAGATGTCAACCAAACATTTCTTAGGATTTGCCGATGGCACCAGTCGCCACACCTGTTAGTTGGATGCAGCAGCTTGGGTCATTTACTCACCCACTGGCCAACATGTCTCTTCGAGGTGGGATTGTTTGGGTCCTACCATGAATAATGTGGCTGAATACAGTGCAGTTATAGAACTTCTCCGAGATGCTCTCAGTCATGGCATTTCACATTTGGAGGTAAGACTTGACTCACAATTAATTGTATTTCAGTTAACAGGTGTCTACCAGATTAGAGATCCTTGTTTGCTACGTCAGTTTCTACGAGTTAGACTATTGGAAAGACAGTTTTATTCTATTATATATGAACACATTCCAAGAAGTTTAAACACATTAGCTGATTCATTAGCAAACTATGTGTTAGACTGGCATTTGTATCATACACTTTCATAAACAACATTGCACACATAAAATTCAAACACATACATATGTAAATAACCGATAATGTATATAGCCGATACTGTACCAAAAAATATATGAGTTTTGGATCACAAGTCTATCAAGTCATGTCATAAAAGTACAAAACTGGGCATAGTAGCCTCAAAAATATATACATAGAATGTATCCCTCTCCTATGGAGAAGGAGGGACCTCATCATCATCTACTGCATTGCGATAGCATATTACTAGCCTAGCTATCTTCCGCAGCACCCTAAGCCATGCCGGGGGCACCCCAACTACATCTTCCTGCATATCAATAGGTATCTGATCCATACGGCATGCAAGAACTTCGTGAGTCAACCGACTCATTTTTCTCTCTAGGGTCCCCACCATAGCATCTGCTGCAGCAACATCAGCTGGCCTCACAAAGATGGTAGGATGTCCTTCGGGATGAGCAGGACCAAGATCTGCATATGACACTTGATTAGCACTTCAAAATTCATTTATAAAAATCAAATATTTGAAAAGTTTGAAAAAATTAAATAATTCTCAAAATTTAAACATACCAATATCTCCCCAAGCTCCACCTAGAAGAAGCACCAGTTATGTATCATGACGGAAATCCAATCCAGCATATGTAAACTGCTCAAAAGCGGGCACTTGCCTCTCCCACCACCCCCAGAAATCATCAGTATGATAACAGTAGTGACTTTCCCCACCACCTTGGCAGAGGAATATGTCACCCCAACGGCCTAGTCTGGGATCACGGGGGTTAACCTGAGGTAGAGGCATCCCCAAACTGATAGCAGGCATCCTCTCAAAGAAGAAAGTACATAAAATGCTACCGTACCCAAAATTCTTCATTATGCTGGATTTGCAACCTGTCAATTGAGATTTCATGCTCGCCAGTAAACTAGTACACCATTCATATACATGACCATGTAAGCATTGTACACCAATATGCATAGAGTGCCTGGAATCTAGGTGAAGTGAGGCACTACTTGCCACTCGGTTGATCATACACACTATCACCTTCAAGGGGAGGCCTTCAATGGTTGAAATCAAGACTTGGCTTCCTGATTTCTCAGCTCCAGCCACACAGTATGAATTCACGTACTCTTGCATAGATCTTACACCCACACGAGAAGACCCTTTTAGATTAATTACATCTCCTCTCCATGAGAGACCAGTAATGAAATATATGTCATCAACTGTAAGCTCCAAAGTTTGCCCACGGATGACAAAAGTATTGGTATACACATCCCAGTACTGAATAAGTCTTCGAAATAGTTTGTTTAGGGCCCTCATGTTTACGGTTCAGTAAAACTTCAATAAACCGCATCTTTGGAGAGCGTGGAGAGTGGCCGGATCTTGCATGGCCAACCTATCCATGTCCTCATGTTCTCTCTCCCTCCATTGAAGAACCATCCTGCACAAAAAATCACATTTTTTTTTAGTCTCGGTGGTTGCTTTTAGGTTTTCAAGATTGGGTGCTACTGTGTATACTACACAGTCACGTATAAGCGCTACTCTGTTTGAGCACAGGAGCACTCATACCCTTTACACGCTACTATTATTGTTACAAAGTAGCGCCCGTGCAGTAAGGGTTGTGAGCATCGCGTTGCAAGCAATTTTTGGCTCAAAAAATGAAAACTAAACCATGAAAATGCAGGTAGGGAGGATTGTAACTCACTTGGTGGAAGAAGAATGGCGATTGGATGCTTGATTTGATCGCCACGGAGATTTGAAAATTCCAAAGCTTGCCCCAAATCTTTGCCCTACAAAACAAATTGGAAATTGATTTTTAAAATGAAATCATATATATGAATTGGATTTTAATCTTTACCCACCATTGTTTAGTTTTCTATAGTTTCAAAAAATTTCAAAATCACTTAATTAATCAATTGAAACATACATATGGTACAATACTAATCCAGCTCGCATTTTTCCTTAAATTTTTGTAGGATTGATCTCCTAAGTTCAAAAACTCTCGATGTTAGACCTTGTCAACTAGTTAATAGTTCAAATTCATATATCATTCGAGATTTTTTGCCGCATTAACTAATATTTTGTTGAAGACCTAGTTTTGACAGACTATGAAGCTATGATCCCAGAAGCTGACCTTTAAGTCATTTTAAGCTCTTGTTTGGACTATTTAAACCTAAACAAGATTGTCGAGCAAGCTTTCCCTCTTTGATCTTGTTAAAGTAATCGAAGGCTCATCCACTCAGGTATAGAATTACCCCTTTTCCGGGCCTAAGTGGATTAACTACAAAAAAAGTATACTCTAGGTATACTTCTGTATGCGCTAGAAGAGTTCTTTTCCCTTTGTTTTATACTTTTTTGGGGGAGGAGACTAACTGCACGAAAAAGGACCTTCCTTTCTTTAGGGTTTTCAGGCTCTCTAAACATGAAAATACCAAGCAAGCATTCACCTACTCGGGCTCGATGTGAAATCCATGAGAGGGTAAGTAGAGGACTATTTAAGTTTTTCAACTCTATGAACAAGAAAACACCGCCGAGCACAGACCAATCCGGGCTTGATATAAAATCCACGGATACATGAAAAGAGGATTGTTTAAGTTTTTCAGACTCTATAAACAGGAAAACACCAGTGAGCATTAATTTGCTTGGGATCTATATTAAAATCCATGAGCAGATATATGGAGTTATTGTTTAAGTTTTTCAGACTCCTTAAAATTGAAAACACCGGTGAGCAAGAACAGATCTTGGCTCGATATTAAAATCCAGAGATCAGTAATATAGAGTAATCTTCTATCTCTTCTTCGAACTCTGTAAACAATGAAGAAGGTCCTGAGTCTTCCTCCCATAGGATCGTTAAATTTTTACATGGTTGGATCTATTGAGTTTTCATTCTTTCTTGGACTCATTAAAATAACAAGAAAGGTATTCTTTTATCTAAAAAGAATAAGGGATGGGAAAGATGTGTCATATCTTCAATGTCAAAGGCAGTTCAATCAGTTATATCCTTGAACACAGCACCTATTTGAGTCTATCTGGTCGGTTGGGTTTAGTCTTTGACCTCAGGATGAACCTGTCCTCCGAGTTGTTTAATCCCCTGGTTGGTTATTCTTCCAACCATATGGAGGGTCTGATAATGTCTCTTACATTTCAGGCGTATCATTTACCCCATTATGTCAGAAACTGCATGAGTCACTTTGTGTCGTGCTCAATGTTCAAGGATATACCCTTTGTCGGCCATTCTGCAGTTTACCTTGACCTCGTGTGTCGGCCATCCTAGTGTCAGTCTTGTTACATATTATTCCATATCAGCTCATACCAATTGAGTGTTTCTCGAGTTGGATGATGGAGGATGCCTTAAGGCCTCCCTTCCAACGAACTTCTTCCCATCGACATCAACTCATTTTACTCTGGGAATGAAGTTTAGAGTTTCGGTTAGTACCTTGGAGATTGCAATCACCAGTGGCAATTTTCCTCGCTATTGAATGATGAGAATTCATCAATGTCTCTTCTTCGATAGGATCCCCAGGTGTTCGACTCCAAGTCTATCTATTCACACTTGGCAGATCTTACTTGGTACCTTGGACCCCATCATCATTATCGGTGGAAGTCCTCGCATTTGTTAACGGTATACATCAATGACCGGTAATCAAACGATACCCCCCATGTTCGACTATCAGCTCATCTATTTACATGGTTAGGGTTTGTACCTAGAGTTGTTTTGGATGAAGACCTTGGGATATTGGATGACATTACCTCATTTTGTTATCACCCAATTTGTGCAAGACTATGCCTCACTTATATTCGGCTCTCCATGAGACATAGATCCAGTTTGTTGTTATGGCTATGATCTATCAGTTTGACATGGATCCACGCTTGTATTCCAAGTGGCCATGCTATATATACATCTCCTTGTTATGTATCGAAGATCATGTTGTACCACACTGCACATCTATATGATGTCAAAGATGTAATTGCTAGCTAACCTTGATCTTTGTTGTAGGTGTTCTTGTGACTTTTTTCTGCGGCTCTTTGCTCCTCCTCTGGCTTTGGATTATAATGTATTTCGGCCATCGTTTCCCTCTGACCTCACACATTAGGGGGCATCTATTATAGTTCAAACTTGCACCTCTCCATCCGTGATCACCTTGAGTTGTTGATCACACAAAAGGACAACTTGGATGGAGGAGCATGTTGACCTTAGATGAGACTATTATTTACTCCACCTCCAGACAACACTGAAAAAATCCTAAAAATATCATTCTGAGACATGAGCGCTACTCTACTTCAATAGACTTGCACCTGTACGCTACTCCAGTGTATAATAGTAGTGCTCAAATCCTTATAAGTGCTACTCCTCTTCAGCATAGTAGCGCTCAACATTTGAAAATCGATGAGTGCTAGTTTACAAGCACTAAAGTGGCACCATAAATGCTACTTTACTGAACAATAGTAGCGTCATCTCAAAAGATGATTAAAAAATAATTAACTTCACGAAGAGGATTAGTTGTAGGTAGTTTTCCAACTTCCCCAACTTCCTCCATAACCATCTCTCGACCTAAACTGCTTCTCTGATCCTATAAATACAGGGAAGAATAAAGAGAGGGGTTAGATAGAGAAACATAGAGACATGAGTATCGTGAAGAGACTCTCAAGGAGAAATTTGCATTGGAGGAGTTTATGCTGAAGATATCCAAGCTAGAGAAGAGCAAGAGCCCAGAATCAAGTTGCAGGAGCATGTCACAAAGTCAGGTATATTTGTAACATCGATTTGCATTTGACAATAAAAGGTTGAAGTGTCTTTCTTGTCCCAAAATAAGTGTTTATTGAAATAATATACTAGTTTGGATCTTTTTTGGTTAATATCGAATGTTTAAAATTGCTTTTGTTTCTTTCAACCATTATATATTATCCAAGATACGCTAAGAAAGGTATTTGTATTGCAAGTTTAGTGAACGGAAGGTGAACTTGAGGATCAAGTGCAAGATCAAATAAGAGCTAGGATCGAACGTCAGTTGAAAGGTATGTTCTCAAGGTCTATAACTCATTTTTTTTCATAAACATCTCTCTAATACAGTTAATACACTTACCTGTCACCCCAATTCCAATTGATAGTATTAGTTTCATTGCTATAGGGTAGTTTTGCCCGCCAACAACTATGTATCATCATATGATTGGGTCCTTGATGTACCTGACAAACACGAGACCAGATATTTTCTTTGTGGTGAACACCTTGAGCTAGTTCCTGATAGATCCTAGACATGTTCACCTGATTACTGTAAAGCATATCCTGAGGTACATGAAGGGTACGATTGATTATGGGCTCAAGTATGATGCGAATCAAAAGGTTAACCTGGAGGGTTATGTTGATTTAGATTGGGCAGGTGGTGGTGCTTTAGTATGGGATTAGGTGTGATCTCTTGGTTTAGTAGGAAGCATTCCTGTGTAGCACTGAGTACAGCCAAAGCAGAGTATGTCATAGCTTGTTTGACCAGTTATGAGGCAGTATGGCTAAGGAAGCTACTATCTAATTGACTTGATCTCTAGTTGGATGCTACTTGTATCTTCTGTGAAAACCAAAGTTGTGTGTAGTTGTCAGAGAACCCTGTGTTCCATGACAAGTCGAAGCATATCGAGATCAAATATCACTATATCAGGGATATGGTGCAGAGAGGAGCAGTGAAGCTCCTATATGTTGCGACGGATGAGCAGATTGCATATGTGTTGACCAAATCACTAGCCAGAGTGAAGTTCGAGTACTTCAAAGAGAGGCTTGGTGTACTTCAGATCGAGGTTCCTTCCAAGGGGAAGTGATGAGTCCAAAAGACGCAGATACACATGGGATTTTCTGACATGGTTGTAGACATGTTCTCCCATAGTCATGATGTAATTGCCAAGCTTTTCTGACATGATTGTAGATGTTTTCTCCCATGGTCATGATGTAATTGCTGAGCCATTTTTCACATGGTGGTAGATGTGTTCTCCCATGGTGAAAAAGTAAGGGCTGGAGCCTTCCCCGAATGGTGGTAGATGTGTTCTCCCATGTCGGTGGTGTAATGTTGTATGATGTGCATCTGGGCTGTGCTCCGTGGATGAGGAGATGATCTGAAGAGGACGATCATGTGTGATGAGCATCAAGACGATGCTCCATATGATATGCATCAGGACAATGTTGTGATGATCATTGGGATGATCATGAGATGATATTTATCAAGATGATGTTATGATGATTATCAAGACGATCATATGTGATGAGCATTAGGTCGATGCTCCAGATGTTGTACATCAGGATGATGTATTGTATGATGATGATCAGTAAGATCATGAGCATCAGGAGGATTCTCCATGCGAGGATGATCAGGTGGATCAAGAGTATCAGGTCGATACTCTGTGGCCGTGGACAGACTGTGCATGTAGCATAGAAAAGATCCTGGTAGATCCGATAGTCTGAGCTCGGATACTCTTTCAAGGTTTTACTACAGGTTGGCCGTGGATAGATTGTATTGGTAGCATAGAAATGATCCTGGGAGATCTGATAGTCTGAGCTCGGATACTCTTTTGAGGTTTTGCTACAGGTTGGCCGTGGACAGATTGTATTGGTAGCATAGAAAATATCCTAGGAGATCCGATAGTGTGAGCTCGGATACTCTTTCAAGGTTTTTCTACTAGTTGGCCATGGATAGATTGTATTGGTAGCATAGAAAATATCCTGGCATATCCGATAGTCTGAGCTCGGATACTCTTTCGATGTTTTGCTACAGGTTGGCCATGGACAGATTGTGCAGGTAGCATAGAAAAGATCCCGGGAGATCCGATAGTCTGAGCTCGAATACTCTTTCGAGGTTTTGCTATAGGTAGCATAGAAAATATCCTGGGAGATCCGATAGTTTGAGCTCGGATGCTCTTTCTAGGTTTTGCTACAGGAGGCATGTAATCAGTCCTAGAGATCCGATAGATTGAGCTGTGTGCTCATAAATGTCTTGGGATGCTCTTTAGAGATCTTCCAGTTTGCAATACACTCTTTTAAGGTTTTTCCTGACCACATGTAAAAGATCCTGGGAAATCCGATAGTTTGAGCTTGGATGCTCTTTCGAGGTTTTGTGGTGTTCACATGTAAAATATCCTAGGATATCCGATAGTTTGAGCTCGGATGCTCTTTCAAGGTTTTGTTGACACGCATTCCATAGGATGGCTAGAGATGTTGAAGACCTACAGAAGGATAGGCCTACAAGCAACATGAAAAATGGTTGGCTCTGTAGAACTTCCTATGACGAGAAGAATTGAGAGATAGCCCAATGATCAAGATGACGAGTACAGTAGTAGTGACGATGATGCTTTGTGGTCCAGTGATGATGATCCAGCTCCAGATTTGAAGACTTGTGCCAACATGTATTGATGACCTATGTCAAGAGAATACCCTCCTAGTTAAGAGGGAGTGTTGATGTATTTGTAACTTCGGAAGACATTCACTTGTATATTGTATGTATTGCATTTGTACTTTATTGTATCCCCAACGGAGATGTATTATTCCTCCGATTGGAAGTGTCGTCATTTGTATTTGCAAGTGTCGCAAGTAATATTGTAAGTGTCACAACTTATATTTGATGGGTTATTAGACCACCTTGGTGGGGTCGGCCCTGTATGAATTGTGTGGGTCAAAGGGTTATTAGACCACCCTAGTGGGGTCGACCTAGTTAGCATTATGTTAAGTGGTTAAGTTGGGGCCGACCTAGTTAGAGTTAAAATTCAAGTGAAGTAAAGTATAAATAGAGAGTGTGACTCTCTCATTTATTCATTCACACACTCACTCCACATTAGTGAGAGAGAGGAGGAGTGCACACAAGTGGAGGAGGAGCAGCTGCTAGGAGAATATCTCTTGTTGTGGGTTTTGATCTCTGTGATCTTTGTATTAATGCTCATTCTATCTCTAAGGAAGTTGCGGGGTTTTTCACCTTCTTGGTTTTCCCCGGTGAAATGATTTTTGTCTCTTGTCTCTTGTGTTTGATATGTTGTACATGTTGTTCTCTCAGTTAAGATCGTAGATCGGATTGAATTAAATGCTGAAAAACTAAAATCTTCCACCTTGCATCATGATGGTTAATACAATTAACACTTGTCATGTCATCTTTCAAGAAGCATACTTCCTAGAGCTCTATAAGCCAACATTAAGGGATGTGGGTCGGATGGGTGCCCCCCCTATTTTGCAAACCCCTTGGGCTAAAGAACATGTGAGGTTGGCTTGAAGATCCACCACCTTGTTATGTTTCCTCATAACATGAAAAACATGGGTTTTGTCAAACTTTTCGCATCGTAAAATAGTTCTAGAGATTAACCTATGCAAATAAGGGTTATTAGGTAGAGTTTTTGAGATCAAGCAATAAATCATCAATGTTGAGTCCCCAATAATAGTGATATTTTTACATCTTCTTTTCAATGCAAGTTTGACCCCCTTCCATAGGGTCAAAGCCTTCGTTTGATTGTTTGGGGATATTCTTAGATCCCAGGCATACTTCAATTCTTGAGATTCTTCAGGGCCATGTACAACCCCCCGACTCTTGACACCCCTAGATTACCTTTTGAGGTCCCATAAAAGAAGACGATACTATGCTTCCTGCTTTGGATCAATGTCTGGAATTCCAAGTCTGTCATTCTTATTTCCTAGTTTTTGGAGATTGGTTTTGAGGGAGGTCTAACAGACGGCTAGAATAGAATATGGCTCAACCAATCCATTTTTTTGGTTTCCAAGGTTTTGTAGTCTTGTTTGGAATTTCTCATTTGTTGAATAGCTTCTTCCAATAGAACCCATGCTTTCATCACTATCTGAATGGGGATAATTACTTTATCTTTAAACACTACTGCAATTATTGCTAGCCAAATTTTCCACGATATAAAGAAAGGGAAGGATTTCCACACCAGTTTAAGAAGGGGTTTATGGTAAAAAATTCTAGGATATTTTTTGTGCTATGATAGGAACATTTTAATACAATTCATCAGTATTATTGGTAAATTAATAGACCTTGCTGGGAGATTCCCCACACTTCCTTTGTGAAGGAAAAATACGACATAATATGGTGAATAGATTCATCATTCGATTTGCACATATGACATCTTGATGGACCCTATAACCCTCTCCTCTTAATATTTTCCTCTGTAAGAATCATGCCATGGGAACAGGTCCACGCAAAAGCTTTGACTTTGGGAATTGCCTCACTATTCCATATTTCCTTCCATATCACCGATCTGGGGAGTATGGTAGGTTCTTTCGTAAGAATCTTATATCCTTCTTTAATTGAGTACTCGCCTCCTTTAGGTCCCCACCCTCTAGTTCCCCAGACCGATTTTTTAACTCGAGCTTTCCCTTTGAGGTATTATGTTAACATGTTCCATTCCTCTTCAAGATGGACTGGTAATTGGTCTGAATTTCCATCCTTTCCAAACATCTTCCTCATTCCAGTTAGATATATCATAGAGCATTTGAATTCCCTTCCTTTCCATCCACTACCTTAGGTGTTCTAAATCTCTGAAATTTCTTAGCTCTTGTTGTCCAACAATTTTATCCTTCCAAATATTTATCCTCTTTCCATTGCCTAGGGCCCAGGAAATCTGATCCTGGATGAAAGAAAATGAGGCTTTGCACAAAGACCAAATTGGGGAGCATGACATCGATTTTGTTCCTTTATCTAAACATTATAGACGATTCATGTATAAGTATTTTCTAGATACGACTAACTTCCACCACATTTTACCGCCTGAAACTAGTCTCCATAGAATCCCCCCCCCCTAACGCTTTGTTCATTAATCTTGGTTCCTTGACCGCTACTCCACCTTGCTCAATTGACGTTGTGACTTTCCCCCACTTAATAAGATGGATTTTTTTTTGAATTAGTCTTCCCTCCTTGCGATAGGAATTTTCACATTAAAGCATTCATCTACTAAAGATTTCGATCAGGGGCTAAAATATATGAACATTGATATATGGGGAGTGAATTTAGTAGTGATTTAAGAAGAACAATCCTTCCTGTTGGGTTAAGCCACTGAGCCCCCCATTGGTACATTTTTTATAATTTTTTTCTATTATTGGATGCCAATCTTCTACTTTTGGTTTGTTTTGGAAAATTGGGATTCCCAAATAATTGAAATAATTCCATCTTGGGAGACTTTTGAACTAAAGGGAGCTCTTTATTACTCTTAACCTTCTTTCACGAACATTCCATGTGTAAATTATGTATTTTCCTTTATTGAAAAGTCCTCCTGAAGCATCAAGATATGTGTTCAGGACCTATTTGAATTGACCAGATATGATTACAAATGCTACACCAAGAACAAGGGTGTCATATGCAAACCGAGAGTGGTTTAGTTCGTTGATTCCATGAACCATAGTGATTCCTGGGAGATTACACACAATTCTTTCTTGTTCCATATTTTGACTTAGAGAGCCTGCCATGATCACATACAACATGGGAGAGAGTGGAAATCCTTGACGCAAACCCTTATAACTCTTAAATAATTCAGTGGGTTGGCCATTAACTAGGGGGGATATCCATGGGCCATCGATGCAAGCCTTTTTCCATGAAATGAAATGATCAGAAAAAACCAATTTTTTTTAGGATAGAGAAGAGAAATGAGTGACATACCCGATCAAAGGAATTTTCCATGTCCAATTTTATAACCATTTTTCTTTCCTTTCTTTGCTTACTAGAGTGAATGGCTTCTTGCAACAAAGTAATATTACCAATGATTTGACATATTTGAATGAAGCCACTTTGATTTTATGATATTATATTTGGAAGCAATATCTTTGATCGGTTGGCTATGATATTGGACAAAATTTTGTAAGAGGAGTTGCATAGGGAGATTGGTCGAAATATAGAGAAGGAAGCAGGGTTGTTTTCTTTGGGGATCAAGGCGAGGGAAGAATTGTTGGTGGACCCTCTTGTTTGCACTTATCCATGGTCCATTGCAACATACGTCATAGATCAACTTTAACCAAATCCCAACAATGCCTAAAAAAGGTAATGGAAAATCCATTGGGACCAGGAGCTTTGTCAGCTTCAAGTCCCAAAACAACTGCTTGAACTTCTGATTCCTTTATTTTCGTCATCAATATCGTATTATATTCTTCATTAATTAAAAGGGGAATATTCTATAGCATCTCAGGGATGTTTTCATGGCATTCCACTTCTTCACTTGAGAGGAGTAACTTAAAATGGGAGAAGGCCTCTTTTTTGATATTTTCAAAATTTGATGAGACCTCCCCATTTGAGCTCTTGATTTCTTTGACATTGTTCCATTGATTTATAACATTGGTTTTCTTGTGAAGTAAGGCAGTGTTTTTGTCCCCAACCTTTAGCCATAAGCTTCTTGACTAATTAAGCCTCCAACTTTCCTCTTCTCTCCTATAGTCTTTGTATATCTTTTGAATTATTTCTCTCTAAGAATAAGTGGTTCTTGATTATTTCTTTGGATTCCATGTTTTGCTGTAAATATTCTAACCTTGTATGTAGGATTTTCCTCTTCGCTTCTAGTTCCTTATAAATTTTCTGAACCCATTGTTTTAGTGTTTTTTTAACCACCTTCAGTTTTCTCTCTAGGATATAGCTTGGGGAACCAACAATGTGGTTCGTTTTAGGATACTTTAATACTCCATCCTTGTCCTACCTAGCATTATTTTTTTTCCTAGTAATTGATGATGACATTTTCCCCATAGTGGTCTGCAAATGTCATCCAGGATCCATCTACCACCTTATGATCCCTACATGCATCATTTTAGGACCGCTTGAGTCAATTCCCTATTTGATAGGAACCCACTTAGTGTTCCAATGTAGTCCACCTGAGTTAGCTAGATCTTGTCAGGGGTTAGAGCTCCAGATGCCACTGATTGTGGCCTCATGTGCCCATTTATGATTGAAATGCATGAAAAACTCACTATTGCACCCTCCTTAGTCAATTAACTGATTGTGACTTCAGTTAGCCGAGTTTAGGTTCAGTTCAGTTGAGTTTGAGTCTTCTGGAGCACTCTAGTGGTGATAATCCCTATGCTAGACCAATTGAGGTTCAAATTCTCCTAGGTGATTTGAATTCTCTCTATTGTAATATCATTATTGATTATATTGATTATTGGAACATGTGACATTATTATGCTCTTATTTGGGTTCTGGTGCATAATTATTCTTCTGCTCTTTTTTATTGCAGTTTTCACTCTTATTCAACTTGTATGCTCATTATTTCTTTGTGAGATATCCTGATCTCTTAGATCTGTTGTGACATATAATTTCACATGGTACCAGATCCCATGAGCGAATAGGTTGAGCAACTGCTTTCGATAGTGCACAAGAATCCTATGGATTTCCATGACAAATCTTAGTCCATTGCATTGAATTCATTGGAGAAATCCAATGAGGTCTATCCATGTGTGAATGATCCATAAAAATATGCCTACTATCCAAAAGCAGTTCTCAGTAGCAGTCTATCTCCAAAAATTGAGATTTTTTTTTGCAGGTTATTCGAAGTTTTTGAGTGCAGTAGTTTTATGTAGTTGCAACAGTTTTTTCAGCAGTTGCAGTAGTTTTGTTGTAGTAGCAGCAATAGATATTTTCCATTGTTTTTGCAGCTATTCTACAACAGCTTCCATGAATCTGAAAGCAAGTACTCTTCTCTCTCCATTCAACTATGATGAGTGGAAACCAAATATTGATAGCATATCTGAAGAGACGGGATCTTTTTGATATGTGTATTGGTTTTATGAGAGATTTTTCTTCCTGTGAAGAGGAGAATGATTGGCTAAATGACTGCGATAGAGCCTTTGGAGAAATGTGTATTGCTATGTCTCCTAGTATGCGCTACCTCATTGAAACTATTGAATATACAAGTGATCTATAGGCCGAACTGGAGAAAGAATTTGGCAAGCAGAATGAAGAGATTGGTGCAAATTATTTGGAGAACAAGCCCAGTTATACCTCCTTATGTTTTCTCTCTAATTATGTCTCAGCCTCAATCATATCTCATGATGAAGTTGTTCAAGATGAAGAAGAATCCGTAGATGCAATAGTCATGTTCTCAATGTCTTCTATTTCGAATTCTGAGCAAGACAAGCCAGTTCATACTCTAGAATCTAAAGAGGTTCTTAAATCCTCTCTTTCATATGAGTCTACTAGTGTGTAGAATGATGATCTATTGAATGTTTTGGAGGTTAAATTAGAGTTTGGAGGTGATGCATTCTCCCTCCTTGATCACATGCTTCCTATGTACTTCTATTTGATCATTAGCACATGTTCTCAGAGTTTCATTGAAGATGGAGGTCATTACCATTTTCTTGGGTTCAAGTCTCGGACATATTTTGGTGATTTTCGTTTTGATATCACCCATGCTGGTTCAAAGGAGGTCACAAGAAACCATCTATCAATTCTTAGATCTGATTTGAATTCCAAGCCACCACCATCATGTCATAGTTCATTTGGTTATGATCTCGCCTATGTTGGTTCAAAGGAGATATAAAAGAACTATATAGACATTCCTGGAGCTGATCCTACCTCAGCTGGTTTGAATTACAGGTTCCAGGATAGCGATTTTAGATACTGTGTCTTCTATGATGAATTTGGGATATTATGGACATTGGCCTATATAGTATGAGTAGATTACATGTTATGTCATTTTATGCATCTTTTTATAAAAAAATTTATGAATGTGAAATATACCAATCTAATATGAAATTAGTTAGGGAATCAGCAACTGTGTTCATGTTTCTTGGAATATGTAGGTGTTGAATGGACTCAAAGGACCTCTCCAAGAGACCTACTCGCTGAAATAAGCAGAGTAATACGAGGTTGTAGATAGTGTAGAAATGATTTAAATAGGAGACCACTAACTGTGAATCGAGGTAGATAACAAGGTGGTCCACACCCAGGGGAAAAGCGTCGTTCAATAATCCAATCACCTCATGATACTCAGCAACATTGTTGGTTGCAAAACCTAGGAAAATTCCTCCTGAACTGATCAACTCACCGGAAGGGGAATAGAGTACCCATGCCGCTAAAGCGAGGTTTTGGGTGTGCCAGCTAGCTCCATCTGCAAATCCAAATCAAGTTTCCATCTGCACATTTAGGCAGAACATGGTATAAGCACAAATATAGATAAGATCCTAGCACACTAAAATAAAGTGTCACACTAAATAGAAACACACGTCATGTACAGTATATACAAAGTACTAATGCATAATTATTTAGGCATAGTACCACTTTAGGTAGAGCCCATAGTGAGGCTCCCCTAAATATATCCCGTCATAATCAACTAATTCATAGGCTCCCTTTTCCAAAACATGTTTCACTACATATGGGAAATGCCACATGGACTTGAGTTTTCTTGCCCACAGCTTATCATGTTTTTGTTCATAAGTAAGGACCAAATAACCCTCATTGAAGATACAAGGTTTTACAGATTTATCATACTAGGCCTTGATGCGCTTCTTATGTGCTTCGTTATCCAAAGCTGCATCACGACAGCTTTTGTCAAGATTTTCTAAGTATAGAAATCGTTCTTCCTCGGCAGTTGTGTTCGGTAAAATTTTGACAACGCATTTTAGCAATGGAATCTCACACTCAATAGGTAACACTACCTATAGTCCATAGACCAACTGGAAGGGCGTGAAACCAGTGGCAGTTTTAACGGAAGTCCTGTATGCCCAAAGGGATGAAAAAAGCATCATGTGCCAATTGGACTTGTGTGTACCCACCATACGTTGAATCATGGTTTTCAAGACCTTGTTAATGGCCTCTACTTTTCCATTTGATTGAGGATAGTAGGGAGTTGAGTTTTCATGCCAAAAACCCAATTTGGAGCTTAGTTCATCCACCATCTTGTTTTGAAAGTGTGATCCATGATCGGTGATGATGGCTTGAGGGAATCTGAATCTCGCAATGATGTGGTTAAACATAAAGAGTGTGGTAGTTTCGTCGTTTTCCTTGTATGTAGGCATAGCCTCGGCCCATTTGGTAAAGTAGTCAACTACGACAATAATGTAACCATGCCCCCCAGCCGAGGTTGGATTACAATGCATGAAGTCGATGCCCCATTTGGAAAATGGACCAACGACGATAACTGGATGTAATGGGGATGGATGTGAGCGCTTTTTATAATGAAAAAGATGGCAAGGAGGACACTTCTTGACAGCCTTGATATAATATTTGAAAATGGAATGCCAGTAGTATCCAAGGTATAATATTTTATGGGTTGTAACCATCCCATAAAGATGACCGCCACACGCCCCCAAGTGACAATCATTCAAAACATGCTCGGCCTCCTAATGAGTTAAACAACGTCATAGAATGGAATCAATGCCATGACGATATAGTGTATCACCAATGATGAGGTAATATTTGGCATGGTGATAGACACGACGACATTCATCACGATATAATTGAGGACCGAAGCGCAATGTCTCTGTACAAGGGTTCATAAGTACTAATTAGAAACAAGGACTCATCGGGGAGAGATTCAACGGGCTCAGATTCCTTATTAGTACGGGGAAGATTGCAAATGAGCTCCGTGAATACCAAAGACTTATTAGATTTTTCCTTCTCAAACTAGATATCGAATTCTTGGAGAATCGCGATCCAGTGCGCATGCTTTCCCCCGAGTACCTGACACGTGAGAACGTGGTACATGGGTTTAGAGTCGGTGATGATGGTGGTAGTGCGGATTAGGATGTAGTGACAGAACTTCTAAAAAAAAATGACTACTGGGAGATCTAAATTCTCTACATGCGAATACCGGGTTTCAGAGTCAATGAGACCCTTACTAAGGTAGTATATCACATGTTCCTGTGCGTGACTATCTTCCTGTACTAAAACCACAGCAATAGTTGAAGTAGAAGCAGCAAGATAAAGGATGTAATCCTTGGTGTAATATGGCGGTTGTAACATGGGCGCATGAGTGATTACATGTTTGAGGTTATCAAAGTATTTTTTAGCATATTCATCCCAAATGAACGGGACATCCTTCTTTAACAACCGCATGTATCCCTGTGTTTTATCTATGAAATTACACATGAAACAATGCAGGTAGTTTTCCTTCCCCTACAAACTTTGAAGTTTCATAATATTAGTGGGTTGTGGTAGGGAAACAATGGCCTCCACTTTGAGGGGATCGATACGGATCCCATCCTTGGAAATGATGAATCCTAGGAGACGTCTAGACTCCACACAGAAATGCACTTATGAGGATTTAAACGGATATTATACCATCGACATCTGAGAAACACAGGCATCAGATGATCGATGTGGAAGTCACGACGATTTGAATGAGCAGAAAGATCATCTAGGTAAGGTTCCACAAAATACTTCACATCGTGGAAAGCATACGACATGGCCCGCTGGAATGTGGCACCAGCATTTTTAAGCCCAAATGGGAGTTTGCGATATGCGAACGTACCCCATGGGAAGATGAAAGCAGTTTTATGTTGGTCAGTTGGGTGGATCTCTATCTGATTATATCCAAAAAATCCATCCATGAATGAGAATATGACACTTCCGGCACAGTTTTTGATAATTTGGTCAATAAACGAGGTAGGGTAATTGTCCTTAGGACAATCCTTATTCATATACCTATAATCGAAACAAACTCTGATGGTTCCCTATTTCTTTGTAACCGGGATGACATTAAAGACCCAATATGTTAAGGGAACAGGATAAATGAACCCAACTTTCAACAACTTTTCTATCTCTGCTTTAATAGTCGCGGTCTTCCTCGGGTGCATGGGACGGAGTTTTTGGTGGACAGTTTTTGTGTCACGATATGTTTGAATCTCATGCATGACAATGGCAGGATCAATCCTAGGCATTTCCTCGTATCTCCATGCAAATATGTCACGGAACTATTTAAACAATGCTGTAAAAGTGTTGACTTCATCAAGAGAACAAGTTTGGCCTATGTGTATATGTTCCACGAATCCGAGTTTTACCAAGATTTCTATCGAAAAGGTAGGTGTGATATTTGCCAAGTTTCCCTCAGTTATCGTATCATATGTAAGTATAAGATATTGAGGATAAGGAATGCATCCGGTGAAACAATAGTTTCAATGGCGTTCTCTGCCATATCTAACGGTGGAAGGAAGGACGATAGATGATGAAGGTCTTCCCATGGGGGTTCATCCACACTCATAATATCCATGATTGACTCATTAGAATGAAAGATATGGAGTAGAGGTTCAGGTAGGGATGAGGTCTGTTGTAATGGCAGGGAAACTGGGGTAGATTCCACTAAAGGGTGGGCATCTGGTAGATCGGGTACTAATTGGATGGCCTCGTAAGTAGCTTATGTGGGGATGAGAGGCATAACATCTCCAATCAAATCCAAATGATCAGGATCGATCATAACCCATTGGTCGGTCGAGTTGGAAGAAGATGGGAGCATAGATGAGATCATGTTCATCGTGGAAACACGGGCAGGGGGATCTGGTGTTGGAAAGACTCCCGTGAACGATGAATATTTAAGGAGTTCTATCCCCACACTCTCATATATCTACAGAGAATGTCCTAAAAGAGGGACATTATCTACGGGATAAGTAGTGGTATCAGGTGTACAGAAATCTAACTGGTCGATAGTGACAATTCTCCCTTTGTGGGGAAATTGCACAATACGGAAGATGGATGATGCGACCACAGTCATGGCATAGAACCAGTTTTGACCAAGTAATAAGTTATAATCCAACGGGGTGGTGACTACTTCCATGTTAATGGAAACGGTCTTACCTTCCAACTCTACGACCAAGGATTGTAACAGCCTGTGGGGTTGAAATCCATGTCCGTTGAATGATTTCAATGTGGTGGGGGAACGATTCAACTCGGGAGAGCCAATGGCTGCGGTGAACGAATCCGTTCACTAGATTAATAGTCGAATCCGACTCTCATATTGGATAAGATATATATTATTGAATTGATAAGATAAAAGATGATGTCTTTTACAAGATAGACTTTCCCGTATTTATAATTGTTTAAAGGGTGTCTAATGCAACTCTTCATAAAGAGTTACACCATTTCACTAATTAATTATATTATTATATTATTCTTGTTTGTTGTTATTATTATTATATATATATATATGTTGATGTTTATTTTATTATTATTTTATTCATAGCATTGCCTCTCTCTTAGAAAGGCTTTGTCCTCAAAGCCTTATAACGTTGTCGCACCGTTCCTTATGACGTCGTAGCTGACGAAACATGTCGGTACGAACTTCTAAGTGTAGAGCATAACTTCCGATATGTGGATGGGTCAATCCATCCCAAATTGATTTGTTGTTAACTATTGGGATTCCCCATTGATCTGTCGTTAAGAGCTTTGATCACATTAGTACCATCGTCTTTCGACATTTCCCACTTTTCAGAATATCGGTTTTTATGGTTGGGGTGTCTATAGGGAATTTTCACAATGTCATTTTCTTTTACGAGTGTCGTCTTTTGAGCATTGATATTGTTAAATTTTCAGAATTTACTTCAATCTGATCTAGGATCTTAACTGAGAGAACAACATGTACAGCATATCTACAGCATATCAATCATGGAGACAATAATGCAAGCACACAAGAGACACAAATATTTACTTGGGGAAAACCATAAAGGTGAAAAACCCCAATAACTTCCTCAAAGATAGATAGAGCAACGATACAACCAACCATGAGAGATAGACATAACCTAGCAGCAGATCCTCCTCCTCCATAAGTGCGCCACTCCTCCTTGAGTGCATGTGTGAGAAGTGAGTGAGCAAATAGAGTGCCTCCCGCACTCTATTTATACTTGACTTGACTTGCCTTTTTACCTAACTCATGTAGGCTCGAACTTAACCACATAACATAATGCTGAGTGGGCCGACCCCCAATAGGGTGGTCTAATAACCCTTTGACCCACATGGCCGACCCCCAATAGGGTGGTCTAATAACCCTTTGACCCACATGACTTATACAGGGCCGACCCCAAACAAGGTGGTCTAATAACCCATCAAGTATAAGTTACGACACTTACAATATAAATGACGACACTTCCGTATAGAGGAATAATACCATCTCTATAGGAGTACATACAACATATATGAAATACATTCCGAATTTACATATACATCAACACTCCCTCTTAACTAGGAAGGTATTTCTCAGCACAGTTCTTCTAGCACAAGTCATCTTCTCTAGATCATCGTCACTAGATAATCATCATCGAGTCATCATCATAATCACTGCTGCTGCTATCTCAATCAATCTCTGAATCTACTCGTCATAGGAAGTTCTACAGAGCCAGTCCTTTTTCATACTGGATGTAGGCCCACCACCTGTAGGTCTTCATCATCACTGGCCATACTGTGGAATCCTCAGGACTTATTACGTGCGTCACAAAACCTCGAAAGAGCATCCCAGGATGTTACAGGTACACAACTCTGACCTGTAGGATCTCCCAAGGCGCTATTACATGTGACCCCACCACAAAACCTCGAAAGAGCATCCCAGGATGTTACGGGTACACAACTCCAACCTGAAAGATCTCCCAGGGCACAAATTACATGTGGTCACCACAAAACCTAGCAAGAGCATCTCAGGATGTTACGGGTACACAACTCCAACCTGAAATCTCCCAGGGCACAAATTACATGTGGTCATGGCAAAACCTCGAAAGAGAATTTCAGGATGTTACGGGTACACAACTCCGACCTGAAATCTCCCAGGGCACAAATTACATGCCATAGGACAAAACCTCGAAAGAGCATCTGCCAGATATCCCAGGGCACAAATTACATGCCATAGGCAAAACCTCGAAAGACTATCTGCAGATATCCCAGGGCACAAATTATATGTCCTCCCAAGCAAAACCTACAAAGAGCATTTGCCAGATGTCCCAGGGCACCGAATTACATGCCATAGGCAAAACCTCGAAAGACCATCTGCAAATCTCCCAGGGCACAAATTACATGCTTATCTGCACAACCTGTTCCACGGCCACAGAGTATCAAACTGATACTCACCATACATCATACTGATGTATCCATGATCATCCTGATCATCATCACTGCAACGTCCTGCTGCATGTCATCTGGAGCAACATCCTGAAGCTCGTTATTCATGATCATTCTGATCATCACTGCAACATCCTGCTGCATGTCATCATACATGATACACCTGATCATCAATGCATCTTCCTGATGCATACCAAGTATCTACCTGATACATATCATACATGATCCACCTGATCATCAATGCATCTACCTGATGCATACCAAGTATCTACCTGATACATATCATACATGATCCACCTGATCATCAATGTATCCACCTGATACAAATACAAATACATGATACATATCACCATACATGATCCACCTGATCATACAATGTATCCACCTGATACATATACAGATACATGGTCCAAGCATCCAACATGATGCATATACAAAATACATACACATGATCCAACTGATCATATCCAGCATCAACATGATGCGTACATACATACATAAATGATCCAACTGATCATATCCAGCATCCAACATGATGCATACATACATACATAAAATGATCCAACTGATCATATCCAAGCATCCAACATGATGCGTACATACATACATAAAATGATCCAACTGATCATATCCAAGCATAAACCAGAACATCATCCTGATGCTCATCATCCAGCGCTTATATCCACAGCCATGTGAAGGATCCTCCTTCCAACATGCTTGGAATGGCTTCAGCAAATGTGTTCATCACTTCTTCCTCGAAGTGTCCTCGATCTGAAGAATGCCAAGCCTCTCTCTGAAGTACTCGAACTTCACCCTGGCTAGTATCTTCATCAGCACATCTGCAATCTGCTCGTCCATCGCAATATACAGGAGCTTCACAACTCCTCTCTGCACCATATCCCTGATATAGTGATATTTGATCTCTATGTGTTTCGACCTGTCATGAAACACTGGGTTCTCGAACAGCTTCACACAACTCTGGTTATCACAAAAGATACCAGTAGCATCCAACGGGAGATCAAATAACTCAGACAGTAGCTTTCGTATCCATACTGCCTCACAACTAGCTGAACAGGCTGCAACATACTCTGCCTCAGCTGTACTCAGTGCCACGCAGGACTGCTTCCTGCTAAACCATGAGATCACACCTGATCCCATACTGAAGCAACACCCAGATGTGCTCTTCCGGTCTGCAACACTGCCAGCCCAATCTGAATCAACATAACCCTGCAAGTTAAACTTTTGATTCGCTTCATACTTGAGCCCAAAATCCATTGTACCCTTCAGGTACCTCAGAACATGCTTTACAGCAACCAGGTGAACACTCCTCGGATCTGTCATGAACTGAATCAATGTGTTCATAGCAAAGCAAATGTCTCATGTTTGTCAGGTACATCAAGGATCCAATCATCTGATGATACATAGAGACATCAACCGGCTCAGATGAAGCATCACATAGAAGCTTCAGATTCGATGTCATAGGTGTGGCCATGGCCTTGCAATTCATCATCCCGAACCTCTTCAGGATCTCTACTACATACTTCCCTTGTCCAAGGAAGATTCCATCTGCATTTTGCCACACCTCCATGCCAAAACAAATATTGCATCATCCCCAAGTTCTTCAACTCGAACTTAGCAGCAAGCTTCCGCTGCGTGTCGGCAATCAATCTATCGGCTCTTGTTACAAACAGGTCATCCACATACAACTATTCGAGAAAGCTGTCTTGAAATCCATCTAGTGTATCTTCTATTTCATCACTTTCATATTTCTCTATGCTTCCATCTGCAACATGCTTGATCTGATAGTTCCATTTGGAAGTCATAACAAACTTCCCTTCACGTCTTGGGACTACATCCCAAACATCATTCTTCATGATCGACGGATCATGGCATTTCATTTCTTCATCCCAGATCCTGGGAACTTCAATATCTTCTCTAGATATCTTTGTTGCTGGAACAAATGTTATAGTTCTTCTTTTGTAGGAGATGGCATACGATCTTTCCTACACAACAAGTTAAATTGCATGATTAGAAAACATCTCATATTTTTCAGAACAAATTCTTACACATAAATAAATATGTCATACAGTCATGCAATTATCTTTGCCAATGCTTCAATACAACATTTATCCATATCCCGTAACTTTCTAGATGCCTTCCAATCTCTACCAGAACATTGTTAAGAGTGTGCACAACTCCCAACATGTCAGCAAAGAGGTTTCATTCTAGATAAGTAGCAATGGAATGTTTTACAGTGCCATAGGCCACTTACCCATGTATATTAGTAGTATATTGTTCATCAATGCAACTATTCTAATATGCACAATACATATCCTAAGTCTAGGAACATGAGCATATACATCATTGAACAATTTTATTTAAATACTTATCTTTGTTTGTTCGTTGGGTGGACTCCCTCTGAGTCTTTGCTTCCTTGCAGGAGCTGCTGGAGTCCTAATCTGAAGTAGCTTCTTCTACACCTTTCTGTTCTAGAATGTAGATGGTCAACTCCCTCTGAATATCTGCATCCTTGCATAAACCACTAGAGTGTATTCCTTTGCTTTCTTGCAGGAACAACTGGAGTGTGCTCCCTCTTGATCTTTGCTTCCTGGATTACCTATCCTTGAACTTACATTCATCCTTGGTCCCTATGCATGCTTATTAATATCATGATTGTGTTATCCTTGTGAACTCATATAAAATCATACATTCATTAGTATACTATTAAAACACAATAATCTTAAGCATGTATAGTCATGATCATTTCAAACAGAAAATAATAAGAATTAGCATTCAAGGTTTATGTAGGATTCTTATGGTTAGTCAAATCATAAGAAACATAACATGTCTAAACCTGTAATTACTCAAACCTATGACTCTTCAGGTTAGTTGAATCATCAATCAAGATAAGAGATATAATATGCATAAAACCTGTGATTATTCAAACCTATACCTTCATGATTCTTCTGGTTAGTCATATCATCAATTATGGTAAGAAATATAATATGCATACAGCCATGACTTATTCAAACCTATGACTTCATGAATAATCATTATCAAACAACACAACAGTATAAGATCCTAACACATGGTAGGATTCTATCTTGATATAGGAAAAACATACCTGGATTAGCATGCTAGCTATTTATGTCTAACATACTCACATGATGTCTTCTTGTTCTTCTTTAATGACTTGTGCTAGTAACCTGTATATCTCATAGGTTAACTATCACAAAACCAAGTTATACATACCTCGTAAATGGATCTTCTATGAGATCCATGACAATGGATGAATCTTTGTCCTCATGTTATCATGATCATATGTTCTTGGACTAGAACATGATTTGTCTTTCTTGGTGTACCTTTCATGTTAGTAGACAACATAAACCTCATACAACACCATAGTGCATTAGTACAATCATAAGTGTCAACACCCTAACCAATGAATATCTTCTATCATGCATTCATAATTTTTTTAAGGTGATACGACAAATCTAAAATCAAAATTGTACTAACCATAATAACATGAAGACAAACATACCATAAACTTAATCATGGACAAATATCGAAACATACCTCGATGAGTCATACCTGTCGAGATCGCTTGTAATCTTCTTATGTAAGGCCTTAGCCTCATCTCCCTCTGAAACAGGAACTTCTTCACTCATGCAGATGATCAATCCATCTTCTTCTAGGATTAACCCAATCCACTTGATTTGCAAGAACTGGACCTGGAGCTGGATATGGGTTTGTCAGAGAAACCCCAAAAATTCAAGCTTTAAATTTCAAACTTCTGATAGGATAAAAATATGCGCCTAATGAGTTGATCAAGCTGGTATATTCAGAATTTGAAAACTGCGAAGTTTCACTCCTCAATTTTGCCTTTGAAACTTTTGGATTCACTGGATGTGACCCTGAACTGCGGTTTTATGAAACCCACTCTTCTGCCCAATCAAAATGTTTGATACAAAGCTCTAAGCTTCTATTTTTCTGAGGAGCTTCCAGCCGTGGTCACAGATTTCAAAAATTCCCATTTTTACAGAAGCCCTAATTTTCCACTTTTCTGATCAAAGTCCCGAACTAGGGTCTAATCAAGCCCGGCCTTCTACCCAACCAAAAATTCTGATATTGGTCTCTAAATTTCTATTTTGATGAGTAGCATCTAGCCGTGGTCTCCTATTACAAAAATTCCAACTTTCTTCGAAGCCCTAAATTCCGGAAGCCATGAATGAAGGTACTCAAAAATAATTCTGTTTTGACATAAATATGTACCTGCTTGTTTCTAGTGTAACTCCAAAAATTTTGATCCATAGGGTCTGAAAACATTTCTTGAGATAGCCTGACCTGTTATCTTTCCAACCTGACAGGTCTGACCTCAATTGGATTCTCTGAGAGAGATTTATGCCAAATGTCGCAACGTGACCTGTTTTGGGATAATACAGGAGAGTGAACTTGTACGGAATGCCACGTGTCACTATTTCACCTTCGGCCTTTGAAAACCTTCCTTGAGATAGCTCAGCCTGTTATCTTTCCATCCTGATAGGTCTGACCTCAATTGGACTCTCTGAGAAAGAGTTATGCCAAATGTCGCAACATGACCTGTTTATGGGATAATACAGGAGAGCGCACTTGTACGACATTCCACGTGTCACTGTTTCAACTTCGGCCTCTGAAAAAATTTTCTAAGATATCTCAGTCTGTGTACTACCTACAACTTTTTACGAAATTTCATTTGGAGCTTCCTAGCCCAAGTTATGACCTTTTTCCCAAGGTCACCTGATTTTGACTCAGATCTGGAAGAGGCAGAAACCCTATATTGTACAGATCATAAATCACAAAGTACAACAAATTAGAGGTTTTCCTTTGGACACAAGGTACATGAGGATTTAATATTCAACCCGTAACTATTTCAGATCCGAAAACTTCGTCAAAATGGATTTATAGTGAAAGTTCTACGATGACTGGTTTTTGCTATATCAAGCCCTAGCATCGTAAGTGCAATAAGTGTCATACATGCCATATCATGCCTTCTTTCAGGATAGCTCTGAATCCATGTTAAATTTTCAGAATTTACTTCAATCTGATCTAGGATATTAACTGAGAGAACAACATGTACAGCATATCTACAGCATATCAATCATGGAGACAATAATGCAAGCACACAAGAGACACAAAGATTTACTTGGAGAAAACCATAAAAGTGAAAAACCCCAATAACTTCCTCAGAGATAGATAGAGCAATGATACAACCAACCATGAGAGATAGACATAACCTAGCAGCAGATCCTCCTCCTCCATAAGTGCGCCACTCCTCCTTGAGTGCATGTGTGAGAAGTGAGTGAGCAAATAGAGTGCCTCCCGCACTCTATTTATACTTGACTTGACTTGCCTTTTTACCTAACTCATGTAGGCTCGAACTTAACCACATAACATAATGCTGAGTGGGCCGACCCCCAATAGGGTGGTCTAATAACCCTTTGACCCACATGTACGACCCCCAATAGGGTGGTCTAATAACCCTTTGACCCCCATAACTTATACAGGGCCGACCCCAAACAAGGTGGTCTAATAACCCATCAAGTATAAGTTACGACACTTACAATATAAATGACGACACTTCCGTATAGAGGAATAATACCATCTCTATAGGAGTACATACAACATATATGAAATACATTCCGAAGTTACATATACATCAACAGATATGAGCTGGGACTTTTATTTTCGTCTCTTGAGGTTTTAAGGTTTCATTCTGTATCTTTTCCAACTTGTTTCCTAATTGCCTGTTATCATTTTGAAACTTCTTAATCAATTCAACTTGCAATTTTCTGTCATCTTCAGATGTCTTAAGTTGTTCCTTAAGATCTTCATTATGACTTCTGTCATTTTCTTCCTGCTTGTCTAGAAGTTTCCCTTCAATGTCGTCCATAGATTGTTCTATCTTCCGGCTATTTTTTAACTTCTTAATTTTTGTGACTAGTATCTTGTTATGACTTGTTAGTCTAAAAATTTCTTCAGCATTGTTGGATAATGCTTTATTATTCTCCGTGATCTCTGACTTATGTGTCTTTTTAGAGTCGTCATTTTGTTGTTGAAGAACTTTTATCTGTTGTCGACACTGGCTGACCTCTGATTCTTGACTTTCTAATTTATGTCGTAACTGCATTAGTTCTTCATCTTTGTCGCTAACAATTTTGTTCAAGCGTATTGTTTCTGCTTCATAATTATTTATTTCCTTCTTTATATATTGATTTCCTAACCTCTGATTGAATTTATTTTTGGTTTTTAATTCATCAATTTGCGCATTCAATTTTTCTATACGCCTTTCTTGGTCAGAGATTTTTATTTCATTGTCCCTTTCTTGTAATTCAATTCTTATTTTTGAACTGTTATTTATGTCGCGCAATTCTTCATTGTCTTTTAGATAACGTTTTAACGCGGCTTCTAATTTTTCTCGCAAATTGGCTTCCATGGTTTCTGACTTCTTCGACGGTGGGATGATTTCCTTTTATTTCTTTCGTGATAACCGATCTTCAAATTTTATTTTATTTTTTTAACAATAATTGTTTTGCCCTTATAATAATTATTATTATTTAAATGTAATAATAATATTAGTTTAATATTATATATTTCCCAAACAATTGTAATATTTTACAATTATGGACCAATATTAATTAATCTCCACGTTGGTTAACCTTTTGCTTTAGATTAATTTCTTTGTGGATTGTGTGTAGATTAGGTGGTTGGGAATAATGATTGTTACCTTCCCCACCCAAGTTCAAATCTCACTTTTGGTTTGTTCTTAGGGAATAAAACCAAACCCACTTCTCACAAACCCATGTGCACCTTAAAACCATGTGTGGTTTCACTTCTTACTTTTACTTTTTACTTTTACTCACTTCTAAACTTTTTTTTTTTTTTTTCCTTTTCACTTTTTCTCACTTGTTTTTTATTTATTTCTATATTCTATTTTCTTCTTTTTTACTTGTCTTTCTTTTCTTCTTTTTATTTTATTTTACTTTTTCCTTTTTATTTCTTTCTCTTTTTTTTCTTTTTTACTTCTTTGGGCCACCGGCCTGGTTTTGGACAAGATCCTAGATTGGTGGCTACAAGCCTCGCTCTGATACCAAATGCGGTGAACGAATCCGTTCACTAAGTTAATAGTCGAATCCGACTCTCATATTGGATAAGATATATATTATTGAATTGATAAAATAAAAGATGATGTCTTTTACAAGATAGACTTTCCCGTATTTATAATTGTTTAAAGGGTGTCTAATGCAACTCTTCATAAAGAGTTACACCATTTCACTAATTAATTATATTATTATATTATTCTTGTTTGTTGTTATTATTATATATATATATATATATATATATATATATATATATATGTTGATGTTTATTTTATTATTATTTTATTCATAGCAATGGCTCGCCAGCAGGATAATGACATAACCGAGGTAGAGTCTCCTTCGTCTAAGATAGTACTATGGATGCTTTTCCCAGAAACATTAGTAACGATTTGGAATGCTAGTTGATGGAAAATCCTTGGCTTGAAATACTCTATTTTGAACATGATTGTTTTGGAGGAATCATGATCTACAGCTCCTATCGCAGATAATAGGGTCTTACGTTGATTGGAGCAATTTTGTAATACTTCTAGTGTCGACATAGCACAAGGGGCTTGTGCTAAATCCTCTACAATGTTGTATTTTTGAGCAGCCCAAGTGTTAGGATTGAAAATAGCTTTTCAAATCGTTCTCTTCGGCGGAAGCAGTACTAAATCTGTAAAGGTTTCTCCATGATGATAGGACCTTGAGGTGAAGGAATGCTAGATGTAGATGCGGAGGATTTTTCAGTATTACCACTGTTAGATTCCTTGTTAGAAGAAGAGTCATATGTACGTGACTTTGTAGACAAGTTGACTATTTCGCTACGCATCATGAGAACATGAGCGGTTGTGGATGGTTCTCCTTGAGAAGGAGGTGGTTGTTGTGCAACCATTTGTTGTTGTTGTGTGTGGAAAGGATTAGTTAAAACTGTGGGTGTGTGGTTTCCCTTGATAAAATTTTGCAATTCTTCACAATGTGTACATTCGTTCATGAATTGATCGTCACCACACAGTAAACAAGGATATTTGACCTTCCGCTTTTGTTTGGTTTCATCGGGATTATTTTTGGGCTCCTGCTGGTTAGAAGACTTCTTGGATTTGCCTTTGTTCTTCTTTGTGCCACTGTATTTTTGAGGTGAAGCAGATTGAATTGAATTCACTTCATCAGTAGAAGCAGGGCTAGGTGATCAATTGGTGTTGTTTCCAACCTATGGCGAGGATGGAGTCGAACCATGGTGGTTCTATGATCCACCTGATTGTGTAGCAGGCTGGGAATGAACGAAACTAATAATGCCATCAGCATGTGATCCCGTGGGTGGTTTCGTTGGATCATGTGTAGGGTAGGGGGCATTAGGAATAATATCGTATAACGTGTCATATTGGGCATAGACTAGGTCTAGATACTGTGCACGTGATATCGCTTGTTCTTTTGTAACGGCCCCGCCCATAGCCACATCTTTAGCTATAATGGGTAGTAATGACTTTGTGAACCAATCGGCAAGTAGTTGGTCCGGAATGGGATCTTTAATGAGACATCATCTCCTTCTCCACTCATGAATATGATCAAAAATGTGAGTGGAGGTGGATTGGTAGAGAGAATTCAAAATATTCGTGTTGGTTTCGTAGAGGATCGGTAGTTGAAAATGAGTTAAAAAGGCCATAGCTAAAGATAGGAAATCAACAAAAGAGTGGGGTGGAAACTCGATGTACCACTTTGCAGTAGTGCTGATAAGGGTTCCTTGAAAAATCCTCAGACGGATAGAATCATCCATCAAGAAATTGGAGGAGCACCACAAATAATAAGTCATTACGTGGTTCTTAGGGTCCTCTCCTGGTTTGTCGTCAAACTTTGGGATGTCTAATGGTAACTTCACAGGAATAGTTGGCCAATTTATACCATGTTGAATGGGATTGTTAATCAAACATGACAGATCCGGTGAATCAAGTGTGGCCAGAAATGGTAACTGTCGGTTTGGCTGTGGATATTGGTAATACTGATAAGGAATTAGGGTACCAGTAGGACCATGGATCGAATGATCATAAGGTCCTCCCATAGGAGGTGTCCATATGGAGGTGGGCCTCCCGGGTTGGGAGGTGGACCTGAAGGGGGTCCTCCTCTGGAGTAAGGTGGTTCGCCGCTAGAATACGGGGGTCATCCAGGTGGAGGTGGGACAGGTTGTGGGGGAGGAGGTGAGACAGTTGGTGGTGGAGGTGGGGGTGGCACGTCGGTTGGAGTTCCAGCCAGTGGAACATTATGGTTCCCCCATGGGGTGTTTGTGTTTCTGGGATAGGGTAATATAGGAAAAATATTTCCTCGATAGTTTTGTCCTATAGCAGCATTATGGTTACCCGAATATGTATGCCCCCATGGGGATTGGGTCCAAGTGGACGGTCCCCCCATTTTATGTTCCCACGTAGGTTGTGCCATGGTTGGGAGTGAAATTCCAACCATATTATATTTCATGTGTGAAGGATGTCCTCCGCTCACGTTGTGTCCCATAACTGGATGATTCCCCATAGTTAGATCTAGTACACTGACTAGGGGTTTCCCCCCAGTTGAAAATTTTCCACCTATTCGAGTGTGCCCAATAAACATATGTTGACCACTAACTGTAGGTTGACCCATACTTATCGGTTGACTACTAATGAGAGTATAACTTCCACTCAAAGTTTGAGGTGGAGGTTGTGTTCCAGTTATGAAGTTAATAGTGGTTGAAGGTTTCCCTCCATTTGTTGGGGTCAAATAAGGTGTTGAACGGGTCGAATGAGTTTGAGGCATACTAGATGGGAACAAGGGTTGACCTGGTTCATAAGTGATCATGTTTGGTGTAGATATTCCTGGTGAAGAAAAATACAAAGAATGTAAAGGGAATGTTGTTAAAAAACCGGTACTTCCAGATTGGGCCTAAGGGGGAAACTCTAGCGTCTAATTTGGTTACCGAATGTCCGTAAATGTTTGATAGTCTTGTAAATTGGTGTGAGAAAGATGCTTTCAGGATCCATGGAGGAAGCCAATGTGGTGGAGTTTTCACCATCTGAAGTGAACCAAAATCGGAAACATGTTGACCTAAAGAAGTGTCCCAAAATGATGTGGTTGGACCAAAAGCCATTGATATCGAGTCGTCCTCGGGCCGACTGAAAATCCATTTCGTGGCTCTGGGATTTCCTTCCATCGAATGATGAAAATTTGTGTCATGTGGAGGAGGTTGTTCCACTAACAAAGGTCTCGTAGGATCAGTGATACATGGGTTTACAAAAGGAGAATAATTCACTCCTGATTCTAAGGTAGAAGTTCCTTCTTCATGTGACATAGATGTTGCAGGTTGATCCATGGCTGCTCCTAAGTTCTCCTAGTTAAGGGGATATTCAGGTGGAAAATTTAATATTCTACAGGATCTTCTCAAAAATTTATCATCCAGAGTGGCTGAAATAAAACTTCTCCTAAAAGTCTCCTAAAAATGAAAAACACACTTCAAGACCTACTCAAGCTAAAGCCACATTGAAACTATGTGATAGATGGGATTCAAAAGTCTGGAACCTCATAGGATTATCAAGGCGTCGCAACTTGCGATATACTACAAGGTCCAACAGTTATACTCGTCCCAATATTTCAAAGCACTAACCACGGAGGATTAGGACCATACCCCTAATCGTATAACCCGACTACCTGGAAGTGTGTGCGTAGTAGCTCCCTGAGTGTTGTTCTCGATGTATTTCCACGCCAAGACGTCCAATAGTTAACTTAGATGTTTTCAGGAATCCTAGTAGGGTCCCCCGATAGACTCAAGGTACGTGGGAGCTCCAATCCATAGTGGTGTTGTCTAACGCACAACCGTATGACATGAGCCTTCTGATATACTATCGAGTACGTGAAGTACCTTTCTATAAACCCAAAGGTACGTGAAGTGTCATTGGATATATCAAATGCTACGTGGAAGAACTACAAGACCCAGGATGCAGTGCAGGAAAATATTGACACCTTCCATGCTTAAAGATGTCGGAACATGTCTATAACCTAGCACACGAGTTTCTATACAATTTTAACCTAGGATATTGCTTGATTTTAAGTTGTACGGTTAGGTGAATCCATGAAGTGAAGACTTAGAATTTAAACAAGATGCAAATCTAATCTATATGAAAATGCAAGTCTTTCGTTTTCTTTTTGATGAAAACTAGTTAAAATAAGGATAAATGTTTTTGTTTTCCGATAGTAAAAATGAACAAAGTACCTCTATACTTTTTAAATCAACCAAAAGATTAAAATGTACTCTTTCAACAATCCAACAAAAGAAATGAAAGTAACACACCAAATCAAAAAATGGTTTTTTCTTTTTCTCTTCAACTTAAAAATGAAAAGACGAATTTCCGTTTCGAATGCAATAACTCTAATTGTGAAAGAAGAATCGAAAGAAGTGGAGAGAAAAAAAAAATGCACACGTTTTCACTATCTTTGAAATACCTCGAAAAGGCCTTAATGTGCTGAAGAATTTCAAGGAAATGAACAAATGATCTTTCCAAAACCAAGAAAATGTACGCAAACAACAATATTTAGCTCTTTCAAAGATCTTTCAAACAATCATTCCAAAGCATAAAAACTCTTAACACCAATTCCAAATAATGTGCTTGAAATGGAGATAATAAGAAATTTTGATTTTCTAACTAATGCGCTCAATGAATCTGAGAATTATGCCATGCTTTCAACCTATGCTCAAATAACTAGAGAATGTATTCTACTGCAATATTTAATCAATTGCAAATTCTCAAAAAAATTTAATCACCCAAGATCTCAAACAACACACAAAACCTTGCAAAAATCGCAACAACTAACTATTAGAAGGGATGAGAAGTGAGAGTGAACAGATCAGATAACCTGAGTGGGAGTCACAAGACAGAATGTGCTTGTGAGGGATTGAAATTTCCCACTACGAGGGATACACTCGCTTGACTAACTAGGACCCAAATCAAACACAAACTTCAAAAACAAGCCAAGTACAAAGCATGTTGTGTCTAAGAGGTTCTGTAACTGTCAAGGGAAATGTACAGAGCTCAACAAATCAAACCAAAAATCAAGTTGGAATTTTTTCTACTTATGAACCACGCTATGAAGGGTGATGCGCCCTGCAAGGATACACCAGAGCATTGGGATCCCCAACGGCGCGCTCTGCTCACACAGGAAGTGCGTCAGCGACGTAGGCTGCAAACTGGAAGAAAGCGTCAGCGACGCGGGATTCTTTAAGGTGAAGTGCGTTAGAATTACAGTGATGTGGGAAATGAAATACACAGGTGCATCGGGCTGGATCAAAGCAAGAAAAATGAAAAACCCTCAAAGAATAAAAATATAAATGGCTCAATAAAAATCCCAATCCAATTCTGGATGTCCCAGAAGCTCTCTTATGATCAGATCCAATGAAAAAAGAGGCAACTTAGAGGCTGATTGGAAAGAAATAAAAAAACCAAAAAATGCAACAAATCAAAAATATGGGCTACGTTTCCCCAGTATGGTCTCCGATTTTGTTTACGGACAATCTATAATGGAATACACAAACAAATCTCCCTAGTCTGAATGGTTCAGATCTAGAACAAAACAAGTAAATAACACAAATAACTTTCCTAGATTGATTGAAATGCGAAGTAAGTAAATGGATGACTTACCTTATGGATGCAGTTCCTTTCTCCTTTCTTGATCCAAATCCCCAATCTCCATATCCTCAACTACAAAACAAGATGAAATGAGTGGAAACAAACAAGTAGTGAAAGCACATGATTATGAATCAACCTAGACTAACAGTCAAAGAAGCTAATCCTAAACATTATAAAGAGAATAATTTTATGGAAATAATTTGTATTAAATGTAATAACAGAAAGTACAAAGAGAGAGGTGTTACAACCAATGCTTTGACATCGTAACTCCCTTCCAACAATCCTAGCCTCAAATATCAAATCTTAGCCTCTTATGTATGAAAAGGATCTCCTAGCAAAATTCAACCAGCATGTAGGTACTCTATCCTTCCTCCCTTAACAATAGAGAGGGGGTTCATATATATAGGCCAAAATGGATAGGAGAGGTTGAGTATTTAGGGGATAATCTCAAGGGATCATCCAACTAGGTAAGGAGATCGAATGCCACCTTCCCAGATATGTAGGGATAACCATCCACACAACCCAAGGTTCGAGAAGTCACTCGAAGCTTCTCTTTATCCATTTTAACCAACAACGAAGCACCTTGAACATGGAAAACTCGCGCCAGTTAAAGGGTGACGTACCTTGTGCAATGGCAGAAGGCGTCACCGATACACTTTGCTAATGTGCAGAGCACATAACCTTAATTCTGACACATCTTTCCAGAGAACAGGGTGCGTCGGGGACAAACAAAACGTTAAAGGGATAAACATCAAATTTTATTTTGGTCTTTCAGCCCAAGTACTTTAGGAATTAAGTCATATAGACGACACATAACTCATGATGATGAGATTTTGTTGTAACAACTTGACAAATCCCATGGACCAAATGGTTTTATGATACAATTTTACAAACATCTCAAGGATTTAATCAAGGAGGATTTATGTAAAATGTTCAAATGCTCTCTGAAAAAAGGTAAACTTGGAGGCTGTACCAACTCATCATTTGTAAAACCCTGCATTATTCTCTAGGTTTAGGCCAATTTCTCTATGCAATACATCATATAAGATTATTACTAATATTTTGGCAGCCAGACTAAAACCTCTCCTACCACTAATATAATCAGAAAATTAGGGATGCTTTATTGCATATAGAGAGATCCTAGATAACATCATATTAATGTAGGAAGCAATACATTCTAGTACAATCAGAGGATAAAGAGGTATGGTTATAAAAGTGGACATGGCCAATGCATTTGAAAGAGTTTGACACTCATTCCTCTATTATGTGCTGAAAAAATTTGGCTCTTCTCAAAAATTCATTGGTTGGATTCAAGCATGTATATCCTCTCCATGGATATCCCCCCTAGTGCATGGAAGGAAAATGACCTTTTTTCAAGGAACCAGAGAGCTTAGTAAAGGATGTCCTCTCTCACCTATCCTATACATAATCATGGAAGACTCATTGAGTAGGAATATGGAAGTGGAAAGGAATACTGGTAATTTTCTAGGTATTACAATAGTCAGAGGAGTCAAGGCGATCAATCACTCTCAATTTGCAAATGAAACTCTTATTTTGTTGGAACCTAAGGTTATACAAGTTCATCACACTCTAGGGTATTCTAGAGACTATCAGTCGATAGATAATAGTTTCCTAGAAAAGCAATCAACTAGTGGATTGACTGAGAGAGTCGAAGGAACGACAAAATGGTCAACTAAATGGTCGACGAGGCCATGGTCTGCTCAACTAGAGATGTCAACTAAACTATGGGACGTTGTGCATTTCATGGAAATCATATAACCAATGACCCTATTTTTGTACCATATCCTCCTCACTTCAAGAAAGTTTGTTAGATCTAGAGACTATAAAAGAACGACCCTATGGATTGTATTGATATCGAATTGTAAGATTGAAGAATGTGTTGTGATGTTCTGATCACAATGTGTTGTGCTTAAGTGTTGTAATGATGTCTTTAGACACCACCTCTTTTCTTGGAATACAATTCCCTTCTATTGTTTTCTTTTATGTTCTATGGTTCATATGAAGAGGTTCCCCAACATGGTATAATCAAAGCTATGGGTTTTGAAACTATGTTGTTGTTTGCGAATCGTTCTGAGTCAGATCTAGGGTTGCTTCACTCCAGTTTGAATATTTTTCTATTGATACCTCTTCTTGAACTTAAATCAGATTTGTTTAATCGGAAGTATGAATTCCAAGATAGAACTTGTTGTTTTGAGTGGACATAACTATGAAATCTATGCACCATATGTGGATATTTTGTTGAAGAGAAAAGGACCATGGAAGTATATAAAGGTTTCTATTCCAAATTCGATGGATGACGATAACATCCCCAATGCCCATCCATCAATCCGACTAGCAGAGGGGGAAATTAAATAAATTCAAGCTTCTAAATTTTTCCCAATGGACATATTACGAATTCATAACATTTAAAATACGTCTGCATATACATAATAAAAATACATAGTGGAATTAAAAATATATCCACACACACAAATGCATGCATATACAAGATTAATCATTACAGGAATCAAATAAACATTGCATATTCAAATACAAGAGAATAGTTATCTTTAAACAAAGAATATCCAAGCAAGTAGATGTGTAAGAGCAATTTTCCACCCAACCGTAGGCACTCTGTCCAGCATATACTCTTTATGTTGGGAGGCCACCCCCAAGCCGGGCTATGAGGCCACCGGGGTGAAGGAAACACCTACAGGCCTCTCTCTCTCATCCCACAACCTGTTTTTCTCACAATGATTAGACAAAAGCTCATCCAAAGCTCTACAGGGATTGCACTAAGCCATCACAACCATGGCACTCCTTACAACTACCCCACACAACACAAGGAATGCATTTCCCTTCACTGATCCACAATTTCCTCAGCAATACAACCCTTACAATGCTTACCAGTTTGTGCAGTAAGAGTCCAACTTGTTGTGTGTTATTGGAGAACCTCCTGCAACATTAATTCATGGATTCTCAAGCATCCAAAAGTAGCAGAACTGAATGGGAAAAGGTTCCTAGATTTCCCAACCTTTATGCTCACCTACAACCATCTATTTTCCCTTCAAATATGCATCTCTATCTCCAAATTTGAATTTCTAGGTTAAACACACTCTGTTGATGGTCATGAACAACCATGGGAAAAATCTACGTAGTGTAGAATTATGCATGAGAGAATGATAGAATGAGTGTGGACTCTAAGGGTTATGAGATAATGGTGAAAAGACAACTGACGAAGATTTTGACCATAGGATAAAGGACTCCTGGCATCCGACATAATTGTCAAAACCCCCATGCCTCAATAACTGCATGAAGTGACTTTTCCCACTAACCTCACATATGCATTCAATGATTGGGTTTAATAGTCAAGAGAAGGTAATTGGATCATTTAAAGCACATGGTAGACACTTGGAAACATAATATTAATTTTCCCATAGGCCCCCTTTCCTCTTCCCCTCTAGTGGAATCATAGCTCCTCTAGTGCTCGTTACACAACCATCTTCGACAATTTTATTACTTCCCAACATAATATTTACATATATTTCGAATTGGCATTATAATCCAACCATACGATCCAAATAAAAATATATACATTATACATGCCTAGCCATTCACTAGTCAGGCCTTGGCCTTAAGCTTCGTACTAGGAATCCATACTAGCATATTTACATCATTTACATAATTTTAATTAAATACATTCTAAGTCAAAAATAGGGGTATTACAATGACCAAGCTAAGTTTTTCATGGACGTAAATAAGGATGAGGTTGTTGGGGTCATCACGACATACATTTCAAGAGAAATTCGCTTTCATACAAGTAGGATCAATTGTCTTCATGCTGTTTGGAATAAGATGCAGTCACTATTCAATTAGGTCAATGAAATTCAAGTAATGTAGATAGAGAAAGAGTTGATATCTCCAGAACCCCTTTCCTTTGATAGGATTGAGGAATATTTAGCTCGTATGAGGGAGCTACAGTTGAAATTGGGTGAATGTGGTAAATATTTTTCAAGGAAAGATGGACAACTCATTGAACTGGTCCTAATGAATTTGAGGATACCTTATGATGTCTTCTGCTCCTACTTTCGTGCCAATTGGATGTAATGCAAGCAAGATGGTAAGGAATTTTCCTTTGATATATTTTGTGATTTGTTGATTAAATACCAACAAAATTTGCTTGAAGAAGGGAAGCTTGGTGTTAAACATTAGGCTCACCAAAATGTATTGACCAACCTAATAAGGGAAAGAAAAAAGAGTCATCATCAAAAAAGAAGGATCAAAATAAGAAAACCTATAAATATTGTGGAAAAGTTGGACATGTCGAGAAAACTTGCTGGAAGAAGGCGAAGGACTCGGAGGAAAAGGTTAAGCACCTTGAGGATAGCGCGTCAACTGGTTATTCGATCAACCGACCTACTAAAAATTTCACCTACTCTGATATCACTTCCCAGGCATTACATGCATGTACCACGTAGACAAAATGGATAGTCGATTTTGGTTGAACTCATCATATCACTAAGGATGCTTCTCTATTCTCTTCCTTAAGTGGAGCTCTAGAACAGACGATTTATGTCACTAATGGTTATGCTCTCACAGTTTTTGGAAGTGGTGATGTTGAATTGAAACATGGTCAAATATTCAATGTCTATCATATGCCTAGCTTGATTACAAATTTGTTTTCGGTTGCTCAACTTACATAGACCAAGAAGACTATTGAGTTTTGGTTAGATTACTTTATTGTAAAGGATTTGAGGCTTGGGGGGGGGGGGGGACTATTTCTTCGGGATATTTAGATCCCAAATATAGACTTTACAAGTTTTGTTATTATCCTAGAACGATTGGACCCACTAGAGCGACACTCATTGCTCAAACTAACGGCATAAATCAAATTTGGAATGAACGACTTGGACACCAAAAATTTTGAGCTTTGAATATGATGGTAACATATAATATGGTTATTGGTCTCCCAAATATTGTTCCACTTGATGGAGTTTTTCGAGGATGTGTCCTTGGAAAGCATCATCAATAACCCTTTGATTCTAGGAAATAATGGCGAGCACAAAATCAACTAGAACATGTTCACAATGATCTTTGATACATGAACAAACCCTCCTTAGCAGGTGCGAAGCATATTTCAAAATTTTGTTAATGATTTATCTATATTTGCTTGGGTATATTTCTTGAAGAATTAGAGTCATTCTTTTGAAATATTCAAATAATTTAGGGCATTGGTTGAAAATCAATGTGGCTAACCCATCAAATGTTTGAGATCATACAATGGTGGTGAATATGTGAGTCGACGGTTTGAAGAGTATCTCTTGCAAAATGGTATTTCTTGGAAGAGATGTGTCCCTCACACCCTTCAACAGGATGGAATCCTTGAGACAAATAATCAGACTTTGATGGAAATGGCTTGGTGCCTACTGCAGAACAAAGATCTTCCAACTAAATTTTAGCTAGAATTTGTTTAATGTTCAAACTATCTTCTTCATCTAGTATCGACTAGAGCATTCTCTAACATGACTCCAGTCGAGAAGTGGAATGGAAGGAAACCTTCTATCGGACACTTGAGAACCTTTGGATGTGTTTCTTGGGATCATATCAGTGATAACTGCAGGAAGAAATTGGATGTAAAGAGTCATGCATGCATCATGATGGGATATTATGATGAATCAGAATCCTATTGACTATTTAACCTTGTAAAAACATATATCATTTTGAACAGAAATGTCATATTTAATGAGAGTATTTTAGGTAATAAGTTGTTGAATTCCTCCTCTAATCCATTGCACAATGATCTGTTTGATATTCTTGAAGAATCTGGATCGATTGTTTCCCTCTTTGGAGGTTCGACTGGACCAACAAATTCTACTCGTGATTCAATTGGTAGTCAATATACTGTGACTAAAGAAGTCAGAACACTAACGCATTTCATTGACAATCACTGACCTAAATCGCCGCTAACTTTTTTTCCTCAGTGGGCTGCTAAAAAAATTGAAAGTGTTGTTGGAATGGATGTTGTAGTTGCTAGTATTGGAAGATAGGATCACATTCATAAACAAAATGGAAGTGTTGCACTGATGGCATGTATTCTTGAAACCTTTGACTTGACACTAATGCCTATGCTCAAAGAGTTCCTGAATGGAAAAATGCTATGGATGTTGAAATTGATTCTTTGAAGAAGAATCAAACTTGGGAACTCATTCCTCAATTGCGAGGAAATAATGTTGTGAAGTGTCGATGGGTCTATAAGACCAAGTTTACTTCCAACGGTGTTATTGAACATCACAATACTTATTTGGTAGCCAAGGTCTTCTCTCGGCAAGAAGGCATCGACTACACTGAAACTTTTTCCATTGTTGTAAAGATTAAATATATTCGATTTATTCTTTCCCTTGTTGCTCATTTTGGATGGGAACTTCATCAAATGGGTGTTAAAAGGGTCTTTATTCATGGATACTTGTTTGAATAAGTCTATATGGAACAACCTCCTGGTTTTGTGACAGATTATGGTCTTGTTTGTTGATTCAAAAAGTCGTTGTGTGGTTTGAAATAGGCACCTCGTGATTGGTATGAGAAGATTGATAATTTCTTTGTCAATCTTGGATTCAAATATTGTGAATTTGATCACAGTATTTATGTATTACATGTTCATGGTGATACTTCATTGTATGTTGATGATTTAGTCATACCTTGGAATAATGTCAAACTGATTTTCAGTTTGAATAAACAACTTTTAGATACCTTTGAAATGACTAATCTTGGTTTGTTGCATTTCTTCCTAGGCATTCAAATTTTGCAAATAGATGATGGTATATTTATTTCTCAACCAAAATATGCTTTGGATATTTTGAAATGATTCAAAATGGAAAATTGTAAGTATTGTGCTACACTTTATCAGTTAGGTGGGAATTTTTCGAAAGACCATGACTCTCCGCGATTCGATGCCACTCTTTATCGATAGTTGATCGATAGCCTGATTTACTTAATTCACAGCCGACCAAATCTCTCCTTTGTTGTTAATGTGGTCTTCGGATTCATGCAGGATCCTTGAGAAAGCCACAAGAAAGCTGCAAGGAGAATTGTTTGTTATATTGAAGGAACTTATCAGTATGGTATTAAGTATTGTCGCAGTACAGAACCATTGGTCAGTTTACTTATTTCGACTAGGAAGGTGACATTGACGACCGAAAGTCCACTTATAGCTATGTGTTTTGACTAATTTCTATACCATTGGTAATGTAAGAAACAGAAGGTAGTCTTTATTTCAACTACAAAAGAAGAATATAATGGCATTTTCAATGTAGGTACATAGGTAGTTTAGATCCGTCAACTTTTAGCAGAGCTTGGATTTCGTGTTCAGGCCTCGACTGTTATCCATTCTAGCAATCGAAGTACAATACAATTTTTTGATAATCTTGTTGCTCATAGAAAGATGAAACATGTTCAACTTCATGTTCACTGACAATTAGTACAGGACAATGTTATCTCACTTGTTTATTACAAGACAGATGATCATACCACTAATATCTTTACGAATCCTTTACCAAAAGCTCAATTTGTGAAACTTCGGGTTGTGCTTGGGATTCAAGTATTTGCAATTATGGCGGGATGTTCAGAGAACATAATTTCACATATTGAATCTCCAAATCTTTGTGTTTATGGGGGGGTGTTGGAACCTAAGGATATACAGTTTAATCACACTCATGTATCTTCTAGAGATAGTTATTCGGTAGACACCAATTGACTAGAAAAGCAATCGATTGGTGGGTTGATTGGGAGAGTCGAAGGCTCGACTAAACGATTGACTAAATGGTCGATGAGGTCATGTCATCTTGACAAGAACTACCGACTAAATTATGGGACATTGCGTATTTTGTGGAAACTATTAGAACCAATGACCATATTCGTGGACCATATCCTCCTCACTTCATGGAATTTTGTTATATCTAGAGACTATAAAAGAAACATCCTATGGGTTGTGTATATATGAATTGTAAGATTGAAGAATTCATTATGATGTTCTTATCACAATGTTCCATGCTTAAGTTCTGTAACAATATCTTCAGACGCAACCTCTTATATTGGAATAAAGTTCCCTTCTGTTATTTTAAGTTCTGTGGCTCATATGAAGAGGTTCCCCAACATCTTTTGGGGAGAGCCTCCATGATTATCGCATAAAGGTTCAAGGAATTCATATAGGATTATCTTCAAGCATCAGGAGGGGAGGAAAATAAGCATAAGTTCCAGTTATTGGATGGAATTCTTCTCCAACTAGCTTACAAACAATTGTTGATAAGCTTGAATTCTCCTCTCAAAAATATTAGAATTATTTTATTTACCTAGGAATTCCAATATTCCTTGGACAACCTAATGCTTTGGATTGGGAGAAGGTCATGGGAAAAAATAAATAAATAAATAAGAATGGACCAATTGGGCTTTGAATGGTTAAACCCTATGGGCTGGTTTTCCTTATAAAATTAGTTTGCGGCTTCTCTTGCAATCTTTCAGAATTTCGTTCTTCTAGCTCCGATTGGGGCTTCGTCTCAAATATATTTGTTACAATGTAATTTTTTATGGAAAGGAGGAAAATCAAATTCTACGAAATACCATTTAATTAGTTGGAAAACTATTATTACTGCTATGGGATATGGAGGGCTTACATTAAGGGATTCCGGTCTACTGAATAAAACTCTAGATGCCAAAATTTTGTGGAAGTTAACCACATGAGAATAATCTTGGTGGAAAATTGTCTTACATAGAAAATACACCCAAACTGCAAGAAACAAAATATTTGATTAGGAATTTAAACGTAGGCCCTATATAGTGGTATGTAATCTTTGTAAATCCTCAGCTAATCTGTTGAGAGATTATGTCACTTGGACGCTTGGAAATGGAGAAAAAATTAATGTGAAGTTGGAATTATGAACAAGTATTCTCTAAGGGAAACTCCACAACCTCAATAGTTAAAAACATGGTTGAGTAACAACAATCTACATTTGTTAGAGGATATTGGGGAATGGGATAAAAATCAATATTGGAAAGGATGAAGATACCCAAATATTCCTGAAAACATGAAAGAACAATGGAAAAAGTTAATCCTTTATTTTCATGGTGCAACACCTTTAGGTCTTTCTTTTCCTAACATTAGGGTTTGGGGAAGAAAGTGCTCAAACTATTTGGTAAAAAAAGGATATTTCATGCAAAATCAACTTCATTGCTCCCTTCCACAAAATTCGGTCTGGAAAGCTATATGGAAAAGTGATGCCCTTCCTAAAGTGAAGATGCTTAACTAGATTCTAAATCGTGGAAGAATTTTAACTTTTGATAATCTTCAAAAACGAGGAATCCATGGGACCCCTCAATGCCCACTTTGTATGAGTGAGGGAGAAACTATAAATCATCTATTATTACAATGTGAATATTTTATAGAGGTTTGGTGTAAGAGTATGGATGAATTAAGTATTATATCATTAGTACATCTGACCTTTCAACAAGCCTATTTAACTTAGCACAAAAGATACTTGAGGAAATTTATTGATAAACCTTTCTTGAAACATATATGGAGAGCTCTTCCCTATTTTATATTCTGGAAAAATTGGTTGACGAGAAATGAAACCATTTTTAATGATAAGAAATTCCAACCAGGAATGGTAGTGAATTAAACTTTGGCAATGTTAATAGAATTCATTAAGGAAAAAATTCTATCCAATCGACAATTTAACAAACTGGAACTTGAGGAAATGAATTTCTACAAAGTCTTATGTTTACTTCGGATTTTCCAAAGCAATTGTCAGTAAATACAAGGGTTAGATGAGTTGGGAAGTGGAGGATGAGAATAAAGTAGGAAAAATTGATGGATTGGATCATATCCGAAAACAACCATGTTGTATTCTTTGATGGAGCTTCGAAGAACAATATAGGGTTGGCAAGTGCACGGCGGGGGGGGAGGGGGTGCTCTTTGACCCCAAAGGAAATATTGAGAAAACTTATGCATGGGGCCTGGGAACTATGACAAGTAATCAAGCAGAAGCATTGGATTTGTGGCAGGGTTTAAAGCAGGCAAAATGTATGGAAATATAAACATTGAATGTCAAAGGGGATTCCATGGTCATAATTCGTCATTTAGTCTTATAATTTAATCCTAAAGACTTGATTCTAGCTTGATTGCTTGAGAAAATCAGATGTGAGATTAGTATTATAAGGGAAATCAAATTTTTTCATGTGTTAAGGGATATTAACAAATAGGTTGACTATCAAGCAAACACGGCTTGTAATCTTTCCATAGGGACCATAAGGATAAATGGTGAAGCTATAGTTCAATTCATCATACCCTAAGACTATGGATTGGATAAGTTATAACCAACATGACAATGATATGACCAATTGGTGGCAAGGTGAATTTAGGATAAGATTTGAATTTAAGCTTGAATTTAAAGAACATTAGGACGAAGTTTAAAAACCATCACATTCAACATGCTTTTCTTGTAGGGATTTAGTGCTCATAATGAAGTATGTGGTACAAAAATACCATTCCTTAAGCATGGATATGCATGATGTCAATTCTTCATATTTAATCTATGTTCTCAGGCCTTCTTCTGTTGGTGAGTTGTTTGAGAAAATTGGAGGTGGTTTCAATGTAGTTTGTATTTTCAATCAGTGGGAAGGTGGTGATTCTGAAAGTATCCTTCAGTTTCTATATTGGATTAATTTGCTCCATAGGTCGTTGCATCTGGATCATGAGAATTGGAGCATTAATTTCAGAAGGAAAAATGTGTTAGCATATCTCTTCCCTACATCTTACGGATATTCTAGGAGAGATCTAAAAAGGTCGAAAGAACAGTTTCAGAAAGGTAAAAGACATTGTGTTAAAGGCGAAGCTTTATATTGGAAAATGACAAGAAAACACCTTCGGGCTAGGTTAGAGGTAAGAACTAAACTTGGATTGGAAAATTTTAATCACTGCAAAGGTCTAGAACTTATTAATTATGATAACCTTAAGCTAGAGATTCTTCATAAAAGAGTTATAAGTAGTGTCTATCAAGCCTCGAGGAATGTGGATTTTGTCACTCTTAGTTATAATTCATCTTGGAATCATTGTGAAAGTTGTATAAGTCTTAGAATTGCATCTATTTTTTGGGATGGAGGTAGTTTGAATATTCGATGGGATTCCAATCAGTGTGAAGGTGGTGAATTCAATAGTTTATCTAAGTTACCTTGGAGTATTTTGTGTCACAAGTCGATGCACTTGGTTTAGTTGCGTGGTGAAAATTGGAGCATTGTCTTGAGTAGGAACACTACTCTAGCATATCTCTTCCCACCCTGATCTCTTTAAAGTCTTCAGTCTTGTGGCTACTTATGGAGAGATTTGAAAAGTCGGGGAGGTAAAAGTCACTAGGTTAAAGGTGAAGTTCTTGAATATGAAAAATTGAAGATGAGCAAACACCTTTGGAATATATTGTAGGTAAGATCTAAAATTGGTTTGTATAATTGGTGCAAAGGCATGGAAAAATTTAAATATGATAGTGTTGAAAATGCGATTCTCCATAATAAATCTATAAGCAGTGTGTTTCAAGCCCTAAGTAAAGTTGATTCTATAAAGTTGAGTTATAATTCATCTTGGAATCTTTGTGACAGTTGTTTTAGAACTACTTTAATTTACTTGGTTGGAGGTGTTTGGAGAATTAACAGTTTGGATATGTTGAGTCTAGTTTTTACCCTTTGCTACAACCCAATCAAAATCACCTATCCTCATGGAAACAAAGAATTTAGTGAGAAGAGGGATGAGATCCCTCAGAAGGATTCGAAGATTACAGTGAACAGGGAGATCTATAATGTTGAAAACTAGAAAAAACAGTGGTAGATGAAATATGCATGGCACCAACTAATAGCTAATACAAAATTTGATCTTCTTTAGGCCCAAATGAAACATATGATATAGAAGTTAATTATGGTGGAGGTAGCGATAGTATTCTTGAAAGGAAAAGTTAAACATCGGGAGGACAAAACTAGTTTATTTCAGGAGGAATTTCAAAGTTTAGGACATGATCAGAATTTTAATCTTGTCTTGGATAACCAGTTTGCAGTCTTGAAAGTGAATGCAACTTTAGAGGAGAATGTTAAGAACAATATCAGGGAAGCCTCTTCTCCCCATGGTCCCTACATAGTAAATCAACAATCATATGTTCTAGAGAATCAGGGCTAAATTTTACCATAATGTTTTCATATGCAGTATAAATGTTTTTTTTTAGTCCAGTTTAATTGAGATTATACATGTTGACACTATAGAACCAACAAAAACAAGGATGAGTATACCTATTTTGTGTTCTTCATTTTTGTATATATTTCATAACTTTAATTTCTACACAACTCAACTTAGAAAGAGCTCGGTTGTAACTACAGGTTGTCCGGTTTTCGTATGACCTTTTTTTGATAAATACAAGAGTAATCGTTTCTGTGAAAAAATAAAACAAGTGGGCTCCAAAGCTTCTCTTGGGAAGTCCTTTTGTGATTAGGATCCAAATCTTGATATGTGGAAATGGAAAGTTCCTTAATATGTGAATGGATAATGGTAGGAACCAACTATTGAGTTCAAGAAACGTAAATTTCAAAGGAATGGATAATGGTTCAGTTTTCTCTAATGAAATTTTGGTAGCATAACTTTGATCTTCTATTTTCTATATAAAATGAAACCCCACGACCTTTATTTATAGGGGAATAATGAAACCTCCCTCTGGATCTAGTTTCCATGTGGATTATCTCAATGTGTACCCACTATGCCACCTAAACCAACAAGTGTGCATTTATGAGCTATGAATGAGTTGTTTTTTTATTTAAGAATGATCATGCAAAAATAAAAGGATTTCCTACATGTAACACACAAAAAATAGTGGAAAATATATGTGCCTCAAAAAATGATCAATTGGTGGTTTGATTGGGATAATTCAAGTACCATAAGGTCATATAATGATGGAATCAGGTGTAAAATGGTGATCTACTCATGTCCAAGCTCCGTGGGAGATCTCTTCCAAAATTATTTAATTACAGTCGTTGGAGATTATGCATGGAGGTTGTGGAGAATATTAATGACATTCATGAGGTCAAAATTACTTTAGAAATGTGTGGTGCAAGTGGATTTTATGACTAAATGTCCTTTGGTTGGGAACTTCCTATATAAAGACAAGGCAACCCTTTATCTCTGATGAAATGTTACGCTTTCTCTCTTGCTTGTCACTTTTTCCCCATTTAGTATTGGGAATCCATTTAGTCTACATCCTAAAGATAACATCATGCTTTTCTCACCATTTTTTATGGCTTGTTTCCTTAGACTCTCAGGTTGGTATTAAATTGGCATATTATTCACTACATAATCACATGTCATTGTCCCATCCCCTCCTCCATACTTCCAAGATCATTTGCATTCTTATGCCAACATTCATCATTCCCTCAAGGATATTTCTATAAATGCCCCAACCCTAGTCACTTCCATTCGACATTTTTCTTTCCACCCTATTGGATTGATTCACTTGTTTTGGTGTTTATACATTCGTGAGGTATCCTCACAAGTCGTCCCAAAAAAATAAATATTATTTAAAGACATTAGTAATAGTATTTATTATGAAATGGAATTTTGGCCAACAACAAAGGGATGTGTCCTTCCACTTCATTCACTATAAAGTAAAAGTCATGAACTTGTAATTTACAAAGTGATATTATTTTTATCTCTCTCTACAACGAAAAACCAACATGGTATCCGAGTCGTGGTTTCGAGAGGAGTAAACCTATGTCATCTGCAACATGACAATGGTTTGGTTCATGGTTTGGAGTTGGGAGAGTATTGGCTCATGGTATTCAATTCCAACCCATGGTTTTGTATGTGGCATTTCACATATGAACACGGTTTTCTTTGCAACACATGGTTTTACCAATTGGTTGGGTGATTTATATGCACACGTTAAAAAAAATGCTTTTACCACAGTTAAAACGATGATTAAAAATAAGGAAGTCAACAATAAAGATAAGTATTTAATGTCTTGAGTAATAATCCTTATTTACTTAAAGATGATGTTTTGTTGATGATTAGCATAAATGGTTAATTAATTTTGGTTTAATCTTGTCATGGAGATCCAGTGTGAAAGCTCAAGCATGGAATGAAGGATGAGTTGGATTCCAACTCAAAGTGATGACACAAATAACTCAAACCAGAAGAGTTACTTGATGAGGAATATAGCATGGACATAGACTTCTATATTCAGAGGGAGAAACTACCCAAGATATAGTAGTGAGGCTCAACATCAAGGGGAAGCTTGGTACTCCAAGATTGATGATGATATTAGGATTAAGAAAGATCAAGCAGGATGCTCAGATGTAGAATGAGCAGGATGTTCATATGCAGAGGGAGTAGGGCGCTCTAGCACAGAGGGAGATGTGATGTTTGCAATATCGGGCAGGTATTCCATCAGTATTATCCATGTGACTTGGCTAGGGGTGAATGGAACAAAGGCAGGGCAGATCCTTCTCCCGGACACCCTGTGACGGGGTGGGGATATTAGTGCTTTCTCTTGGACACTCTGTGACGAAGTGGGGAGATCTCTTAGACACCCTGTAATGGGATGGAAAGACTAGTCCCTAAGATGACTCGGGAGGAATCAATGCACATATTTATTTCATGAAAGAGGGAGAAAATATTAGAATCTTGTGATAAATGGGAAGGAATCCCATATTTGCAGATATTGTAAATTCTCTAGGATTGGTTATTAAGAGGAAGGCTTATGTGGATGAGATGTTGATGTTTCTCCAAGGTGCAGCATCAGGCAGACATTCTACTAGATTGTTCATGTGATTTGACCAAGGATAATGATACATTCACTCACAGGAAATGGCCACGTGACTTGGATAGTGGTGAATGGCCCTGGTGTATCCTTGCTTAGCCATGTGATTTGGATAGGTGTGATTAGGGATCGAGATGCTTGCACAACCTTTCTCAATCATGTGATTTGGATAAGTGTAAATAAGGCTTGAGGTCACATTGCATACTCTGTGAGGGAGTGCTCCATGATGGAGTGATATGTCTCATTATAGAGCAGGGTTGACTTGTTTCTTTGATAGGGACTAGCTACCCCTTTTGGAATAAACATTGTCTAGTCTAATGTGGGTGCACACACATTATATCCCTATACATGAACATATGTGCATGTAAGGAGAAGCTCCATGTGGAGTCTTGAGAAGAGACTTGAAGTGATAACATTGTGTATTTCAGCATAGAGCCGATTCTCTGGTTGTTTTTTGACTAAAGGAAAGCTCCAGGTAGAGTCTTGAGAAGAGACTTGAAGTGATAACATTTTGTATGTTAGCATAGATTTGATTCTCCAATTGGTATTTTAAGTAGAATCTCCAAGTAGAGTTTCAAGAAGAGACTTGAAGTGCTAACATTGTGTATGTCATCATAGAGTTGATTCTTTGGTTGTTTTTTTACTAAGGAGAAGCTCCAAGTAGAGTCTCGAGAAGAGAATTGAAGTGCTAACATTGTGTATGTCAGCATATGAGTAGAGTCTTCGTTTGATATTTTAAGGAGAACATCCAGGTAGAGTCTTGAGAGGAGACTTGAAGTGCTAACATTGTGTATGTCAGCATAGGAGCAAATTCTCTCGTTGGTCTTTTAAGGAGAAGCTCAAGTAGAGTCTCGAGAAGAGACTTGAAGTGATAACATTGTGTATGTCAGTATAGAGCTGATTCTCTGGTTGCTCTTTTGACTAAGGATAATATTCCTTTCTATAGTGTATCCATGTGTGGAGAGTGATCCTATGTGGAGGATGGGCCCAGAGGGGTGGACTAACTGCAGTCATAAACACCTTCCATTTGTAATGATTGGTAAATTGGAAGAAGAGTCTTCCTCAGTAGTGCATCCTCCTTTCAATTTTAGACTGGTAAAGTGCACGAGGAAGTAAATCCTCTATGGTCTAGGATGACCAAGTTGATCAGGCATATCAAATATTATTATTGGAAAGATGATATAGTTCTAGTAGGGAACAAGGTTCCTGTGGGAACAGTTTTTCTAGTCATAAGGACTGTTAGTTTTTCATCATTTAATTCAATATGATCTAGTATCTTAATTGAGAGAACAACATGTACATCATATCAAACACAAGAGATAAGAGACACAAAGCATTTCACTGGGGAAAACCAAGAAGGTGAAAAACCCCACAACTTCCTCAGAGATAGAATAATCCCCAATACAAATATCACAAAGATCAAACCCCAAAAGATAGATGTCTTCAGCAGCTACTCCTCCTCCACTTGGACGCACTCCTCTCTCTCAACTATGCGAGTTGGATGAGTGAGTGAATTAATGGATAAATAGAGAGGTGCTCCTCTCTTTTTATACTTTACCTTTACTTTCCTTTTACTCTAATTGGGCCAACCTCCCTTAGGAGAGTCTAATAACCCATTATCACTTGTCACTGGGATGACCCCACTAATCCCTTTAACTCATATAGGGTCGACCCCACCAAGGTGTTCTAATAACCCATGAAATATAAGTTACGACACTTACAATATAACTTGTGACACGTGCAAATACAAATGACGACACTTCCAATCAGAGGAATAATACATCTCCATTGGGGATACAATAAAGTACAAATGTAATACATATAATATACAAGTGAATATCTTCCGAAGTTACAAATACATCAACACTCCCTCTTAACTAGGAAGGTATTCTCTTGACACAGGTCATCAATACATATATAAGCACAAGTCTTCAATACTGGAGATGGATCATCGTCACTAGATCACTGGAGCATCATCGTCATTGTTGTTGTCCTTGTCATATTGATCATTGGTGCTATCTCTCAATTCTTCTCGTCATAGGAAGTTCTACAGAGCCAGCCCTTTTTCATGTTGGATGTAGGCCTAGCCTCCTGTAGGTCTTCATCATCTCTACGAGCGACAACCGATGGAATCTCAGGACTGATTATGTGCATTTGAAAAACCTGACAAGAGCATCCCAGGATCCTTTATGTGCCTAGAATGACCAGCAAGATCTCCCGGGATTAATTACATGCATCCTTCACAAAACCTTAAAAGAGCATCTTGCAACCAGCGAGATCTCTAAAGATCATCCCAGGACTCATTACGTGCCCAGCACAACCTATCGTATCTCCAAGACTAATTACAAGTGCACTTTACAAAACCTTAAAAGAGCATCTTGTAATCAGCAATATCTCTAAAGAGCATCCTAGGACTCATTACATTCCTAGCACAACCTATCGGATCTCTAGGACTGATTACATGTGAACAGGAAAAACCTTAAAAGAGCATCTTGCGACCATCAAGATCTCTAAAGAGCATCCCAGGACTCATTACATGCCTAGCACAACCTATCGGATCTCCAGGACTGATTACATGCCTCACCAGCACAACCTGCAACATATCCACGTCCTCGGAGTATCATCCTGATACTCATGATCAACCTGATCATCCTCTCATGGAGCATCATGTTGATGCTCATGATCATATTGATCATCATCATCTAGAACATCATCCGGAGCATCGTCCTGATGCTCATCACACAGCACTTACATCCACAGCCATGGCGAGGACCTTCCTACCACCATGCTTGGAATGGCTCCAGCATTTGTGTCCCGTCACTTCCTCCTGGAAGTATCTTCAATCTGAAGAACACAAATCCTCTCTCTGAAGTACTCGAACTTCACCCTGGCTAGTGGGTTGGTCAATACATCTGCTATCTGCTCATCCGTCGCAACATACAGGAGCTTCACTGCTCCTCTCTACACCATATCCCTGATATAGTGATACTTGATCTCGATGTGCTTCAACTTGTCATGGAACACCAGGTTCTCAGACAACTTCACACAATTTTGGTTGTCACAGAAGATACAAGTAGAATCCAACTGGAGATCAAACAAATTAGACAGTAGCTTCATTATCCATACTGCCTCACAACTAGTTGAACAAGCTACGACATACTCTACTTCGGCTGTACTAAGTGCTACGCAGGATTGCTTCCTACTAAACCAAGAGATCACACCTGATCCCATACTGAAGTAGCACTCTGAATTGCTCTTCCTATCTACAGCACTACCTTCCCAATCTAAATCAACATAACCCTCCAGGTTAAACTTTTTATTCGCATCATACTTGAGCCCATGATCAATCGTACCCTTCAGGTACCTCAGAATATGCTTCATAGCAATCAAGTGAACATGTCTAGGATCCATTAGGAACTGGCTCAAAGTGTTCACAACAAAGCAAATATGTGGTCTTGTGTTCGTCAAGTACATCAAGGACCCAATCATCTGACGATACATCGTGGCATCAACTGACTCTGATGAAGCATCTCTCAATAGCTTCAGGTTCGATTCCATAGGTGCGGCCATGGCCTTGCAGTCCATCATCCCTAACCGCTTCAGGATCTCTACTGCATACTTCCTTTGTCCAGGGAAGATTCCATCTGCACTCTACCACACCTCCATACCTAGAAAGTAATGCATCATACCCAAGTCCTTCATCTCGAACTCGGCAGCAAGCTTCCTCTTCATGTCGGTAATCAACCTATCCTCACCTGTCACAAACAGGTCATCCACAGAGTATCACTGGATTTCCTTCCTCAACCTTGTAGTAAAGGTCGGAATCCGCTTTACTCTTGGTAAATCCCAAACTGGTCAGGAAGCTGTCTATCCTACCGTACCATGTCATGGGTGCTTGTTTCAAGCCATACAAGTCTTTCTTCAATTTGCACACATATGACTCCCTGTCATGTGTCTCAAAACCGAGTGGCTGCTCCACATACACTTCCTCTTCGACTACACCCTTCAAGAAGGTTGTCTTAACATCCATCTGGTGTATCTTCCACTTCATTACTGTAGCCAAAGCAAGTATTGTTCTGATGGAAGTGTATCTGGCTATGGGTGCAAAAGTCTCTTCATCATCTATCCCTTCTTTCTGGGAGAAGCCACGAGCCACAAACCTTGCCTTGTATTTCTCTATGCTACCATCTGCAGCATGCTTGATCTTGTAGATACATTTGGAAGTCACAATAGACTTCCCTACTAGTCTCGGGACCACATCCCAGACATCATTCTTCATGATCGACTAGTACTCCTCGATCATGGCATCCTTCCATTACTGCATCCCGTATCCTGGGAACTTTAGATTCTTCAATATCTTCAATAGGTAGTTTTCTAGATTTGTTGAGTCTTCGTCGCTTGTTCTTCGAAACAAGTCTCTCTTGTAGGTGATGGTACATGGTCTTTCCTACAAGACAAGTTCAATTGCATGATTAGAAACATCTCATAGATTTCAGAACAAATTCTTACGCATAAAGACACATGCCATACAATCATGCAATTATCTTAGCCAATGCTTCAATACAACATTTGTCCATATCCCGTAACTTTCTAGATGCCTTCCATCTCTACCAGAACATTGTTTAAGGGTGTGCACAACTCCCAACATGTCAGCAAAGAGGTTTCATTCTAGATAAGTAGCAATGGAATGTTGTACAGTACCATAGGCCACTTACCCATTACTTGTATATTAGTAGCATCTTGTTCATTAATGCAACTTTTCTAATATGCATAATATACATCCTAAATCTAGGAACATGAGTATGTACATGACTGAACAACATTATTTAAGTAATCATACATACAAGAAATGACAATTCAAATACTTATCCTTGTTTGGTTGTTGGGTGGAGTCCCTCTCAATCTTTGCTTCCTTGCAGGAAATACTAGAGTGTGCTCCCTCTTGATCTTTGCTTCCTAGATTATATGTCTTTGAAATTATATCTATCCTAAACCACTATGCATGCTTAAGTGTGCACTAGTGTCATCATTGTATCATCCTCAAAATCTCATACATAATCATACATTCATTAGTATAATCTCAATACTATCAAAACATTATGATTCTAAATAATCTTAAACATGTATGGTCATGGTTATTTCATACACAAGTAATTTATCACAAGCGTTAGTATTCAAGGTTTCAGGGAGTACTTTTATGCATATTCTTATATGACCATAGGAATCTTCTAGTTTTTCATATCATTAATCAAACTAAGAAGCATAATATGCATAAACCCATGTTTACTCAAACTTATAACTTCATGAATAATCATTATCAATCATACAAAAGTATACTTATCTAAGATCGTAACACAAGGTAGGATTCTAACTTGATACAGGAAAAACATACCTGGATTATCATGTTTCCTAGTTATGTCTAACATACCCAAACAATGTCTTCTTTGTTCTCTTCAATGATTTAGAGACCTTGTGCTAGTAACCTGCATATCTCATAAGTTAAGCATTGTAGAACCAAATTATACATACCTCGTAAGTAGATATTTTATGTGATCAATCGCTATGGATGAGTCTTTGTCTTCATGTCACCATGGTCATATGTTCTTGATCTAGAACTTGATTTGTCTTTCTTGATGTACCTTTCATGTTAGCGGACAACATCATCCTCATACAACACCACAGTGCATTAGTACAATCATAAGTGTCATCACCCTAATCAATGAATGTCTTCTATCATTCACATGCATTCATACTTTTACTAAGGTGATAAGACAAGTCTAAAATTAATCAAGATTGTACTAACCTCAATAATATGAAGACAAACTTAATCATGAACAGATTTCAAAACATACCTGTATCTCCTCAAGTCATACATGTCGGGATTTCTTGTAGTCTTCTTTTGTAAGGACTTAGCCTCATCTCCCTCTAGAACTAGAACTTCTTCACTTATGTAGGTGTCCAAATCATTCTCTTCTAGGATTAACCCAATCCACTTTGATTTGTTGAAACTGGATCTGGAGTTGGCTAGGGTTTGGCAGAGAAACCCTAAAAATCCAAACTTGGAATTTCAAATTTCTATCTGGACAGGGAGATGCAATTGACTGAGGCGAGCAAGATGGTGTGCTCATATTTTGAAAACTCCAAAAATTGACCCTCCAAAAATGACCTACGAATTTCAGATCTGCTACTTCTATCAAAATCTGGTTTTCTGGTTTTTCTAGTCCAAAAACCAAACTAGGGTTTGATAGATCCCGGGGTTCTACCCAACCAAAAACTTCGATTTTGCTCTCTAAATTTTTATTTTGCTGTGCAGAGAAATCCTGTGCTGAGAGCACTCCAAAAATTCCACTTCTGTCAAAAGTTCTAATTCCCGCAGTAGTGACAAGCCAAAAATGAAAATGCTCAGAATCCAATTCTGTTTTGACAGAAATATATGCCATATTGTTTCTGGTGCATCTCTGAAATTTCGGATCCTAGGGGTCTGAAAATTCGTCTTGTGGTAGATTGACCTGTCATCTTTCCAACCCCATATATCTGAGCTTCAATGGATTCTCCATGAGAGAGATATGCCAAGTGTCACAACATGACCTATTTATGGGATGAAACAGCATAGCGAACTTGTACGGAGTTCCACATGTCACTATTTCAACCTCGGCCTCTTAAACCTAGACCTGTGAAACTACAGTCCGTTCCCTAATTAACACTTTGTACGGAATTCCATTTGGAGCTTCCTAGCCCGAGATATGACCTCTGTTCCTAGGTCACTTGTTTAGGGCTGCATTCTGGAAAAGGCAGAGACCCTAACTTGTATAGATCATATCTCACAAAGTACAATGAATCTGAGGATGATATTCAGACAAAAGGTACATGAACATTTCATCTTCGGCCTGTAAAAGTTTCAAATCCTAAACCTTCGCTAAAACTGATTTATAGCGAAAGTTCCATGATGACTAGTTTTTACTATACCAAACCCTAGCTTCCAATTTGTTGCAAGTGCAACAAATGTCGTAAATGCCATACAATGCCTTCCTTCAGGCTAGCTCTGATATCATGTTAGCTTTTCACCATTTAATTCAATATGATCTAGGACCTTAACTGAGAGAACAACATGTACAGCATATCAAACACAAGAGACAAGAGACACAAATCATTTCACCGGGGAAAACCAAGAAGGTGAAAAACCCCGCAACTTCCTCAGAGATAGAATAAGCCCCAATACAAAGATCAAACCCCAAAAGATAGATTTCTTCAGCAGCTACTCCTCCTCCACTTGTGCGCACTCCTCTCTCTCAACTATTCGAGTTGGATGAGTGAGTGAATGAATGGATAAATAGAGAGGTGCTCCTCTCTTTTTATACTTCACCTTTACTTGCATTTTACTCTAACTGGGTTGGCCTCCCTTAGGAGAGTCTAATAACCCATTACCACTTGTCACTGGGCCAACCCCACTAATACCTTTAACTTATACAGGGTCGACCCCACCAAGGTGGTCTAATAACCCATCAAATATAAGTTACGACACTTACAATATAACTTGTGACACTTGCAAATACAAATGACGACACTTCCAATCGGAGGAATAATACATCTCCATTGGGGATACAATAAAGTACGAATGTAATACATACAATATACAAATCAATATCTTCCGAAGTTACAAATACACCAATAAGGACTTGATCAAAAGAGACATTTCTTATGATGACGAGATGTATGAGACAAACTGTGATGATCAAACGATATCCAAATGTGTTCCAACGTGATGATACCTCCATAGCTAAGAGGGAGTGTTGGTGTTTATTGCTTCGTGAGGTATCCTCACAAGTCGGCCCAACAAAAGAAATATTATTTAAAGACATTAATAATATTATTATTAATATTTAATAATAATATTTATTATGAAATGACATTTCGTCCAACAATAAAGGGATGTGTCCTTTCACTTCATTCACTATAAAGTAAAAGTCATGAACTTGTAATTTACAAAGTGATATTCTTATTTATCTCTCTCTACAATGAAAAGCCAACAACTTGGTTGCTTTTTTGGCAGAACATATTTCCTTTCTTGTAACATATATAGATTTATTTATTATTTTGGGAAGAGTTCACAATGCTCCTTCAACACCACTATGTTACATGATCTATTTATCGTAGTAATTCCATCTCCCTTATTCAACATATCCTCATTGAGAAACCCATGGAGACTTTGTTTTATTACCCCATCAAATTCCTATCATAGTTCACATTCCTCCTCATTTCATCACTACCCTAGTTTGTCATTTTTGGGCCTCAATTTGTTCTACCCAATGTGTTGTCATTATAAGCCCCTTTCCTATTTTGGACCATCACTCTCGTATTGTACAATAGTTGTTCATGCTTTGAACAATAGAATAATTGAGCCTCATTATCATTGCCTTACTCATACATTGTTGTCCCTAGCTTAAGAAGTGGCATTCACTACATGACATGATACACCTTGTGCTAGAGTCTCTAAATGTTCCATTACACCATAATTCCAATGACTCTTCCCTTATCGACATAAACACCTTCATTGTAGGATCTTGATTTTGAGGCTTCATGTAGCTTGGTCACATTTCTACCATTGGTGGGCCACCTCAAACCAAACAATTATCACCATTGTTTCTTGACTTGGTAATTTCTCATGTGCTCAACTCCAACTCCTTATCACATTATTGAGATTCATACACATCAATGGTTCTAGAGTTATAGTTCCCTTCAAAGACCAATGGACATGTATGGTTTTTTCCATCATTTTCAGAACTCTCGGGTAGGAACCACCATTCAAGTATCTTCCTATATTTTTGGCTAGTATTAGATATAGTTTTCTATCTCTAGTTGAATATCTAAAGATGAAGTTGGTTATATTTGGTAGTTTGTGATCCTCTAGTTTGATATTTCCTCTAGTGATCTATTTTTAGATCTCGAGCCCCTCATTTTGTTCAACAAATCATATGTGGTTGTTCACTCCTCCCTCAAGGGCATCAATGTCCCTTCACATGTTTATAGTTGTTGTATTGATTATGCTTATGTGCTTTGATTTGGTCCCATGTTGTCATGATCCCATATTGTACTATACTTTGACATTTTCATGATCATGGGTATGCCCCCCTTGTTGATATTGAGATAATATATACACCTTACCTCATGGTTTTGGTTTTTAGATGGTTTATTTATCTATGGGTCGTCCTACATCTCTTTGCATGCTCTACTCCATATCTGGTCCATTCCATTGCTTGGGTAAGTAACCATGATGTATTTCTACTAACTTTTTTGTAAACCATGGTAACTTAGCAACCTCCCAAGAGTATATGCAAAGACCCGCAAGCCACATATACCAATAACTCATAGGTCATCCTAGGCCGAGGCCTCACATCAAGGGGATTCCTACCCTTTCTGCTTCATTATGACAGGTCAATATCTGCATCTCTACCCCCCACAAGAATTGAACCATGACGTATTTCTACTAACTTACTAACCATGATGTATTTCTATCACGGGGAAAAGGTTATTAGCCTAATTTTTCTCACATGTAATATTTGAGTAGTTTTGATTGGATACATCACTATTTTCCAACATAAACAATCAAAGCAAACAATCTGAGGCTTTTCATGCCTTATTTATGGTTGAGATGACTTACCTACAATTTGATCCTTCTTCCTCTATTCTATCTAACAAGCATATCTTTGATAATATAAATGGCTTGATTTTCAACACCTTGATTTCTATATAACAATTGGACAACCATATGTAATATTTGTTTCTCTCTCATGTTACTCCTTGGTTCAATTTCAAAGGAATTCAGACTATTTCATGGTTGCAACCTCCTCGCTATCCTTCCATCAGAAATCCCATTCTTGACATTTCCTATTAATGCATGCCTTCCTTTCTATCATTATTTATATCATTAGACTATCTATAAAGCATTTGAGATCCATGGATAACATACAATCCCAAGTGGAGTTAGACATTATCTACCAACCATAATACACAATTCACATTATTTAATTGAGGAATACCCATAAGCATGTCCATAACATAGAAGATGTAAGTCTTACCTCAAATGTGTTTCATGTTGCTTTGTATATCAAGCCTATGTCTTACAATCCTTCCACCTCACTTGCAATTTCCCATTGATTTGTTTTCCAAGACACCTTGTTGCAATCCTTCTACCTCACTCGAAGGCTTTTAATAGTATCCCCAATGATAAAATGTTGCAATGTTGTATTTGTACAGTGATGAAAAGGAAACAAAAGCATGGCCATTGAGAATGGGAGTTATGAAGAATGTTGAATGGATAGTGGGGATATGTATTAGATGTGACATCTCACTGTGGGCCTCTATTAATGTGTTAAATTTAATGAACTTTCCAAATGACTAATGATAATATTATTAAACACATGAATGTTAAAGAAATAGATATCAACACTTCACATTCTATATATAATGAAGAATACTTTGTAAATGAATCATATTGGCTTATTTTCAATTTGTTATTAAAAGGTCGATTAACCAAGTGGATCCTGACACCTAGTGTTGAGCACAGTCTTGCTTCAATAATATCTTACATATATCTCACTTCAGAATATCATATATATTATAATGATTTAATATTGTCGTAGTCTAAACATTTTACAAAATTCATTTTTTCTCGCACTCGGCATAATGGAAAGGTAAACCAATATTTTTAGCTTAAAATCTAACAAAAAAATGTTTTGGAATGATGGAATTGCATATATCAGCATTGCACAATATTGAGGGTGTTGAATATATCTTTGCATTCATAAATATTATCTAATATATTGCAGTTTTTTTTTCAAGAAAAAAAAAATCTTTACATTTAAAACAGCAATTTTATTAATCCAAAATTATAATTTTAGCAAAAATATATAATCAAATTCCAATGGTGAAAAATTGTAAAAGTTTAAATTTGTAAAATATTTAACTTTAAAAATTCAAATTTGAATTTTTAAAACCTTTGATTTTCTTATTAAAATATTTTAAAAATTATGATCAATGGCATGCCATAACATCACAAGTGAATTTTGAAACCTTGATTTTTGTAAAAACATTGAAAATTTGATTGACAAATGCTCTTTATTGAAATAGTGTAGGGATGGCATGCCATAACATGAAAAGTGAATTTTGAAACCACCAAAACTTTGAATTTTGAAACCTTGATTTTTGTAAAAACATTTAAAACTTTATTGACAAATGCTCTTTATTGAAATAGTGTAGGGATGGTTCAATTTTTATTGACTAATGCTCTTTGATTAGACACTTCACTTTGAAGTGATTGGATTGAATTATATTGACTAAATTTTGGCCTCATTATCTTTTATAATTAGAGAGCATATATTTGTTATATCAATATATCCACTCATTAAAATTTGTATTCCACGTCTTTTAAGAGTTGTATGGTCAATGATTCCACCTAAGAAAATCTCACTATCGATGTGTTGGCGTGTAGAGTTCAAAGAACCTTTATTCATATCAAAAAAGTGCTTAGGGGGCATCTTACAAAGTAGCAATCAATCACACAAGATTTGGTTTACCTAGTCTAACGTGGCAAATGAGGAATTTCTATAATGATGATGGTAATTTAATGTTTGCAAACGATTCTTTTCTCCTTCAGTTACTTGTTCGTACTTGTTAAGGCCAGTGGGGAAGTTGTTTTCTAATATTTGATTAATCCCTTTTTATATGAGTTGGGGAGTTTTTCTGTTTTTCTCCTTTTTGCAATTCTCAAGCATAACGTATTAGTTTGGGCAAATTAGGTGTGTTAGGTGTATGTGATTGGATAAAAGTGTTGGAAGTTTGCTATGTATAAGATTTGATTTATATATAAAAATTCAAAATAATAAAAATATATATCAAAATTATTTGTTTATTTTAGATTTGAATTGATATATAAAAATTTAAAATAATAAAAATATATATCAAATTTATTTGTTTATTTTTTTTATTTTATTTTTTTTTAGTTTTATAATAGGTTCATTTTAAACTAATTGTTAGAGAGAAAATAATAAACGAAGATGCCCACATGTTGAAGGTTAGAAGAAATAGTAAATAATACAATGCATATAACTCTAGGACTGAAAGTATGCAACTGACTACTAATTAATTACGTTGAAATTCTAAGATTGCATCCTCAAAGATGTGACATTATTGGTGATGCACTCTCCTTGGTCGGTGCACCCTCATGTTTTGTATCAGTTTCTTCTAGTTTCTATCGTTATTTTTCTTTGCTTATATTTTATATATTTTCTAACATATTCAACATTTAACAAATGGTTACAATACATTACATAGTCTCCATGTTCTCAATAGGAGTATTCAACAACATAAAGGTTATGGAGAAATTTTAGAAACATAATAGTAAGTTAAAACCCCTCTTTGACTGCGGGTGGGGTCTTATTTGATCCCGGAGGAAATAAAATTGAAACTTTCTCGTGGGGATTAGGAAGCAGGACTAACAATGAAGCTGAATGGCTTGCTCTCGTCTTCTCATTCAATATGATCTACTCCTTCAGCATTAATAATCTTAGAGTTTATGGGGATTCTAGACATGTCATTCAAATAATGAGAAGGGGTGTTGCTCCTCAAGGCTCGAAAGCTTACAGGTACATGCAAAGAATAAAATCTAATCCTAATTTTTCTAAGACCTCTTTCTTCCACATCTGTCGAGAGAACAACAAGCTAGCAGATGCAGCGGCCAACAAGGGAACTTTGTTAGACATTGGGCACGTTGAGGGCCTCAATGGTGCCTTGGGGTTTCAATTCATACCCTAACCAATTTGTTAATGGTTAATATTGTTATGGCTAAGGAAAAGGAGGGGTCTAGTGGCACGAGGGTCCCCCTCCCCCCGTCTTCCTCCGTCGGTGATGTTCCTCGTTCCTTCCCCATTGCCCCTGCCACACGCCATCCTCTCCCTCGCGCATGGCACATGGCTCCTCGTGGTGCTGTCAGCTCCCACGAGCCGTTATTTACTCTACCACCTGCCTCTCCCCCGCAGTGCTCCAAAATGGCTCGTCCCCTCACCAGTGCGTTGAACCGGCTCTCTCTCGACGATTTGGGCTCTCCTCCCTCCCGTTTTGGTCTGTTGATTCCCTTTAGGTCTGGCACCATGCAAAATATAATGGCGGCCATAGCCGCACTGAACCGCACCATGGTTGAAGTCAAGCTCTCAGTGTGCAACACGTATAATGCAGTTTGTACCAGTGTGGATCAACACGAGGAGATGGCTAAGGATTTAAGCTATGCTGTTAACCAGCTCGCCTGCCAGGACTCCAGGATTGACGACCTGGAAAAAAAATTGTTTGAGCTTATGGGCAAGGTGGATAACCTGCAGGAAGACATTGCTGTTATCACCGGAAAAACACAGGGAAGTTGCATCCAAGACAATCTGACGGTCAATCAGGAGATTAAGCAAGAAAAGAAGGATGCAGCCTCTACCTATTTCAGAAGTTGTGGATAATTAGCAGTCTTAGTCCAGGTTCCACTTTTTGATGTTTTAGACCCTATGTTTTTTTGTATAATCCTCAACAATCAGTTTATCAGGGTTTATCCCTGCTCTATTTTGAACAGTTTTAGAAAGGCTTTGTTTAGAACTTTTACAGGCATGCAGTCAGAAACTTTAGCTCCAAACTTTCAGGCACTTGCTACTCTGTCAATTATTTTTGAAAGCTTGTAATGAATGGTTGTGCACAGCCTTTATAAATATATCTATTTTCCCTGTTCTTGTTAAAATAAAAATAAAAAAACCCTCTTTGACTATGTCCAAACCAAGCACACAATAAATAGCCATAAAAAACCCATAAACCATTTATGGTTTCCCAATTCTACATGCTAGAAACCACCAACAATTAATTGTCCAACTACTGTCAATTAGCATTCATTGCCTGCCACTGCTCAACACTTATTCCCTACCTGTGCTTAGTATTTATTCACTTCCCTTGCTCAACATTTATTCCCTACTATTACTCAACATTCATTTACATAATTGCTCTTCTATAAAACTGCAAAGTGTATGACACACTTGTCCCAACTTTCTCCCAGTTGTCATATACCTTGAAAGAGTATAAGGGAGAATACATCAAACTGTGAGATAATTACTAGGGTCCATCACGCCTATAGATTCACATCACCACATGAATTTACCCAAGCTCACCATCTTGTCAATGCATTTATGCTAAGTGTCAACTTTCTCTAATATCACCTTTCCATCCTCTGCCATGTCTTGAATGAAATGGTAGAATAACAATATGCTTTGTCTTTACATGAAATGTCAAGTTCTTAGCCAAACAAAAGGCATTGTTACGATCACATTGAAATCTAATACCTCTCTAACTTAGCCCTAAATATAAACATGAATCTATAATCCAAATGGCCTACTTATAGGCATGAGTAACTATCATATACTTTGCCTCTGTGGTGGGTAAAGTGACCACATCTTGTTGCTTGCTCATCCTACTCACTACTCCACTAAACAATAAAACACATATATGCTAGTAGATATCCTTCTATCTACATTAACTACTCAATCATAATCCACATAATTGTATTATACCCACTGAATGTTGGTCGTCCCTTAAAACATCACTATGATAAAAAAAGGGAATATTCAAAAGTACCTCTCAAATACCTTAACACCCACTTCACTACAACCCAATGCTTACATCCAATATTAGCTATGGATCAACTAAAGTCTCCCATTTCTTTAACAATATATAGTTTATTATAGACCATATTACCTACATCAAGCTACTAACATCACTATCATAATGAATAGAATCCATGTCCTCCATCTAGCTGGGTGCTATTGGACATTATTCAACTGAAAAATTAGTTCCCACAAAAATTGGAGCACTCAATGGTTTCTGCAATACAAAAATGTTGCAAGACAGAGTTCACATATTCACTCTGGCTCAACCAAAGATTTGTATTTTATTTATCTCCCCTAATATGTGTTCCCATTACAACAAAACTAGCAATTAGTGCCTAATTTAGTGTCTTTTTTTAAGGTAATTTATTGTCCCATTGAATTGGAAATCCTAGCACTAAAATTGGTGTTTCCTTACATTGCAACAAATTTAGTGCCATAGACAATGCCCTTTAGCATCTGATTTAGTGCGAGAAATAGTGCCCTCTTTAGCACCAAGTTTAGCACCAGCTTTAGCACCAAGTTTAGTGCTAAGATTAGCACCAAAATTCGTGCAATGTTTAGCGCCAATTTTAGAGTGAGGTTTAGTGCCATGTTTAGCGCGTCTCACTTTAATTTGTTAAATCTACATATGTAACTTATCAGACTTGAAATATGAAATGGTTGTACATACACAAACTATTGCATCTATCATTAAATATACTTGTGTTTAACTCTATGTGAATTCATATTTGTGATTAACTCTTAATGAAGTCACAAACTTCATATTTTTTTGGAACACTCTGATACTTGTTAATTGTTTTTTTAAAATATTATGGATATCATTCTTATGTGAGGCACAATGATTTTCAAGTTAGCGTTGGGAAAATTTTTGCTTCAATAATATCTTATATATATTTCACTTTGGAATATCATATTTATTTTAAGCATTTAATATTGTTGTAGTCTAAACATTTTACGAATTTCAATTTTTCCAATACTCAAAATAATGGAAAGGGAAACCAATATTTTTATCTTAAAATTTAACAAGACTGTTTTTTGAATGATGGAATTGCATATATCAACATTGCATAATCTACGTGCAGTAGGAGTAGTGAGGGTGTTGAATATATTTTTTCATTCAAAACAACAATTTTTGCATCGAGTGAAATGAGGTGCTCTACAGCCCAGTATGGGGGAGATGTTGTAACATGATATAACAAAATAGTTAAAAAAATTCATGTCGGCTCATAAAATAAAAAATTATGGAAAGTATTTAAAAAAAATCCATGTTGGTTCATAAAATAAAATATTATGAAAAGTAATTAAAAAATAGATGTTCATTTATAAAATAAAAACTTAAAACTTAAACCCGGATCTATCAATCAAGAGAGATCAAATTTCTTGAGTTTAAATTTTAAAAAAAGAAATACACCTCAAGAAATTGGATCCCTCTCAGTGCTTGATAGATACAGGTTTAAGATGGATCTATGTTGGTATTATAATTTTAGCAAATATTGCATAATTGCACCGAGAATAGCAAGGTGCTCTACATCCCAATATGGGGAGATGCTATAACATGTAACTTTGTGTAACGTTATGTAACGTTATGTAAAAATAAAATTGCAAAAGATGTCGGCTTAAACAAAATATATATATATAATGATTTCATCTTAAACCTAGATATATCAAGTACCTCAAATATCTTAATGTATAAGTTTTTTCTTATTGTGTAAAATATTTATGATAAAAAAAATTTACACTTCAAGATATGGGATCCTTCCAGGTGCTTGATAGATCCAGGTTTAAAATGGATCTAGGGGAGGGATGCCAGTAAGTGAACATTTTTTTACCCCTTCTTATGTAACTTAATTCTCTATGTTCTCGAGCTTGTTTTTCCTCCAAATTTTGATGACATGTACTTTGGCGTGCTCTCTATCTAACCATATTAGTCTTGAGGTGTGACAAATCCAAATGGATGCCATGCCAGCCACAAAGTTCCAAGTTGTCTAGTCCTAATGTCACCATAGTGTATTTTTGCTTGGGACCAATGGGTGAACATTGATGTGACTTCAAGTGGATGTGATTTAAAATGAAATTTATGATTTCAAATATTCATTTTATTTCAAAATGTAGAAGAAAGTTTTTCTTGAGTAATTTTAGAAACATGAAAGTATTGACATTTACTTGTACATAAAGTACTTTTATAAACAACAAATGGTACTAAGTATTTCCAAAATTAACACCAACCAACACCACTTCTATCGTCACTACTAGTACCACGTTCAACTACTAATTATATTCTAATAATAAAAATTTGAAAAAGTTCAAATTCTTATAACTTTTATTTTTTATAATATTTAAATTTATTAACCAATTAAAACTTTATATTTAAAATTTTGAAATTTGAATTTTTAAAACCTTTCCTTCTTTATCAAAAGATTTAAAAAAATTATGACCAATTGCATGCCATTACATCAAAACTTTGAATTTTGAAACCTTGATTTGTGTAAAAACATTGAAAACTTTATATGCCTTTTGAAATATTGTAGGGATGGTTCAATTTTGATGGATAGGTGCTCTTTGATTAGACACTTCACCTCGAGGTGATTTGATTGAAGTATATTGACAAAATTTTGGCGTCATTATCTTTTATAAATAGAGACAATATAGTTGTTATATCATTAACTCCATCCATTAAAATTTGTATTGTACGTCTCTTAGGTGCATTATGAGTTGTATGGTCAATGATTCCACCTAATAAATTTTGACCATCGAGGTGTTGCGTGTAGAGTTCAAAGAACCTTTATTTCATATCAAAAAGTGCTTAGGGGTCATCTTTACAAAGTAGCAATCAATCACAAAATTTGGTTTAGCTAGTATAACGTGGCAAATGAGGAATTTCTAAAATGATAATGATAATGAAGTGTTTGCAAATGATATTTTCTGTTTTAGTTTTTATTCAATTGTAGTGAAACTGGCAGCTCAATATGCGAGAGCGCCAAATCTGCCTAGATCATGGAGTCGATCCTGGGTGGGGACGGTCACTGCCAACCGCCCCAGCCACCCGGCCATAACGGCGGCCCCAATTTTCTGCTTTAGTTACTTGTCCATACTTATTAAGGCCATTAGAGAAATTGTTTTGTAATAGTTGATTAATCCCTTTTTGTATGAGTTGGGGAGTTTTTGGATCCTTTTTGCAATTCTCGCATAATGTATTAGTTGTGCATATTATATGTGTTAGGGGTATGTGATTGGATAAGAGTATTGGAAGTTTGTTGAGTATTAGATTGGAATTAATAAATAAAAATTCAAAACCATAAAATTATATATCAAACTTAATTTGCTTGTTTATTCATTTGATCAAAACTTTTTTTATACAATAGGTCTACTTTAAATTAATTTTTAAAGAGAAAATAATAAATTAAGATTCATGTACCTTGAAAGCTAGAAGAAATAGTAAATAATACAATGTAGAGAACTCTAGGACGGAACGTATGCAACTAATTATTAATTAATTATGTTTGAATTCTAAGATTACATCCGTAAAGGTGAGACATTACCGGTGATGCACTCTCCTTGGTGGGTGCACCCTCATGTTCCGTATCAGTTTCTTCTGGTTTAAATTGAAAGCATCCCCGCTTTTCTCCCAAACTTTAAATGAGGCAAAGGTGTTGGATACACTTCCTACACTAATCAATGAAAGAAAAATGAGTTGAAAACTAAATAAACATAGTTGCAGTAATAAACAACAAATAAACATAAAACCATTAAATAACATGATTTATTAGGGAAAACCCTTCTAAGAGAAAGACTCCAAACTCCAAAGCACATTCAATATATTATTCTAGTAGGAGGTGAAGTCAATATTTATATCTCTAACATTTTGCCATAGAGTGGCGCATGACTATCCTCTCATGCAATTTGTATGTGTCAGGTGCACCAGGGGAATCACAGGGGGAGTCGGCCAAGCCATCGAGGAAATTTTTATAGAACCTTCCAATGTCTTTTGGTTCCTTCTGGAACCCTCTTAGGTATTGTATAAAAGGGAAGTGACACCTGACATTGTATCACAAGAGAAAAAGAAATGTAAGTTTTTTGCCAATAAATAATAAAAGATTGAAGTTGCGATTGCCCCGTGGTTTTACCTACATGCAATAGGGTTTCAATGTAAATCTCACGTTCTACTATGATTGTTGTTTTCTTCTATTTTTTTTTTTTTTAACATATGGTATCAAAGCTTGAAAATTGACAGGCATAAGGTTTTATGTGAGTGGGAGATACAACAATGATGGGAGGTTTAACCAAGTTCGAGATTGAGAAGTTTGATGGCAAGAATTTATCCTATGGAAGATGAAGGTGGAGTATTTGATGGTTCAAAACGACCAAGCACTAGTCTTTAAAGGATTGCAAAAAATTGAGTGAAATGATAGATAAGGAGTGGATAAAGTTAGATAGGAAGGCAGTTTCTACAATTCATCTTTGCCTAGAAGACTTTGTTGTGTTCAATGGTACTAAAGAAAATATTGTGGAAACCCTTTGGGAGAAGCTTGGGAAGTTGTATGAGACTAAATCGACAACAAATAAGATTTTCTTAGAAAAGCAACTTATCATCCAAGGATGAAGGAGGGTTCAACCGTGGAAGATCATTGAATGAGTTTAATTCCCTAGTAATTAAATTGGTCTTGGTTGGTATAAAGGTGGAGGATGAGGACAAGTCAATCATTTTACTCTATTCCCTTCCAGATACATGGGATCATTCGGTGATGGCTATCACCAACTCATCATTAGGAACCCTAAATTTTGATGATTGGTAGTCATTTTGTTGGGAGAAGATTTGAGACAAAAATTGTCTCTAGGACCCTCTACCAGTAAAGCCCTATCTATGACAAGTTGATCTAGCAAAAAGTATTAACAAGTTAGATCACAGTTCAAATTTAATTCCAAAGGACATAAGATGAAAGGGAGGTGTAGAAAATGTGAGAAACCAATGTACTCAAAGAAGGATTGTTAACATCAAAAAAAGAAAAAGAAGGATGGAAATCCAAATCAACCATCAGTTGAGACTAGCACAACATATTCAAAAGAAACAACAATATGTGAGTCTTGACACCGTTTGAGGCTTTATGTCTCAGTAATAGTATATCTCTTTTATATGCTTAGGTTCTGGACTTAGGTGCATCATTCCACATGTCTCCACATAGAGATTGTTTTGTCAAATATGAGCCCTATAGTGGTGGGATGGTCTACTTGGGTGATGATCATCCTTTAGGAATTGCGAGAACAGGGTATATTAGAATCAAGTTGGACAATGGGTGAGAAAGGAAGCTGCGTGAGTATGCCATTTTCTAGATCCGCGGAAGAATTTTCTCTCAATCAAGAGAATGGATAAACTAGGTTATTATACTACCTTTGGTGATAATCATTGCAAGAGTATCAAAGGAGCCCCAACAGTAGAAAAACGAGGATCTTATGGGACCCTGTATCGTTTTTTCCATGATATACTAACAATCATGCAACAACAACAAACTTAGGGAATGTTCTAGATGCAATGATGTTGTGGCATCAATGACTTCGACATATGAGTGAAAAAGGTTTGAAAATTATGCATGACCGAGAATGCTTTGTGGGATTAAGTCTTGTAATTTAGACTTGTGTGAGTACTGTATTTTTGGTAAACATAAGAGAGTTCAATTTACTGCAAGCTCTAGTAAAAGTTCTAGTCTTTTGCAACTTATTCATTTTGATATATTTGGATTAGTCCCCACTCTATCTATAAATGGTGCTAGATATTTTCTAATTTATATAGATGATTATTCTATAAGAGTGTGCGTGCGTTTTCTAAAAAACTAAGTCGAAAGACTTTGAGAATTTTAAAGAGTTAAAGGCACGAGTAGAGAAAATTTTGGGCAAGTCTATTTTATGTCTCAATTCAGATGATGGGGGAGATTATTGCTCCAATGAATTTGATAAAAAATTATGCAAGAAGGAATTAAGGAGATTATTGCTCCATATACTCCACAACAAAATGGTGTGGTTGAGTGAATGAATTGCACAATCATGGAATGTGCAAGAATCATGCTTAACACATCTTGGTTGGATAATGGATTCTGGGTAGAGGTTGTTAATACAACTACTTATCTTATAAACATATCACTTACAACTACATTAGATGGGCATATTCCATAGGATTTTGATGTGATAAGCAAATTGATTATTGTCATTTGTGTATCTTTGATTATGATGCATTCTCCCAAGTGCCTAAAGAAAAGAGGTCCAAGCTTGAACCAAAGTCAAGAAAACATGTTTTTATTGATTATGGTAATACAGTAAATGGGTATATACTATGGGATCCTACTAACCACAAGGTAATTGTTAGCAACGATGTTATTTTTAATAAAAATTCCATGTAAAGGAAGGAGGTACAACAGACACCTGAGATTGCACCTATTGAAGTAGAAATGAGTGAAGACAAAAATGAAAATGAAGCTTCTAATTAGCATGAAGAACAATAATTTCAGTAACCACAACTTAGAAGATCTACACGTCCCAAGAGGCATCGAGAAATCTATTCTCCCGATTTTCAATATTATTTTCCTTTATTAATTGATCACGGTGAACTTGATTTATTTTAGGAAGCTTGAGAATTTGATAATGAAAATAAATGGAGGAAATTCATGGATGAAGAAATGAAAGCACTACACAAGAATGAAACATGGGAACTTGTGGATATCCCATTGGGAAGAAATATTGTTAGAAACAAGTGGGCATATAAAGTAAAGAAGAATAATGATGGGTTGATGGAACATTATAAATCCTGCTTGGTGGAAAAAGGTTATGTGTAGAAGTTAGGTGTATATTTTAATGAAATCTTCTTTCTGGTTGTGAAGCTAACTATTGTATGAGTTTTAATTGCACTTGTAGCAGCACAGAATTTAGACCTAGAATAATTGGATGTAAAAACTACTTTATTGCATGGTGATCTTGAGGAATAGATTTATATGGATCAAGCTTAGGGCTATAAAGAAAGAGGAAAAGAGAATTTGGTTTGCAAACTCAATAAATATATGTATGGATTGAAATAGGCACCAAGGATGTGATACATAAAATTTTACACCTTCATGAATAACCAAGGTTTCAGTACTAGAAGTGAAGCTGACTATTGTGTATATTATAGGAGGTTTGATGATTGTTGTTTTATTATGTTATTGTTGTATCTTGATGATATGTTGGTTGTGGGCCTCAACATGAAGAAAATCATTGATCTTAAGGATCAATTGGCTAATACATTTGGAATGAAGGATTTATGAACAACAATTCAAATTCTAGGGATGAAGATACATAGGGACAAAATAGGTAGAAATACCCGGTTAAGTCAAAAGTCATATATAAAAGAGATTCTACATTACGTTTATATGAAAAATGCAAAAGCACTTAGCACCTTACTTCCTACACACTTCAAGTTTTCTTTTGAACAATGTACTAGCACATAAGCCAAAAAGAAAAGCATGTCTTGTGTACCATATTCATTAGCATTAGAGAGCCTCATGTTTGCCATGGTGAGCACCAAATCAAATATTTCCCAAGAACTGGGAGTTGTTAACCAGTTCATGGCAAATCTTGGTAAGGCGCATTAAAATGTTGTGAAGTGGATACTCGGATATTTAAGGGCCACTTCAAATGTTGTTATTTTCTACAAATCAACGTATTTAAAAATTGTAATTTTTGTATATTTTGATTTTGGTGGATATAGATGTTAGGATATTTTCACACATAGGAGTTAGTTAAGTTCAACTTCGTCTAATGTGTCTTTAGGTTAAATTGTGTTTTTTTAGTGTGTTTCTTTATGTACTTTTGTAACTCTTATCCGACGGTCACAATTATGTTCTAGACATGAAGTGATCTGATGGTTCATCTTCTCCTCGATATTAATGGCACTTGATTAACACCTGATTGGTCCATGATCTCTATTTAAAGAGCATGGAGAGCCATTTTTTTATGATTGATTATTGAGAAAAGATCTTGTAAATTATTTTTATTAACATTAATATATTGCCTCAAGTGGTCGCATTGGCTGGGGCTGTGGACTGTTTTATTCTCCGAGGGTTTTAACCATGTAAAAACATTGGTGTATTGATCTTTGATATTTGTGTGTGAGCAGTGTCCTTTGGTGTTGAACCTATGCCAATATATCCTTTGATTTATACATTTTTTGGCTAATAAAAAATCTAAACTTTGGGTGCAAGGATCCCCTCCATGTTTTTACTTGTTTGTTTTGTGTTGTGTGGTTGAATCCATTTTGCAAGCAAAAACATGGGTTTTTGGGGTAAGCATGCACTTCAAGGCATAAGATAAAAAAAATAAGAAATAAAATTATTTCCTCCCTTCCAACTTTTACATGTGTTTTGTATTATCTCACTTGGTTGAAAGTTGATTTATTAAATAAGAGGTCTTGGGTTCAAATCTTTTTTTTGGTGGTTATTTTTTTTAAACAGTACATGTAACTTCTATTTTTAAGTTACTTTATTGTAAAAGTGAATCCCATTTGTTTTATAAAAGTGAGTTACCTAAAATTGTAAAATTGTAAAGTATTTTAGTTTTGGCATGCAATATTTAAAGTAACATTATTGTTAAAGTGACCTCTACTTATTTTATAAAAGTGGGTCACATAAAACAACATTATTGTAAAATGAGTTTAAAATATTAAGTTGGGGAAGGGGGGGGGGGTCTTTTCCGTGTGGGTCAATCTTCTACCTTCCACGTGTTAGTTTGGATTCAACTTCAACCATTTTTCAAACAAGCATAACTTCCTCATCCGGAAATCGATATTGCTGCCATTTTTTTAAACCACTCATTTTTTCGAGCTCTATTCATTCATCCAGTTAGTTTCCAATTTTAAAACCATCTTCCTCTTAGAATGGAAATCTCAAATGATATGCTTCTTACTAGCTCAAACTACTTCTTATGGAAATCATGCATGGAAGATATCCTTAGAAGTAAAGGGATAATAGAATTACTTTGGGAACTAAAATTGCCCCCACGTATGTCGATAAGTTGGTAAAATGAAAAAATAGAAATGATTCAGCTCGTGATTTGATAGGCATGTCTATTTCTCCTTACTTGCAATTTCACCTTCAAGGCATTGATGTGCCTAATGATGCTTGGAACAAATTAAATATCATATTTGGTATTAAAAATGAGATTTGAGCTCATCAACTTGAAAATGAGCTACTCACCTTGGATCCTTACAATTTTTCATGGATGGAATATTTTTTATCAAAATTTAAGACCCTTAGACTTCTCTTAGTTGGTTGTAAAGTAACCAAGGAAGATGATGGCCTCATTTATGCAATTATTTCCAAGTTAGGACCTGCTTATTTTGTCTTTGTATCAACATTTCATTCCACCATAGAAGCATTTATTTCCTCAAGGAAAACTTATAATGCCCCCTCCTTTGATGCATTTTGTGTTTCTTTGATATATAAGATAACAAGAGAAACTATTACACCTTGGACTAATCAATACTGCTAGTACTTCTACTAAATCCTTAGAATCCTAGTAGCCACATGCTCCTAAGAATAATAAGAATCCTAAGAAACAACATCCATAGAAGAAAAAACCAAATAACAATAAGGGTCCAAAATATTCTCAACCTTCCAATGCTCCTCATAATGATAAAGCAACTAATTCCAAAGGAAAGAATATAGATAGACATTGCAAATTTTGCGATCGAGATGGGCACATATAGTCAAAGTGTTTTAAAAAGATGGAAGTTTTGGAAGCAGCCATGAAGAAGCACAACATTCATCTTTAGGACATGCACTTTCTGCCTCTACTTATGCACTAAATGTATCTTTTTCTTCTTCTTGTTCTAATGAGTGGCTTATAGATTCCAAAGCATCTTATCATATGGATAAGGAGAAAGCCATGTTTTCTTATTTAAATGATTGTAACACCAAACAATTTTTTGGGGTGATGATAAATCGCTTGGTGTTGTAGGGTATGGAACTATTCATCTAAACAATGGTTAGTTTAATGGTGTACTATGTGTTCTTTCTCTTTCGTGTAATCTTCTATCAATATACCAGATCATTCATTCAAATGAAGGTAAAAACGTAGAGTTTCCACTTCATCGTGTTGTAATCAAAAGTTTAAAGGATACAAGGCATGTATTAGCTACTGAAATGGTTGATGATGCTACTAATGTTGGGTATGTGTTCTATTCTTTGCATGTCGGGGGGGGGGGTTGACGTCTATATGAATCCATATGTTTGATCCCTCTACCATGCCCCATGTGTGTCAGGCGTTGTGCGTAGCGCTGGATTAGGGGGGGTAATAGGAAGGGGGGTGTTGGCTCCCTCCCCTTCCGCGAAGCAGATAGTCAGCACTGGGCATTAGCCCAGTGCTGACACAAACTGAAGGCGAGTCACGAGCAAAGCGAGTCTGAAATTTTTGGGCTATTTTTGGGTTTTTCTAAAAATATGTAGTTTAATCCAAGTTAAGGTATTGGGGTTTATTTCTAATCCGGGTTAACGGATTAGGGTTTTAGATGTTTTATAATACCTACATATTGTATTATGAGTGGTTAATAATCATAATGAGAAAGTGAGAGGTGGGACTCTAAGTTTTGTTGGTTTTCTTGGTTAATGGTTTCCAGGGAAAATCTTTGTGTATTATGTGTGAATGTTGTGGTGTAATATGTATTTTTCTTCAAAGAATTTGTATGGTTTGCTTCTCTGCATAGGTTTAAAACTTACAAATAGGTTGTACAATTTTGATAGCTTTGGGTCATCAACTCTTCCATCGGTCTTTGTTGCTCCAATGATGAAGTGAGCAAGCTTTGGCATGAGCGATTTGGTCACTTGAACTATTACTCATTGCAGCAACTATGTAAATATAATATGGTTATAGGTATTTCAATGGTATCTTGCATGGATGATGTTTATTCTAGTTGTGCACTTGAAAAAAATCATCGGGACGGTTTTGACAAATGTGCATCTTGGCACACCTTCCCCCCCTTCCAGCTTGTGCATAGTGACTTGTGTTCTCTTCCATCTACTTCCTTTTATGGTTTCAAATATTTCTTAACTTTCATTGATGATTACTTTAGATGCACTTACGTTTATTTCCTAAAAATTATGAGTGAATTATTTGACATGTTCTTGGCCTACAAGGCCCTTGTTGAGAAACAATATGGTCTAATGGGGGGTAATATGTTAACAACGAGTTCACTAATTTATGCACTACACAAGGCATTCAGCCACAACACACTATTATATATACACCACAAAAAAATGGTGTAGCTAAAAGGAAGAATCACAAATTAAAAGAAATGGTCAACTATATGATCCAATCTAAGGGACTATGTCCCCGATTTTGGGTAGAAGCCACCAATTGTGCTAATTATATTGTAAATCACACTCCAACTAATGCATTAAAAAATAATACACCAGAAGGAGCATGGAGTTCCACAAAACCAGATGTAAGTCACTTCTGAGTATTTGGTAGTGAAGCATCAACTCATATTCCCCATGAAAAGAGAAAAGCCTTAAAACCAAAGAGTGAAAGATGCTTGTTGGTTATTCAAAAGATGTTAAAGGAGATAGAATCCTTCAACTAAATTCCACAGAAGTAATAATTCGAAGAGATGTAAAGTTCCATGAAGATATTTTGGATTGCGATCTTGATTCAGCGTTTGTGCCATCTTCGGTCTGTGAGCAAAAATTGGCATTTGTGCCATCTTCAAACTACAAGCCTTCTTTGATGCATGTGCCATCTTCTTCTATCTCTTATTATTCTTTTGATAGTTCTCCTACTTTGGATGATGACAGTGGGGATGAAAATCCACCTCCACCTACTCAACCTCCTCCTGCGCCAACTCCACAACTTCCTAGATGGGTTTGTTCTACACAAGAAGATGTTGGTGATTCTACAGATAAGTGTCAAACTCATTCTTAGTTCTAGCAAGCCTCATTAGTTTTGGCTCAATTTTCATAGAATTATGATCTAGAGGCATTCGAAGAAGTTTATTGTCATCTATATTGGGATGCAATAATTAAAGAAGAATATTAGTCATTAATGGCCAATGATACTTGGGATCTTTTCCCTCTTTTGAAAGGGACAAAACTCATTATATATAAATGGGTTTACAAAACTAAGTATGCATTAGATGGAATTATTGATAAGCATAAGGCCATATTAGTTGCTAAAGGTTTCTCTCAAGTTGAAGGCATTGACTATACCAAAACCTTTGCCTCTATTTCCAAAATGAGCTCCATCTTCCTTAGTCTACCCCTTGCAACCTCTTATAAATGGGAATTCCATTAGATGGATGTCAAATGCACCTTCTTGCATGGGGAATTGCAAGAATAAATCTACATGGAACAACAAATTGGGTTCATTCAGAATAATTCTAGCCTTGTTTTCTGCCTCAAGAAATCTCTTTATGGCCTTAAGCAAGCTCCTCGAGCATGGTATCCAAAAATGGATAGCTTTCTCCTTGACACTGGTTTTTCTAGATGCCATTTTGACCACAATGTCTATACCAAGAAAGTAGGAAACCATCTCATCATTCTTGTTCTTTATGTTGATGACCTTATTATGATTGTTAGTGACTATAACCTTTTAACCCATGTGAAATCCATCCTTAAGAAGAAATTTAAAATGACAGAACTAGGACATTTGCATTATTTTCTTGGACTCCAAGTCCTACAAACCAAAGAAGGAATATTTCTTTCTTAATCTAAGTATTCTTGTGACTGTATTCATTGCTTTCACATGGATGACTATAAACCAACCCCTTATCCCTTCCATTCTAGAGTCAAACATTTTCCAATTTCACTTCACTCGAAGTAGATGCCACCTTTTATCATCAACTGGTTGGTAGTCTCTTATACTTGACTCATACCTATCCTGATATTTCCTTTGTTGTTGGCCGTGTTGCCTGGTATATGCAAACTCTCGATGAAATCCATTGGAAAAGGAGAAAAAATGATACTTTGGTATATCTGGGGTAAATTTTAGTTTGGTATTCATTACAGTGTAGAGGGGACTCCTTTGTTTGTTGGTTTCATTGATTCAAATTGGGCCAATGACCCTAATGATTAGAATTCTACTGCATGTTATGATTTCAGTCTTGGTTCTGAACTTGTCACTTGGGATTGTAAGAAACAACAATATCTTGCTCTGTCTTCAATAAAAGCAGAGTATCGAGCCACAATCAATGCAAGTTAGGAAGCCTTGTGGCTTTGAAAGATCCTCTCATAGTTTGGATTCAAGCAGTAGCATATGAATACCCTTTGGTGTGACAATTAGAGTACTATCAATCTCACCAAAGATCCAATTCAACATTAGCGCAACAAACACATTGAAACTCACATGCACTTCATCAGAAAGCTCCTTCAAGATCATGTTCTTGAAGTCCAATATTTCTAGATAGATGATCAAGTTGCTGAGATTTTCACGAAGTCTCTTACAAAAGCGAATTTTTCCAAACTTCGATCTATTTTAGGTGTGGTTTTGGAAGTGTTCAATCTCTAATACCAATTGTTACAGACCAAATCCTTAAAATTATCATACGAGACAAGAATTACACACCATGTGCAACAATGTAAATGTGGAGCACAACTCCAATATAGATAAGATAGATAAGTTACACACTAAAATTTTAAATAAGAGGGGATCCTTCTCCAATTACCAAATACAATCACCTAATCCATTCACATGTCCTCAACAATGACTACATTCCCTCTATATATACATATTCACTCATTTCACATGTGGTCCCTTCATTAGGTCCATCCATTAGGTCTGACCACTATTAGATATACATTTACATCAATACATATATACATTTATCCCCATATATTCCCCCATTGGGGTCATATCATGTACCTTTAACCCCATATATGACTCCCCTTAGTTCATATCAAAATCCTCTATCTTGAGATTCCGCAACTCAAATTTAGTGCCATTAAACTTCTCCATTTCTAGTACACATGTTCCCACTGTTTCTCTACAACAAAATTTCATTCCATGCAATCTCCCACTCAAACCAAGATTATAACAAAATAGCATGTCTCTAACACCTTGGATCTGAGGTGATCAAACTTTGATACAAAATGAAAGGAAGCAAGGTGTGAAATGTGCTTCCTACACTAATCAATGAGAGAAGGATGCGTAGAAACTAAATAAACACAGTTTCATTAATGAACAACATAGAAACACACAACCATTAAACAATGTGATTTCATGGGGAAAACACTGAATGTATTATTCAACAACTAACAAATGGTTGCATACATTACATATTGTTTATGTTCTTAGTAGGAGTATTGAGCATCATAAAGGTTCTAGAGAAGTTTTAGTGACATAAAATTAAGTTAAAAACTCTCTCCCATTACCTCCAACCCGAGCACTCAATAAATACGAATAATAAAAGCATAAACCATTTACGGTTTACAAAATATACATGTTGGAAACTACCAACAATTAATTGTCCAATTGTTGATGCTCCACTTTCATTGCCTACACTATTTAACTTTTATTCCTTTCCATTTCTCAACATTTATTCACTGCTACTCAACATTCATTGAGATAATTTCTTTACTATAAAACTATAAGGTGTATGACACACATGTTCCAACAAAACTTTGAAACCTTCCAAGAAGTGGAAAGGAGTTGTAAGTGTTGATGTATATGTAAATTCAGAATGTATTTCACATATATGTATATTGTATTCCTATAGAGATGGTATTATTCCTCTATAAGGAAGTGTCGTCATTTATATTGTAAGTGTCGTAACTTATACTTGATGGGTTATTAGACCACCTTATTTGGGGTCGGCCCTGTATAAGTCATGTGGGTCAAAGGGTTATTAGACCACCCTATTGGGGGTCGGCCCACTCAGCATTATGTTATGTGGTAAAGTTCGAGCCGACATGAGTTAGGTAAAAAGGCAAGTCAAGTCAAGTATAAATAGAGTGCGGGAGGCACTATATTTGCTCACTCACTTCTCACACATGCACTCAAGGAGGAGTGGCGCACTTATGGAGGAGGAGGATCTGCTGCTAGTTTATGGCTATCTCTCTTGGTTGGTTGTATCATTGCTCTATCTATCTCTGAGGAAGTTATTGGGGTTTTTCACCTTTATGGTTTTCCCCAAGTAAATCTTTGTGTCTCTTGTGTGCTTGCATTATTGTCTCCATGATTGATATGCTGTAGATATGCTGTACATGTTGTTCTCTCAGTTAAGATCCTAGATCATATTGAAGTAAATTCAGAAAATTTAACATGGTATCAGAGCTAGCCTGAAAGAAGGCATGATATGGCATGTATGACACTTGTTGCACTTACGATGCTAGGGCTTGATATAGCAAAAACCAGTCATCGTAGCACTTTCGCTATAAATCCGTTTCGGCGAATTTTTCGGATCTGAAATTGTTACAGGACAAAGATTAAATCTCCAGGTACCTTGTGTCCAAAGGAAAACCTCTAATTCGTTGTACTTTGTGATTTATGATCTGTACAATATAGGGTTTCTGCCTCTTCCAGATCTGAGTCAAAATCAGGTGACCTTGGGAAAAAGGTCATATCTTGGGCTAGGAAGCTCCAAATGAAATTTCGTAAAATGTGACAGGTAGTACACAGTCTGTACTATCTCAGAAAACTTTTTCAGAGGCCGAAGTTAAAACAGTGACACGTGGCATGCCGTACCAGTTCGCTCTCCTGTATTATCCCATAAACAGGTCATGTTGCGACATTTGGCATAACTCTCTCTCAGAGACTCCAATTGAGGTCAGACCTGTCAGGATGGAAATTTAACAGGCCGTGCTATCTCAGGAAACTTTTTCAGAGGCCGAAGTTAAAATAGTGACACGTGGCACGCCGTACAAGTTCACTCTCTTGTTTTATCCCAAAACAGGTCACGTTGCGACATTTGGCATATCTCTCTCTCAGAGAATCCAATTGAGGTCAGACCTGTCAGGATGGAAAGATAACAGGTCAGGCTATCTCAGGAAACGTTTTCAGACCCTGTGGATCAAAAATTTAGGAGTTACACCAGAAACAATCAGGTACATATTTCTGTCAAAACAGAATTATTTTTTGGTACCTTCATTCATGGCTTCCGGAATTTAGGGCTTTGGAGAAAGTTGGAATTTTTGTAATCGGAGACCACGGCTAGATGCTACTCATAAAAATAGAAATTTAGAGACCAAGATCATAATTTTTGGTTGGGAAGAAGGCCGGGCTTGATTAGACCCTAGTTCGGGACTTTGATCAGAAAAGTGGAAAATTAGGGCTTCTGTAAAAATGGGAATTTTTGAAATCTGTGACCACGGCTGGAAGCTCCTCAGAAAAATAGAATCTTAGAGCTTTGGATCAAACATTTTGATTGGGAAGAAGAGTGAGCTTCATCAAACCCCAGTTCAGGGTCACGTCCAGTGAATCCAGAAGTTTCAAAAGCAAAATTGAGGAGTGAAACTTTGCAGTTTTCAAATTCTGAATATACCAACTTGATCAGCTCATCAAGGCACTTATTTCTATCCTGTCAGAAGTTTGAAATTCAAAGTTTGAATTTTTGGGGTTTCTCTGACAAACCCATATCCAGCTCAAGGTCCAGTTCTTGCAAATCAAGTGGATTGGGTTAATCCTAGAAGAAGATGGATTGATCACCTGCATAAGTGAAGAAGTTCCTGTCTCAGAGGGAGATGAGGATAAGGCCTTACATAAGAAGATTACAAGCGATCTCGACAGGTATGACATCGAGGTATGTTTCGATATTTGTCCATGATTAAGTTTATGGTATGTTTGTCTTCATGTTATTACGGTTAGTACAATTTTGATTTTAGATTTGTCGTATAACCTTAACAAAATTATGAATGCATGATAGAAGATATTCACTGGTTAGGGTGTTGACACTTATGATTGTACTAATGCATTATGGTGTTGTATGAGGTGTATGTTGTCTACTAACATGAAAGGTACACCAAGAAAGACAAATCATGTTCTGGTCCAAGAACATGTGATCATGATAACATGAGGACAAAGATTCATCCATTGTCATGGATCTCATAAAAGATCCATTTACGAGGTATGTATAACTTGGTTTTATAATGGTTAACCTATGAGATATACAGGTTACTAGCACAAGTCATTGAAGAAGAAAAAGAAGACATCATGTGAGTATGTTAGACATAATTAGCTAGCATGCTAATCCAGGTATGTTTTTACTATATCAAGTTAGAATCTCACCTTGTGATAAGATCCTTTATTTAAGTATACTTGGCATGATTGATTATGATTATTCATTGAAGTTAATAATCATGGTTGTATGCATATTATGTTTCTTACCATAATTGATGATATGACTAACCAGAAGAATCATGAAGGTATAGGTTTGAATAATCACAGGTTTTATGCATTTTATATCTCTTATCTTGATTGATGATTCAACGAACCTAAAGAGTCATAGGTTTGAGTAATTACAGGTTTAGACATGTTATGTTTATTATGATTTGACTAACCATAAGAATCCTACATAAACCTTGAATGCTAATGTTTATTATTTATGTTTGAAATGATCATGACTATACATGCTTGATATTATTGTGTTTTAATAGTATACTAATGAATGTATGATTTTATATGAGATCACAAGGATAACACATTCATGATACTAATAAGCATGCATAGGGACCAAGGATGAATATGAGATTCAAGAACAGGTAATCCAGGAAGCAAAGATCAAGAGGGAGTACACTCCAGTGGTTTATGCAAGGATGCAGATATTCAGAGGGAGTTGACCATCTCTCTACATCCCACAATAGAAAGGTGTAGAAGAATCTACTTCAGATTAGGACTCCAACAGCTCCTGCAAGGAAGCGAAGACTCAGAGGGAGTCCACCCAACGAACAAACAAAGATAAGTATTTGAATTGTCATTTCTTAAATAATACTGTTCAATAATGATGTTCCTGGAATTAGGTTGTGTATTATGCATATTAGAATAATTGCATTGATGAACAGTATACTCCTAATATGCATGGGTAAGTGGCCTATGGCACTGTACAACATTCCATTGCTACTTATCTAGAATGAAACCTCTTTGCTGACATGTTGGGAGTTGTGCACACTCTTAACAATGTTCTGGTAGAGATTGGAAGGCATCTAGAAAGTTACGGAATATGGATAAATGTTGTATTGAAGCATTGGCTAAGATAATTGCATGACTATATGGCATATTTCTTTATGTGTAAGAATTTGTTCTGAAAACTATGAGATGTTTTCTAATCATGCAATTTAACTTGTTGTGTAGGAAAGATCGTATGCCATCTCCTACAAAAGAAGAACTACAACATTTTGTTCCAGCAACAAAGATATCTATTGAAGATATTGAAGATATTGAAGTTCCTAGGATCTGGGATGAAGAAATGAAATACCATGATCTGTCGATCATGAAGAATGATGTTTGGGATGTAATCCCAAGACATGAAGGGAAGTTTGCTTTGACTTCCAAATGGAACTATCAGATCAAGCATGTTGCAGATGGAAGCATTGAGAAATATAAAAGTGATACACCAGATGGATTCAAGACAGCTTCCTTGAATGGTGTAGTTGAAGAAGAAGTGTATGTAGAGCAGCCACTTGGTTCTGAGACACATGATAGGAAATCATATATGTGCAGAACTTGGTATGGTGAAGATAGATTGATTGCCGACACGCAGCGGAAGCTTACTACCGAGTTCGAGATGAAGAACTTGGGGATGATGCACTATTTGTTTTTGACATGGAGGTGTGGCAGAATGCATATGGAATCTTCCTTAGACAAGGGAAGTATGTAGTAGAGATCCTGAAGAGGTTCGGGATGATGGACTGCAAGGATATGGCCACACCTATGGCATCGAATCTGAAGCTTCTATGTGATGCTTCATCTGAGCCAGTTGATGTCTCTTTGTATCGTTAGATGATTGGGTCCTTGATGTACCTGATGAACACGAGACCAGACATTTGCTTTGCTGTGAACACATTGAGCCAGTTCCTGACGGATTCGAGGAGTGTTCACCTGGTTGCTGTAAAGCATGTTCTGAGGTACCTGAAGGGTACAGTGGATTATGGGCTCAGGTATGAGGAGAATCAAAAGTTTAACCTGTAGGGTTATGTTGATTCAGATTGGGCTGGCAGTGCTGCAGACAGGAAGAGCACATCTGGGTGTTGCTTCAGTATGGGATCAGGTGTGATCTCTTGGTTTAGCAGGAAGCAGTCCTGCGTAGCACTGAGTACAGCTGAGGCAGAGTATGTTGCAGCCTGTTCAGCTAGTTGTGAGACAATATGGCTACGGAAGCTACTGTCTGGGTTATTTGATCTCCCATTGGAGGCTACTGGTATCTTCTGTGATAACCAGAGTTGTGTGAAGCTGTCCGAGAACCCAGTGTTTCATGACAGGTCGAAACACATAGAGATCAAATATCACTATATCAGGGACATGGTGCAGAGAGGAGCTGTGAAGCTCCTATATGTTGCGACAGATGAGCAGATTACAGATGTGTTGACGAAGCCGCTAGCCAGAGTGAAGTTCGAGTACTTCAGAGAGAGGCTTGGCGTTCTTCAGATCGAGGACACTTCGAGGAAGAAGTGATGGACACATTTGCTGAAGCCATTCCAAGTGTGTTGGAAGGAGGATCCTTCACATGGCTGTGGATGTAAGCGCTGGATAATGGGCATCAGGATGATGTTCTGGTTTCTGCTTGGATATGATCAGTTGGATCATTTATGTATGTACGCATCATGTTGGATGCTGGATATGATCAGTTGGATCATTTATGTATGTACGCATCATGTTGGATGCTGGATATGATCAGTTGGATCATTTATGTATGTACGCATCATGTTGGATGCTGGATATGATCGGTTGGATCATGTGTATGTATTTTGTATGAACGCATCATGTTGGATGCTGTTGGATACATTGTGTGGATCATGTATCTTTGTATGATCAGGTAGATCATGGATGTTATTGGATACATTATGTGGATCATGTATCTTTGTATGATCAGGTAGATCATGGATGCTGTTGGATACATTGTGTGGATCATGTATCTTTGTATGATCAGGTAGATCATGGATGCTGATGGATACATTGTGTGGATCATGTATCTTTGTATGATCAGGTAGATCATGTATGTTGATGGGTACATTGTGTGGATCATGTATCTTTGTATGATCAGGTAGATCATGTATGATTGATGGATACATTGTGTGGATCATGTATCTATGTGTGCATCAGATGGATGCATTGTATGATCAGGATGATCGTGGATGACGAGCTTCTCCAGATGACATGCAGCAGGATGTTGCAGTGATGATGATCAGGCAGATCATGTATGTTGATGGATACATTGTGTGGATCATGTATCTTTGTATGATCAGGTAGATCATGTATGCTGATGGAAACATTGTGTGGATCATGTATCTATGTATACTTGGATGATCGTGGATGACGAGCTTCTCCAGATGACATGCAGCAGGATGTTGCAGTGATGATGATCAGGATGATCATGTGTACATCAGGATGATGTTTGATGAGTATCAGATGATACTTTATGGCCGTGGATCAGGTTGTGCAGGAAAGCATGTAATTTGTGCCCTGGGAGATTTGCAGATGGTCTTTCGAGGTTTTGCCTATGGCATGTAATTCGGTGCCCTGGGACATCTGGCAAATGCTCTTGCGAGGTTTTGCTTGGGAGGACATGTAATTTGTGCCCTAGGAGATCTGCAGATAGTCTTTCGAGGTTTTTCCTATGGCATGTAATTCGGTGCCCTGGGATATTTGGCAGATGCTCTTGCGAGGTTTTGTCTTATGGCATGTAATTTGCTCCTGGGAGATCTGGACAGGATGAAAAAGGCCTCAGATGCTTCAGCCAGGTTTTGCCATGACCACATGTAATTTGCTCCTGGGAGATCTGGACAGGATGAAAAAGGCCTCGGATGCTTCAGCCAGGTTTTGTGGTGAGATCACATGTAATGTGCTCCTGGGAGATCCGACAGGTAGAGCCGTGTGCTCGTAACATCCTGGGATGCTTTAGCCAGGTTTTGTGATGGGTCACATGTAATGTGCTCCTGGGAGATCCTACAGGTAGAGCTGTGTGCTCGTAACAGCCTGGGATGCTGCAGCCAGGTTTTGTGATGCACGTAATAAGTCCTGAGGATTCCACAGTATGGCCAGTGATGATGAAGACCTACAGGTGGTGGGCCTACATCCAGTATGAAAAAGGACTGGCTCTGTAGAACTTCCTATGACGAGTAGATTCAGAGATTGATTGAGATAGCAGCAGCAGTGACGATGATGATGACTCGATGACGATTATCTAGTGACGATGATCCAGAGAAGATGACTTGTGCTAGAAGAACTGTGCTGAGAAATACCTTCCTAGTTAAGAGGGAGTGTTGATGTATATGTAACTTCAGAATGTATTTCACATATATGTATATTGTATTCCTATAGAGATGGTATTATTCCTCTATAAGGAAGTGTCGTCATTTATATTGTAAGTGTCGTAACTTATACTTGATGGGTTATTAGACCACCTTATTTGGGGTCGGCCCTATATAAGTCATGTGGGTCAAAGGGTTATTAGACCACCCTATTGGGGGTCGGCCCACTCAGCATTATGTTATGTGGTAAAGTTCGAGCCGACATGAGTTAGGTAAAAAGGCAAGTCAAGTCAAGTATAAATAGAGTGCGGGAGGCACTCTATTTGCTCACTCACTTCTCACACATGCACTCAAGGAGGAGTGGCGCACTTATGGAGGAGGAGGATCTGCTGCTAGGTTATGGCTATCTCTCTTGGTTGGTTGTATCATTGCTCTATCTATCTCTGAGGAAGTTATTGGGGTTTTTCACCTTTATGGTTTTCCCCAAGTAAATTTTTGTGTCTCTTGTGTGCTTGCATTATTGTCTCCATGATTGATATGTTGTAGATATGCTGTACATGTTGTTCTCTCAGTTAAGATCCTAGATCATATTGAAGTAAATTCAGAAAATTTAACAGTAAGAAATAGTATGGCACACTAAGTGTAGATTTTCATAGAGAGGTGGGTCTTGCTAGATTATAAATTCAATGTACACCAAGAATGAATAGTTTTGTTGGCACCAATAGACTGCATATTGAGAAAAGAGGCTATGGAATCTGACAAGAAAAATACTCTCAGATTGATTATTTCATTCACCAAGCACTGCATTTATATAAAGTGTTTGTGACCTTTGGAATTCACATTCCAAATGGTCCGTTAGAGTCTCCAAGACTCTATGTCTTCCTAAACTGAAATTTTATTTATTTACAAATTCCCCTAGGATTCTAACATTCCCCCCCTTAATCCGAAGTGGTGTTTGTAATTCCGAGCATGGTTCTAAATATTTCAAACTTTTCTCGTCCAAGTGCTTTGGTGAATATATATGCAATTTGATCATTTGTGGAACAATGATGTAAATGGACTGTCTTGGCCTCTACATGATGTCGAATCAGATGATACTTTGTGTTGATATGTTTGGTTCGATCATGTAATCTAGGATTCTTGGCCAACTTGATTGTAGAAGTGTTTTCAATCAAAAGTGGAGTGGAGTCTTCTTGTTTCTCCTGCAAATATTCAAGTATCTTCCTGAGCCACACAATATATTGGGTTTCTTCTGCAGCAACTACATATTCTGCCTCTGTTGTCGAATCTATTGGAATTGATTGTTTGTGTGATCTCTAGGAGATAGATGTTGATCCAAGACTCATCGTGTATCCAGAAGTGGACACTCTTGTTTCTTTGTCAACATCGATGTCTAAATCAGAGTACCCAATAAGTTTGAATTCATCTACCTTGGAATATTTGAGTCCAAATTCTTGAGTCCCTTTCAAGTATCTTATAAATCTCTTTGTTGTAGACCAATGTCCTTCACAAGGTTTGTGCATAAATCGTGAAACAATGCTAACAACATAAGAAATATATGGTCAAGTGGTGGTAAGGTAGATAAGGCTTCCTACAAGCTGTCGGTACTTGGTTGCATCCTCAAGTTATTTTCCTTCACTTAATGTGAGCTTTAGCTTTTATTCCATTGGGGTTGAGAGTGGGTCGCAATCTGTCATGCCAAATCAATTCAATAGTTCTTCAATATAATTTTTCTAAGAAATAAAAATGCACTTAGGATGTTGAGTCACTCCAATTCCTAAGTAATAGTGAAGATGTCCCAGATCAGTCATTTCAAAGCCTTTATTTAATTCTTTATTTATGGATACTATATAGCTTTCATTGTTACCTGTCATCAAAAGATCATCCACATATACTACAAGAAACACAACAGATCTTCCAACTTTCTTTACAAATAGTGTTGCATCATCAAGACTGTAATGTTTGAAATTCAACTTTAGAAGATGCTCGGTTAGATTTTCATACCATGCTTGAGGTGCTTTTTTTAGGCCATACAAGGACTTGACAAGTTTGCATACCTTGTGTTCTTGTCCCTTCACAAAAAAACCTTCGGGTTGAGACATGAAGACATTTTCTTTCAAGTCTCCATTCAAGAATGTAGTCTTTACATCCATTTGATGAACTTTCTAACCATTTTGTGCAGCTAAGGAAAGTATAGTACGGATGGTGCCCCATTTTGCTGTGGGAGAGAATGTTTCTTCATAGTCAATTCCTTTTTTTTGTGCATAGACTCTTTCCATGAGCCTTGCTTTGTGTTTTTCAAGTGAGCCATCTCATTTGTATTTGTTCTTTTACACCCACTTGCTTCCAATTGGTTTGGTTCCAACTAGAGGATCAAACAGATTCCAAGTTCCATTCTTTATGAGTGCATCATACTCATTCTGCATGGCTTATTTCCATTCATCACGAGTAGCAGCCTCTTCAAAGGAAGTTGGTTCAAATTTAGAAAAAAAATTCAATTCACAATCAAATGAGACATCCATGTCATCACCTGAGTTGACTGCATTTCCTTCATCTTCTTGTCTAGTTGAGCTTCTTGTTAATGTCTTTCCTACTTCATCTGCATGGACACTTTCAAGTGTCTTTGTGGCCCATTTCAGAATCTTCCTTGATGGTCCAGGTTGATCAGTTGGTGGTCCATTATTCTCTTCTAGGTTCAATCTTCCAATCCTCTCGATTACATCATCCAGTTGAGTCTCTTGTTCAGTTGAAGTGGCGGGAACTTATTCTTCATCATTCTCTTCATGAGAGGTTGTTGTTGCTGCTTCAAATGGAAATTCCATGGATTGGTCCAAGATAGGGATCCCCCCTTCAATATGTGGAATTTCATTATCACATTCATAATATGTCTTTAGAGGAGAAAACCTCTCCAGACGATCAATTTGTCTTTCATAGACTTGTCATTTTTATTAGTTTCAATAAAAATGACATCTCTGGAAACAAAAAACTTCTTTTTTACCTCATCAGAAAGACAATATGCCTTGGAAGTTTTGAGTATCCCAAGAAAATGCATCTTCTGCTTCTTGCACCAATCTTGTTTCTTTGCTCCTTTAGTATTAAGGCATAGCAGGTGGAACAAAAAACTCTGAGATTCCTGACCGAAGGAAGGTGACCAAAACGCATTTCATGTGTAGTATTATCTTCAAGAACATGATATGGACTTCTACTTCTCAAGTATGTTGCGCATAGGACTGCATCACCCCAAAACATTAGCTTCACATTCTTGAAAAACATCAGTGAGCGTGTTGTATTCATTAAATTTCTATTCATCCTTTCTGCTACACCGTTTTGTTTGGGATTGTATGGAACTTAAGTTTGATGTGTGATTCCATGTTTGCAAAGATAGTCTTCAAATTCCTTAGATGTATATTCTTTACCATTATCAGATCTGAATGTTCCAATATGTCTTTGTGCTTGATTTTCTATCAATGCATGAAACTTATTGAAAGTTTGAAATACTTCAGATTTTGTCTTCAACAAGTACACCCAACACATTCTACTATAATCATCAAAAAATGTCATAATGTACCTATTACCATTTGTAGAAGGGATTGGCATGGGGCCACATAAGTCAGAATGAACAAGTTCTAGCTTTCTAAACGCTTTGAATTTTGACTCTAAAAATGGTTTCTTACTATGTTTTCCTAATATGCATGCATCACATTTGTTCCTTTGCTTAGGAATGGTGGCAAAACCATAGACACCATTTTTCTTAACAATATAATACTATTATAATTCAAATGACCAAATCGTGCATGTCGTAGTAAACTGGATGACATATTACCTTCTTCATGCTAAGAGATATAGGCAAAGTTTTGAACTCTTGCAGAAGAGCCTCTCAACTTTAACAATTGTCCATCTTCATAACCAGTCATGACGACCTTGTTGTTAGAGGATTTTCTTATCTCCACAATCCCATCAAACATGTGGATGGAATGGCCTTGTTTTCGAATATGCACTAAGGACAACAAGCTTCTCTACAACTTTGGAAGATAGAGAACATTTTTAAATATGAAATCAAGGAATCCGGGAAACTTAAGCCTGATTGAGCCAATTCCTTGTGGTTTGAAGCTATATTTATCTGCAAAGTATACTATGCAATTCGCAATGTCATTCAATTATTCAAAGCAATATTTTCTAAAAGTCATATGAGATTTTGCACCAGCATCAAGCAGCCAACAATCTTTGTAAGGTGAAAGAGAAGTCACTTCATTAATCCCAATATTACAATGTGCAACAATACAATGAGTAGAATCAGGGGTTTTACCACCCTCTTGGTTTTTGTTTTTATCTTCTTTATTTTGATTATGTCTACCTTTGATGGAGTTCCAAGATGCCCAGCACTGATCTGATTCATGTCCATTCTTTCTGCAGCGTGTGCACTTCAAATCTGATCTTTTACTAGAGTTGTTTCTTCCTCCTCTTCCTCTGAAATTTCTTCATCCTCTGCCTCTTTTGCTGCTATCTCCCTTGGAAGGGTCTTTAGGCTTGTTCTTTGCTTTCTGAGAAAAGCAAAGATATTCTATAGTACTCCCGCTTGTCTTCTTTCCAAAATATTTCTCTATGTCTGCAATATTTTCAACCATGATGTCAAAAGTGAGGTCTTTGAACTTGTCGCTTGCTTGCATGGATTCAAGGTAGTTTGAGTGAGTAGAATAAATATATTTTACAAATGTTGCAAGTGGGAGGTCTGGTTTCATACCAGAGACTTGAATCTTGTGCATGATTGCTCTTATTTTAGATGCAACTAGCATGGGGTAATTATCTTTTAATTCAAGACCGAATGGCTTTAACATCAATTGAATGACTTCCATTTCAAAGTGTGAATCATATAGATCTTTTAGAGTTTTTAAAGCTTCATAACATGTCTTTGCAAGAAGAATATGTTGGCTCACCTCTTCACTAACAGTGGCAGAAATCATGGCCAATGCTTTCTTGTATTTGGACTTCCAAATAGAAAGCTCTTTCTCTGATGTTGGAGGCTTTGGAGCTGAAGTGACTTCAGTTCCTTCATCATTGAGAGTGGTATTTCCTTCACAAATTCTCTCCCACAAGTCATTGTAGACATATGCAGCCTTGATCTTCCTCCACCATTCTGGAAATGTATCTTTGTTGGTGAGTGTAGCACCAACAACTGATGTTATTGAATACATCTTGAACCAACAACTTATACAACTCTTGAAAAAAATATAGGATGCAGGCTTAAAAAACATGCTCCTATCTTACAAATTACAAACTTAAATTTTGCAGATGTCAAAATAATTTTTCAGCTCTATTCTGCAACTTATTACATACAAATTCTTCCACACTCTTTATACAATATTTCTCACTCTCACGAGACACTTACAACTTTTCCTCTCACACCTCTTCAACTCTATATAAATAAAAAAATTACAATATGTTATTGTAACGAATACAGTACATTGTGATGGAATCACTTCGACAAAATTTCAATCTCAAACTTTGTAGAAGGAATGATGCTCAAAGCAACATAATCATAATCATATGCTCCAGAGGAAAGCTGGAAGCTCCAAGGTGTAGTATCCAACGCACAATGGAGAGAGGTCTTCACACAACTCAGTATCTGTTCAACATCACATCCATTGCAACAGATATAGCTCTTCGAACTCCAAGCACCACCAAAAAAGGACCACAACAATGGAAATATTCACGCATTCAACTATAGCCATCATCCTTAACATTTCTACAATTAGTACACAGATCTCCACACAACCATGTGAAATCATTGGTGGCTTATTTTCAACATAGGATCCTCCATACAATATCCATGCACTCGTATGCCCCATGCATAGTTCTGTAGTCTCCACCAAAGTTCCACAGTCCACGCAGAATTATCAAGGAGTCTCTGCAGCTTCCAATCGCAATGCCTCCCGTCACAACTCCAATACAATGGTAATAAGCAGTAAGTGAGCTTCAATCACTTGGACTTCAAGTCGTAGAAAAGAGTTCTTCACGGTACCATCTCACTCACGCAGAGAGGATGGGAGTCTCATTTGTTCAAGTCGCAACAACCACGAGATGGCACAGTGTGTTAGGAACCCATGTCTTTACTTTGTTAGTATATTGTTGTTGGACGCATATGCTTTGTAAGTCGTCCCATAGTATTTTTTGATCAATAGTTTGTGTTATTGTTGTTGGCGCATATGCTTTGTAAGTCGTCCGTAGTATTGTTGATCCTAGTTTGTAGTGGCCCATGGTTTTGACCCATAATATTGGCGCCTAGACTTAGTATATAAGTGTGTGTTGAGACCTATGAAGGCACCGTGAAGTTATTTGTATTGAGCTTGCTCATAGGAGGTTGCCCCCTCGAAGTGGCCTGTGATCAATATAAAAGTGATTCTGAGTTCTATCATTTCTGTTATTTCGCATATTCTTATTAATTAATTGTTGCGGGTGCTTCACATCTGGTATCAGAGCACTTTCTTGGGCTCGCTGGGTGAAATTTCTGCCAAATTTGTTTTTGCATTTGTTGCAGGTTTGAATTTGGGAATAATCCTTATCCTCTTAACTGTGGGAAGTACTTGGGTATAAGCCCTAAAACTCATATTGAGGAGTACCATAGGAACCTCGAAGTAGTTGGCCCATTGAGAGGACCTGCCAACGAAAAGGGCAACGACCCCTACCTGATTGACTAGTTTCCACCCGTGAGGTAAACCAAGAGCTGTCGTTTGTGGAAAAGCGATTATCATATTTACCTGAGCCGTGGAGTGAGGGGTACTGCCCCAATACGCAAGCCGTCAAACAGCATTGGTGGCCGAGTGAAACCCATGAACTCTTAGGAAGCCACACATACCTGGGGTCCATATCTATTTTGAGTTGAACTGTTGTCGATCACTGCTACGTCGTTTCAGATCCAGCTGTTCATATCCATTCTGAAATTCATTCCAAATCCAGTTGTTTTCAATCCATTCAGCAACATTTCAGCTCCCTCTATTTCCACTCACTTCTGGGCCGTTGCAGATTTATCTGTTTTAGATCCCTTCCGAGCCGTAGCCACTCCAATAGATCCCTTGTTTTCACTCTGTTTCCCTTGAAATTTTCAGGGAACCCCTGTCATCCCATTCTGCATATTTCATTCCTGAGGACCCTATCCCCACTTCCCCTTCCCAAAGCCCGAAATCCCACATTTGTCTATTTTTAGGGTTTGCCATAACTTCCTCGGATTTCACCCAATCACCTTCAAATTTTACCATAGAGTTCCTTTCTGAATTATGCTTCTTTGTCCCCCTCTGTCACATTTTCTCATTCTTTCACCCCGCTTCTGAAATCCTCATTTTTTGCTTCCCTGTCTATTCGACAGTGTCCAAAACCTAGTCAAACCCCAATTACCCTTCATATTTTTTCCCAAGTCCAAATTTTCCTTTACTGAAGCAGTTTCTGTTTTTGTTTTCCTACCCAGTCAACCAAAAAAAAAATCCTGGTTATGGTTGTCACTCGTGCAGGAGCAAAAACCATGAAAGAAGCACTTGCAGCCATCCAAGCCAAACTCCAGGATCTGGATGAAAAATTTCTCGGTCTCCATCTTGAACATTCAGCTATGAACAACAAACGGCAGTTCGAGTCTTCATCAGACAATGGGTTCTCTTCTTCCAGCAATTTCCGTGGTCCGAAGCTTGACTTTCCTCGCTTCAATGGTATTGATCCAACTGGATGGATCTATCGTGCAGAACAATATTTCAGTCTGCATAATACTTTTGATGTCAACAAAGTTCCGCTTACATCCTTTCATTTGGAACAGGAAGATCTTCAACGGTACCGTTGGTACATCAAGGCTCATGAAGAGCCAAAATGGCCAGACTTTTGCCAGCTCCTTTTGCAACGATTTGGTCCTAGTACTTTTGATGACTTCACAGGAGCCCTCACTAAACTTCGCCAAATTGGAACTGTGAGAGAGTATCAAACTGAATTTGAGAAACTAGCCAACCACATTGAAGGATTGTCTGATGACTTTTACCAGAGTTGTTTTATCAATGGTCTAAAAGATGCCATCTGCTCTGAGGTCAAAATGTTATGTCCCAACACAATGATGGAAGCCCTAGGGTTGGCTAAGTTGGCAGAAGACAAGATTGCAGCCCAACAACGCTTCAAGCCCACTTTTGTTCCCTTCCGAAATATGGGTTCTCAACGACCACCTATACTGCAGGCTCCTCGGCCAACTCCTATCAAGCATTTGTCGGAAACAGAGATGCAAACACGCAGAGAAAAGGGGCTTTGCTATAATTGTGATGAGAAATTCACTCGTGGACATAGATGTGTTCAGCAAAAGCTCTATCTCTTGAATGTGGATTCTCCGCCTGCCTCTGAAATTCGTGACGAAGATCCATAAACAATGGATGCTCAAGTCGACATTCAGGAACCGCCTATTGACCCTCCATCTCAGGATGACCAGCCAGAGATATTCTCCATGCTTTAGTTGGAATCACCACCCCCCAAATAATTCGGCTCAGGGGTTACTTCAAGAAGCTTCCTCTTACAATACTCATTGATTCTGGTAGCACTCATAATTTCATTGAACCTCGGATTGCCAAACAAGCTAATTGTTTTATCCATCCTTGCTCCAACTTTGAAGTCATGGTTTCTAATGGGGGCACCTTACCTTGCAAAGGGAAGTGTCGAAATGTGCGTATCTCTATGGGAGATTATACCTTGCGCTCTGACATGTTTGACTTGACCTTAGGCGGATGTGATGTGGTTTTGGGCGCTCAATGGCTATGCACACTTGGCCCTATCTTATGGGATTTTGCTGAACTTTGGATGCAGTTTTCCCTCAATGGGAAAAAAAAAACATTGACAGGATTACAACCAGGTTCTCTCAGCATCATTAGTTCACATTGCATGGAAAAATTCCTCAAGAAGAATTCACATGGTGTCATCGCTCAGATCCATTCCATTCATATGCAACCATCAGCAGTCTCCACTACTCCTTGGATCTACAACAAATTCTGGATCGATATACAGGTGTCTTTGCTGAACCAGTGGGATTGCCACCTTCAAGGCTAGAAGACCATCGTATTCATCTCCTTCCTGGCAGCATTCCTCCCAACAATAGGCCCTATCGCTACCCATTTCACCAAAAAATGGAGATTGAAATGCTCATTCGGGACTTATTGAAGCAAGGTATTATTCGCCCAAGCACTAGTTCCTTTTCTTCTCCAGTTCTTCTTGTCCGCAAAAAAGATGGGTCATGGCGCCTCTGAATTGACTTCTGAGCACTTAATCACCTCACCATCAAGGATAAGTTTCCAATTCCTGTTGTTGATGAGCTTCATGGGGCTCACTTTTTCTCCAAGTTGGATCTTCGTTTTGGGTATCATCAAATTCGGGTTCATGAGGATGATATCCCTAAAACAGATTTCTGCACACATGATGGCCATTATGATTTTTTGGTCATGCCCTTTGGCCTCACTAATGCTCCTTCCACATTCCAGGCCTTAATGAATAAAATATTTCGACCCTACTTGCGGAAATTCATTCTGGTATTCTTTGATGATATCCTCGTCTACAGTAAAACATGGGATGAACATCTCCAGCATCTGGATCTTGTCATGCAACTTTTCTCTGACCATCATCTCCACGCCAAGCAGTCTAAATCTTGGGCACATTATCTCAGCACAAGGGGTTCGTGTGGATCCTGCCAAAATCGATGCCATGAACAATTGGCCGCATCCTCAGACGCTCAAGAGCCTTCGTGGTTTTTTGGGGTTGACTGGATACTACCGCAAGTTTGTCAAGGATTATGGGAAGATTGCAACTCCATTAACTGCTCTATTGAAAAAGGATGCTTTTACATGGACACATGATGCTCAGTGTGCATTTGGCAAACTAAAACAAGCTATGTGTACTACACCTGTTCTATCTATGCCCGGTTTTTCCAAGCCCTTCATTATTGAGAGTGATGTTTGCGGCAATGGACTTGGTGCTGTTCTCCTTCAAGATGAACACCCCATTGCGTTCACCAACAAAGCCCTTTCAGGTAAGAATTTAGCTACCTCTACCTATGAGAAGGAAATGATGGCTATTTTGCATGCAGTATAGAAGTGGCGACCATACCTATTAGGGAATCATTTCTGCATCAAGACTGATCACCAGAGTCTGAAATATTTCTTGGAACAGCATGTCTCCTCCCCAGCACAACAGAAATGGGTTAGCAAAATCATGGGTTATGACTATGAGATCACTTACAAGAAGGGTAAAGACAATATTGTGGCAGATGCTCTTTCTCGCACATTTGATGCCCAAGGTTCTCTTTCAGCTATTTCTATGCCTGTTCCAAATTGGTTGCAATCTGTTCAACAGGGTTATGTCAATGACTCTTCCTTATCTCAAATCATCCAACGCTTGACCCACAACCCTTCTGTTGTACCACATTACTCTTGGGATGGTGCTTCTCTGAGATACAAGGGTCGTTTTGTGCTTCCCCAGAGCATAGATCTTCAATAGGTTGTCTTCTATGAACTCCATGCTTCTCCATCGGCAGGGCACTCTGGGTTCCTCAAAACGTATGAACGAGCACGGCGTAACTTCTTTTGGTAGGGCATGAAAAGGACAATTCAACAGATGGTGGCTGAATGTGATACCTGCCAGCGCAATAAGGGTGAAACAACACTCCTTCCAGGATTGCTCGAACCCTTGCCCATACCTACATGGATTTGGATAGATATTTATATGGATTTCATTGAATGGCTCCCTAAATCTGGTGGGAAGACAGTGATTCTCATTGTGGTTGATCGCCTCTTCAAATATATTCATTTTTGTGCTCTTAGCCATGCCTATACAGTGTCCTCAGTCACTCAAATTTTCCTGGACCAGATCTTTCGTCTTCATGGCATCCCTTCTTCCATTGTCTCGGATCGTGATGCGACTTTCACCAGTCATTTTTGGACAGAACTATTTCACCACACTGGCACCAAACTGAAGATGAGTGCAGGGTATCACCCACAAACAGATGGTCAGACTGAAATTATCAATAAATGCTTGGAAACTTATCTTCGTTGCTTCACCTCTGAACAACAACATTAGTGGGCAAAGTGGCTCCCTCTCGCTGAATGGTGATACAATACCTCTTACCACATTGCCTCTAAAATGACCCCATATGAAGCAGTCTATGGTCAGGAACCTCCAGTTCTTCTTCCATACACCCCCAATAGTTCACCAGTTCAGGAAGTTGACACGGTCCTTCGAAACCGCGATCAGATTCTTCGCATTTTGTGGGACAATCTTCACATGGCAAGAAATCGCATGAAGCAACAAGCTGATCAGCACCATTCTGAGCGCACTTTTCAAGTAGGCGATATGGTTTTTCTTCGTCTCCAGCCGTACAAGCAATCCTCCCTGAAACTCAAAGGGAATCATAAGCTCGCTCCAAAGTTCTATGGGCCATATCAGATTCTTCAGAAGATTGGGTCTGTTGCTTATAAATTGGAACTTCCTCCTTCTTCCCGCATTCATTTAGTCTTTCATGTCTCTTGTCTGAAGAAAGTTCTTGGCACCAACATCAGTGGACAAACGATTTTACCTGAACTGAATAATGAAGGATCCATCCTTTTGGAGCCGGAGGCCATCCTCAATCGGCGCACTCATCAGCTTCGCTCTCGCTCTATCACAGAGGTCTTAATTCAGTGGCACGGCATGCAACCAGAGGATGCTACATGGGCACCACTCCTTCAGATTCAACAACAATTTCCACATCTAAAGCTTTGAGGACAAAGATTTTTTTTAAGGGGGAGGGGATGTTAGGAACCCATGTCTTTACTTTGTTAGTATATTGTTGTTGGACGCATATGCTTTGTAAGTCGTCCTGTAGTATTTGTTGATCAATAGTTTGTGTTATTGTTGTTGGTGCATATGCTTTGTAAGTCGCCCGCAGTATTGTTGATCCATAGTTTGTAGTGGCCCATGGTTTTGACCCATAATATTGGCGCCTAGGCTTAGTATATAAGTGTGTGTTGAGACCTATGAAGGCACCATGAAGTTATTTGTATTGAGCTTGCTCATAGGAGGTTTCCCCCTCGAAGTGGCCTGTGATCAATATAAAAGTGATTCTGAGTTCTGTCATTTCTGTTATTTCGCATATTCTTATTAATTAATTGTTGCAAGTGCTTCACACAATGCTACAGCTCGAGTCTCCACGATGGGTGGTCGAGCTCGCAATAGCATAAAGGATGTAGAGAGCCATGCTAATGGATAGAGATCCCATGCACTTTTAATCTCCTTTCAAAATGAGAAATTGGTGGATAGACAGTTGAGATAGCAATGGAGAAATGGATAGAAAATGTTGTAATGTGCAACAGTATGAAAAAAATGGAAAATCGATGCCAAATATGACCGTAGTAGAGTAGGAAAGGTCGCCTGACAGAATATGAGGTTGATAAGGGCTCGGATGAGGAGAAACGTTTGAAAGAGGAATATTGCAGAGAACACAGATATGCATGCAGCAGAAATTATGGAAGAGCAGGTCTGAGCTCTGAGGAAGAACGTAGTGCCAAAATTGGCAATCTGACCAGCATAGTAATGGCAGGAGTTATGGCAGAGCAGGTATGGATCTGATACTAATTGATAGGAAAATAACTTCCATATTGATTATTTCATTCACCAAGCATTGCATTTATACAAATTGTTTGTGACCTTTGGCATTCATATTCCAAATGGTCCATTAGAGTCTCCAAGACTCTACGTCTTTCTAAACTAAATTTTTATTTATTTACAAATTCCCCTAGGATTCTAACAAGATCAAAGAAATGTTGAAGTAGAGATGTTGATTGCAAATCATCCCCTAATTTCTAATTCTAACTGAATGGTAGATTGCTCCCGAAGACATCCCATGTTGCTAAACTCAATATCACTATACCTATGAATTCTTGATGTGGTGTAAGAGATATTGTGAGTCTTTATGGTGACTATGTGGAAAAATGATAAAGAATTCTTTGATAAGATGTCTAGTAGTAATATGAAATTCACTACTAAATAATATGGAAGTGTTTACATGTAGCACTTGCGTCTTGATTTATGAAAGTTATTAGGGGAAGAAAATAAGCTGGAAGGAACATTCCTTCGAGTTGAGAAAGAAATTTCCCATTTGCTACAACATGTTTATGTTAAGGATAGATGAATGTGGACATATAGGTGAAAAGGTTATGTTGGACCATAAGTGTTGTAAATGTGCATAGAGTGGGGCCTCCATGTGAGAGTGATCAACCCAAAAATGAAATGAAAATACGAAGTGTGCCATGTTAGAAATAAATAAGGCTATTGATCTAGACAAGTGAAGAAGACAACATTGCCCCTATGTGAAATGATAGGTTGTTCCTCCCATAAAGTGTCATTGATACCTATAATGTCTTCCTAAGGATAAACCATGTGTAATGGACAATATGCATCTCATGTCGAGTTGTGTAACATAACTAGCTTGTGATGATAAGTCTCAATGTTGTATTGGGGATTTAGAAAGAATGGTAGTATTGTTGTTGAAATGTTTGGAGTGATGAAATATTGGAAGACATGGATTGAAAAGAGATTCAGTTTGTACTACTTGATAGGAAACAATGGTTGAAGTAGTCGTTTTATTCATTGTGTGTTAGTGGTGCTTAATCCCTTTAATTGGAACAAGAGACTTGTGTAATGGATATATGCTAGATATTTCATTGTTGTATTAGCTAAGTGCATGATGGGAAGGCATGGAGAGTCGAGATATAAAGAGGATTCCAACATAGTCTCGATATGGGTATAGGAGAGTCCATGTGTGTAGATATTGTTGGGTGTGTGGAAATGAAAGACAAAGGATGAGCTATGATAGGTTGGGAGGGTTGAATATTTCTAATGATATGAATAAAGTGAGGTTTTGATGGGGTAGAAGGATGAATATAAGATTGTATACTCTAGTGGAGGGTTTGGAAGAGGTATGGTGTGACTGGATGGGGTAGTTCTATGTGAGGTACCACTAATATGGAAAGGAATTTGTGTAGGATAACATGGTGGGTTATAGTAGGATGAGGAAGAGGGATGGGAATTGAGTGTTGAGGCCTCAATATCCCCCAAGTTCACCAATTTGGGGGACCCCCTTTAAATTTCAAATTCATTCCTTCTTGATTTTATATGCTTTCTTCAACCCTATTCTTTCGGGCTTAATTAACAATTTCTTGTTGATGACTAGATTGATCTTACCAAATGCGTGCTTGAGTTTTTTGTTTCATATTGATCAGTGGCACTTGCATTATCAAGTTAGCTTGCATCAAATATTCACTTCGTTTTCATTTGTCGCACATAGCACAAGGGGGTACAACCTGATAAGGTGTGGTGGTTGGAGTGGATATAGCTAGCCTAGGAGTATTGGTGCTCCCATCTTTCTTTTTCTTGACCCCAACTACCACTTAGCCTTTTTTAGTCTTATTATGAGGGATGGAATCCTTAGGCAACTCCGATGTTGATGGTGAGGGAACATTGGTACATTTCACAAGAGTTAAGAATAGATGGGAAGACGAGATTGGGGATGAGGGTGGATTGGGTGGATTAAGGTACCAAACAATAATACCCAAGGCAGAATCCAAGGGATTAAACGTGGCGATAACAAGGGTCCAACCACACTAGGTGGAGGAAAAAGAAAAGGAACTTGTGTAATGGGTGATCCTAAACATGTAATCCCTCTTAAGGATGGCCAAGATGATGATGAATCAATGGGTTTATTTTAAAATTGGAAAGATAGGCTTAGTTGGGTTTATTTTAAGATTGGAAAGATAGGCTCACCTAAACTAATGTTACACATAAGTGACCTTCCTAATGATGAAATTTGTGTTTGAAAACTAAGATATGTCCCAATCAATGTGGAGCCTTTAAAGACACTAGGACCTACTTTAGTAAACAAGGTCATGGATTGACTACTATTAAGCGTAGGCAAGACATTATTCAAATTTAATTATGGTTTGGGAACATAATATGTAAGTTCATCCAATGCCATAACATTTCCATAATGTGCAAACATCGTGAGGAATCCATCTTCATAAAAGATATATAATATAACCTTGAAGAATATTGTACTCAATTTGGGCATCTGCAAATTCAATATCTATCATGACCATCTTATCAGCTAGATCGATAGGGACATTCTGTAAAATTCCTTCATCGTGTTGGGAAGGATACCAATATTAAACCCATACTATGATTGTTGATGGAACTAGCTCAGGAGAACAAAAATTCCTCCACACATGAGTGCACATGGATGCACATGGATGCACATGGATGCATCATCATTAGTGATGCAATGGTGAACAAAAAGATTTTTTATTGTAACCAAAATATGAAATGAAACTAATGAAGGAAGTCAAGACCTTGCTTTGTTTAAGTCAAAAGTAATTACCCTAACATATGAAAGATTATTATCACCCAAAATTGATGTTAAGGACTTCTGATGTGATGGATAATTTTGAAGAACTCATAGTGTAGACATGGTAATGGGGGATTGGGCCAAATCATCATCACATGTGGGTTATGAGGAATGTGATCTGAAGATACCTTGATACTTTAGGAGTAGGGTCAACCCTAGGTAATGAGATATGCAATGGACCACTATTTGAGGTTGGGACATCATACCATTTGGGTTGTTGGAGTTTAGGGGGCATTCCATGCTATGAATTGTGAATCTAAAGATTAATATCTATTGATTTTGTGTAAATTGTTTGGAAATAAGGATCTACAAGTGAAGTAGATCTAGATGGTTGATTTGATGGTAGAGTGTGTTGATTGGTAGTTAATAACCCTTATGGTGGAAAGGAGTTTTACAATACTAGCAACTAGGAAGTAGGAAGACGAATAGGCTAAGAGCCACATCCCCACTATGTGGGGTTATTGTTAACATTAGAACCTACTTCTTGCAAGTGATGCACCTTAGATAAATGAAGGAAACAATAACTGTAATGATCATAGTTGTTGAAAATTGTGTACGGGTGATTAGTGCTAAGCTATCTATTCTTCTCTTTCTTGGGTGGATTGTTGGGATGTTGGTTTTGATTTCTAGGATTAGGGTTTCCCCCAACATTAGTAGGTTGATTGGGTATGTTGGCCCTAGCCCCTAGTTTTTGGTTTGATTCCCTGTTATGAGAATTTTTGGTGTTGACCACATTTTATTAGGAAAAATATTGGCCTTGTTAGGAAGAAGCAAGTTGAACTAGCTTGATCTAAGATTGAGTAAACATGGCTAAAGAGTTGGAGGTCCTAGCAACAAGCTAAGAAAAGGATAATATGGGTTCGTATGAGGTGGGGCATAATAAAGCATGGATACATCATTACATGAAGGGGCTTGGACATAAGGATTACATGAGACCCAAAATAGGATATGCCCACACCTGATTGAGATGAAGAGTATGACATATCATATGGGGCATTTAGATGACTACTGGACATTGATGGGCATCCACAAGAATTTTTTTTATAGGATTTACTAACTCCACCATAATGGTTACCATACATGGTAGTACCAATGGAATATTTCACTTGACCAGATTGATTGAAGGCTTAGGAAATAGAGCCTATAACACTATCAACTACATCGGATACCCCCTACATACTATGTTCAATGGAGCACGTATGGGGATCATTAAGGATAACAATGTATAAATACTATATTGGACATAAATAAGGTCAAACTACTAATTCATAAAAATGGGTTCTTATTTTTACTTAGGCATAGTGGTAGCCACATCTTTGGCAATGGAAATAAGAAGGGATTCAAGAACCAATACGTGAGGATTGGATCTTGGAGACCAATATTACATATAAAAAAATGTCTCCTATGCCACTCATGGATTTGGGAAGTGATATGGGTAGTTGTAGTTTGACAATAACAAGTGAGGATCTCGACTCCTTCATTATGATAGACTAGCAATTGGAAAAAATAAGGAATTCCTTAGCTATAAACTCAAACTAAGGTTGAAAATCAATTGGATTACCAATTAATCATTTTGTCATGACTCTAAGGAGGTTGCATTGAAGTAACCTAAGCCTACTAGAATCATCTGTGATATTGTTGGATGAAAACCATAGATGAAAATACATAATTGGTTGGATGTATCTTCTCTTGTATTTCCTTCACACTTGGGAATATCATAATAAATATTGGTTGGAATAGCAGGCCAAGTGAGAATGTGCTTGATAGGATCATTAGTAATATTAGTCAAAATTGGGAGATTTAAACTGGCCATATATGGAAGATACAAGTTTTGGTTGGTGTTAAACATTGTGGATGGTGGAATAGTGGATGATGTTGACACAATCAAGTTCGTTGCGGATAATTTACTTGAATTTCATATTGATACAAATGATTTTGATGTGGATAGACCCAAAGAAGGCATTAGAACATGATGTTCCAAAGAGAGAGAAAGAATAGGAATCCCTCCTGATAATGGGGGGATGCCTTCAATCCTAAGAGAATTCCTAGGGAATGAATGGTTTGTTAGGATTCCTAACTATAGAATATCCCTAAAAGGGAGATGATAGGTCACAAGATAAGTGTAATGAAAAAAAAATATAATTCAAGCTAAATATGTCTAAACTGAAACTATGTGCTCATGTGGTGCTACAAATGTTTTACCCGTGAGTTTCAAAAAATCACAAAAAAATTAAATCTCTAGTCTTCATCCTATTAAAATAAAAATTCTTATCCGGAGGATCTATTGATATAATCCGATCATGTATAAATATAGGGCCTTCCAATCACTCTCAATAAATGGTAATGAAGTCCATTGAAGGAGCAAGTAATGGTATGAAATAAATAGTTATAGTCAAGGGAACTAGGGGCAATTCTCAACAACCAAAAAATATTTATCTCAAGTGCTCCCTCATTTAAAAGAGGTACCTTGGGTGGGATCCTAATGAATGATAGCTTAGCTACCTCTTCATAGACATGTCCAAGGGGTTTCTAGATTTGAACGATCAAGGGTGTGTGTGACTCTATCAAACTTCCAATCCTCGATCTAAGCATTTACACTCAAAAGAGAGTTTTCCATTTGAACAAAGGGTTGTGGCAATGTTTATTAATGTGAGTGAGTGCAGTGAATTTTTTGTATGCCTATCTGTACACTCTTAACATAACTAAAATTTATTTTTGTCTTTCAAATGAAAAATTTTGTTGGTAGCTGAGCTGTTAATTTTAAAGGTTGAGCTTGGCATCATGAACCAAGCATATACTTTAGGTGTGAAGTATGTGCATAAGTGATGCAACCTACTTATAAATAAAGTGCTAGAAATTAAATGTGAATTGATAAAAATAAAATCCCAATGAATTGCAATTAAGGAAACTAAAATGCAATTGACAAATACTAAAATTAATGAATTTTGTCTTTATCAAAATTTCTTTAACATTGCAAGAAATTAAAATGTAACAAACAACACACTAAAGTTTCAAATTAATGTTAAAGTGAAACAAGCCAAGCAAGAAAAGGAAACACTAAAAGTGGAAAGTACTAGAAACGAAAGGATTTCTCTCCAAACCTACAATCTCCTCTTAAAAAACTTAGCAGGATTTCTCTCCAAACCTACAATCCCCTCTTAAAAAACTTAGGAAAACAACAATAGGCAATTAGAAATTTCATGGGAAAGGGGAGAAGTGTGTAAAATTTTTGAACAAAATCATAAAACTAGAAAATTTGCAAAGATTGTATGATGATGCAAAAAATTGGTGAATAGTTGTACATATAAATTTTAATGGAAAAATTGCATGGACTTTGCAAAAAAGGGACAAAATGTGTGCAAGGGATGATTCTAAAAAAAACTATGGCTTTACTCAGGAATGACAATTTTCAAGTGAACCAAAATTTTGTCTCCTTGTGTGCTCAAGCACCAAATCTTGATAATTGGAAGTGACAAGTTCCTTATGTGAATGGAAAATGGTAGGAACTAGCTAGCAGGGAAAATTTTAAGGATCCATACTTATTTAAAAGTGTATAAACCTTGACGAATCTTACCACTTCCTAAAATGTCAACTATAAAATATTTGGTGATATTTTTCTAAAGATATTTCAATTTGTAAGGATTTTATATAGTTTATATAATAATTTGGCGATTTTTAGAGTGAATTTTTTGACCCATCAAAATTGGGTGAAAGAGGGCTTCAAAAAATGCAAATTGACGAATCGGTTTTTGGAAAAAAACATGGAAAAATAGCCCATGGGCTAAATTTCGCCCCTAAAATTTTCCTTGCTAGCTAGAAGGAAATAAACTCTCATTGGAAAAGAAAGAATAATGGTTCAAATCTCTCCAATGAAATTTTTACAGCATAACCTTGCTCTTTTGTTCTCTATATAAAATGCAAACCATGACCTTTATTTATAGTTGAATAATGAAACCCTCCTTTGGATGTAGTTTCAATATGAACTCCCTTAATATAATAATGAGAATTCATAATTTTGGTAGACATTGTGGAAGTTAAATCAACAATGTTAATGAATAAAGGGTTTGAACAAGGTCCACATGTATCCACTATACTGCTTAAACCGGCACATGCTCATTTATGAGCACAAATGAGTTGTTTTTACATTGAAGAAGAGTCATGTAGAAATAGAGAGATTTTTAGTGCAAAGTATGTAGAGAATCGAGGGAAATTTACATTCCTTAAGAAATGGTCAATTGATTGTTTGACTTGGCTAAGATAATATCCATAAGGTCATATGATGATAGAATCCGGTGCATAACATGGATTACAATCGCAATAGTGATGTATATGGTAAAAACTACTCAAATTGTACGAGTGAGAAAAATATGCTAATAACATTGAGCATAAGCATCATTGAAAAACAAAGAGAAATTTACAATGCTTCTCCCATTAATAGTAACACCAAGCCTTTATAAAATATTAGAAAAGTTATTTGAATGGGGAAAAAGATGATGAATGGAATGTTAGAAGTCTAAGTTCTAGTGGATTATTATTTTTTGAACAAGATGATATTATTAAGCAGTTAAAAAAGTCGAGGAAATGGTGAATATAAAACAAAATTGGGCTATAAGGAAAAAATGGAAAAAGAAATGGAGGGGAAAAATCCTAGTAGTGGTCAATTTTATTGAAATTAGAAAGTCCAATGAAAGTTAAAATGTTCTTATGGTTATCCCTAGACAACACAATCCTAACTTGGGATAATTGCCATAAAAGAAATATGCATGGCCTCGAAAATGCATTATGTGAAAAAATAATGAGGAATCTGTGGACCACCTATTTGTCAATTGTCCTATTACTAGAGAAGTATGGAAATGGATATTGCAAATTACTAGTAAAAAAAATAGATGGGAGTAGAGGTCCTCGATATACTATTTTCATTCGTGGATAATAGACAAAGTTGTGATAGCTCATAGGGCTCTTCCTTGTTTCGGGATTTGAGGGGTGTTTCTATATCGAAACAAAATGGTTTTCCAAAGTTAGAATTAAATCCTTCTGAGGTTTCCCATAAAATAAGAAGTGCTAGTTTTGGAAACTAGACTTCTTCTAAAGAGAAACCAACAAGAAATTTAAAAGAGCCTGATATTTTGAATAGGCTTGGGGTTTCTTGGATGGTGCTTGTCAGGTAGTCCTCGGTCTATGTGGTGCTAGTGATATTTTATTGTTGAATCAACAACATCACTTTAAGATAAAATTTGCAACGGGCCTAGGTACAAAGAACAAAGTTGAACCATTTTCTATGTGGATTCTATTAAATCTAGCAACAAATAAAGGAGTAAAAAAATTGCAAGTGTTTGGTGACTTGAAATTAATGGTGGATTGTTCTAATTTGAAATGTAGAATCAATAATATACCACTTGAGCCTCTTTATGTTGTAGTTCCTACATGTCAATGAGAGTTATGGAGCTCTTTCTTTCTCTCATATCTATGGAGAGTTCAATACTATGGATGATTGAATTTCGAAGGAGGATTTGTTGTTGTAGGAAAGAACCCATAATGGAAAAGAGTTTAGAGAAGGGAATCAAGCTATTTCCATGGTAAATATGTTGCTCTAATGTAGTTTTTCTCTCTTTTTTGGACATTTGATGTAATGAAGTTAATCACTATAGACCAAGGGTTGTATGAAGACAATTTGTTTTCTAAAGGTTGCAAAGAGGGAATCTATGATGTCAAGGAAGTCATAGATTAGATAAATAGGAAATCTAAGGGACAATTTTTTTAAACTATTATTTCTTGTAGGTTAAAAATGTAGTAAAATATTATGATTTCACCTCAAAATATTGAATATAGTTTTTTTCCTAGGAAAAATTTATTAGAAAGCTTGAAGGAGGTAATTTTTTTTTTTCAAACAAGAAAAAAAAAATACTTGATATTCATAAATGAATCAAAGTATACAAAATTGTCAAACTATCAAAAATACAGATTGTCTGGGACTGGCTATAAAATATATAAACATATATCATATATCTGCAAACTCCATACTATGTACACATGTACCAAAACAGAGACAAAAAAACCAATAACTATAAATATACATATCTGATATGTATGAAGGCTAAATGCCATAAAAAATATGAATGGTCTTCCTAGAAACGAAGAAACCCTAAGCAAACTCATCCATATATATATATATATATATATATATAGATAGATAGATATAGATATAGATATAGATATAGATATAGATATAGATATAGTAGCCTTCGGGCACTCCAAATCCCTTTTTGAAAAAATATATGCTTGCTTGTTAAAACATCTATAAACATCTATGAAGGAGATCTCATCGAAATTGTTCTACAAAACTCTGATTTCGCTCATCCACCCCACCAAAAATGGAACCCGAAGATTACACCTTTCATTTTCCTAGTCAATAATGATCCTCGAGTCACCTACCACCTACAAAGTAGTAATATGTATGTCACAAGCAACGTATAGAAGAGCCCACATGCTAATATGTATACCCTCATGTTTGAACAATTGCCACAACCCATTCAAAATCTGATAATGTGACCATTCCTAACAAATAGAACACCCCCACCACCATTCTTCCCTCTAACCAATTGTGAAGCTCCATCAAAAAACAAAGTGGAATAACATCAATAAATTTTGGAAATTCAATATATTTGAATCTATCAGCTTTCGTGGACACATACCACTCCTTATAAGACCCAATAATGGAGACAACCACCTGAAAAGGAGAAAGGAGGGCATCTTCAAATATAACCTTATTTCTATGAATCCAAATATACCATGAAACAAAACATCATAGGGATTTGTGGAGAGGAATTGCTCTTCTCTAAGCATTGAAACTAAAATTCATTGAATGAGTAATCCTATTACTGGTGATTACCAAAATATTTTTGAACTCTGACCACTCAAACTTTGAGAAATCGCAAAATTAAGAAGATGTGAAATGGTCTCATTGTCATTTTTACAAAGTGGGCAAATTCCTGGCCCAACACCACTTTTCTTCTGAAAATTTTCCCAAGGGAGAAATTTACTTTCCATTGCTAGCCATGAGAACAACAAAATATTAAGAGGACATTTCCAATTCCATAAACAATAGTGAAACCACTTGTCACTAGTGTAAAGGAGATGAAAGGATAACATCATAGGTAGATTTAGCATTTATCTCATCTATATTTTCATTCAAAGACCAAAACAGAGAGTCCTTCGACTCACTGAGGAGAATACTGCATCTATGCAAACCAAATAAGTATCGAGTCCATTTTTCCCTCAAATCCCAATTCAAACCCAACTCATCAACACTAATCCACCTTTTCCCCATGGCACCACCTCTAGAATATTGGTGGATATACCTAATGCCACCAGCCTTGAGAAATTCCACGAGTGGGAGGGACAGTTTATAAAACTCGGCCCCACCTATGAAGGGATTGAGACCACAAAGAATATTTTTCCCATCACCAATCTTATAGAAAATCCAATCACCAACCACAAGAAAGGATATAGAAATATTATTCTAGATATTAGGAACATTCCATCTCGAGGTCCTACTAGCCCTACACTAGTCCTCCACCGACCAAGAATTTAAATAATTTCCCCTGATCACATCACTCCAGAGCTCACCATGAAACAAACATCTCTGCAATCTCTTAGCAGCCATAACTTCTCTAACTGAACAATATTCTTAACTTCCCATCCCCCCATATGCTTTGGGGAAGCAATTCTCTCCCATCTCACCAGATGATAAGTTTTCTTCTTCTTTGTTCCAGACCATAGAAAGGAGAAGCATTTTTGTCTAATTTTGTGCAATATAGACTTCGGGAATTTTTCCAGAGACAACCAATAAACAAGAATATTTTCTAACATTGGTTTTGCTAGGATATGCCTGCCACCTAAAGAAAACCCCATGTAAGTCCATTTTTCCAGCTTCTTATCAAATTTCTTCAACTACCAGAGCCAATCCTTCTTGGTGTAATGATTTGGTTTGATGAAATATCCCAAATATCTACCTCACTCATTTAGAGGGGACATTTTAAAGGGAAGAATGTTTAATATTTGGGCTTTAGTTCCTTCATCCAAACCATTCGCCAAGAAGGATGATTTAGTTACACTAATAAACATAACCGAAGCTTCACAGAAAAGATAAAAAAAATCCTTGAAAACAAACCATTCAATCACCGAGCCTTTCCCAAAAAGAATAACATCATCCACAAAAAGGAGATGAGTGATTTTGATACAATCGGTAATTTTTACACCACTAATTATGTCCTCCAATTTTGCTTTATGAATGAGCAAGATCAGACCTTCCACAACCAATATGAATAACAGAGGGGATAAGGGGCAACCTTGTCTAAGGCCCCTAGAGTAGGTCAAGAAAGTAGTAAGGGCACCATTTAGTGGTACAACCAAATTTACCAAAGAAACACAGGCCATGATCCGATTTGTAACCTCTAGAGAAAGACCAATTTGAAGCAGTACCAAAAGAAGGAAAGTCCAGTGAGGTAATATAGCAAAACAAGGAATGTAGGATTTTAAGAATGACAAATAAGGTTTAGGTAATATAGAAAAACAAGGAATGTAGGATTTTAAGAATGGCAAATAAGGTTTGATAAGGGATTTAATTTATGCCTTATCATAATGGAGAATATAACACTTTATTCCATATTTTTAATATAACTTTTAGGAAATGTATAGCTTAGCATGTGGCTCATACATGTCACTTTCAAAATATGTGGTTTGCAATCTTCCCCTTTACGAAGTGAGTTCCACCATAACATAAAATAAGAATCTTCCAGTATGCACCGATCTCCTTAAGTCTCTCATTGTGGTCGTCTTGAGGCTCTCTGGGACAGTTGTACTGTTTATAAAGAATTGAGCCCTAGATTGCACAAGGTTATTCGATTGCTTCTTGCATAATTATTCAAATAAGAGAAATCTAGATCAAGACTTGGTGGGATAATACCATAATTATGTGTTTCACCTACACAAATCTAGGTTAACACCTTATTGAAGTGTGTTTTATATATAGATTGATACCTGATTGAAATGTGTGTTTAATATATCGCGGTAGATGAGGAGGTAGGGGTGGAGTATATGGAGGGAATCCCATCCAATATAGATGATTCCATTTCAAGAATGGAAGATGATGAAATGCATCGAAGTATTAAGGAACGCGGGATGGAAACTACCCTTGATATGTACTAGATATTGAGGAGGATTTTGGGTAAAGTGATGTTGGAGTGTGTTAGCTTTGGGGACCTAGTTCTGGAGATAGTCAGGAATTCCAAAGAAGACATGATGCGCAATGTGGTGGACATGGAGGGAGTTATGGGGTTGTCCAAAGCCTCTTTCACGTCTTCTTCGGCATGCAACTCGCCTCCTCCAGTGGATAAACAACATCCCTCTCCAACCGGCAAGGAAGAGATTTAGGAGGAGCCGGTACCTCTAGTGGTCGACCCAACTCAGTAATTGTCTCTCTTTGCTTTGTTGTTTTGTGGAGTTCTATCAGTATGTTTTGTGCTAGATTTGTAATGGCCTCGAGCTGAAATTTAGTTTTGGTTTGGTTGTCTTACCGGGTAACAATGTATGGCAGGAAGGATAGTTTGTATTATATTGGATTTTTGCTAGGGTTGGGAAGGGTTTGTAATGGCTATATGCTTGGGATGGGGTACTTTAAGATGGTTTAGCGGTTATTAAGGACGTGGGATAGTGGTATGGTTGTTATAATGATTCTAGGAGATGGTGGGATAATTTGGTTTGTGCTTTGGGAAGACCTTTTTGGTAAAAGTATGTACATATTTTTCTTCTTTCAGTAATAGAATGTTCCTCTCTTATACACACAAAAAACGTCATCAAAATTTGATGTTCTATTGTGAACATTATTAAAGTTTTTTATGGAGAAATTCGATCGCCACATGCATTAAGAGGTTCATACACATTGCCAGAACCAAAGGGTGCAGCGTGCATTTATATAACGAGATGCATCACATATAGTTAACCACATTGAGTGCTTCCTACAACAAATTGAGAATGATCCAATAGACATTGTGATGAGATATGCATCACATAATGAGGAGTAGATAAATGGTATCAATTCTAATAATGGAGGTATAAAGATTCCACAAGAATCCAATTCAACATCCATTCTTAGAAAATTTAAATTGTTACATAGATTTTCAAAGCAAATAGATTGCATAGCCATAGGTCTTGTGTCAAATTTGGATGAGTGTGATGTTATTAAAAGAAAGAGTTTGGAACCTCTCGTATTAAGAGTGTTGATGAATGAACTATTATTGCTTGTGAAATATGCTCGTTTGAGTTAGAACTTTGTAGTTTAGTACCTTGGCAACTGAACAAAATAGTGGATTCAAAAATAGATTATATCCTAAGGGTTGAAGGTATTTACCGATTTGAAGGTTCATTGACACAAAAAAACCAAAATCAAAGCATTAACTTCTTGGAAGTTAAGGTGAATCTGGTCCATTAGTGTTGCTCAAAGCCAAATTATATCCCCATGGGATCAAGTTCAAATGTTCTAGAAGGATAGGTAGCGTGTTTTGCACCATTAGATGATAATGAGTTTAGAGTTTTTATCAAGAAAATATTCATCAAATGTGATAAATCTTGCATATCAAATGGTTCTCTAATTAGGGTCTGGCCTCCAAACCACTTGTTTGACCTTAGTTGTGTTCCCTTAGATGTGATAGTAAATAATATTGTAAACGAAATTGAGTTCAATTTATGAGATGTAATAGAAGCAAATACTTGTAGTTGGAGTATCCACCTATGGGTAGTGTACATTGTACTAATGCATAAATTCTGACAATAAGGCCACACAACTAGAATAAATTTCAAATAATGAGTGCATCTTCTAAGAGTAAGTCGAGGACAAACTATACTGAAACATTTGATGAAATTTCTTTGATTACATGTATGCACATTACACATCGCTATAAAAATTATTGTATTTATAAAATACCAACGGGATCAATGACTAGGGGTATTAAGAAGGCATGTATCATGAATACAAATTTAAGAAGAACATTTGTGCTAATTTTTCTACATCAAATACTGCTATTTCCAAACAAGGAAAGAAAAAAAGAACTCTACTTATAATAAAGTTTGATACATTAGATGTTTGTCAAAATGCATGATAATATGCTTATCGAATAAAAAGAAGCACTTTTTTCCACTGTAAGGATATCTTTAAAACTGGTGTCTTAAAGGTAATGAATGGAAATAGTGGATTACAAAAATTTATATCTAATAGTATTGGTAGTGTTAGTAATATTGTGGACCAAAATTCAAATAGGGATCCACATCTAACATGTTCAGTATGTTAATATAGAACAAGGGCACCTCTCATATTATTTCCTTCAAATATAATCAAGGATTCACTTCTCAAAAGGATAACAAGGACATGGATATTTTGGGTCTTTCTCTAGTGTCACAATCCCATTTCTTCTTCTTCTTCTTTTTTGTACTGGGGGAATCAACAATTAGGACGGGGTTGGTACTCGTGTGACACAGGGTCCAGGGTTCCAATCCCGTCTGCTACCACTATACCCCTAGGTGCAACCATCGATCCCGCCACAATGGTGCATGGGTTATCCGAGGTTTGAATCAGGGACCTCTTACAAGGCTTACACGGGCTTTGTCGGTTGGTCTACACCCGGACTGGCATCACAGTCCCATTTCAACACAAGAATGAGAAATCAATTTCCAAATGTTGCAATCACAAAGAAAAACTTCTTTACAAGGTGTAATTATTTTGTTTCAATCACCAAGAAATTTAGGGCCACTTATCTAACCAAAGTAGAAGGGTTGTGGGCAATTCAAATGATCCATAATAACTATATTGCAGCTTGTCACAATATGTACTATGCCCACAATTTGAATTCAAAGAACCATCCTAGAACTTACTTGAGCATTGGGATTGACTAGGTGGACAAGGCAAAGACTTATATACCAAGGTTGGATAAGGAGGAACATATATTTATAGTGTCATGAATCTCCCAATTTATTTGACTAGCATGCTTATATAGGGACACAAGATTAGGGACTCTAGGCACTTTAGCCTTTCCTTTCTAGAGATAGGTTCAAACTTCACTATGAATTCATTATCTAAATTACTTAAGGGGATCACAAAACCAATGGTGCATTGATACAAGGATTTTTTTTACAAGAGGGGTTCTTCAAACTACCCATTACATGATGCTCTATTACAAATTGAATTTTATGAAAAAAAAATTGCTCTACAAGAAAGATTATATACAAGTTTAAGATTAGTGTTGATAATACAAGTAGGTAAAATGGAAAAGTTCCACCACTATTATTGTTGCAAAAGGATAGTTGCATGGGTGATAACAAAAATTTTGATGTGTTTGGATTGGCATTTCTTGTAACAACAAGGAGGGATTTTGGCATTGTTGAAGTTGATTTGATCTCGAAGGGACACACACATGTTCAAGACATATATGGAACTTATGGGAGGTTATAAGTTCCAATAAAATGGAAAGACATATTTTGTTGTTAGAAATGGCAAACACTTATAGGAGATGTGACAACCACAATTCCTTCATTGCATATCTAAATGATGAATTCTTTGACTTCAAGAGCTATGTGGAACTACACTTATTGGACAACAAATATGATCTACTTTGTACCAAGGGATGCCAATAATTCTAACTCATTGATGGCACATGGGTTATGTAATATACAGACTCATGTCAAGATCAAAAGTGGTCATTTCCTATTAATGTGTGGCATTTGTTGTTTGATGGCCATCTAGGCTTACCTAGAGGACAACCTTAACTATCAAATCTATAGGTAAATAGACCTTCTAATATGGAAGGAATAAATAAAGGTTTAGAAATATATATTCATTAAGGAGAAAGTGGATTGACAAGGGATGCAAACAATATTGGCATCCTAAGATAACTTATTGGGAGAATATATTAGGAACTTTGGACACAGCCTTTGTGAACATTAAGTAGTCAAAAAATATTTTTTGGCAATCCACGGTGTAGGAAGCAAGCAACAACATTGATATACAACCCATACATGAAGTCATTGAAGCCTACTTGAGGTGTAATGTCTACATTATTGAGGTTTACTATGTTGCACCTCCATGTAACAAGCCTATAGGTAAATTATCTCCAAGAGAAGATGTTGTTGAGGGACAAATGCTTATGGTATGATCAGCATATTCACATTGTGCAATATGGTTGGGTAGGGTTGAGAGCAATGCCTATTGAGATTCATATGTGGATGCTAAGACATACAAGGTAGTTGTTCATTGGTGGAAGCCCACAAAATATCAAAACAAACAAATTTTTGTTCAAATATTGTTAAAAATTAACTCGCCATTGCTTTGTTGGAATAGAAGAAATGACGCCCATTGATGTGAACAACATCATTTTGGCATGGTCACCAAAGGAAAGATGAAAGGGAGAGACAATAAAAATAAGTAGAGGGATTTGAAGCAATTTAGTCATAACAATAACATGTTGAATATAATAGAGAGAGTGAGAGTGACGATGATAAATGATACTTTATTTGAATAAAGAACTTCCATTCTTGTCATATTTTAATGACTTGTATTATGTATCATGTAAAAACTCATAAATAAGTATTTGATTTTAAGTAATAGTTGTTTCTTCATGCAAAACTATTGAAGGTCAACTACTCTACATTCTCTCGAGGCCTAAGATGTAGTTTTGTAAATAAATTTTCCACAATAAATAAGTTATAGTATTTGTAGTTAAGGTGAGTGAAGTTGGTAAAAAACACTAATTCATAGTTGTCATTTTGTTTATATGGAATCTGCCTTAAATATTTATAAAAAAATATAAATCTATAATGCAATGATTGTGATCACTTATTTTATAAAAAAATATAAATCTATAATGCAATGATTGTCATCACTTGTTTTTGTTTTATTAGATCTCTTTACTCTCAACATATTTAACGATGTATATTATAGTAATATCATGCATATACAAAAATAAATCTTGAATTTTTAAATATACCCATTGAAAAATAAATTTAAATCAAAATTATTTGAAATTTAGTATTAAAAAAAGCTACACATTCTTCTCACTTTGGAATATTGTTATAAACTTTTAATATTTAGACTCATTTACACCCAAAAAAAAATAGTAATCCACACATTTCGCAATTAGAATATATATTTATAAAATTTTAATATTTAGATTTATTAAAATATTGACACCAAGAATTTTAAATTTTGAAACTTTGAATTTGGACAGTGGACACCTTGAATTTTTAAAATGTTTGGCAATTATGGCCAACCAACCGTTGAAGAATGGGATGCCATTACATCAAAACTTTGAATTATGACACCTTGATTTTTTCTTTTTTGAAATATTGATCACCTGATTGATAAGCATACTTTTTGAAATATTGTATGGATGGTTCAATTTTGGTTGACATTTCCTCTTTGATTAGGCACTTGTCACTTTCAAGGGATTTGATTGAATTAGATTGACTAGATTTTGGCCTCATTTGCTTTGAGAATTAGAGAGAATATATATGTTATATCATTAACTCCATGTATTAAAATTTGTATTCTAACTCATGTACTAAAGTTTGCTGGTCACTGATTCCATCTAAGAAAGTTTCACCATCATGGAGTTGGTGTGTAGAGTTGAAAGACAGATCGACAATTTCTTATCAAAACTTTGCTATGGTCTTTTTTTTCCTATCTTTATAGAATTGCAATCAATCACACAAGATTTGGTTTAGTGCCTACGTGGAAAATGTGGAATTGCTAAAATGATTGATTATGAAATGTTGCAAACGATATTTTTCTCCTTCAATTACTTGTTCATACTTGTTATGGGCATTTTCTCCAATACTTTAAATTAAGTACCAAAGATAATACAATAAATTAAGATGCATGGGAATAAATAGTAAATAATGCAATGCAAATAACTCGAGGGATGAGAGTATGTAACTAACTACAACTAGAATTTTGTGAATGCATTTTGATTCATGGTGAGACATTGTTGGTGATCCACTCTCCTTGGTGGGTTCACCCTTGTGTTTCGTATGTGTATCTCTTGGTTTAGAATGAAAGTGTCCCTTATTTTCTCCCAAACTTTGAAACATGCCAAGAAGTGGAAAAGGGTGGTAAGCCATAGTATGCTAAACTCCAGATCACTATACCTGTGAATTCCTGTATAGTGCAAGAAAGAATGTGAGGATTTATGGTGACTTGATCGCGGAATGATAAATAAGAGTCTCTAAGAAGATGTTTGGTGGTAATATAAACTACACTGCTAAAGAATTGTTGGAAGTACTGATGTGTAGCACTTGCAACCTAGTTTATGATAGTTGTTAGGGGAAGAAAATAGGATGGAAGAAACATTCCTCTTAGTTGAGAAAGTGTTTTCCCATTAGTTACAGCCTCTGTGTTAAAGTTGGAGGAATGTCAAACTCTAGGTCAAAAGGTTGTGCTAGGCCCTAAGTGTTGTAGATGTGTAGAGAGTGAGCCCTACATGTGAGAATGCTCGACCCACAAATGAAATGAAAATATGAATTGTCCCATGTGGGAAAGAAAGGATTCTCCTGGTCTAGGCAAGTGAGGAAGACAATATCATACATGTGTGGAATCATAGATTGTGCCTCCCATAGAGTGTTGTTGTTACCTATAATTTTTTCTCGTGGAGAAACTAAGTGTAATGAACATTTTTTAGCTTGTGATGAGCCATGTAAATACTTATCCTGTCACGATAAATGTTAATGTTGTATTGGGGCCATGGAGTAATGATTAATGGAGTGCCAAATTCATGTGTCATAGGAAGATAGTGTGAAATGGTTTGTTTGTGCTACACCAATGAATCAAGACATGCCCTCAAATTGTACATGGCATAGACTATAATAGTTGTTGGAGGAATAAGATCTATCTTGATAGTAAGATCTTGTTGACTCATTGTTGTTGTTGTTAGAATGTTTGGAGTGATGAAGTGCTAGAAGAGGTGGATTTTAAAGAGATACAGTTTGTAGTTGATAGGAACCAATGGTTGAAGTAGTTGTTTTCTACAAAAGTGTATTAGTTGTGTGAAGGTGTTGGTGACCAACGTGTTGGAGAAAGAGAATTATGCAATGGATATATGTTGGAGATTCCCTTGTTGTAGTAGTTGACAACATGAGGGCAAGGACACCATGAGAAGTTGGTATGAAAAGAGGAGTCAAGGGGAGTTGAGATGCAGGTATAGGCGAGTATATTTGTGTAACTTGTTCGGTGTGTGGCAGTGACAACTAAAGGAAGAGGTAGAATGGGTTGGGAGAGTTGAGGGTTTGTAATGATATGAACAAAGTGAGCTCGCATTAAGATAGAAGGATGAATTTAAGGTTTTATGGTATAGATGGTTTGGAAAGGGATATGATGATTGTTTGGGGTGATTGTATGCAAGGTAGCATTAAGAGAGAAAGGAATTTGTGCAAATTGGTTTGTTGGGTCACAATAGGAAGTGGAAGAGGGACGAAAGTAGAGATCAATTCATAGGTTCTACCAACTTTAAAGAGGTGATAGGTAATGCATCATGCAATTTATAGGGGATTGCAATGTTTTTGGTATGGGATGACTAGAAGTAAGTCAAAATAATCAAGGGGAGATATGCCATATTCCATTATATCGTGGAAAGTTCCTAAAGCAAAGGTGATTGCACACCATTTATTTATAAGCATATGAGAATTATCTCATTGTTCTCAACCCAATCAATAATGAGAGGGGATGCGGGGTAGTGGGGAGTTGCAGGTTCTTAACAAAATTGTGGTAAATGAGGTTTATGTGATTCTTGTTATTGAGGGTTATGGTGGATAGATAATCCTTGATTGACAATTATGAATAAACAATAGATGTAAGGGTGGTGCATCGTGTTTGTTGTCCATTCAAACTAAGGATGGATATACTTCCGTAGGGTTAGGAAGATGGACTTGATCTTGGGTTAAGGAGTAGGACCAGGGGATGAGATGCCTTAGAATACTTATGTGATTATTCCTTGGTGTATAATGATTTAGGTGTGGCTTGATGTTGTAAAAATCTGCAGTGTAGGGCATCATGGTATGGGGTTTTATGGTAGTGGCACCATCATGGAAGATGGGACGACTGATAGTGTTATTTCCATGGATATTAGAAGAACATGTTGGGGATGGTATGTATGGGACACGGGGATTTGTGGTAGGTAGGGAATGAGTGCTAGAGTTAGGATTATAGTCAAGTCTAGGATTTGAGTTATCAAAGAGGATGAAATGAGGGCATTTGTCTACTTTGTGTTCTATGGAGAGTGCATAAAATAAATATTGGTCTAAGTTAGTGCTCTCAAATAATGTTACTTTCATTATGAATAATACTAAGCAAACCAGAATTAAATTTAAGCACAAATTCCTCATAATTCTTGATTTGGTGTTGTAGTTGGAGCTTGGTGAACACCTCTATATATCATTTGTATACTTTCCCTTGAGATCGTCATAGCTACAACCACCTAATTTAAGTTAGATAAGTAAATTGGAGGGTAAAAACATATTCTCAAGGCCTAGGACAATGCACCCCATGTGGTGATGTGTCATGATGTGTCACTATTTAATATAAATATTTGAAGTATTGTGGGACTACTACTAGGATAAGGAAAGTCCTTCTGAGCGATTTCATGCAAACAACAAGTGTTGATATTTAGTCATAGTTGGACAAGTTTGAAAATAAGTTGTTGGGTTGCATATCTAGGAATCCAAACTGGCTCCATGCATTTTCCACCATATTTAGGAAATAATATTTTGGTATCCAACTAGAAGGTAGAAACCCTAGGTTGATGGCATAGAGCTTCAATAAGGGTGTTGGTCAATTCCTAAACTATAATAATAAGGCTAGAGTATTACTCATCTGAAAAGTGATGTCTACAAGGAGCCATGATGGAAGATAAAAGTTGTGATATCAAAGTATTATAGTGAAGATTTGAAAATTAAACCCTTAATTGAAGAGTTGACTAGGGTTAATGTCATAGAGGCTAAGCTGCCAAGAAAATATTGTTGGAGAGAGGTGATTCAATGTATAGAAGATATGAAGGGTATATGTAACACAAGAGAGGAATCTAAGTGGGAGGGAGACCTCAAAAAAATAAAAACATAGGTAGATATAGGTTATTGTTGGGCCTAGGAACTAGATTGATGAAGGTTTGTGTTGAATATACCATTCCTAGGAGCAACCAATGTCCTATAAAACCAACGAAGAGAAGAGCAGTTGGGGTGGAGGGTGGCCTCCAAATATCCCAATCTTATCTAATTATTAAAGTGAAAGGAGAAGGGCTTGATTGGGGTGGGAGGGTGGCTTCCAAATATCCCAATTTTAATTGTTTGCTAAAGTTAAAGGAGAAGGGATAGATCAACTAGTTTGATATTGAATGGTATGGAACAAATTTGAACTAGCAAATAAAAACCTAAAACAATAGAAAAAGAAGAATAAAATATGGATCAAAACCTATTGGTCACTTTATTCACTTAGTCATAGCTTTTATTCTAGTTTTACAATAGGTATACTTTAAACTAAATGCCAACCATAAAATAATAAACTAAGATGCAATCGACTTCAATTCCAAAAGAAATAGTAAATAATGCAATGCACATAGCTCGAGGGTTCAAAGCATGCAATTAAATACTAATTAATTATGCTAGAGTTCTGGAATGCATCCTCAAAGGTCGGGTGTTGTATGCCCTTGTGTTTAGTATCAACATTAATAATAGGTTAGGGGGTAAGTGTGTGTGTTGGGTGCATGGGTTAATTATACAGATTTGACATATTGGATAGGTGTATGGACTGGGTGTGTATATTGGATTTGTAGCTTATCTTGTAGGTTAGCTACATTGGGTTACTAATGTTAAGTTACTAGTGTTAGGTGTATGCACTTAAGTACATTACTTACCTTATGTTATTGACATTAGGTGTGTTATTTGAATTAGGTTTGTGGCATTGGATTAGTTGCATTAGGTTAATGGTATTAGGTGCCTTAGTTGTGTTATGTTAGTCATGTTTGGTTAGTGGCACTAGGTGCATCAATGGCATTAGGTCAGTGGTGTTGGATTAGTGGAATAAGGAGCATTAATGGCATCGGGTGAGTGAGGTGCAATACTGGTATTAGTTTCTTAAGGTGTGTTATATTTATTAAGCATTAATTGTATTAATGGCATTGATATAATGTATATTCTTGATACATTTCACAACCTAATATGAATGAGATGTTTTTCACATCATAATAGTGGCTTAGCATGATATGTTGGATGAGATGTTTTTCACATCATAATAGTGGCTTAGCATGATATGTTAGAAAAAAAGACTTTAATAAATTGTTAAAACTTTTGGACATTCAAGAGGATATAACTCTCTCTCATGATGAAAATCTAAAATCTAAAGTTTAAAATAAAGTGTCTAAATTCCTATGAAGTGATGAAAATATCAAAGAAAAAATAAAACTATGTTTATATTAGAGCACCACCAATCCCAAGATAGATCACCATTTACCTTAATAAGGTTGAAAGACTTGAAAAAAAATAGTGGCTATTAAACTAAGAGCTAACTCACATGAGTTGTGTAATGAAACTAACATGTGGACTCTTCCATAAACTCATTTGAAAAAAAGAATTTGTAATTTATGTAATTTAGAGGAAATTGAAGACAAAGCTCATTTCCTTTTAAGATTCCATTTCTACAATGATATTAAATGTGCTTATACATGTATTTACAATCACAACTTGGTTCACGAAATCATAAACTAAGACAACCAAACTTAGGTGGAAGATTTTATTGTGAATTTATTCTCACATTGAAAGCACTATTTAAATAAATAATTTTAGGATTTTAATTTCTTAGTTTTCTTTGTTCTCTCTCTTTCTTGGGTCCTACAAACTATGTTGGTCTAAAGGACATTAAAATACGACATCATCGCCATAATCATAGGTTGGTGAAAAAGATATATTGATAATAATAATAAAATTAAAAAGATAACAATTAAGTTGGCATAATATCTTAATTGCAATGTGAAGTGCACTTTACAACTTGATATGGATTTGATGTGTAAAATAAAGTAATCCTAATAAACTAAAATGAAAAAAAAGTTGACATCTATAAGTGAAAAAAAATGACCATAATAATTAAAAAAATACAAAAAAGACATGACATAAAATAAACAAATGTAGAACCAACGTTGATCTTTTAAGTGCATCAAAATGTATCATTCCAATTCTTTTTGGTCCCTCTCGATGCATAAGAAATCCACAATTAAGATGGATCTACGTCGTTTAGTTACTATAGTTTATGTGTGTGATAACTAATAATGGTGATGAAGATTATTGCCCACTAAGAGCAACATTGGTTTATTGAAACTATAAATAGGGTATTTATAGGGGTGAAATTTCGCCAATTGGCTATTTTGGGGGTTTTAAAAAAAAAATCACTAATTGATCATTTTTGCTCTCAAATATCGCCTATATTTACATAAAATATGTCTTTTTATTATAATGTTCACCAAAATTTACAAGTTTGGGTAGCAAATTGTACATTTATTATTTAATATTCGCCTACATATCTATATATATGATTTTTTCAATCCAAATAATCGCCTAGAATACTATACTTATGTATGCTATTAGAATCCTTTAAAAATACCCTGCCTATACAATAAAATTAGCTACTTTGACTTATCATGCTATTTCTATGATCAAATAATTTGGAAATGAAATTTCAAAAAATTCTTTGATTCTTATGGTTAAACAAGTTATGGAGATTGATATTGTTAGAAATGTTATGAACATTGAATCTAATGTCTATGTAGGTCAAACATTCCAATGGAAAGTGATGTGAAATTTAACCTATGGCCTAATATTTGATGTCTTTTTTTTCCAAAAAAGATTCGTTAGTTTCCATTTTGTCTAAAATGATTCGCCTAAATTCCATAGAATAATTATTTTTACTCTAAACATCACCGAAATTGTCCAAAAACTATATAAAATCCTTAGAAATTTGAACATTTTTAAAAAATATCAACAAACATTTTATGGTTGGAAATTTAAGAATTAGTGAGATTCACCAAGGTTTTTACGCTTTAAGAAAATTATGGATCCTTAAAATTTTCCATGTCCCCTATATTTGTAGTCATTCTTTAAAGATGATTGCCATAATTGAAGAGATTTAGTTTTTTCCAAGAAAAAAATCATTATATTTGGTATTTCAAGTGTGAAAAAAAATATACATCAAGAATCCTCATATTTTTTTCACAAAGACTAATTGTGTTCAAAACCATACCCTATAGTTACATATTGTATTCTTCAATATCACATAACAACTTTGGAAAAATTGCCTTATGTCTGGTCTTAAAAACTTTCAAATAGAATCCCTAATCCCATTGACTATATGTAATAGTCTACTTCAATGTTCATACATGTGAAATTTATGTTTAAAGACAGGTCACTTCCCCCTAACTTCATATAAAGCTAGTATACATTTGTGGATGTTGAGAGAAATTTTGCTTGAGCATTGAATTCTCTAAAGATATGTGAGAAGGATATAAAATCAAAACATAATTTTATCTACTTCACTCTATGCATAATGGGCCTAGATCCAAATTTGTAATTTGTCACTTTTCATTACACCAATCCATCAGTGTCTTTGAGTCATACATCAATTGTAAGTCCTCTACACCTTGATCTACACTAAAATTGATCCAAACCCATAGTGCAAAGAATTCAACTATGTTATTAGTTCCATGCCCAACACCATATTTGAGAGCGAAAGAATGAAGATTATTTTTAAAATGTACAACCCCAATGGCACATATACCTAGATTTCCTTGGTTCACAACATTAAAGAAAATCTAGGCTTTTGAGTGATCGATGGTTGATTCCTTGAGTATCCTTGTTTCCTTCAATTTTGGATCCTTCTACCCTTCTCTGTAAGACAGTCTAATTTTGTGGGACACCAGACTAGGAGTCATGTTAATCCCTTGAAAAAAAATCATATTTCTATAATGACATAATCTCCATAGAACAAGAAATAGAGACATAATCTCCACAGGACATAACAAGGAAGATCTTTATCATTCAAGAAAATTGGGTCTAACATCCAAGATTCAAAGAGTTCCAGTAGGAAATTTTTTTTCCACAAATTGGAGCTACCCACCATCTAAATAATTTCATTCCAGACTGATAAGGAGAATGGACAAGTAACAAAAATACGATCAACATATTCACCTTCTACCTTGCAGAGGATCCAATGATTTGGGTTATTCCAACATCTTTTTTTACCATTATCCCATGTGAGAACTTTGTTGAATAGTGAAAGCAATGAAACAAAATTAAATTTTAGTGGATAGACTAAATTCCAAATTGATTTCCACCACCATATCCTATCCCTAGATAAATATTGCATGATGAATGCTTCATATCCCAATTTTGGAGTAAGATTACATGTATATTTGTTCCAGGTCCATTTGAGTTCATCACCGTGACCCTAAAGAAGAATTATATTTTGATTTAACAATGAAATGTAGTTTTCCAATTCATCTGCTATGTTGCCTTGTAGATTCAAGTAATCAGTTTTCTTCCAGATATGAAACCAGCCCCATGGGGACCCTTATTTAGAAGCATTTGCTAATCTTGAAAACCCTTGGGCTTGAAGTTCCTCTTTCAACTCTAGTTTTAACAATCTAAAACTACCAATGCAACCAACCTAGGTATCTTCCCCTAATTTGAGCCTATCTTTTCTTCCAACTTTCCATTCAACCCACTTACCTATAATTGGAAAAGCTCTAACCAAACCCTTATGTACAATAGAATCTCCCTTGACAAATCAATGCTCTAATATTATCCATTATTCTTTTTTTACAAAATGGATATCTTATAATATTAAAAGGTTGTTGGGTTTCCCCTTGCAGTAAAGAGTACAAATATTGGCCTGAGGCCTGAAACCAAATAGCCCCCCCTTCTAGTGACGTTTTCCAAAGATACATAAATGTTTACAACATTGTTCTTACATAGACTTGTGTAGACTCTACTTAATACAAAAATTGACTTATACATTTGAAAAAATTATTAAACTAGATCAAACTAACTTGAAACTTCAAAAATTCATTGATTGAACTGGTTTCCTTCTGACTTCATGACTTGCATCATTGGTGAGACTAGATGTGGTGTTTCTTCAAATAGTGGGCTAGAAGACTTGATTCAGCCATACTCTAGAGTCGTGCCTCCCAATTCCAAATTTTGGACTCTTACCTGCAAGTATTCTAGATGTGCTTCCAATGTTGAGACTTTCAAGGTCAAAGCTTTAGGCTTGTCCTTTTCCATTATAATTTTCGCCGACAAGGAATGCTCCTTTGTTGGTGTTCCTCCTTCTCTTAGGCCTGCTCCTATATTTCCTATTCACAACGTTGCTCTACCTCTTTAAACTCACGGTGGCTCTCCCTAATAAACCTCTGCAAATCTCTCACAACATGTCAACAATCCTCATCAACCCTTTGCAGACCATGGAATAGGAAAAGGTATTCCATTCGATATATTCTTGGTCGGGGAATTTTAGTGCAAGTTATGAGCTCCTTTATATAATTGGTGTTCCAAATTAATCTCACCTTGTTTGTAGTGGGCTTCAAAGGTCGAAATATAATCCATACAATCGGGTTTTCTCGTCTTCTTATCATGCCTGCACCATTCTTTGCCATGATTTTTTCCACGAAGACTAACACCAACATCATTTCATTGCACTTGTGTCGGAATACGTGATGGATTAATGTAGTTGTGATAATCCTCCTTGCATCCATGTGAATCCCTACACTTTACTTTCCCACCAGATTCCATCTATTACATTTGTTATTGCTTGTCCCATCGACATAGCGTCTCTGTGATGTGTCCATGGGCGTCCTATCCACCTATTCTTCAACCCAAACCATGCTAATGCTTTCCCACACTTTCCACATTCTTCTATCATGGGATTGTGTCCCACCTTGATTGATCTAGATATTGTTGCAATTGATGCTCATGCAGACTCGTTTCCTAATTTGCGGCTCAATCGAACTTCTCATTCAATTCTATAACTAGGTTTGGAGATGGACCAAACCAACAACCATGGGACCACATAGTGGTAACTAACCATAACCGTCCATATATCGTGGGTCGGAGGACCTAAAGTGGACACAATTAATTTATAATTTAGTTAGTGGTCGGATCCCTTCAATGATTGACTCCCTTCATCCTACAAGGAGAGGTTACCAGTGAACCAAAGGTTCCAATCCCATCCCTAAACGTAGCTTGGAGGAAAGAAATTTTTTTATATTATTTCCCCCTTAATTTGTTCTGAATTGCAAACATGATTAACCATGGTACAATAACACTTCTAGAAAAATTCTAAAACACTATCACCTCTATCATCAAAACTCAAATGAAGTCATCCAATAGCTTTCCACACGGTTGTTTAAAATAGTCCTAGTCGAGTAGTTAGCTAGGCAACAAACATCACAATCCAGTCGAGCAGTAGACTAGCCAAGGGCACAATAAATATAGGAAGTCTCTATCTATCAATACAATCTATGTCCATCTATCAAATAGGTACTAACAAAAACACTCAATTATATCTCCCAACAAACAATGATCAATTTAGTCAAATATAGTTCAGTCAATCTCAACAAGTTCATTCGTTTCAACAAAAAAGGTTGAGTCAACAACAGTTGCATTTACACATCATCTAGCTTCAATTCCTCCCTCCCTTAAACACAACTAAGAGATGAACATAAAATGAAGCAACAATAAATATCAGACGAGACAAAGTTAATAAAACAAACCAATTGAAAATTCTAGTTGACGGTTCACCACTAGTAAAGTCTTAGTCGACCACTCTCAGGTCAATCAAAAATCAATATCTCAATTGATGAACATTCCATTCGATACTCTAGTCGACTGTTAGCTCTGTTCGAATCTCAGTAGACCACTCCAAAGCAATCAAGATCAGGCAAGAGGAGCATTATATGATTGTATAGTCAATGATACACATCTATATGAATTCCTATAACACATGTTCAAATTATTCCATGACCATTCATCAATCCAACCACAATCTATCCAAGTAGTCGGCACTGGCCCATGGTTCTCTCTTCACGTCTTTTTTGCAAAGTACTGAATACATAGTTTCCATCTTTCCAAGAATTCTGACTCCTGGGAAAATTCCTCTGATTCTTCTAATGAGGATGACAATATGGCATAACTTTATGTTCAGGTAGAACAAGTGATGTAGGATCAGTTTTTGGTTCACCGACATGAGTAGAACAAACCTCTACATAAACAACAATGTCATCTGCAACACCATTCTCAAATTATGGCATGTAAGGGCCAACCAACTCATCAATATTTTTGATACTGTCAACAACATGTTGCTTTTCCAGTAAATCAGTTTAAACACATCCATCAACAAACAACACTCTTTTGGTATTAGAAAACCAGGTGTAGAAACATCATATCCAAGACCTGTTCTTGGTGACTTCATTTCAAGGGTAACAGGAACAAAAATACCTTGTCCATTCTTCCCAAGTCCTCCCCTGGTATATCCCATCTTGCTCAACAAACAAGACTCTATACTTGTAGTGTGATTCTCAAATCTAGGATAAATAACATCATTAGTAGCCAACAAATCATGAGATGAAATAATAACATCATCAACAACTTTCTTATAGTCAACTAGTTTACAAATAGTTGGGATACAAGCAATATTATCAAAGTTAGAAAAATAAATAGGTGAGCCTGGCATCTCAACAAAATCAACAATCTTCTTCACATCTTCCTGCAATCGATTGATCTATAATTCAAAACTCTGCTTGCACTCCTGCAAATCATTAATAGTCGCTTTTTCTTTGTCAGCTACGACAACAATGCATCATAATATTCTTTCAATGCTTGATATTCATCAAACAAGCGGTTATTGTCTTCTTGAAGAGGAGCAACTTCATCACGAAGCTCATCGACAAAGGCCTATAAATGGGAAACCTCATTAGCTAGCTGGGTATTATCTTCCTCCAGTCTACAAATATTATTCTTCAAGGCAACATTTACGGCATGAGAAAAAACATTAATATCGATTTCTAGATCATCAATGAGATCGGTCCCATCTCCAATTTCATCAACAAGATTTTGGAAAATATTTTCCATGGTGTTCTCTAGGGAAACAATCTTCCTGGATTTCTCATCCATTCTCTGTAAAACAACAATTCAGAAAAGAGAAACTTCATCTTCAAGCAAGGAATGAGAAATCTTCCACTAATTCTCCAATCCTTCATTCTCTGTCTGCAACAAGGCAACAACTTCCTATTGAAGTCGATCATGGGATTCCTGCAAGGCGGTAGCCTTCTTCTTATGAATCTTCTGCAATTTTTTTTAAATCCAAGGCTTCATCTTCATCAAACATACCTATCTTTAATAGGATTTCAATGCATAGTCGAAGCACGATTGTCTCAATTTGCACTAGTCGACTTATACCAATTCAAGCATATGTCAATTGACCTTAGAGTCGACTAAGAAAACAATCTCAATGATAATCAAACGGCACAACACATGGGTGGCTTTCAAGGCTTATTCAATCAATATCTTTACGGTCCAATACACATAAAATGAAAAGATTCTTTCATTCAATCCTTAGTTGGCCAAATGCCAAATAGTCGATGACCCAATAATTTGATCACCCAAAGGAAATCAGTTGATGGACAATCCAATGCTAGTCGATCAAACACACGCTAGTTGATGATCATTCAATGGTCTTTACAAGTCGATAGCTCCGAGATGCAAGTTGATCATCCAGTCGATTCACCATCCGAACAAACCAAAAGAGTTTTCTAAGGCAACACAAGCTATACCAATGCATCAACTCTCTAGTCAGTCATGCCTTAATGTATCCATTCAATCATATATGAGATCTTCTCTAGTCAAACAAAAAAGGTCGTCAGTCGGTACTCTGTCAACGAATACAAGTCGATCACAAGTCAATATGTCTCAGAAGTCAAGCATCATAATTAGGGTAATCAATAACACACCCAATCAAATAACAATGCTCCACCAAACAAGCTAGGGCATCATAAGTCTAGCAAAATAACACTTAAGACATTTCTAGATCTCATCATCTAGGGCACACCATGGTTCACCACTCTTATAAGAACAACAATCCACCCAATGTTTGCATCTTCATGCCCATAGAAGTTGACTCATCCAGATCAATGAGCACTCCAAAAATATGCAAATAGTAATGCGTCAAACTTGAAATACCCAAAGAATTTAGATCACGCCAAAATTATAGAATGGTGGTTGATTTCAATGATTCACCATTCTCCTCAACCCGATAAACAAAATGTAGCTCATCAAACCACCAACATCTAATGGAGCTCAATCATTCTGCAAAACCATTAATCACAAACCAACTATCTTTGATACCATGTTGGGATAGGTAAATAAAACAACATAAGTGAATAACATAGATTCTAAAAGAGTGGTGGTGTCTAAAGACACCTTTGCACTTAAGAACAACGAGCCAAGCTCAATGATAGCACAATGATCTCTAAGATCCCATTTGATGTGGATGATAGACCGATCCAAGAGACCGTCTATAAATAAGTTTGGATATGGACCAAACCAGCAACCACGGGACCACATAGTGATAACTAACCATAAATGTCGATAGACCATGGGTTAGAGGACCCAAAGTGGACACAATTAATTTATAATTTAGTCGGTCGTCGGATCCCTTCGACAATCAACTCCATTCATCCGACAAGGTGAGGTTACCAATGAACCAAAAGTTCTGACATGTTCTTCATGGTGGAGAAGCCTTGATTAAATAATATGATTAGGGATGGAGAAATTGAGCATGATATTGATGTTTTCTAAGCATAGGCGAAGTGGGTTTAAGTGATTCATCAATAGCAATCCATTTAATGTGTCAAAAACTTTGTTAAGTTACAAAACTATGTGGGATCTCAACATGGGTATGGGTATGGGATTTCTTACAAAAATTTATTGGTTCGTGCTTATAATTTGATGGGATTTGCTTATAGGACAAACTTGAGGGTAGCTTTAGAAAATCCATTTGAAAAGAAAAACCTCATAACATTTCTTTATGTCAACAAATGATTCACATATTAAGAGATTGAAGAAGATACGAGAGGGACCAGTGAGAAAGAAGGTGTTGGAAAAACCACATCGAATTCCAATGCTTGAAAACATAGTGGTTTAGAAAAGCAAAGTAAACTGAAAAATAAATAGTTGAAATGTGCATCTTCACAATAATGCTCTGCATCCAATACATGGCCATCGTGAATTATTTTATTCAAATTTTCAAGTTGCGGGTTCAAATATTTGGGAGAAACATTTCGTCATTTTTCTCAAGGGCAAGAAGCATGACTCTCAAATGCTAGTAGTCCCCAACTAAAGCTTAGTAATAATGTTAACCCGCTACTAAAATGATTGAAGTGATTGTGAAAAATAGAAATGACAATTATAAAATTAATGACGAGTGGATAAGAAATGGTTTCCCAAACCCACTAATTTAGGATGACCATTTTTTAGACAAAAGTTTTCCCTTATTACATGCCTTCAACATAAATACCAATACAATTTTTTAAACCATGAAATCAATGAATATCAACATTTGCTTATTAACGATGTCTTTTGTCAATCACTAAATTCTAAAATGTTGTAATGCAAGGACAATCAAACTTCGAATGTCACTAGCAAGTGTGCCTAATGAGGAAATTATTAGCCTGGGTATTATTTTTCATGTATTATCTTTATGAAAACAAAAAATAAAATGACACACTGTGTTTCTTAGTAAGAAACCACTATTAATTGCAACATAAGAAAATATTGCATTCACTTGACAATCTTGATAGTACTATGACATGTGATATAACATTAGGATAGCGATTGATGGTTTTCATGTCTTTTTCCATTGATTAGTCTCAATACGAGATGGATCCCTTAGGGAATGAAGATGATGCATGACCTTGCTACTTTATATTAAGAACATGATCAAGTTCTTTCAAAATTATTAGATGAATCAAAATAATTAATATTCTTAGAATTTTTAATTAGAATGACGAAAGGATTGAGATATGAAAATATAAAGGAAAAAAGTAATATATTAGTATGGAGGATATTCTTGATGTGACCCATTTCTATTTCTATGGGTGTAAATATTTACAGAATTTTCTTACATGTACTTGTTGAGGAATCAATAATTCAAACCATTAAAGAGTAGTCTATTTTCATGATTTGTTGATGCCTTGACATAATTTAGTAGTATGTCTAAACTTGTTGAGGAATCAATAATTCAAACCATTAAAGAGTAGTCTATTTTCATGATTTGTTGATGCCTTGACATAATTTAGTAGTATGTCTAAACTTGCCTTGACATAATTTAGTAGTATGTCTAAACATCAAGAAAAATGAAAATAAAAATCTCTCACTACAATACCTTAGTTTATGACTTTGATACTTCTATCTTCACTCCTGCTCCTGCCTCTCTAGTCCTTGCCTATGCCTTTGTCACCTTTGCTCCTGTAGGCTCTGGGTCTCAATCTATATATTTTATACGTAATTATGGATCAACTTCTGAATCGACTGGATCCCCTGATCAAGCTAAGCAACTGGGTCACCCGCATCTGTATCTATACCATGATCATATCGACCTGGAAAGGATGCCGGTGGATAAGCTAGAAGGTCTGTTGGACAAGATGTAGAATCTATTGGAAGGTACCTTTCTTACTGGGCTTAAGGCTATATCTTCCTTCCAATGTTCCTGAACGAGCTGGGCTTATTCCGGGACTTTAGGCAATTTTAACCTCGTTTCTCCTCTTCTGGTTCTTTTGCGAAAGGACTAGTCATAAGAAACTTATATGGATGGATATGATTCAGGCCCTACCTTCAGGAGTAGATTCATTCCATGCCTTGACTTTTTGTCACTATAATACTTTATGACAACCATTTCACATGCCCTATTAAAAAATGTTCTTTGTTAATGAGATATGCTTAAAATGAGTACATTTTGGAATTGTTTCCATGACATAAATACCTTTTTACTAAGTCTAAACATAAAAAAAACTTCATACTTTTTATAAGTTAAAACTTAAAATATAAATTCTTAAAAAAAAAATAGCCTTCTTGTGTGCATGAGCCTTCTTGTAAAAAAAAATATTCATAAAATTTTGTTACATGAACTTGTTTAGGAATTGATAATTCAAATAATTGAAGAGTAGTCTATTTTCAAGAGATTTGTTGATGCTTGGACATAAACTAGAAGCACGTCTAAACATTAAGAAAAAGATAAAATAAAAATCATTTAATAATAACAATACTCTACAGTACCTATTTCACATGCTTTATTAAAAATGCTTTTTACTAATTTGGATGTGCTTCAAATATATACGTTTTGAAAATATTTCTATAACGTAAATACCTCTAACCTCTACTTAAATTTCAACAAACCTTAAAAATAAATTATACTTTATAATTTTAAATTCTAAAAATTTAGAAAATATCTCTAGGTAGTTAAAAGTATATTGCTCATTTGAAAAATACTTATGAGTGACCTATGCTTTATGAAACTTATAAATATAAAAGTATACCGTTCACGTGAAAACATTCAAGTCAATGAGTAGAAATTTATAAAGAATCCTTTAAATGCGGAAAAGCTTAAAATTGAAAATAAAAACGGATATTATGAGATTTGAATAATAATAATTAATAAAAATTAATGATTAAATTCTATATGATATGAAAATAAAATATATTTTTAGTTAAAAATAATAATTAATTATAAATTATTGTTAAAAGGGTTATTTGGGTTCAATTTTCCTTAGGGGTGAGCTAGTTGGAAGAAGACAATCAAAATCTATTTTCTTTAGGGATAAGTTAGTTGGAAGAAGACAGCCAAAATCCAATCAGTTGAGGGTTGGTGTGGCCTAGGCATCAGTTGAAGTTGAGGTTGGTGTGGCCCAAATGAGTGCGATCCCTGAGTGATTTTGACGGCTCAAATACCCTTGGATGGTGATTTCTTAAACCAAAAACCACTTCCATAAATCAAAAAATTCTAAAAAAAAAAAATATTAAATACAATAATATATATTTTTATTAAAAAAAAACCATAATAATAATATATAAATAATATGTGCACGCATGGACTTATGCTTTGAAATTTTAATTTCCTTTGGACACGTGTATGCTTAACCGTTATATCATATTCATGAGTAATTTTAAGTTTAGATAGAGAACCATAATACTATTTATTTAAATGAGAATCCCAACCATTAACAAATCCCCATAATTTAATTTAATATTGAGGTGAACCAAAAAGGGTTAGTTTTGTAGTAGACATGTAAAGTTACATTAGGGATGCGTTTTTTCATGTGGGTGGAATGTTGGTGCAATGCATGTATTGCACAATGGAAGGTGTAAATTTTTATTTACAAAGTTCTTTTGTTGGTTTAATGTCTCAGAATTCATTTTCTTAGCTAATTTTAAATATATATTTGTATTCCCAAGTTAATTTTAAACATATATTTTATATGGTCAAGGTTCAGGAATCTGAAATACTTTATTAATGCTTCTTTGTAATTGTTCAAGGACACAGACATTCATGGTAAGTTGGTGAAGTCATTGGATTTAGTGTTAAATTAAGTGAAATTGAAGGCTTGAAATTGATTTTTTTTTTTTTTTTTTTGTAAATAGTGCCCACTTCTCTAGTTTCCAGAACTTGAAAAAGCTGAGGAAAAAATGGTGGCCTAGGCTATTTTCACTAGGGAACTATGACTTAGAAGGGCACAAAGTCCCTGCGCTTTGGTGTATCCAAGATTGGATTTTTCCCAAAGGATTTTACATGGTGGGATTTAGTTTATGTTAAGGAGCAGGGGACATGCTATGGACAACATGGAACACAAAGATGGCCCCAAAAAACCATAAATACCTTGAATATTGTTTAATTTAAAACATTAAGATAAATTGGTAGACATGAAGGTGGGAAGGAGGGACTTTCCATTGTTTTAATTTATAGTGTGAAAGGAATACGCTTAGAAGTTAGGGAATAGTTGTTAAAGTGGTGGTGGACACTTATGTGGGGAAAGCATATGCACATGGGTCATGTTTAACTTAAATTATATTAAAAAGCAAGGGCGGGGAGGGTATATTGTGATAAATCATGTTTAACTTAATTTATATTAAAAAGCAAGGGAGGGGAGGGTAATTATGAGTTGACCATTTTCTCCTTTATGCCATTACATATAAAGCGAATACAATATGTTTTTAGGATACCCCTAAGTTTTGTGCATTTTGTAAGGGCTACCCCTTTAAGCAAGGTGACTTGCATTTCTTTTTTGTAAGGGCTACCCCTTTAAGCAAGGTGACTTGCATTTCTTTTTTATAAAAATTTAAAGTATATCTTTAGGATACCCCTAAGTTTTGTGCATTTTTTAAGGGCTGCCCCTTTAAGCAAGGTGACTTGCCTTTCTTTTTATAAAAAATTAAAGTTTTTGATACTCAACAATTGGGGTTTGGAGTCAAATTTATAGCAAGTTGTGCTTAAAAGATCAATAGATTCTGGTCTCCCATTGCTTATGCTCATGAAACCAAGCCACCAATAAATTAGGGATTGTTGTGAAAGCAACCTACATAAATTTGTACACTTGTTTTTATCTTGGGGACACTTTGGATATGGCTTCTTATATGGTGGATAGATCTTATTTTTATGATTCAATGAGCTTTTTTTATGAAGAAGTTTTAATTGAGAATAAAAATAAGGAAATATATTATAAAATAATTAAATCATTTTAGTTTTGTCAAAATTTGGTGATTATATATATATATATTTTGTAATTTGGAATATTTGAGAAAAATAGTTGATGAAGTTGTAATTTTGAATTTTCATAAAAAAAAATGCTTACTAGAAATGCCACGGAGTGAGATGGTTTTGCTAGAATAGTTCACATTAACATGAAACCTTTTAAAGCTCTATGTAATGATGGTTTTTTTTTTGTGTGTTTGAGGTAGTTTCCAATTGTTTTTCTTTATTAATAATTATTTTACACTATTTTATGGATGTGGATAAATATTGTTTTTTTTCAAAAAGAAAAATATATTTGTTATTTCAAAAATAAATCAAAACATACATTAGCTTGGTCAAATTCTCAAAAGAGTAATAAAAAAACATGTAACATTGAAGAATAACTTTTCAAAACTTACTATAATGGATAAATATTGTTTATTTTAAATAGAAATTATATTTATTTTAAAAATTTATATTAGTATTTTGATGTTAATATGTAATTGATGAACAAGTGATAATTGAATGGAATCTTTTTTTTTCTATGGAAAAAAACATATTCTCTGTATTCAAAAAGTGAAAACAGAATACATTCCTCAGTAGTTCATCAGTTTTTAGATATGTTTCAAAAATGACTTCCGCCTTGACAAGAGGATACATTTCAAAAATACATCATAAATCAACATAAAGAAACTTTAATTCTTTGAAAATTTGTCTTTTTTACTCTTCCGCCCAAAAGTCGAGGATCTTCCTTGATTGTTCTAGGATTCCATCACACTTTGTGGTCACGATACAGACCCCATCTTCCATGAGCAACCCCTCTTTAGATAGAGCATCTGCTTCCTCATTTTGTTCCCTATAAACATGGTTGTAATTGATTTTGCTGAAAGTTGAACCCATCAGAAGTAGATTTTGTACTAGATTGTGTAATGTGAGGCTTTGGATTTTCTGTTATTTCCTCATATGGTTGATCCATAGCTTCGAATCTCTAAAGATCTTCATCTTGGACACCTTTTCCTCAATGACTATTTGCATGATTGTTCTCAGAGCTAGCCCTTCAGCGTGGTTGTTTGTTCCTGTTCCCCCATTTGCTCTGAAATGTATTACAACCTGTTTGGAAAGTACCAGGATGCCTCCCAATCCACACTGCTCCTCCTCGCATGCACCATTGAAGAAACCATAGATGTCCTCCTCGCAGATATCGACCTCTTCCATTATCTTGGGCTGTTTGATGCTCTTTTGGTCGATGAATAACTTGTAGGACGACAAGGCCTAAGATACGACATAATAAGAAGGGAGTTGATTGTCCTCAAAGCTAGACTCGTTACGAGCTAGCCAGAGGAACCATAACACCAAGAAAGGAATGCAGGTTTGACAAACCAGATGTGTAAATTCACCTGAATGGAAGCGTCTTCCCATGGTTGTGTTAAACCGAGGGTGTCCCCAAGATTGTGCCAAACCTGTTTTGAGAAAGGGCATAGTCGGAAAAGGTGCTCCGAGGGTTCCTCCTTAATTCTGCACAATGTGCATCTTCCCGGACCGTGTAAGAATCGTTCCTTTAGCTTATCCCATGTCAATGCTTTGTTGTTTAAGAGTAACCACATCAAAATTCTAGCTTTGTGCAGGGCATGAATCTGCCATAAGTATCTCCACCACCATTGGCCGAGGATATGGGGATTTTGCCAGAAATGGAATCTATATGATATGGATTGTTTTATGTTTAAAAAATAAAATATGAAATACATTATTTTTTGAGATAAGGTAAAGTTATGTTTTTATTCATTTATTTTTTAAAATTTTATTGACAAAATTCCTATCGAATGTTACATGTCACTTATGAGCAGGGAAATGTTTAGGGGCAAAATTTAGCCAATTGGCTATTTTGTGGGTTTTTAAATTTTTTTTTCGCTATTTGATCATTTTTAGTCTCTAATATCATCTATATTTACATCAAATGTGTTTTTTAATCATAATATTCACCAAAATTCACAAGTTTTAGTAGTAAATTGTATGTTTCATATTTAATATTAGCCTACCTATCTATATTTATGTTTTTTTCAATCCAAAATAATCGCCTATAATACTATACTTAAGTATAATATTAGAATCCTTAAAAAATATCCTGCTTATGGGAATAAAACATACAATCAATCCCACAACCACTTAGGTCATATGATATCTTTTAATTTTGACATATATAAATAACCTCATAACTATTTCATATATTGTTGATTTTAGATTTCTTAGCTATCAATTTGATGTTTTTTTTTACAAAAGAAAAAGAGTTCCCTGCTATTCATAAGTGAATCAAGGAAACTGCCTGAGCTCCTTCATACAGATGATTACATATAAAACTGGTCCACCATTGATCCAGCAGTTAGTCTTTCCAATACATAAACATATCAGAAAGTCTCAATAAACATGAGCACCCAAAAAAGTTCATCTACTCTACCATATTCTTTATACAAAATACATGCCTCTATAAAGCATATACTCCATTGACTTATAGAAGATATAAACATTAATCTTCAAATGTCTCGATGGAACTACCTCTAGCAAAAACAAAAACAAGAAAAAGAGGACAATCAGTAAATGAAGTAGTGCTTTTCTTCTAAAAGTTGGCTGCCACAACAGATCATCAAATTGGCACTGCCCTCTTCCAGCATAAGGCCCCTCTTGGATAGCTGATCAGCGTTTTGATTGTATACTCTCATCACATGACAGAAAGAAATAACATCAAAATGTTGAATAAACTCTAGAACCTTTGTTTTCCATGTATCAAGAGCCGGGATCTGCAGTTTATGATGCAAAGAGACCCAATCTACAATCACTCTGGAGTCACTGAATATATCAATAGTTTTAATATCCAGAGAATGAGACAAATGAAGAGTACCCCAAAGAGTTATCAGTTCTGATCTGGTATTACTACCCAAGCCACAACCAAAACATAAATCTGCCCACCTATCTTTATCCCACTTGATGAAGCAGCCAGCACTACAACGCCCCCCGTGAGCCGCGCCATCAAAAAAACCTATCGGTTTATTATGTCCAAGAACCGGTGCTTCCAAAACAACATTCCTCATAGATTCATATTTCCATACCATCCCAGCCATGAAGCATTTTATGAAGGCCACCGAACTAGTAAAAGAGTAAGTCTTGTAGTAAAAAAGTATAGAGTTTCTCAGCCTCCAAATAACCCAGATGAAGCTAATCGGGTAAAGCATGTGTGATTTATAAACCTCATGCCAGCCTCGCAAACAGTCTACAAGATTTTCACCACTCCATGGCCCAGAATGCCTGAAATGCAGCTTCATTTCCTCCCACACTTGTAAAGTAAATGGACAAGTAGTGAAGAGATGGTCACAGGTTTCCTCCGCTCCAATACATAGTAAACAAACAGATGGGCCAATACCCCCATGTGACCAATATCTGTCCCCAGTATAAATACGATAATTTAATGCAAGCCAAGCAAAAAGTTTTAATCTTACCAGTATATTCCATTTCCAGAGTCTATTTTTCCACCACACAGCACATGTATCCACCATCTCAAAAGCCAAAGCCGAGTATGCTTGTGAAGTAGTCACCGAGCCATCACTAATGCTGTAATCCCAGCATAGACTGTCTAATTCTATATTAAGACTAATGCCAACATGTCGCAGACCCGCAATCTTCAGCTATCATACCCCACAGACCAAGTCTCGTGGCACTCATCCACTCCCCACTGTCATCATTTATTGCCCCACACTCAATTTGATGTTACCACTAAAAAAAGTCTTTGACATTGATTTTTGATAATTTTATAAAGATATAGTTTTGATTCTACATTGAGAATATTTTTAATGAACTTTTTTTTCGATGTAAAAAGTGCATGGATGAGTTGTTGATAAAGTATTTTGATTTATATTTTATACCATATAGAAAGAAAGAGTTGTGTTCTTCTATTTCCAATCTACATTTATTATGATTTTTTTTTTAATATTAATATTTTATGTTGATTGAATATTGCATTTTTTTAGGTTTTTTAATTATTAAAGATTTTATAAATTAAAGATTATTTAATTGAGTAAATTAATTTTATTGTATTTTTTATATAGATATTTAGAGTTTTATTATAATTCAAGTTTGATGCAGGATGGAATTATGTTTTAAAATGTTTTGTTTAATTTTAAATTAATCTATATTATTAAAAATTCAAAAAATAATTGATATCTCGAATAAATGCAAACTTTAACTTTTTATATTATTAAATTTTGCCAATAAAAAAAATTACAAAATTAAACATTTAATGGAAAAACATTATCGCTATAAAATTATTTACAATGGGTTTAGATAATTTGAACACCTCAACCTATGTTAGAATCAATTTTGACAATTATTTCAATAAAGAGAATTCTAGTTGGATGCAATATCAAATCCAATTGATGAAATGATTCGATGAGAAGTAAGTGACAATAAAGAAAGCATTCGAACTTGTAGCACCCTCTAAAGGGTGTAACGTTGATACAATTTTGTAAGCATAAATTAACTTAGAGATATTGTCAACTTTTGCAATGAACACTTTACCCTTTTGTAAGAATAAATTAATTTAGATATATTTTCAACTTTTACAATGAACACTTTAGTCTTTATTATGGGATTAACCATTAATTTTTTAATAATATTATTAAAAAATTTAATATGATATTAAACCTCTAACATAGTCAATCCGAAAGCTCTTACTAACAATCATAGATATTGTAAAAGTTTTCAATAACAAAAATTTAATATGATATTAATAAAAATAAAAATAGTATCAATATGATACTAATAAAAATAAAAAATGGTATTAATCGATATTAATAAAAATAAAAAATGGTAATAATTCATTTATGTTATATATATAATTTTTAATAAAAAATAAAAAAGAGTATTAATATGATATTAATAAAAATAAAAATAATGTTAATATGATACTAATAAAACTAAAAATGATATTAATAAAAATAAATAATGGTAATAATTTATTTATTATATATATATAATTTTTATCGTTGAAAATTATAATTAATCTTTTAAAATTATTTGGAAAAAATAACAGAAATATATCAAAATTAATAAATAATAATAAAATTAAAAATAATAGTAACTTATTTATTAACTATGGATTTTTCTTCTTATTTGAAAATAATAGAGTGATAAGCTCAATACTAATTATCATCTCTATTTTTTTTTTTTTGTTAAAATTGGAAAATCTATAAGCAAACATATATATTTAATTCAATGCATTTGAATCTTAAATTAATTGATTAATTATAAAACTTAATATTTTAGTCTAATCTATTTGACATCTAGTATTTAAATCTTAGAACTCTAATATTTGAAGATTGAGCTAACCATATCTCGTGCTCTACAACCTATGAGGAGATGTTGTAATGTTTGTTCCTAATAAAATAATTAAGAAAATTTATGTAGGCTCATAAAATAAAAAATTATGGAAAGTATTTAAAAAATTGATGTCAACTTAAAACTTAAACCCGAATCTATCAATCAAAAGAGATCAAATTTCTATACGGGTTTAAGATGGATCTATGGTCATAAGCTACATGTAACATCTTTCCATATTTTAAGGAGTTCTCCTCGTAAAATTACTCTTATTTAATAAGAGTCCCCCTTATTAAAAAATGCATTAAGGAAGGAAATAACTGTTAGGTTCATAAAGTACAACTATATGAACCAATAAGGTTCATAAATCATTATATGTGACCCCCGAGCAGAACTCCTTAAAATATGGAGTTCTCCTCGTAAAATTACTCTTATTTAATAAGAGTCCTCCACCTTATTAAAAAAATGCATTAAAGAAGGAAATAAGGTTTAGGTTCATAAAGTACAACTATATGAACAAGGTTCATAACTCATTATATGTGACCTCCCCAACTTTCGGGGGAGAGATATCACATCTGGCTCATGACCACTTGAGCTAAATATTCATACAAAAGTCGTTAGAGAGATCTCTCCATATTTTAAGGACTCTTCCTCAAGTACACCTTATAAAAAGAAAGACATTAAACAAGGAGAGACATTAAACAAAGAGAATTTCAAGGATTAGATCAAGTGGTCATAATGGACACGTGAGATCTCTCCATATGACTTTTTACATGTCAAATTTTTCCGTTTGAAATTGTAGAACTTTTAGACTACACCTTAAACAATGAGAGAAATTAAGCAAAATAGATTTTCAACAATTATATCTATTGGTTGTAAGGGACACAGGGACACATGAGACCTCTCCATATTTTGTGGAGAACGGATCTCTCCATATTTTAAGGAGTTCTCCTCCTAAATTACTCTTATTTAATATATACTAAATAAGAATTCACTTTTAAAAAAGCATTAAAAAGAGAAAATAACGGATAGGTTCTTTTTCACAGAAAAATAGTTATATATTCATTAAAAATATATATGAATGTGACCATACAACCGTTCAAAGACAGGGACAAAACGGAGAGGAGCCTATTACAAGGCTACAACAACCTCCCCACAACCAAAAGGTCCAAAACCAAAACCAAACAATCCAAGGATCCACTAAGGACAAAGCACCACAGAAAAACCAAAACAAAGGAGAGAAAAGTAAAATAAAAGAAAAGGAACACCAAAAACCCAACAACCGATAGATCCTTAAAGTAAATGAAAGGAAAAAGGAAAAATAAGGGAAATGTAGTTTTCTAACCTATAAAATTTATAAATTAATAAATTTATTCACCTTAATATTGATATTCAAATAACTAATAATATTTAAATTAAAAAAAAAATTCAATGCTGCACCAAAAATTTAATACCAAAGACCCAACAACCGATAGGTCCTTAAAGTAAAGAAAAAAGTAAAAATAAAGAAAATGTAGTTTTTTAACCCATAAAATTTATGGATTAATAAATTTACTCACCTTAATATTGATATTCAAATAAATAATAATATTTAAATTAAACAAAAAAAATCAATGCCGCACCAAAAAATAAATTAACGTAAACACTTAAATTCTCAAATCAATTTTTTCCAAATCACAATGGAAAACACTAAACTAAAACAATACATGGGAGAATGTGCTTTTAGTGGGTTTTTAATCGTTTTCTCTAACAAATTCTTTTTAAAACAAACATATTCTGCTTAATACCCATGATGCCGAATTTTCATTTTATAATATTGCATCGGATTACCATTTAACCCCATTAAATATCTAAAGTAAATTGGCATAGTAATTGAAGAATTTAACAAAAATTCAAATTTCCTCCTGTGAGGAAACCAAGATGCTAAATTTTCGTTTTTGTGATTAGGAAAACAAATACTTATAATCCATACAACTGTACTTTGGATGTTTTTTGGCCTGATAATTGATGCTCTCTGCAGGGACAGGGCAGAGGGAAAATTTATTTCATCCTCCACCAGTTGTAAATACTTCTGTACTGTCAAGCAGCAATGGCAGGTTTATCTCGTGTGCAGCAGGCATATATCTTGTCCAGTAACATAATGGTTACGCATCAAATATAATATCGTGATATATACATTGTGGATGCAAGCATTACATTAGGGTTTATGGTTTGGACTTGTAAGTTATTGTCCCGATGAGCCAAAGTGTCCTCATCCTAACTTTTTGGACCCAGTGGGAACGTGGATATATAAATATGGATATACCACACGCAGCCCAATGGAGACTGAATAAACAAAAGGAGGAAGATGGGAGGAGACTGATTAAACAAAAGCAGAATGGGAGTTTGTTGGGATAGCTGGGTATGATGGATGGGTAGGCTGTGTTGATTTCTCCACCCTCCTCAAAGTCTTGTAATCTGTGAAGGAGGGGACACAAAAATGGATGCAGATGCCGATTGGAATACAGAAGGGGCTGAAGAAGCAGAAGAGGCTAGTGTGATATACAGGTAGTTAGGGGAAACAGTGTGTATATACCTATCAGTCCAGTTCAATTTCCATTGATCTTTTGTGGGCCTGCAATGGACAGGAGAGGTCGGGAGAATGCATTCAGGAGGTGGATTTGGATGGTTTTATTGGTTTGGATTGATCTTGTTATAGGACTTGAAATGGGTGCCAATGGGTTGCAGCTGAGGAGGGATGCTGAGGCCCTCATTGAGTTCAGGCATGGAGTTACAGAGGATCCAAGGGGAGTTTTGCATGAATGGGTATTGAATAATGACGGGAAAATGGTTAACCCATGTGACTGGTATGGAGTCAGCTGCTTAGAGGGGAGAGTAACCGCGGTTGACCTGGGAAATGCAGGGCTCTCTGGCAATTTGTGGGTTGAGAGGATTCTCTCCAGGTTGGATAAGCTCGATAGGCTTGTGCTGAGAGGGAACAACTTCACAGGGGATTTGGTCTCCAAACAGAAGATGGGAAATGTGTGCAGTGTCAGCACATTGGATTTATCAGACAACAGGATATCGGGGGATTTCGCCATAGATTTCTTGAATGTATGTCAAAGTCTGGTTTCACTGAATATTTCATACAATTCTCTGACAACTGCTGCAATGGCAGTAGGCAGGGGTGCTGTTAGTATTGGGCCATCAATACAAGTGTTGGATATCTCACATAATCAGCTGTCTGATGGGAGTTTACTATCAGGAATCCTCACCAACTGCCAGAGTTTGCAGCACTTGGACCTTTCATATAACAGGATCGATGGCAGCCTTCCGCCGGGGATTGGTCAGTGCACCCAACTGGTAAGTCTCAATCTCTCTTCAAATCTGTTCTCAGACGGAATACCCACAGACCTAATTGTAGGCACCCATGACACCAAATGCAGTGCAGGGAATTGTAGTATTAAATCAAGTCTGCAAGCCCTGGATCTCTCAAACAACAACCTGTCCGGTCCTCTTTCGGCCTTGCAGCTAGGTGATTCATGTGCCAAATTGATAGTTCTGAACCTCTCCTCCAATGCCCTCACAGGCAAAATCCCTCCTTCTCTAGGTAACTGCAAGGACCTTAAACTGCTCAATCTGTCAGCAAACTTGTTGCTGGGTACCATACCTGAAGCTCTAGGGGGGCTGAGCAGCATCGAACAGCTTTTAGTTTTCAAAAACAATCTGAATGGAAACATCCCTCCAGAGTTGGGAAGCATATGCCCAACACTGAAGGAGCTTGATCTTTCATCCAACAACAACATTTCAGGATCCATACCGCCTTCCTTCGCCTTGTGTTCCTCGCTCGACACCATTAACCTCAGCCACAATCAGCTTTTCGGCAACTTTCTCGGTGATCTCTTGGGGAACCTTCGTTCACTGAGGGTATTGTTGCTGTCCTTCAACAATCTGACAGGGTCAATACCACTTTCCCTGGCTAATTGCTCCAGTTTGGAGGTTCTGGACTTGAGCTCAAACGAAATTTCTGGAACAATCCCACCTGATATTTGTACCCCTTCCTCTTCCTTACAAAGGCTGTTTCTGCCCAACAATCTCCTGTCCGGATCACTGCCTCCTGAACTCGCCAACTGCCGGAATCTCCGCACAATAGATTTCAGCTTCAATTACTTGAATGGGACCATCCCTGCAATATTGGGTTCATTGCCATATTTAGAAGACCTGGTCATATGGCTCAACCAGCTTGAAGGACAAATTCCTGACAAAATTTGCGATAGCGGAAGCTTGAAGACTCTCATATTGAACAACAACATTCTCACAGGAGAAGTCCCATCGGCTCTCATGAAATGTCCCAACCTTGTGTGGATATCTCTGTCCAGCAACAGATTGAGTGGTACCATACCATCATTTCTGGGTCATTTGGATAAGCTGGCAATACTTCAGTTGAATAACAACTCTCTTTCGGGTACAATTCCACCAGAGCTTGGCAATTGCAGCAGTTTGATATGGTTGGATCTTAATAGTAACATGTTGAACGGTTCCATACCTGCAGAGTTGTCACAGCAATCCAGTCATATTGTAGCTGGAAGTGTCGCCGGAAAATTGTTTGCTTTTACGAGAAATGAAGATCCGTCCTGTAGGGGTGCTGGTGGACTCTTGGAATTTGCTGGGATTCGGCGTGAGCAACTCTCGCAGTTACCAATTTTAAATACATGCAACTTCAGCAGGCTTTACGTGGGCACTACAATGTACACGTTTACAGACAATGGTTCACTCATTTACTTGGACTTGTCCTACAACTCTCTTTCAGGAACTATTCCAGAAAGCTTTGGATCTATGTATTTTATGCAAGTGTTCAGTCTTGGACACAATCTTATTACTGGGACAATTCCAACCAACTTGGGAGGTTTAAAACAAGTTTGTGTCTTAGACTTGTCTCACAATCGTCTACATGGATTTATCCCAGGATCATTCGGAGGGCTATCATTTTTAATCGATTTAGATGTGTCCAACAACAACCTAACAGGACCCATCCCTTCATCCGGTCAGCTCATGACAATTCCTGCTTCTAGATATGGAAATAATTCAGGTCTATGTGGATTACCCCTTCCAACTTGTGGCTCCAATGAACCCACTAATGGCGAAGAATCTGGTCATTCATCCTCAGGTCATCGTAATAGAAGAAATGGGACATTAGCAGGAAGTGTGGCTATGGGACTACTGCTTGCTCTGTCATGCATCCTTGGACTCTTAGTTATTGCTGTAAAAACAAAAAAACAGAAAAATCAGGAAGATAAGAGAGATAAATACATGGATAGTCTACCCACCTCAGGTAGTGGTAGCTGGAAGTTGTCTGGTGTTCTAGAGCCCTTAAGCATTAATGTTGCAACTTTTGAAAAGCCCTTGAGAAAGCTTACATTTGCTCATCTACTTGAGGCCACGAATGGGTTCAGTGCAGACAGCTTGATTGGATCGGGAGGATTTGGAGATGTATACAAGGCTCAGTTAAAAGATGGATCTGTTGTAGCGATCAAAAAACTCATTCATGTGAGTGGTCAAGGAGATAGAGAATTTACAGCAGAGATGGAAACTATAGGGAAAATTAAGCATAGGAACCTTGTTCCTCTCCTTGGCTACTGCAAAATAGGTGAAGAAAGGCTACTTGTTTATGAATACATGAAGTGGGGTAGTCTGGAAACAGTACTACATGAAAAAATCAAGGGAAGTACTGCACTTGACTGGGCTACAAGGAAAAAAATTGCCATTGGGTCTGCAAGAGGATTAGCATTTCTTCACCACAGTTGCATTCCCCATATCATTCACAGGGACATGAAGTCAAGTAATGTCCTTCTGGATGAGAATATGGAGGCTAGAGTTTCTGATTTCGGAATGGCCAGGCTAATGAATGCGCTGGATACTCATTTGAGTGTCAGCACTCTAGCTGGTACTCCTGGTTATGTGCCACCAGAGTACTATCAGAGTTTTCGCTGCACAACAAAGGGAGATGTTTACAGCTACGGGGTTATTTTGCTGGAACTTCTGTCCGGAAGAAGACCTATAGACCCTGTCGAGTTTGGGGACAACAATCTAGTTGGATGGATGAAACATAATGTGAAGTTAAAAAGAGCTTCAGATGTATTTGATTCAGTGCTAATAAAAGACAAAAACATAGAGATGGATCTGTTTCAACATCTTCGAATTGCCTGTGAATGCCTTGATGACCGCCCATGGCGAAGACCCACCATGATCCAAGTCTTGGCCATGTTCAGAGAGCTTCAAACAGATGGAGAAGCCGAACTAGATGGATTTACTTTACCGGAGGATGTGGATATCCATGAAGAAAAATCCTCCTGATTGGTTCTCTATCTATTCTAAGCTCCTTGTCTTATTTATTTTCTGTATAATGCATTGCATTCCTATCTTCTGATAGTTTTGTTAAGTGGATGTGTAAATAATAGAATAGAACAGTGAAAAAACATCTGCTAATCCTGATAATTGCATCCATGCCCCAGCACTTGTCTTGTTTGTAGAAAAATGCAGGAGATGTGCAGACAAAATATATACTTTGACTACCACCATCCCTGAATTAGTTATCGGCGGAATGTTGGGCTGAAGAGGAATGTGCACAACAAAAGGAGATTGATTTACAGCAGATACCAGGCTATGATGCTTTGTATTCTCTGGTTAATGGTGGTGAGGATGATATTGATAGCATACTGTCCACTCAGTGGGAAGGCATTGTACTCAATTCATGGAAATTAAAAATGAAGATGGTTATTATACTATGTATATGATGAGGGAAAACATATACAATGTATATGTATCAGTCTTTTCTTCCCATTTAATACAATCAGTGTAATAAGATTGCAATTAATTCAGAAATATATTCAGACATGGGGAGATGTTTTTCTTTCCAAATATTAACATTTATTTATCACGTGGAATCAATTTGAAGAAATATACTAGAAGTAAATGGTTACAGAGTACAGAAATGAAGAAGAGAAGGATAGATGATCCATCAATTTATTAATAGCTGAATGGCTTTACATCGCAATAGTTTTCTAGTGGTTTTATTATTATTATTATTTTGAATTGGTGAAATAAAGAGCTTAAATGTAATTCTGTGTTATTAGGCACTGTATAAGCATATCCACATTCTCTGTATGGCTTGGGAGGTTTGTATAGTGGCTGCTCACAAACTGTCTATATAGCTTTGGATGGTTACACTGACATTTACAAATTTTCTTGGGGACATGGGAGATGTTACTTGCAGCTTATAAATTGTATTCGTAGTTTGAAAGGTTTGCACTGGCTGCCTTAATGGCTTGGGTGGTTGGCATTTGTTTCCTTTGTGGCTTAGGAGGTCCACATCAAATCACATTTGTACCTTGAAAGGTCCTCATCAATGGCCTTCGTGGCTATGGTGGTCTGCATTATCACTATACTATCACTAGTCATGTAACTTTTACTATAGACTGTAATATAATTGAAGCAACTATACTTGATAATCATGAGTTTTGCAGATGCATTTTCTATTATATTCTTCTGTGATCAAATAACTTGCATGGCAACATCATGTTGAAATGGGATATTGTTATGTCGATGAATCAAATTCAAACCCAGTTAAAATAGAGGCTGTGCATGTGTTTGAGTTAGCTAACTTAACCAGCACCATATTAAAGTGGGCTTCACTATAATAATGCAGAGTCTGCATTCGTAGCTGGTCACGTATAAAAAATGCATCATTCATACAAATCCTATTATACACAATTGATTTATGTATCTCAACTTGGAGTGTTGAATCAGCACCTATATGTTTGTCATTCGGAACACTTGGAAAATCCTATCACACAATTGGTTGATATATCTCAACTTGGAGTTTTGAATCATTTTCAAGCTTCCCAAAAGCAATATGGTGGAAAATCCTATCACACAATTGGTTGATATATCTCAACTTGGAGTTTTGAATCATTTTCAAGCTTCCCAAAGGCAATATGGTGTCATTTTGTAGTCATTTGATTGTTTTAGTCTATAAATCGGTATACATATCCTACACCCCAATGGTTTTGAACTTGTAACCTCCAAAGAGGAAACATATATTGTTAACTATTAAGCTAACTCGAAGCTAACTCGAACTGTAACATATATATTTGATAATTGAAAGGAAATTTTGTGACTTCTTGTTATTATGTCTAAGATTACATTTACTTATTGCTTGACATCACCAACAGTGATCACAACGGTATCAAGCAGAGGATAGATGATCACTATTGCTTCAAGGATATTGTTGTAATATTAACTCCTGATAATAGGAAAACAAGGCATTACAACGGTATGGAGGGAAAGATTAATATTCTCTCCTAAAGGGAAACTTTTGCAACTTATGCATGCGTTTTAAGATCACATGTAAGATCATCACTATTTCCCTTCATGAGATCTAAGATCTAAACAATAGTAAATTGAGTTGTCGGTTAGTGTAAGCGTGATTTCATCGCTGATAAAAATGGAACCTGAGATCTTTTCTCAACTTTTCTGTGAAATTACAAGCTCATCTACATCTCAGAGATATCACTTTCCATTATTTTATTATTTTTTGGGGATCTAAACAATAGTAAATTGAGTTGTCGATTAGTGTAAGCGTGATTTCATCGCTGATAAAAATGGAACTTGAGATCTTTTCTCAACAAATTCTCAACTTTTCTGTGAAACTACAAGCTCATCTACATCTCAGAGATATCACTTTCCATTATTTGATTATTTTTTGGGGATAGTAACTCGTTGTTTTTCGCAGTAGCTGGGTATATTTCCTACTCGGACCAATACCCTTCTGAACATATATTAAATAGAGGATAGATGATTACTATTGCTTCAAGGATTATCACTGTAATATTATCCTCCGACAATAGGAAAGCACTGGCATTGCATGAATATATATTAAATACATGAGGGATGATCACTGTTGCCTCAAGGATTATCACTGTAAATCGCCTGACAACAGGAAGGCACTGGCATTGCACCAGTATGAAGTAGAAGAGATGATCACTATTGCTTCAAGGTTGTCATTGTAATATCATCTACTGACAAAAGGAAAGGAAACTTGCTCAACTTGTTAATGCAGAAGATCACCAGAGTTAATCTATGACTCTTTTTGTTATCAATTTCAGTAAAAGAAATTGATAGTAAATCTCAACGTTTCACAGTTTTTGGGATCTGGGACATATACTTGGGAAGTGTGGATATCTCTATGCTTCTAGTAGAGGATTTACCTCTAAAATCATAAAGAAAAATATGATAAACATAAAATAATAATTGAGTAGTCGAGAAGAAAATTACAAACCTTTCTATCCATTATTATTAAAAAAACAAAATTTAAATATATTTTTCCATAAAATTTATATATTTTTAATCTCAAGATTAACATTCAAAATATATCAATATAAGGATTGTTGTTATAAATTCAAATCCTTATTAAACTAAGTATTAAAAAACCATAAACTTCTACCAATTTATCACTACACTACAAAACATAAACCCTTATGTTAAACCCTTATTATCTTATTATTAATAAAAACACACTGTACTTTATATTATTAATAATCACTTTATAACTTTATATTTTGATTATTTAAATTTCATATTTTGATTATTTATATATTATTTCATATTTTGATTATTTATATATTGAGTATTTTGATTAGTGTCAAGCATTATCCATACCCACAAAGATACAAGAGCTAAAGCTGCATTTTGAAATTATCATAAGATGAAGGTTGGATTAGTTTAATCTTCATTCCACTGGTTAGTCAACATCATAAAAAGTAAAAAATCATAACTATCCAAATCAATGGCATGATATTTGGATTACATATGCAATAATAATAGTTATTGAATTGATTATCAATATTAGATTTTTTTATTCATGATGGATAGTGGCATATAGCTTGTGCTCTCTTTGACTGTAATTGTTACCAATGAAATTTATTATAATAATATTTTTAAAATTTCATCCCATCAATACTTATTCTATCGTGCTTTAATCATAACTTTATTTTATGATACTTTGATCTTATCATTATTTATTCCATGTGGGGATGGTTCTCATTGACTAATGCAAGAAGAAAGGGAGGGAATAATTTTATGTAAATGAATAGATTTTCTCAAGCTTGACTGATAGAGAATATATGACTAATCAACTTGAAAGTAGATTTTATATATTATCATTTGAAAAGAATGGCCTCTCCATGAGGATAAAGAATGTTAAACGACCAGTACTTGTCCCCCACTATTATGAAAAAGGACACCTTCGAAGGGTATTCAACCAGTATTGGTCAAAGAGAATCATGTGAAAAGCAATAAATTATCCCCTAAGCACATTACACAAGGCAATTAAGACTTGTCATTCCAACTTTGTTCCATAATTAAAAGTAAATTATGATGGATTCTATGGTGCTTTCCTTTACATTATTCATGCTCGTGACTTGAGGTAGAGGTGGTTTTCCCTCCATGCAAGTCCCTGTCATGCACTTTGTATTGGAGGATGTTGTATGCTCATGAGTTTGAGGTTATTCCCTAAACCAATTACATGCATGAGCATTTCCCTTTTAATCATTCATGCAAAATATGCATTTATGATTTCAAATTTCATGGCTTTCTTTATTATTGATATGTGGTAGTTTTGAGGTATCGATTGACTTTATGTTTTAGGATATGATTTCTTCAATCTTTTTAAAAAAGTTTTATTTATCATGATTTATTATTTTTGCCATATATGTTTTAGATGTAATTTATGTTTTAGGATATGATTTCTTCAATTTAAAAAAAAAAAATATTTATCATGATTTATTATTTTTGTCATATATGTTTTAGTTGTAATTGGTTGTTTTTTTATGTTTTCAAGTTTTTTTGGTTGATTTGTTTATTTAATCGTATGACTTGGAATATGTATGATTATCGATGATATTTTAATGTTTAATTGATGGTATTTTCTTTTCATTTAATGTCTTTGTCCGAATGACTCAATCTTGTTATCTGCTACGTTGGTAATGAATGGCCTTTCAGACTATCTGAATTCGCATTGTCAGTCCATCATGGTTGATTATGCTTTTGATTGCTTCATTGAGCTCTTTGATTGATGATTATGATTATATTTGCTTTTTGTGTTGCCTTGTCTTGATGGTTGAATAGTCCCTTTTATTTCACCTTGACCCTCTACGTGACCTTGAGTTCTTGCCCGTTAACTTGGTGATTGGAATATGCATGGTTTGGTTGTAAGTAAACCATGTAATTATTTAATGTATTGTTTCTTGAATGATTGGGTTTCATTGAAAGAGTATATAAGTTAGCACTTACCTATTATTAAAGCCCGCTTTTCACGAAAATGAACTCAATTGATTGAGTAGTAAATTGTTAGTTTGTTTATTGTCTTTAGTCCTTGTTATTAGCATGTAAAGGTTGATGAATATGGAAAAAAATTGCAAGTGCTCAAATGCCTTCATTTGGTAGTGTGTTATGCACATAGATGTTTGTTATCCATATTCACTATCAAGTATACGAAGATACAATGATGGTGCACCTTGATTATCAAAATTGAACTCTTCCTATCCCTTCCTAGGGGTTCAAACCCATAATTAAACCCCCCTCCCCCCCTTCCAAAAAAATGTGAAATTTTGAATTCACTTGCCATTAATGAATGACAACAAATACTATAATTTCAAAAGAAATTTTACATTTTCAACAACCCATCAATGTCTTGACACCCAACACTTAAATGCTTAATGATCGTTGTACCTTCAATTTTAAATGAGGATGGATGTGAATCATGATTAAGATTTATGGTTCATCACTTACTACTTGCTCTTGGGATCTAAAGACTAAATCATCTATATTATTTATCTCTATTATTGTTGGCTATCATTTATTCCCTTATACGATGTACCCTTCCACAACATAAAAATCCATGACACAACTTACACCAACACAATCCTACCATCATATTGGTGTATCCACCATCTCAAGTGTCACTTAATGAAATTTTTGTGGAGAAGCTTAGAAACTCTATCTTTATAAATCTCGCTTAAATCCACACATTATGCACATTGTTTATCCTTGTCCTTATGAAAATTAGCATCACATTCATTGTCCATACTTAATGTGTTTAGATCCCACCCTTGCCATAATACCATTCAATTTGTTACATTTCCCCCCACTCCCGGCTTTGCAACCAAAATAATCAGTCATGGGTTATGGGTGTAAATTGTAATACAATTGGAAACTTACTTGTAAGCTTAACTGCAAATATGTGGCTTAAGGACTATTTTGAAGATCAAAGAATAGACATCAAGTGAACTCAAGGAAACATGTTCATCTCTCTTTCTTCATATTCACATATTCCATCTCCCTAAATGTATCTAACATGTTTGTTCATAGTTAATTTATTGCATTGGTATTGTTGTGTCTATCTATTATTAGTCATGATGTGGCTATAGCATTGGTATCTAATATTTGATTATTATTTGAGCACATTTGATGTTGGCCTCTAAACCACTTTGTATGTAATTCATGGCATCCGTATTATTATTGCAATAGATATTTTTTAAACAAAAACGCTTAATAATTTTTATATATAAACAACAGAGACCGGCCAAAAGTTACAAAGAAACCAAGTATGCCCAACAACAAGAGTATCTAACACTGCAATCCCAGTAAATACAAAAGAAAACTAGCCTGAAAGACAATGCCAACTTTTTCTGCAAAAGTTACTATCTTAAAGGTGCTATATATATGCAAAAACTGTCCTAATAGAAAGATACTTTTTCACTGCATAAACAAAACAGGAAATCAAAGAGAAAAGAAACTATCTGCATCACTATCCACACTTGATGGAGACTTGCGTTGGAAGGTGGAATAAGTCTTCTTTCATAGATTTCAGCTCATAGGTTGGAATGGATTGGAAATGGCTACATTGGTTCATCTTTAGAAGCTTTCCCAGGTCGGTTCTCAGTCTGTCGATTCCCCCCCCTGTTCATGCAAATTACTCCATCTGTGAGTCCAATGCTGAGAGATAATAAGAGACATGCCTCATGGTATCCAACCGGCCCGTCATATTATCATAAACTCACCTTAGCATGCACTAAAATCAATGTTATCAGAACCAGACTGGTGGTCAAACCAACCGACCCTAGGAACTAGAACCATGTCAGAACCGGACAAAAACCAGAAAACGAACCAGATCAAAAAATAGGTTGAGCAAAAATACATAAAATATTCATATTTTAAATCCTTACTAGCTATTTACATGAGAAACTTTGCATATTTGTGTATAATGGTTTGAATTCACATGGATGCACACACACACACACACACACACACATATATAGCTAATACAAGTGTATATAGGTAGTAAAATTTTCTCATGTATATAGCTAGTAAGAGTGTATAAAACCAAAATCATCCTTCAATCAGCTATAAAAACCCCTCAAATCAGCCTTCAATCAACTGTAAAACCTCCTCAAATCAGTCGCCCAGTTCCATAGTTCCACTGAGTCGTCCACCTATGCCATACACTAAACCATCCACCTTTGAGTCACAGTCTGTACACTAAGTCGTACACCAATAAAGATCCGTCCACCTCTGCACAGCCCATACTGTAGCACTTAACTAGTCCGCACTCCCTACACAACCACACAAGAAAAATGAATAACGACAAAGGACAAATTTCACAGAATCTGAGATGTAATTGATATGGAGGGTGGGAGCCTCCTTTTATAATTTTAGAAGGGTCTGTGGGTCAAATAAACATCTCACATGTGGACCCTTTTTTTTTATTTTATAAACAAAATTTGCAAATTCATTGTTTTTCTCGGGCCCCTAGTATTATTGTACAAAACTTGTTGGTTTGGAGAAAACTAACCGGTTCAGCGTTGAAACTGGTCAGTTCCGTACGGAACCAACAAAAAATAGCCTGAGTTCATGATTTGACCCGACAAAGCCTGTAAATCGGTCAAATCGAGTGATTTTGTCAAAATTGGTAGGGTTCTGATTTAACATTGTTTAAAATCACTGAAATCATTATGAATGTTGCTGAATAATTCTGTCCACTATGACATTGCAACTATCTTCTCACCGGAGAAATTTAGAAAATACTCACTATCACTCCGAAGGGATCCCTATTTTTGCAAAGGAGAGTTCTTCTTCAAGTCCCCAGGCCTCGGAAAGGTAGGCCTATATTTCTTTGTGTCTAAGGAAAACTCTCCCTTGAAAGGAATGCTGGAGGGGGGAGGAACACTTGAGGGGGAGGCCGACTAAAACTTCAAACAAGCAACAATATTCGAGAGGTCATCGTCATAATGGGAGGATGGGCGAGATATTTTCAAGGGCAGTGTCTCTATAGGAATCTCAAAGTTGATGACTTCTTTCTCACGAAAGAAAAAAAACACCATTGGCTACATCCTCCTTACCCATTTAGACTGATCCTTTCATCAAGTCTCACCCATCGAGCATAAATGTGTCATACCATTCACATGTGGATGTTATTGCTCATGGGAATGGAGTGCCTTCCACTTCCATGTGCCCACCTTTCCCAATGAAACCGCCATGTTGTCGTTGAAATATGTGAGAATCCCTCTCACTACCATCTTTCCTACCTATGCATACCATTTTCACTTGATTAAGGTAGCCACTTTCATTGTGGTGCTCCTTCATTGTTCACTAGGACCTCTTAGGCCAATTTAACACCTTGGTTGGCTAACTTTTCTGCTACCCCGTTATTTATTCTATGTATTTGGAAAAGGGAGACATTTTGAAAGGTCCTTAGGTGTCTCACTATTCTTCCAAGAAGCCTCCCATGCCTTGCTTCATGTCTTCTCAAGATTTTCTGAATCTTTCATATAATGATAAAAGAATCTCCGAAGATGTTAACTCTTAGCAGGTTGAATGATGCAATTAACTCAGCCACATGCAGAAGGGCATACATCTCAGCTTGGTTATTCATTTTTAGCCCTAATCCCCACGCATAGGTTTCTATTATTTTTCCTCCAGGATTAAAGAGAGCACCCCCTCGACACCTGCTTCCCCACAATAGATACTTAATGGTAACAAACCACATATTTAATACTTGAATGTAAATCTCTCAACAACCCATCAATCTTTTATAGGTAATTTGTTCAACTCATTGTAAATATAATTCCAATTTTTTCTTTGTTTCACATAGAAGTGCGTGTTAATGATTGTTTTTAGGACAAAAAACTCTATTATGCTCAGTGAAATTTTCAAACTTGTATGTTTTTAATTAAGTTTATACATGAACTTTGTAAACATAAAAAAACCTAAAATGTGATTACAACAATGAAATTGTGATTCTGCTCATTCAATTTGTTGCATAATCAAAACCTCAATTCTTTGTTCTCTAGGTTGAACATTCCCCTTTTCTTGATTCTAGGCATCTTTATCTATCACACTTTCGGTTTCTTCTTGTTGTTTCGACAACATTCATTTCAGTTCGATGATACTTCACATGTCAAATATTTTGAGAATTCCCCATAGCTATATTTCCTTGTGCCTCAATCCCAAGATCTATGAGACATAGCATTTGCAAAATTAATTATTGTAACAACATTTTTTGTTCTTGGGTGGGATTCTTAAGCAAGCCATGGAGAATGTAACATAATTGTTGTTAACTTCAATATATGCATTAGGGAGTATACTCTTAACATCCACTCGGGCATGCATTTTTAGATGATTTGAGAGAAAAAGTGAACAGGCCATATCCTCAAAACAAATAACATCCATTAGCTCTATGCTTGTATGCATCTTAGGAAGGTCCAAATAATAAACAACTTAGCTTAAATACTAAGCAATTGAAGCAATCATTCTAAATTTACATGTTCCTAGAGGGGCCAATAAATAAAATAGACTCTCTTCATGGATCTAATAGTGTTTTGATAGGAGTTTAGGGTTTTGGCAGTGTGTTTTCTTCTGCGGCATTCTGCAGTGCCTATAGTAGGGGCCGCAATCCCTGCGGGATCTCGGCTGGATGCCCCAGACTATGACGTCTGCGAGTTTGACATCTATGAGTGACGGTAGGGAATCAATTCCTGGTGAAGCGGGAGATAGGGAGAAAGGAGCGAGGCAACGGCTGGGATTGGGGGGTTGCCTACCCAAAACCAATACGATCCCAACCATCCAGATCCGGGAAGAGAAAGTCAGAGAGAAAGTGGAACTGTGGAAGGAGAAGGCGTTGATCGGTAAGTTTATAGGGATCTAGCCTCGTGAGAAAGACCTTGTCAGATGGATCAAAAGCACTTGGAACACAAAAGGAGAATACGATTTGCACCTAGGGGCCAAGGGTTTTTTCTCTATAATCGTTTTCAATGTGGAAGATAGGGATAGAGTGCTTGAAGGGGGGCCATATTTATCCTTTTTCTACTGGCTTATATCTCAGGCCATGGAAAGAACGCTTCAATCCGGAGTCTGAGGACTTGAAGGTTGCTCTGGTTTGGATCCGTCTCTACTCTCTTCCATGTGAATTTTGGGATCTGGAAATTTTGAAAGACATTGGCAATTCCCTTGGTGAATTTATAAAAGTGGCGGAACAGACTTAGCAGCAGAGGTACACGACGTGTGCACATATTTGTGTTTATATGGATCTATCTAAGGACCTCCCAGAAGCCATTAGCCTGAACTGGGAAGATGAAGAATGGATCCAACTTATTGATTACGAACAACTACCTTTTAGGTGCAGGTTATACCATGAATACAACCATTTTGGTAGGAACTGCCCCCAAGCCAACCTGCTAAAACCTCCATTGTCACATACCCACCCATCCATCCAAGGCATGGGAGAAAACATGCTACCAATCTATGGGGCTTTTCATAAGACTCAGCCCATTCATTAGATGCATACAGTTAAAAAGCAAATGTGTGCAAGTGTAAATCAAACAAATATGCACAGCGGAAATAAAATCATCCACACACAAGTTTTCTTATGCACTCAATATATCAATAACAATCATTAATTTAATCACTGCAGAGGTAAAACACATAGGAAGATATACTTATCTCACAGTAATGTTGTCCCAAACAACCAGCTATGTCGCTACAACATTCCTCCCAACCGTAGGTCTCTGCCCAGCCTGTATTCTTTCAACACTCAGAGAACACCCCCGAGTTGGGCATGATATCTACAAGGAAAAGGAAACTCTCAAGCTCAGCTCAGCCAAAGCAATGGATACCCAACTCAACCCCCAACATTCTTTACACACAGCAGCTCAAGACTGGCATGGATGCACAGAATAGGGTCTATGGGTTTTCCCCAACACGTGGGCACACCAAAACAGATTGTGGGAAGGGGGAATCAACCCCAGGGAAGGAAACCGATTTATCCCACAGATGTATGAGCATTCAGTGGGCCAAAATGGCCTTAATTAAACCCCAAATCGTTTCCCCTTCTTCCCCACTGATAGCCACAGCAAAAACGCCCTTCCCAACTAGGAAAAACGAAGGAACACACAGGAAATCAATGGAGAAAACACCCAGGTAGCTCCAAACTCGTGGGAGAGCAAAGTGGGTTCATGGGTAATGGCTTGGGGAGCAATTCATGGCTCTTTTCTTGCCCAAGAAGCCAAACACGAATTTCCATGCAGGGTGGCTTGCCCATACCCGAATTTGGACAACCATACCTCCCATTCCCCAAGGCATTAACTACCTCAACCAACTCTTGGGAGAAATCAATGATTAGGTACAAAAGTCAACATGGGTAGTTGAGGGTTTGATTGGTTCTCTCATTGACACTTGGCTTGGCTTGATTGGCTCCAAGGGTTTGAATATTTCCCTCCCAATTCCTTGTAACATCATGCCCCTATCTCTTGTTGCATTGCATAGCTAGTTGTGGGCATTTATATTAAAATGTATACTTACAATTCCCATGGTTCACTAGCAAATGGGTAGCATAATATCAAATACTTGCCTCTTCAAGGTCGAGCGTTCACTAGTGGGGCCTTGGCCTTGAGCTCCACGCTAGGAATCATACATAATATGCATACATTATTTACATTATAGCCCAAAATATTAGAAGCGTCAAAATGGGGATGTGACACTCAAGCATTGCCATATCCCTGTGAAGGAAAAATGAACTAGGGACCAACTCAAGTGTCTCCCATGCTATCCAAGACATAATGGAGCATAAGAATCGTTGAGCCTATAGTTATAATTATCAATTGCAAGCTCTTATGTAACCAATTTCTTGTAGTGCCCAACACCAATCCATTTCTGAATTAACCAAAAACATTTGCATATGATGGAAAAAAAGGAAAAGCTAAGTTAAATTAAAGTTAAAGATATTTCTTATTTTCATTTTTTTAATAGGTGCTTGGTTTGTCAGACCACTTGATCGCCACCCCCATTGATCTTCTGCAAAAATGATTTATTTATTTTTATTTTTAAAATGTATTTTATATTTATATCTTGTCAAGTAATGGAGGGTATTTACAATGAACGCGATGGCATGTTTTGTAATGTTACTAAAATAAAAATAAAAGAAAAATAAGTTAGGGGATTTAAAGATTGTGCATCCTTGACAAACAATGTGGTGGCATACCTCATCACATCACATAGTATAAAAATAGGGAAGTGAACTAACCTCATGCTAAAAAATACACCTATGATCTTCCAAAGAATGAATAAGGTTGAGACCCTCAAGCATTGCCATATCCCTGTGAAGGCAAAATGAACTAGTGACCAACAATTTCCAAAAAAGGTAGCATGCTAGCGGATCTTGCTCGAAAGCAAAATTGAATATTGGTCTTGAAAATACCTTCGAAAACTTTGAGCAAATTGACACTGCCAAAATTTGTGCTCCAGAGTCTCCAAGTGGAGACAAACATGGTGGTTTTCTTCAAAGAGCTTGATCTTGGCTAAATAAGCATTGGATGGGATCCCTTGATACCACACTATCTAGGAAAAAACACTGTATAAGAAATCCAAATGGACCACACATTATGAAGCCTGTCAACTCATATGCCCCTTGTGTCAAAAAACATCCATCTTGCATTGAGGACCATGGAAAACAAATGTCGATGATACAACACTAAATATAGTGGTATGGAGTCATATTGCAACAAAGGACAACCAAAGTTCCATCTCCAATCCCTCCAAAATATCTTGAGCATCTTAATGTTCATTTTAAAAATATCCATCTTTGAGATGAGCCCTCTCAACTCCATGATTAATAGACAGCTAAGGGCAATCAACCGATACTCTTGAGCCAGAGGGAATCTACAAAAGCATATTATACATGTGATCCCTGGAGAACGCACCCAACAACAATGAGCTTCCTAGAAAATGAGAGATCCTTATGATGCTAGACATGGAATTTGCTTTATGAAGCCTCTGTGGACACCAATCCCACATAGATATTGGGGATAGCACCAATCCAAAAGGAGTCCACCCCAACCAACCAAAAATTTGTCTTGTGGTCACTAACCATTGTTGAAGTTCTCCATGGTTCCAACGTCGGGAAAACATTCTGCAGATCAGTCCCCCAGATGGGTCATGACCCAAGTAGATGATGCCCTCGTTGTAGCCCTAATTAGTCATGTCTATTGACTATGTGTCTTGAGGCTTGGATGCTTAGCCTTTATCTTAGTCATGTGGATTGGCTAGAGTGAAGGAAGTCTAGAGGTCACATTGCATTCTCCATGAAGGAGTACTTGTGATGAGTGATCTGTTCTTATAGAGTGAGATGACTGGCCTATGTTACAAGGGAATCTTATCCCTTTGTATATTACACAAAGTTTAATCTAATGTTGAATTTGACATTGGCTCTAAGAAGTGTCTGGGACTTCTTAGAGTATGGTCAAATCAACATTAGAGCTCTATGGAAGAATTTGATATGCATATGAGGAGATATCAACAAAGAGAAATTTTATATGATGAAGAAATAACCAAGAAGTCAAGACAAACCATTGAAGAAGTCCCAGACAGCATTAAAGAATTCCTAGAGAAAGTGGAAGGCAAGAAATAACACAATTATCATAGTAAAAGGGGTAAATAGACCCTAGAAGACAAAAGTACAAGTCGGCCTCAAGAGTGAAAATCAAGTCAATTGAAGAATATAAATAGAAGTGTTCTTACACTTCATTTGACACATTCAACAAGCTCATCTCTACTCAATTGGTGCGCACTTCTCAAGGAGGATAAGTGAAGATCACTAGAAGTAATTTTTGGGGTTATCTTATTATCTCTACAAGTTTGCTATCTCTCCCAAAAGGTTTGCTAGGGTTTCTTGTGGAAGAAGGGCACACTTGTGCTAGGGCTTAATCTTCATGATTGGTATTGTTCTTGTGTTGAATTAATTTCTTTTGAGAAAATTTTGTTGGGTTTTCTCCCATTTGGGTTTCCCACGATAAATCTGTGTCTCTTGTGCATGGTTATCTTTCAGTGATCCTTGTTTTTATTTCCACTGCAAATGAATGATGTTATAATTATGGGATGAAATGAATTATGAAATAAAAGTTGCAAGAGATGAAAATTATACTGCTAATTTAAAATTCAACATGGTATCACAGCATTTCTAAATAGTAGAAGCCATTGCCAGAGACCGTTTTTTCCCTAATCTAAAAACTAGGGATTCCAAGTTTGGACACTTCCCTCCATAGTTTGGACTTGAAAAGAGCATTGTGGAACTCACCCTAGGAGGGTGCACTTATCTATGGAAGCAAAAATTAGGTTTATGAAAATCCAATTTTGACCTAATTTCTATTGGAATCAAGAAATTAGGGCTTTCAATTTCTAACCTTTCTGACCACACATTGGGTTCGATCTTAGTATTTTGGAGCTCGCCCTAGGAGGGAACATCTACCTATGGAGTCAGTTTTCACATTTGACAAAGTCCAGTTTTGACCTAGCTTCTGCAAGGGTTTTTGGATCAAACTCTCAAAATGGTGTCCAGTCTCAGATTAGAAGATAGATTGGATTCAAATTTTAGATCTTGGAAGACAAGAATACTCTTCACCTTGGAAGAAAATGAAATCCAGGATTATGTAAAGACATATATCTCTAAACTATAAGATGATGGAGAGAAAGCCAAATACAAGAAGAATGTAGCGAAGGCAAAGAGGGTCTTAATAGATTCTGTAAAAGACCACTTAATTCCTCATATTTCCAAGTTGAAGACAACTAAAGCAATGCATGATTCCTTAGTAGGATTGTTCGAAAGCAAACCACTAGTAGAAGACTAGCCTTGAGAAACCAACTATGTTGATGAAGATGACCAACTCATATTCAATGGATACTTACTTTATGAAGGTCTCCCAATTGAGAGATCAACTTAAATCCATTGGAGACCTTATTGAGGATGTAGAACTTGTTATGGTAACCCTTAATGGATTTCCTTCCTCATGGGAATCATTTATTCGGAGTGTTTTTGGAAGAGAGGAGTTACCCAAGTTTGATCGACTATGGGTTGATTGTGTTCAATAGGAGGCCAGAGTACTATCCAAGAACAACTTACAGAAACCTCAGGAAGAAGAAAATCAATCTCTTGCAACTCATGCAAGAAAAGGAAGAGGAAGAAAGTTCAAAAAGAAGAAAAATACAAGTGAAGGATCAGCCCCAGCTTAAGGAAAGAAGGATCTTTCAAAAATAAAGTGTTACACTTGTCAGAAATTTGGTTACTATGCTTATCAGTGTACTCAAAGGAAAAGGAAGGGAAAGCAGCATGCATCAACAGCTAGTGTTGGTGAACCTCCATCAAAGAAGACAAAAGAATATAAACTTGAGGAGATTGCATATGATCTCCGGAAGGAGTATTTCTTCTAGTACACTAAAAATATATGCACACCAATGACAATATCATCTTGGATGATGTATTGCACTATGTGACTGTCATTGGTGATCTACTTCATGAAGACCAATGATGAAGACTTCAACAAGTTCCAAAAGTTTGGGACTTAACGAAGAAGATCAAGGTCTTCAGATTAGACGATGAAGCAGAGTACCCTCCCAAAAACTCCAATGATTTCTGCAAGGAGGAAGAGATCAAGAGGGAGTCAACAAAACAAACAAAGATAAGTATTTTATACTTTGTATGATAAGTTTTATTTGCTCAAATTGAATTGTTATTTTTATTATTGATGAATAACATAATTGTTTAAATTAGTATTGGTTAACCCTTGTGGACATTCCTGTCATGAATAGGTCCATTGTAAATATTGTGGAGATGAAGATCCATGATTAAGATCTACCCAGGTTCTTATGGTAAGATGCATCCACTACGATAGTTATGCTCATATCAAGTGTCCTCACCAGATATTAGACGACAAGACTCCCGAGGAAGCATTCCTAGGAGTGGATCCTTGGTTGTCCCGCATACACCCATGTGCCAAGGAAGAAGAGGATGAAGACGGTAGCCTTCGGGAGATCTAAAAGGTTTCATATGGAGTTTGATAGTGAGGAGAAGGAGACTCACCTTAATAGACCCAATTGATGGGAGGTGACACAAATGGATACTCAGATATAGAGAGCAGAGTGTCCATATGCAGAGGGAGAAGGATACTCAGATGTAGAGGGAGCAATATCCTCCCACAAAGAGGGAGTAGTTGCAGCACAACCTGTTGATGATAAAGAAGACTTTGTACGGACTCAAGTAGGCACCTAGGACGTGGTATGTCAGAATAGACGTTTACTTGATGAGCTTGGAATTCACCAAGAATGATGTGGATTCCAAACTTTACTACAAGGTTTGTGATGGTGACCATTTGATCTTTGTATTGTATGATTGATGATTTGTTCCTTTACGAAAATGGAGAAGATCAATGTCGAGTGTAAGAGGGAGTTGGACTCTGAGTCCGAGATTATTGGGATTTGAGCTGTGATGAGATCTTCCTCGGGAAGAGGGAGTGGAAAGTCGAGATATTGCAAGATATGATATAATGGAATGTAAGTCCATGACCACACCTATGATGATAGATATGGAGAAGTTGATTGATTCTGCTTCGGATTTAGATCTAGTGGATTCCTTGATGTACGTATTTGGAGAAGCTAAATGATTATACTTCAAATTTAGATTTGGTGGACAATTGACTAGGTCATTGGTGTATTTGGTTAACACCAAACCAAATGTTTGCCTTGCAGTGAACACCCTGAGCCAATTTATGGTTGATTTGATGCTTGTACATTGGGTGGCAGAAAAGCATGTGCTAAGGTACCTTTGTAGTATAGTTTGATATGATCTAAAAGATGTCTCAGGTGATGAAGTGAAGCTGCAAAAGATATACAGATTCTGACTAAGAGGAGTGCAGTGGACAGAGAATGCATCTTGAGGTGTTGCTTCAGCTTGGATTAGTTATGATATCCTGGATTAGTGGGAAGCAAGCTTCTATGGCATGCAGTACAACAAAAGTAGAGCAAATTGCAACCAATATCACAGGACCATTTGATCTGGAGATTAAATACCACTTCATCCGAGACATGGTGTAGAAGGGAGCAGTGAAGCTCCAGTATATATCCACAGATGAGTATATAGCCTACATTCTCACCAAGCCTCTATCCAAGGAAAAATTTGTATACTTTAGGGACAAGCTTGGTGTGATGGAGAATGCCTCCCTGAGTGAGAGGGACTATTGATGGATGTGCTACATCGTGATGATGAGTAGGAAGACAATCATATAAGAGATGAATGGTCTAGACACTGTGATGGTCTTACATATGAGCAGGAAGACATTCATATGAGATGAGTAGCCCAAACATCGTGATGATTCGATAGATGAGTGGCAAACATTCACAAAACGTGAATAGCCTAGATACCAAGGTAGTAGTACAAATGCAGTTGCAGTACATACATAGTACAGATGCAGTTGCAGTACAAATATAGTACAAATCCAATGCAGATGCAGTACACATGCAGTACTGATGGACATTCTCACCAAATATGTAGCTTGGCGTGATGCGGAATGTATACCTCGCTGAGAGGAAGTGTTGATGTCCTCCATGGTTCCATCATCGAGCAAACATTCTATAGATCATTCTCCTATATGGGTCATGACCCAGGTAGAGGATGGCCCCATCGTATCCCTAATTAGTCATGTGTGATTTCTATGTGTCTTGAGCCTCGGATGCTTAGCCTTTGTCTAAGTCATGTAGATTGGCTAGAGTGAAGGAAGGCTAGAGGTCACATTGCATTCTTCATGAAGGATTAATCGTGATGAGTGATCTATTCTTATAGAGTGAGATGACTAGCATATGTTACAAGGGAATCTTATCTCTTTGTATATTAGACAAAGTCTAATATAATGTTGAATTGGACATTGGTTCTAAGAAGTGTCTAGGGCCTCTTAGAATATGGTCAAATCAACATTAGAGCTCTATGGAAGAATTTGATCTGCATGTGAGGATATATCAACAAGGAGAACTTTTCTATGATGAAGAAATAACCAAGAAGTCAAGAAAAGCCATTGAAGTCCCAGATAGCATTGAATAAGTCCTAGAGAAAGTGGAAGGAAAGAAAGAGCACAATTACCCTAGTAAAAAGGGTAAATTGACCCTAGAAGACAAAAGTACAAGTAGGCCTCAAGAGTGAAAATCAAGTCAACTGAAGAATATAAACATAAGTGTTCTCACACTTCATTTGACACATTCAACAAGCTCATCTCTACTCAATTGGTGCGCACTTCTCAAGGAGGACAAGTGAAGATCACTAGAAGTAATTTTTGGGGTTATCTTATTATATCTACAAGTTTGTTATCTCTGCCAAAAGGTTCACTAGGGTTTCTTGTGGAAGAAGGGAAAACTCTTGTGCTAGGGATTAATCTTCATGATTGGTATTGTTCTTGTATTGGATTAATTTCTTCTGAGAAAAGTTTGTTGGGTTTTCTCTCATTTGGGTTTCCCGGGATAAATCTTTGTGTCTCTTGTGCATGGTTATCTTTAAGTGATCCTTGTTTTTATTTCTGCTGCAAATGAATAATGTTATAATTGTGGGATGAAATGAATTATGAAATAAAAGTTGAAAGAGTTGAAAATTATACTGCTAAGTTACAATTCAACAACCATAACACTCAAAGCAACATAGAAAGTGTCCAAGCATGTAAGAGCCCCATCAACATAACACTTGGAGAGGGAGTCATCTACCACATGGTTATTAACCATCTTTGAACCATTTGGGAGAAGGATGCCTCGAATTTGAAAATGATCTAATTATTTCCAAAAATATGTATCTATTCATTGAAAGATTTGGCTATTGTCGAAAAGATTTGCTTATAGATCCTTTTGCATCCTTAGGAATCTAGTCAAGAACATTGAATCCATAGGGTCATTGTTCAAATCCTTGTAATTGTGCAAGGTTTAATGGGGGGAACCCATCAAATCAATGTTCCGGACAAGGTTGTCCCTCATTAGAAGGCTTTTAAAGGTGCTTCAAAGGGGGTAGATAAAGCTTACCTAAACTATCTACATGTCAAAATATTTTTTTCTAGATTATTGGACTTGAGTACATAATAATAATAATAATAATATAATTTAAGTTGGGGGGTGGGGGTGGGGGGTTATATATGACCCTGATGGAAAGAAAAACAAAATTACTTGAGGATTAGATTAGGCATCTAGTAGTGACTAGTTGCTCTCCAAGGACTATCAATCCATCCAAAGAAGGGGGTATCGTATGCAATATTCACGTGCACTGGGAAGCATCGATTAGAAGATTGAAATTTGTTACCATAGTGGGGTCCTTCACATCTTATAGCCTTCTTAGTGGTGAGATCATTCTTGAATGGTACAATGGATGGGGAGGTTGGTTGTGTCGGATTTACAATAGGTTAATTTTCTTGTTCGTTCTAGATTTCTCTAATTATTGTATGTGTTGAGATATTGTAACTTCTAAGAATATTATATTTGTACTTTATTATTCCGGAGATGTTTTATTCCTCTGTGAAGATCTTATTGTATATCCGGAGATGTTTATTCCTCCATCGAATTGTGGTAACTTGGGTTATTAGACTTCCCTAGTGGGGGTCGGCCCTGTATGTGTTATGTGGGTCAAAGGGTTATTAGACCACCCTAGAGGGGTCAGCCCAGTCAGTTGTAGTGGGGTGTTTAACCCAGTAATTAAGTTGGGGCCGACCTAGCTTGTGTAAAAGTCAGTCGGGGAACAAGTATAATTAGAGGAGGATGTTCCTCACTTATCTCACTCATTCATTCACTTGTGAGTGGCGCAATTGTGTGAGAGAGGTCTGCTATGGAGGAGGAGGAGCTCATGTCTTTGGTTTACATCTTTGTATTTGCTAATCATCTATATTGAGGAAGCTTTGCTGGGTTTTCTACCCCATGAGGGTTTCCCAAGATAAATCTGTGTCTCTTGTGTTTATGCTGTGCTTGTTGTTTCTTCAGTGATCTTGTATATGCTATTGTTGTGAAATGAAATGAAATGCTGATATTTTATGTCTTAGAATATTTAATTTAACATGGTATTAGAGATAACATGAAGGAAGGCAATGTATGGCACTTACGACACTTGCTTCACTTGCGACAATTTGAAGGTTAGGGTTTTGTATAGAAAAAACCAGTCATCGTGTAACTTTCGCTATAAATCCATTTTAGCGAAGGTTCAGGATCTGAAACCTTTACAGGTCGTAGATAACATCCCCAGGTACCGTTTTTCCAAAGGAAACCCTCATATTCATTGTACTTTGTAATTTACGATCAGTACAAGTTAGGGTTTTTGCCTCTTCCAGATCTCAGTCAAATTCAGGTGACCTAGGAAAAAAGGTCATAACTTGGGCTAGGAAGCTCTAAATGAAATTTCGTAAAACGTGACAGGTAGTACACAGACTTTACTATATCAGGAAACGTTTTTAGAGGCCTAAGTTGAACCAGTGACACGTGGCACTCCATACAAGTTCACTCTCCTATTTTATCCCATAAACAGGTCACGGTGAGACACTTGGAATAACTCTCTCTCAGAAAATCCAATTGAGGTCAGACCTGTCGAGATGGAAAGATGACAGGTCAGGCTACCACAAAAAAAAAATTCAGACCCTATGGATCAAAAAGTTCGGAGTTACAGTAGAAACAATCAGGTACATATTTCTGTCAAAACAGAATTATTTTTGGAGCACCGTCATTCCTGGCTTCCAGAATTTAGGGTTTCGGAGAAAGTTAGAATTTTTGGAATCAGAGTCCATGGCTGAATGCTACTCAGGAAAATCGAAATTAAGATACCAATATCGAATTTTTTGGTTGGGTAGAAGACCGGGCTTGATCAAACCCCAGTTCGGGATTTTGATAAGAAAGATGGAAAATTAGGGCTTTAGCAAAAGTTGGAATTTTTGAAGTCTGTGACCACGGCTGGAAGCTCCTCAGAAAAATAAGAGTTTAGAGCCTTGGATCGAATCTTCTAATTAGGCAGAAGGGTGGGCTCCATCAAACCCTAGTTCGGGATCCTGTCCAGAAGATCCAGAAGTTTCGAAGGCAATTTTGAGGGGTCAAATTTTGGAGATTTCAAAATTGAAGTATGCTAGTTTGATCAGCTCAGCAGGACACATTCTTCCATACATTCAGAAGTGTGAAAGTCAAAGTTTGAATTTTTTGGGTTTCTCTGACAAACCCTAATCGAGCCCCAGATCCAGTTTCAGGGGGAGTTGAGGCTAAGGCCTTACATAAGAAGACTATAAGAATTTCCTGTCAGGTATGACTTGAGGAAATACAGGTATGTCTTGAAATCTAATTCTTAATTAAGCTCATAATATGTTTGTCTTCATATTATTTAGATTAGTACAATCTTGATTAATGTTAGAATTGTCTTATCACCCTAGTAAAAGTATGTGAATAATAGAAGACATTCATTAATTAGGGCTATATGATTGTACTAATGCACTGTGGTGTTGTATGAGGTTGATGTTGTCTGCTAACAAGATACAGGTACATCACGAAAGACAAATCAAGTTCCATGACCATGATGACATGAAGACAAAGGCTCATCCATAATTTTTGACCATATAGAATCTCTACTTACAAGGTATGTATGACTTTGTTATACTATGTTTAACTTATAATATATGCAGGTTCTAGCACAAGGTCTCTAAATCATTGAAGAGAACAAAGAAGATATTGTTTAGGTATGTTAGACATAACTAAGTAGGTATACTAATCCATGTATGTTTTCCTATATCAAGTTAGAATCTTACCTTGTGTTAGGATCCCTTATATAAGTATACTTGGTATGATTGGTTATGCTTATTCATAAAGTTAGAAATGTAAGCAATCAAGGGTTTATGCATATTATGTCTCTTATCTTGATTGATGATTTAACTAACCAGAAGAGTCCTATGATCAAATAAGAATATGTATGAGTAAAAGAAGACTTCCCTGAAACCTTGAACACTAATGTTTATTATCTATGATCATGACTATACATATTCAAGATTATTAAGAATTATAATGTTTTGATAATATTGAGATTATACTAATGAATGTATGTTTGTGTATGAGATCATGAGGATGACACTAGTGCACACTTGAGCATGCACAGTGGTACATAATGAATAGAAGTTCAAAAGTCATATAGAAGATCAAGCGGGAGGCAACGACACAAACATAAAAGATAAGTATTTGAGTTGTTATTTGAAATAGTAAATGATATTGCTTGTAATAGTTGTATACATATTTGTATTCCTAGAATATATCATGCTGAGTGTAAACATTCATATAGAATTGAACAGTATACTACTAATATGCATATGATTGGTAAATTGGCCAAACATTCCATTGTTGCTTGTCTAGAATGAAACCTCTTTGTTGACATGCTGAGAGCTGTGCACACTCTCGATAGTATGTTCTGGTAGAGATGGAAGGCATCTAGATAGCCATTGTATGCATACAGGATATGGAAAAGTGTTGTGCCAAAGTGTTGGTCAAGATAGTTGCATAACTATGTAAATGATATCTGTATGCATAATAGGTTATCATGTCAACATGATTTGATGATCATGAAGTATTACTAATCATGTACTTAATTTTGATTTGTAGGAAAGATCATGAGGAATGATGAACACCAAACAAGTGATGGATGTTCAACAAGAAGATTTACAAATCAAACATAAAATAGAAGGCTTGTGGCTAGAAGATTCTCTTAGAAAGAGGAAGAGAATCATGACGAGATGTTTGCTCCAAGTGGCTAGATAAGACCATTATCTTAATAATGTAATTGAAGAAGAAGTGTGAATCAAGGATTCAATTGAAGATAGCTCTGTTCGGGTACCCAGGATCGATAGTCAATTGATGAGCTTAATGATCATCATGGGTGATGTGGATCTCAACCTTTGTTACAAGGTTGAATATGGTTTCTATACACAAATGACATGGATGCAAGAAGGAACTCACCACAGAGTTCGAATGATATTGAGGCTCATATCAGTAGACCCATTTGAAGAGAGATGGCACAGATAGATATGCAGAATATCACTCAATGAATGATGTTCAGTCACAAAGGGAGAATTGACAGTTTCTTGATAATCTTGGGATTTACCAAAAGTAAACTTGATCCGTTATGAATGATGAACCTGCCATACTATCACTGTATGTGGATGATCTATTTTTATAAACAGATCATGAAAAGCAAGAAGAAGATGGCTGCAGAATTGAAAATGAAAGATCTCAGATTGATGCATTACTTCCTAGGTCTGGAAGTATGGCAAGGCTCAGAAGGAATCTTTCTCATCCCGGGAAAGTATGCTGTGGAAATCTTGAGAAGAATTGATATGTTGGAAAGTGAAGCCATGGCCACTCTCATGGGTTTCGACTTGAAGTTGATAACTCCTCAGAGTTAGTTGATGTGACTCTGTATAGACATATTATTGGGTCATTGATGTATCTGACGAATACCAGGCCAGATATATGCCTTGCTGTGAACATCTTGAGTCAGTATCTAGTGGAAACTAGATGTGTTCACCTGATAGTTTCAAAGCATGTGATGAGGTACCTAAAGGATACGATAGACTTTGATCTATGTTATCTTGGAGATCATGACTTTAGATGGCTATACAGATGTTGATTGGGCAGAAAGTGTATCAGACAGGAAGAGAACATCGAGATGATGTTATTGTCTGGGATCAACCATGATCTCGTGGTTTAGCAGGAAACAGTCTAGTGTGGCTCTCAGAACAAGCGGAATATATGGCTGCTTGCTCTACTAGTTGTGAAGCGGTATGGATTCAGGATTGTTTGACTTAGAGATAGACCCAACTGTGATCCTATGTGACAAAAAGAGTTGTATCAAGATGGCAGAGAATCCAGTGTTCCATGATAAGTCAAAGCACATAGAGATGTGACATTTCTATATACAAGATATGGTGCAGAAAGGAACTATAAAGTTCGAATTTGTAACAAGTTGTCGATGTACTAACCAAACCTCTACCTCAAGTGAACAAGTTACCGATGTACTAACCAAACCTCTACCTCAAGTGAACAAGTTACTGATGTACTAACCAAACCTCTACCTCAAGTAAAGTTTGAGTATTTCCGAGACAAGCTTGGTAGGACCCTCCTTGAAAGGGGGAGTGATGTAGACACTGATGATTAGATTGCCCGCATCGACAGTGAAGTCAATGATGAGGATAACTGTATCGATGATATGTATACATGTATTGATGAGGATACTTATATTGGTGATGTCGACAGAGAGGTTGGTGGATAGTCCTTAGACAGGGTCTAAGTTGACAAAGGGATTGCATCATCCTTGAACACATGTTCTAAAAGGATCCGTAGACAGTTGTCTTAAAAAATGAAGTCCTGAGTGGACAAGTGGGGATTGGATCATCCCTGGACTTCAGTCCTAAAGTGAGTCGTAGACACATGTCTTCGCAAATGAAGTCCTTAGTGGAAAAGTGGGGATTGGATCATCCCTAGACTTTAGTCCTAAAGTGAGCCGTAGACACATGTCTTCGAAAATGAAGTCCTTAGTGGACAAGTGGGGATTGGATCATCCCTGGACTTCAGTCCTAAAGTGAACCGTAGACACGTGTCTTCGAAAATGAAGTCCCTAGTGGACAGGATGGGATTGGATCATCCCCTGATTTATGGTCCCTCGAATTGAGCCATAGACATGATGTCTCCAAGAATGAAGTCCCTAGTGGACATGATGGGATTGGATCGTCCCTAGATTTATGGTCCCTTGAATTTAGCCATAGACATGATGTCTCTGAGAATGAAGTCCCTCGTGGAAAGGATGGGATTGGATCATCCCTGGATTTATGGTCCCTTGAATTGAGCTGTAGACAGAGGTCTCCGAGAATTGATTAATGGGATTGGATCATCCCTGGATTTATGGTCCCTTGAATTGAGCTGTAGACATGATGTCTCCGAGAATGAAGTCCCTCGTGGATAGGATGGGATTGGATCGTCCCTGGATTTATTTTCCCTTTAATTGAGCCGTAAACAGAGGTCTCCGAGAATTGATTAATGGGATTGGATCATCCCTGGATTTATGGTCCCTTGAATTAAGCCGTAGACAGGGGTCTCCAAGAATTGGTTGATAAGACTGGATCGTCCCTGGACCTCAGTTCAAAAGGTACATGATAGGACTAGATCGTCCCTGGACCTCGGTTCAAAAGGTACATGATAGGACTGGATCATCCCTGGACCTCAGTTCAAAAGGTACATGATAGGACTGGATCGTCCCTGGACCTCAGTTCAAAAGGTACATGATAGGACTGGATTGTCCCTAGACCTCAGTCCAAAAAGTTACATGATTAGGATTGATCATCCTGGAACTCGATCTGGATTGTATCATCCATGGACCTATGTCCTAAAGAGAGCAGGATTGATCATCCTATAATATGATCGTGTGATAACGATGTTGATGATCGTGTGATGACGATGATGATGATCGTGTGATGACAATGCTGATGATCGTGTGATGACGATGTTGATGATCGTGTGATGACGATGCTGATGATCGTGTGATAACAATGTTGATGATCGTGTGATGATGATGATGATGACGATGTTGATGATCGTGTGATGATGATGTTGATAATCGTGTGATGACGATGTTGATGATCGTGTGATGACGATATTGATGATCGTGTGATGACGATGTTGATGATCGTGTGATGACGATGCTGTAGATCGAGATAATGATACAGATGTTGCAGAAGATGAAGACTCAATACTGATGATTTTGATGTTCCATTATTGAAGATCTTGAAGATATTCCAGTAACTGGTTGAGTTACTGATGATGTTGAGAAAGCTTCCAATGATTTATAGATGTATCATGTATGATGTTGATGACTCCTTGCTCCTGCAGATGTTGTTATAATATCCTTCTCGTTAAGGGGGAGTGTTGAGATATTGTAACTTCTAAGAATATTATATTTGTACTTTATTATTCCGGAGATGTTTTATTCCTCCGTGAAGATCTTATTGTATATTCGGAGATGTTTATTCCTCCATCGGATTGTGGTAACTTGGGTTATTAGACTTCCCTAGTGGGGGTCGGCCCTGTATGTGTTATGTGGGTCATAGGGTTATTAGACCACCCTAGAGGGGTCGTCCCAATCAGTTGTAGTGGGGTGTTTAACCCAGTAATTAAGTTGGGGCCGACCTAGCTTGTGTAAAAGTCAGTCGAGGAACAAGTATAAGTAGAGGAGGATGTTCCTCACTTATCTCACTCATTCATTCACTTGTGAGTGGCGCACTTGTGTGAGAGAGGTCTGTTATGGAGGAGGAGGAACTCATGTCTTTGGTTTACATCTTTGTATTTGCTGATCATCTATATTGAGGAAGCTTTGCTAGGTTTTCTACCCCATTAGGGTTTCCCAGGATAAATCTGTGTCTCTTGTGTTTATGCTTTGCTTGTTGTTTCTTCAGTGATCCTGTATATGCTATTGTTGTGAAATGAAATGCAATGCTAATATTTTATGTCTTAGCATATTGAATTTTAACAGTATGCTCTCCTTGCCCTCTTCTTCAGCCATGGTAGCATGTTCGTTGAGGAAGGTGAATTTACCATTGTGCTTAATTAGTCACATGCCTAGTTGTGGCGGTGGATGTTTTCTTTTCTTTAGAAGAGTTGATTTTGGAGCTCGTACTTTCTCACAGAAAACATGGGGAGTGGCGTGCTTTGCAATTTGAGGGAGGTTCAAAGAGGAAATCAAAGATGCGAGTAGGATAAAAAGAGGTTCATTGTAGTGTTATGAGTTCCACCCCTTGATGGAATATATGTAGGGAAGAGCTAGACCAAAAGTTGAGTTCTAAGAGTAGGATTTGGGATCACTGTGCTCTTGAAACTACCTCCCAACGAGTGGCATTAAATGAGTAAAAAAAAGGATACCAAGATTTTATGCAACTTTGTCACAAGACACATTTGGAATTGGATTTCTTGTTGAGTTTATTTAGCTCTGGTACTTGAGTTCTTTGAGCTATACCCAAAACTAATTATCGAGAGTAGGGTTTGGGATCATTGTGCTCTTGAAACTACCTCCCAACGAGTGGCATGGAAGGAGTAAAATAAAATATACCAAGCTTTTATGCAACTCTGTTATAGGACACATTTGGAATTGGATTTTTTGTTGAGTGGTCATTCATCTTAGTCTTGCTCATGGATTTCGTATGTCTCCTATCTATAACCTTAGTATCTCCAGGGGCTTTGCTAATGGGTGAATTTTGTTCCAGAGTTATGGGGGCTAGGGAAACATTGGACAACTCTATTGGGATGGCAAAGAAGAAGTCCAAAACTATCATCCCCAAGGACCAACAAGATGAAGCTATGGAAACCCAAGTGGATGAACATTGTTTCCCCCCATGAAAGAGTTTTGTTTATCTCTTTGAATATTAATGCATTGTCATATAGTGTTATTATTGTTATAGTTTTTTAAGGTAGTGTACTTGGAAAAACCATTTGGTAGGAGAATTATAGGCCAAGACATAACTCTTTGGAGTTGGTTATGTATGTTTTAATTTGAGGGCTATATTTAGGGTTTGATTTTTTTTTATTACACCACAATATTTGGTTCTATTGAAACTCTCTCTAATAGAAAATCTAATCATTTTTGTCAAATATATATGTAGGTAATTTAAGTTGGTTTATAATAACATAATTTCAAGGTCTCAATGTAGTCAAAAGCCAAATTGATGTATGAAACCCCTCACAATTTCACTCCTTAATATATAAGTGTACATAAGAGGATTAGCTTTGTGACTCTTGACTTCATATACAAAATTTGTGGTAAACAGTTCCATAAAATATTCTTTTTCCTATTGTTGTTTCTCAACCTAATCACCACAACATTTCTTCATGAGATTTGAACATGGATCTCATCAGCGGTACAATATTTTTTGAATATGGATCTCAATATTTGTACAACATTTGCTTAACCCTCCGAGTAATTCCCCATGTTTCATGGATGGTAAACGAGGTAAACCGTTGGCCCTGATTACGGGGCCTAACCTGGTAGGGACATTGAGTGAGGCCCTCAACATTCACATAGATAGCCACCCCAGGGACTTGACCCCATGACCTCCTGCTTGCAACTCTGAGCACTCGACCACTCGAGCTAGCCAATCGGGCTGATACACCTAGACATTTACCAATACACCCATTTTCATTTACTGTTATGGATTAATCAAGTTTGCTAAAATTGGGTTTTTCATATTCACAGTTTTTTCTAGCTTTTCTATCATTTGTTTTTCCCTATGAGCACAGATTTTGATGAACATTGTAATTTTAATGATAACAATGATAATAATCTATTTTTAAGGTCGGAGTTTATCCATATACCAAATTGGTGTATGAGATCTCCTTGTTTGTGAGACAAGGGACTCCATCCCCTCAATTTTGCATCTCAATAGAGTAGTTAAACATAACATTTGATGATTGTAAAAGATAAAACTATGCAAATACCCTTTTGAAAAGCATTGCAGAATGGGAATTCATCAAGTTAGAGAAGGCAATTTACCCCAACTTTGTAATGTTAAAGGTGGAGGGAAAACCATTAAGCATCTATGCATTGCCAAACAAAACTTCATAGCTAAATAAGGAATCCCTCAAAGGACAAAATAAAAAGAATATCTTGGATTGGACTATCATTTTAAGAGTTAAATGGACCTCAAAATTTTGTGAACAACATAGTATTTTTTAAAGGAAAGTGTTTATCCTACGCTTTATAGAGAATCAAAATTTTGGTTCATTTCAGAATCTGTGTACCATTTTAATGTCATTCACAATCTAATGACTATGATATTTGAATAAAGCTTTTGGTTTTTATTTTTTTAATATAATGTGTATAAATCAAATCAAATAATTCTTGATACATTAAGATTATTTATTAAATTATAATTAATTTATATGATATAAAAATAAATATAATGTGTAAGTTTTAGGTTAAAATAAGATTGGAATTTGATTGGATTTTGTCTCTTAAATCTAATCAACATGTGTCTTTTTAAATAATAAAAAAAACAATTCTAAAAAACTTGGTTTGGTTATCCCATGTCAAAATATAGAATGTTTTCCAAATTTTAATATACATATAGTGTTTTGTATTTCTAGCTCCCTTTTATCTCTTTAATACAACTAAATGATTTTTTCAAAAAAAAAAAAAAATCTTGCTATGTCGAGGAATCAAAGAAAATAAAAGACTTACAAATAACATATTACATATTCCAATTGGTAGATGTTAATCTTGTATATCCACTCATCATCACCACAATTCTATAAAAAACTAAATCTACAGTTGATTTACCAAAAGGTTCTCCAAACTGATACCCGCTATTGCAACTTATAGAATCTCCACTGAAAAGTTTGATTCTCTACATACTTAGCCATAATCAGTTCAACATTTATAAAAAATTACAGTCACCTCATACTACAAAATTTACAAAAAGATAATATGAGCCATCATATATTAGCTCCTCCTCCATAAATTATTCATAGAAAAGAGTACCCTCAGGACCATCAGTGGCCCTTTTAGATACATCATCAACAATTGAATTGAAATCCCTGTAGATGTGATTAATAGAAAATACCATAAAGGAAGGAATAAGCGAAGAGATTCTTTTGACACCACTGCTCCAATGCAAGAACTTGTAGTCTTGATCTTCCATTTGCCCAATTTATAACAACCTGAGAATCTCCAAAGACCTGTATGGACACCATCCCATTTAGCCAAGCAAATTATAGAAGGAGCCAAAGAGATAGAAGCTCAGCTCTAGTATTTGTGCCAATACCACAACTCATCCATAACCTGTAATTATGATCTAAATTTAACCTGTAATTATGATCTAAATTTATCATCATGTACATACCATCACAACAATTACACATTTGAGTTGCACCATCGAAGTATCAAACAGCCGAATGAAGGGAGGTAATAGAGGCAATTTTTATTCTTGACTTCTCGATTTTGATTTCTTTGTGGTACTCCTTATATATACCCAAAATTTTCAAGCAATTTATACCAATATTTGGGATTTTATTTTAAAAAATAACAAGATTTCTAACTTTCCAAATCCCCCAAAAGATAGATATAGGAAAGAGCTTGTGATTGAGGACATTACCAAACCAACTCTTAAGATTTTATTTGATGGTGCGAGTACCCAACTCTTGGTCAATCTGCAACTCTTCTTAAATGTTCTTCCACACATGTTTGTTGTATTCACAATTTACCATCAAATGTAAAACAAATTCACCCACTTTTTTGCAAAGTACATAGTAGTTTGGGCCCGTCCATCCCCTTCTAATAATATTATCCCATGTTAGTATACAGTTTTTCATACATAACTATTAAAAACACCTAATATTCAAAGGGAGATTCCACTTCCATAATTTTGCATACCACCATTTACATTCACCCTTATAGTTTCGATGAGAAATATCACTGTATGCATCTTTGGTCGTGACTGTACTAGAAGACTTATTCCATGTCCATACTTTTGAGTTCTCTTCCTTTTTTCAATCTAATCCTTGTCCTATTTAAAGAAATTAAGTAAGCATTCCATTCATATGCCCATTGTCCCTTCATTCCCAAATCATCCGAACTCAACCAATAAGAATTTGAAGCCCTCAGCCAAGCTGGTCTCTTAATATGATCAAGGGTGCAAACACCAAATTTTGCAAGATATTCCAGAAGGGAAGAGGAGAGTCTGTAGGATTTATCCCCTCGAATGAAGGGATCAATACCAATTAAAAATTGAGAACCATTACCTATTTTCCAAGTTAACATGTTTATAATCCAAGGGAGGGCCCTTATAAATCCATTCCAGAAGTTAGAAACACCCTTTGTTGTATAATTGTGATGCTTGTGCCACTGTACCGCTGAAAGGCCTTTTAAGTATTTTTCCTTGAGCACATCATTCCAAAGGCATGAACCAATTAAAACATGCCAAAAAATCTTCAAGCAAAGAGCCTGATTGAACCAATACAATTTTTTTATATCCCAACCACCCATATCCTTAGGTAAAGATAACCTATCCCATCTTACCAAATGTAATTTTCCATCCTTATCCGAACCAAACCAAAGAAATTTAAATATTTTATGCCTGATTGTATTTAATACTGTATGTGGAACTTTTGCAAGAGACATCCAAAAAACATGTATACTTACCAAAACTGAACGAACCAAAGTAAGTCTTCCCCCTAAAGATAAAAATCTGAAACACCAATTACCAATCTTCCTTTCCACTTTTCTGACGAGCCACATTCAATATGCAGTCTTATAGTTATTTGTCTTCAAATAATATCCTAGGTATTTAAACCCATTATCAATATCCTCTGTTTTGAAAGGGAAGAGAGTAGATATCCGTGCAAAAGTATCATCTTTTATAGCATTTTTAGGGAAGCTGGACTTATTTGGGCTCACCTCCATTCCTATAACTGCACAAAACAATTTTATGATTTTAGAGAAAGATACCCAATCCTCCACAGAACCCCTGCGAAATAAAACTACATCATCGAAAAAAATTAGATGATTGATGTACTAAGAAGTAGTAAGCCTGATACTAGAAATTTTGCCTTCTCTTTTTGCAACAATAATCAACCTTGTATGAACAATAGAAACAATAAAGTAGAAAGTGGGCATCTTATCTAAGACCTCTTGAGCATTTGAAAATTTTTGTTGGAGCACCATTTACTAGAACAACAAAACATGCAGAAGATAAACATGATATGATCCAATCAACCACAGATAGGGGAAGACCAATTTGAAGAAGTAATAATCTCAAAAAAACCCAATTTACTCTATCATATGCTTTCACTAGATCCATCATGAAAATTAAGGCATCTTATTATTGAAATCAACAATACTTGTATAGCTCATTTTTGTGAAAAAAAATGGTAGTTCGAGCTAACACGACCACTATGAACAAGAGTAAAATGAATATTTTAAAGTAAATTTTTTTTTTCTTACTATTAAAATAAACAATATTTGTATAAGTCATTTTGTACTTAAAAAATGGTACTTTGAGCTAATAGAGTTCAAAATAGAGTCTAATTTGAAGTGCTACATGTTTATTTCTTTAGTTGACATTGTGGTCAAGAAACCTTGAATTCATGTTCAAAATTTTTGTTGGAGTTCTTGTGGAAAGGTGGTGACTTGACTTTGAAAATCCTTAGGAAGTCCAAAGATTGGTTAAGAAAATTGCCTTGCAAAGGTTATTGTAATGTCGAGGGAACTCCACACTCCGTGCTCGACATCTACACTCTATGTCCTACATAAGAAAACAAATCATGTTGATCATTGTAATCCATTAGGGAGAAGAAGAGTTGGAGGAGCTGAGCTCCGCACCCCGCACTATGCATCCACACCATAAAAATGCATAGAGGACAAGCTTGTGGAACAATGAAGAGAAGTTAGATGGAATCCTAGCTCCACACTTTGCATCATGTACCCCATACCAAATAATCCAATCAAGCAACAAAGGCTAAGGCATGCAAAGGATGGGATGCAAAGCATTGGAGGAGTCAGATGGAATATTATCCTCGTACCTTGCACTCTATATACAACAACATAAGGAAACAATACAAAAGCATAAGACACAAGGTAATCACAACACCCAAACTTGGTTGGTAGGTGACATGGTCATGTCCAATGATGCCACATGTACAAGACAATATGCTAGAGGGTGTCGCACAGTAGTTTGAGCCAATCCCACAATGTCTAAATCATGTAGAATTTGGAACAATAAGGGAAGGAGAGCAATGGGGACCCATAACAAATTCTTGGGGAAATCAGTTCCTTGTGGGCATTCAATTTACCTTGGAATAACATAAAAGGAAAGGAAAAGAATGGTAAATGGGTTTGACCATCATGAATGAAGACACAAGGAGATTTCATTGGAGGTTCGCTTGGAGGACACAGAATAGGGAACACATTCCATAACACAAATTGGCATTGGATCTACCGTTTGTTTATAAAGGTCATAGATAACTTGGAGAGGAGTTGATTGACTAGTTCGTGGCAGAAGTCTAATAGTAGTGGGGAATTTTCCAATATGAACTATATTTTGTCTATGATATCTCGATAGAATTGTAACCAAGAGAAGCACTAATAAAAACCAAATCAATATAGCCCTTATTCAAAGCTAGAGTTTTTCTCAACATAGGTTTCTTTATCATAATTATTGTGTAATATATATTTATGTGATTGTTTTGATTTGATTATGTTCCTAGAATAGTAACAAAACTCAATCCATGTTAAACATAACAAGTTATTAAAAACGGTCTCTTTCTAGTAGCTTATTTATTTTATTCCACATAAGATTTATGTTGGTGAATCTCTAAGGCCATAGGCATAGAATTACATAGCATGTTGGTATTAGAGCATAGTTCCTAAACTTGTCAAGGAGTTACCCATGAATGTTGACTATATTGAAAAAGTTGCAAGATGGTGGAGAGTTAGTTCCTTTAAACCCTAGAATTGGTACTAAACAAGGAAGAAAACAAATCCAAATGAAACCATGGATGACAAAATAGAGACCAATGAGATGCAATATAGAATAGCCCCTTCGAAGAACTAGATGGCCCAGATGGCCATGGATGTGTCTTAGATAGCATGGAGAGTGACTTGGATGAATATTATTGTTTTCGAATTGGTTTCCACTTTGGTACAGGATGATGAATAAAAATATAAGCTTTGGCTCAAATGATGAAGGTGGAGGTGAGAAAGTATCGATGCTAGAGAAACTAGAAATTGAGACAAGGTAATGCAACAAGACTCAAGAACCATTCAAAGTAGAGATAAAAATTGACACCAAGCAATATGCAACTGAGAGAGATGCCTTAAAATTGAATCAATGGTTGCAAAACTAGAAGTTTATTTTAGTAGGCATGAGTTCAATGGAGCACAGAGAATCATTTTTGCTCATTTGAAGTTAGAAGGTCATGTTTTGACATGTTGGGAAAGTGATGTCATTGCTAGAAGATGAAGCAATGGACCACCTATGGAATTTTAGAAAGTGTTTAATGACGTGACTAAGTCACAGTGCTATCCCACTAATTATGAGGAGGAACAAAACATAAGTTGGTTTTACCTTAGACAACTGACACAATCAGTGCAAGAATTCACCATTGAATTCAAAAATAGAAATTTAGTTGGGAGTATCCCTCGAGATTCTTGAAGGGTTTATCAAGCACTCGAGATCTTTGCATAGTCACCTTAGGAGACAAGTGATGCTTTTCAAACCTAATACCTTTGATGAGGCTTTTGTACCACAACAATGCCTTGAAGAATATAAGAAGAAACAACCCAATGGGACAAAGTAGAGAGTTGCAAGAACATAAAAAATGTGGAAAGAAGGGGAAATATAAATGAAAGAATCTAGTTGCAATTGCAACAAAAAATTGAGAGCCTAAAAATCATTGTAAGCACAATAATGTTGATGGCCATAGAGAAGAGTTTCTAGAAACTTCATCTTGAGTTTAGACCTAATTGGTCCAAATAGTAGCACATGAAGGAGAAGGATTTTTTGGTCGTAGAAGGATATCAAAGGGTGTACACTAGCTCTAACATTGAAAGAAATATGACATGTACCTTAGTCCAAAGAGATGTAGTTTTTAGTATTGTTAGTGCAAATGAAGAATGAGAGATGATCGAACTCTTTCACACCAAAGTGAAATAGAATCAAACTAAGGTATATTGATTATTTGATTAAGTGCACCTAGTTGAGAAACTTGGGTTAGAGTTGCATGACCATCCTCAACCATACCCATTGGGTTGGGTGAGACAAGATACATAATCGAGGGTCACATGGTAGTGTAATTTTAGATTTATTATTAACGGAAACTTCACTGATGAGGTAGAATCATATGTCATTCCACATGAAAATTTGAACCCAAAATCCGACGGCATATATGTTTGATTTTCGACATCACGATGTCGACAATCCAACAAGCCTCTCCTTTTTTAAACGTTGGTTGACCTTCGACGGATATCCGACAGCAATACAGTCTCATCGGATATCCGACACGACAATGTTGAATATCCGAAGACAACTCTTTTAATATACACGTCGGATATCTGACACATAGGTCGTCAGATATCTGACACCCATTACTTTACAGGAGGTTAGATATCCGACCACATGGTCGTCGAATATCCGACCCATATTACTTTATAAACCGTTGGATATCCGCCCCATATTACTTTATAAGAGGTCGTATATCTGACCCATATTACTTTATAGGATGTCGGATATCCAACACATATACCCACAAACAAAAGACAAAGTCCGACGACGTTTGACATCGGTGGTATTGCAAGGTCGTCAGATTCTTTGGAAGGGTTGTCGCATATTCGACGATTATGGGGTATTTTAAAAAAAAAATACTAGTACATTTTGCTACACATCCTAAAATGATGACATAAGATCTAATAACAACAACAATTATGGAGAAGATTTTATCCCTTTGAAATCCACTTGATATATTAGCAATTTTTTATTTGTTGTGCAAGTAGTTACAAAAGTAAAAGCCATGTTGTTGGGTGCATCCCAAGTGGAAGAAGTTTTGATGGCGGAAGTACAAGTTAGGCAAGGCCTAACATTGACTAGTTTTGGGAGAAGCAACTCAGCAATTCCCGGGAGCAGGGTATGGATCGAAGCGAAGTGGCAGAAAAGGATTTGTCCCCTTAGTAAAGGCAAAGTACTAAGGACCATCGCGGTAGTTGGAGCAGTTATGAATGAAGCAGCATACTGTTAGCTACAAAAGCGAAGAGTAAAGAAGCGGAATGGTGCAAAGGATGCACCACTGTAGTGTCAGACCCACGCGGTCAGGACTGCGACTGTCAAAGAAGCGTCAGAGCTAGAGGAAGCGACACAAAAGGACAGTAGAGCTCCAGCGAAGTAAAGATAAAGTGTGGTCAACGGGATAACCATGTCATTTTGGGTTTAAGGGTACTATGGGGGTTGGCCCATAGTTATTGTAAAGATGTGACCTTTGGGCACAATCTATATAAAGGGAAATTTTGTATAAGGAAGGATTAGATCTTGTTAGAATCTAGTAGATTGTTAGATTTTGTAAGAAGATATTGTTAGATCTATGCTAAGAGAGATATAAGAGAGGAAAAAGACTCTGCAGCTGTGTGCACAAATATCTATTGTAGAGAAGAGTCTGCGGCTGAGTGCGCAGACTGGAACTGTTAACCCTTCCAAGAAATATAAGAACAGTTCTCGTGGATGTAGCTCCCATCTAGGGGTGAACCACGTAAATATCTTTGTTATGTGTTTGAATCTGTGTTATGCTGTGTGTTCATGAATGTTATGATTATATATGTATTTTCATATGAATGTGAATGAGAATAATATGTTAAGCAGTGGAACATGTATGTATCAACATTGTGAAGTTATGTTAAGTATGGAAAATGCGTAGTTATCAGAGTAAAAGTTAAGCAACGATTCAACGAAGTCTGTAGGTTGTGGACAACTACGAAGTGCACAATTACCTATTGATAATAAGTTGTTAAGTAGATGTTGAGTAAATTGCACATATCAAGCTCGCATAATGTAACTACGCGTCACCAAGTTGCAGAAACCTGATTCTGCAACCACCCATCTTCGCTTTGGGTGAGACTTCAACCTGCTTGTAGGTTGATGCCGAAAGGGCCAGTGAAGGGGATTTTGTTGGATTCAAAGTAAAGGGGTATTACGCAAAACCTAGGTCAGCCCGAGAAATAGGTAGAGAAGTAAGTGACCAACAAAATGGTTCTATTTCTGTGCTAAGAACTGGCGATATGCGATGTTGTTATGTTATGTGAATGTGAAGAAGGAAGCTGACAAAACCTTCCATTGTCGCGCTTGAACTAGTGATGTGTTATGTGGTATCCGGAAAAGACAGAAATATAGAACTGGGTAAGCCAGGCAAAACTTGAATTTGAGAAGAAAGAGAACAGACATCCACATCTTACCACAGAACAATGGTTGCAAAGGTATATATTCATTGACCTGCATCAAATTTTATTCGTATCTTTTGCTACTGAGTTGCATGTGTGGATATCGAGTATAGCAGAATGCAAAAACTGTTTCCAGGGTGGAGAACCTACAGTTTGGAATCCATGGTTGATTCAGAGGCTTAAAGGGATTAACAACCACATTTCAAGAGTAGTAGACTTTTGGTTGGATAGCTTACTGGAAGGCTATGTTAGAGAATCTGTTGTGGACATGTTGAATTCTTACAACACAGTAGAAGGATATTTCTTCCAAGAATTTAGAGGTAAGTACCTGAAAAACCTCATTTTATACATTAAAATGCTACTAGCTGAAAAAGGAGTCTTAAGAATGCAATGAGATTCCTAGGTTTTGAGTCTGTATTCAGTAACATAAATAGTGACACAGACGAAGATATTGGTATTTTGCGAAGTGGAAAGAGATATAAAGTTAGCACTAGAAAGAGGTCTCGTGAAGTCGAACCTCACACATTCCTAGAAACTGAGTTAGGAAGTGACAGAAAGTCATATCTGGTTGAGTCTGATAGTGAAACAGAACCTAGACGCATTGGTTATCAGCCTATTACTCTGTAGAAACCCATAGTTGAAGAAAGAAATATTACTAGTTCACATAACACTAGTAGTAGTAATACTGCATGAGCAAGTACTCATAATCAGTCAAGTACTGGTATACTGTCATCGTCTTAGAACACTACACCTCCTAGAAGAAAAATGAAAGATGACATTAAGCTACCTATTTTTAAAGGAACCGGTCTAGAAGACCCAGAGCAACATTGGTTTCTCTGTGAAGCTGTATGGAACATTAAGCAAGTGCAAGATGATGCTATAAAACAAGCTCATCTAGTTACCACATTTAGATACAGAGCTTTAACATGGTTCATGAAGTATTATGTTGGACAGAACAGATCGCAAGTCGATATCAAAATTGCGCTTATTAGAGAATTTAAGAAGCCTAAGTCAGAATCTCAGTGCATCACAGAGTTAAAAGAAAGCAAACAAAAACCTAATGAGACTGTGTGGGAGTTTGATCAAAAGTTCAAAGCATTGTTAGATCAAGTTAGCTTTGAAATAGCACTACAACAACATCAAGAATGGTTTATAGCCGTGTTGTTTCCCCACATTAGATTATCGTTGATGCAACAAATGGTAGCATCACAAACAGAAGCATTAAAGATTGCGATGAAGCTAAAATCTTCTCCCATAGTAGAAACTAGCACAGGTATGGTACAAATACAGACACAGGTAGCAAATTTAACATTACAACTACAAGATATGAAGAAAGGAAAAGAGATAAGAGAAGAGGTTTGGTGTACAAATTTCAAAGGAGAGGGACAGTCCAAGGAACACTACCCTATATTCAGAGATTACATCAATAGTGGAGCACCGAACCCATTGAATCAACAACAAGGACCATGGTGTGAGATTTGTTGATGTAGATGACATCACCTAGAAGACTATTACCTACTTCAGAAGTATGTACAGACACCAAAGAACCTATACTGCACATTCTGTAAGTCATTTGGCCATGATGATACCAACTGTAGAGCTTATGATCTCATGATAGAAAGGAAGCATGATGTCTACAGAGTCCAAGGAGAAACACCGCATAACAATGAAAATACGCAGTATGATCAAGGTGCATATAGAGGACGTGTTGGATTTAGAGGAAGAGGACGTAACACTGGCCAAGGAAGAGGAAGAGGTCAGATCGTATGCTATAACTGCGCTCAACGAGGACATTTAGAAAGAGACTATCAGAACCCATGCACTACTTGTAAGTACTGTAAGTCATTTGACCATGTCCCATTTTGCACAACAAAATGCAAGAGAAACGACCACAAGGACAGAACTAGAATGTACAGATGATTGCAGCTAAGAAAAGAAATGAAGATCGCAACATTCATGTTGTGACGCGAAGTGGAGCCATGACAGGAAATGACAGGACAAATGAAGCTTCGACTTCTAAAGATTACTTAAACAGACCAAAGCCTACTAATGGGCCTTGGGTAATAAAATCAACTGGAAAAATGCCCACATTTAACCCTGATCAATAGAAAAAGGAATTCATGGAAGCAAGAAAATGATTTCAGAATTCAGAACCTTTGACCACAAGGACCCAATTGTGAAGTGATCAGAGATCGATACTAGATATGCCAATCTCATATGATGGATCGCAAACTTCACCAGAATAGATAAGTCCTATTATGCAGTTCCTACAGAGCTGCATAAAGTTGCTGAGGTATGGAAACGCCTTAGGAGAACTACATAACCTATTGGGACATTACAAACAGCGTAATACAGTGAATGATGCACATAGAGCAGTTCATCACATCAAGAACCATAGAAGGACAGGAAGAGAAATGAGGCTAAATGCGTAGATCGGAGATTTTGAAATGGGCCAAGTCATTCTTGACCTAGGATCGAACATGAATGTCCTAACAAAACAAACATGGGATCAAATGGGAAATCTGAATTTATCTTGGTCACCTATACAGTTGAGATTAGCTAATTAGCAAAAGGTTATACCCTTTGGGAGATTATCAAGTGTTCTTGTAGACATTGATGGAGTACGAAGTAAAGCAGACTTTGAGATTATTGAGATCATAGATGACATCAATGCTTATCCTTCATTATTGAGGATTGACTGGGCAATTGTTAACCTCTCAATTATCAATCTCAAGAAAAAACAAATGATATTTGAAGGACCGGATATAAGGGTCATCGCACCCTTGTATCCTTCACAAGGACCTAGATATGTCGAACTAGTCTGAGAAGAATGTAGAGCTCAAGAACTTGATAATATCTACAAGATGACAGTGAATCAAGTAGATTACATTAATCCTACAGATGATGGAACATTGAAATAGAGATGCGACAGTTCTTGCATATCAGAATCAGACGCAGGAATGGAGAACTGGAAGAGCATAATGCATGAAGTATCAACAAGACGATGTGTGAAGATAACAAAGTCACTACGTTGGATTGGAACATAGGTAAGTCCAATTCCTACTTATGATGGTTTAGGAAATATCCACACATTTATTCATGAATATTTAGTATCGGTTTCAGATGAACATAAGTTAGCATCCTTGGATATAGCATTGCAAATTACACCTTCTAGGTGGTGGGATGCGCATAAAGAGAACTTGAACACATGGGAAGAATGTAAGCACATGATGGAAATCAGATTTGCAGAGCAAACTGAGATAATACAAGCAAAATACAATGGACAGCCTAATCCCAAAGATCATATAGATTTTTTCTTGCAAGCCTGGATACATATACCTAAGATAGAATGGGTTCATATGTTTGTGCACACATTGGATCAAATACCAAAGAAATGGTATACAGAATTAGAACTCCGCAGAAGTACAACAGATTGGCACATAATGATAAACAACTTTCAAGGACAATTGTTCGTATTTCAATGAGGCTTTACAGATCATTAAAAAGAAAATATTTAATTATGTCCCATTGCATGTATATAAACAACCAGATTGGGAAATACAGTTTGAACATGCCCTTGAATGTTATAACTTTGCGCTATACGAAGATGAAGATGAAGACCCTCATGATGTGAATATACTTGAGTATGAAGGAAAACGCAATGTTGAAGGACCTGATTTAGAAATTCCAAACCCGAGTAATCCTGTGAAGACCAGAAAGATCAATATTGGTACTGCGAACAAACCAAAATTTGCTTCTATTGGGGATTACTAGGATGAAGAAACAGTAGGACAGATTGCATACCTACTACGCGAATATCAAGATTTATTTCCTACCAATTTTTCTGAAAATGAAAGGAATTTTAGGTGACTTGGGAGTTATGAAAATACCTCTCAAGCCTAATGTGAAGCCTATTAAGCAAAGACCTTACATATTAAATCCCAGATATAAAGAAAGGGTGAAGGCATAAATTGATAAGATGCTTGACGCGGGAATTATTGAACCAGTAGAAGAATCAGAATGGATAAGTCCTATGGTAATTCAAGATAAGAAAGTTAAAGGTGAAATCAGAATTTGTGTGGACCTCAGGAAATTGAACGATGCATCTCTACATGACCCATTCCCTACTCCATTCACAGACGGAGTGCTAGATAACGTAGGTGGACATGAAGCATACTCTTTCACTGATGGATTTTCTGGATATCATCAGATCATAATTGCTACAGAAGATAGACATAAGACCACATTTGCTACTAAATGGGGATCATATCAGTACATTGTTATGCCTTTTGGATTAAAGAATGCACATGTTATCTTTTCAAGAGTTGTTGTAGCTTCATTTAAGGATTATATTCATAAATTCTTAGAAGTTTATTTTGATGACTGGACAATATTTGGTCTTTTGAAGAATCATCATGCAAACTTAAGAATGATGTTAGAAAAGTGTAGACAGTATCAGATTTACTTAAACCTGAAGAAGTGCGTCTTCTCTGTTCCTTATGGTATTTTATTGGGACACATAGTATGTAAGCAGGGATTGATGGTTGATCCAACGGAGATCGCAATCATCGTAAATATCTCAGCACCTAACTTTGTGAAACAGCTACGCACTACATTGGGGCATACGGGATACTATAGAAAGTGCATCAAAGGATATGCACAGATCACTGCACCTATGGAGAAATTATTGAAGAAAGAAGTGAAGTACAGTTGGACTAAATATTTCCAAAAAGGATTAGACACATTGAAAGAGAAAATGGTTACGACACCTATTCTAGTCTTTCCTGGCTGGAATAAAACATTTCATGTACAGGTAGATGCTTCATCTATAGCACTTGGCATTGTACTAGCTCAACCAGGTGAGGGAGGCATCGATCATCCCATCGCATTTTCGAGCAGAAAGCTATCTTCAGTAGAAATTAATTATACCACGACAGAAAGGGAAGGCTTAGCTATGGTATACGCATTGCAGAAGTTTAGACACTATCTTCTAGGTTCGCATTTCTGTATGTTTACTGACCATTCAACTTTGTAGTACTTGGTCAATAAACCAGTGTTAGGGGGGATAATATGCCAATGGTTGTTACTATTTCAGGAATATGATTTTGAAATCATCGTGAAACCAGGAATATTGAACATGGGACCTGACCAACTTTCACGCATTGAGTCAGGCGAAGAACCTAGTAATCTGGAGGATAGTCTACCAGATGTGCAGTTGTTTGCTATCCACATAGCAAATGACTATTTCAGAGATATTGTAGAATTTCTAACTACAGGATTAGCACCTACAGAATTTACTCTTTGAAGATAAGTGCATGAGAAACTCAAAATATTCCAATTGTACCTATGAAGAAGATGTCAAGAAAGCAAGAAAACCATGTGGAAAGATGGATACACATCCCTAAACACCACATACAATGCCATATCATTCAATACATCAAACTAGAAAAAAATGGCTTTACGTGAAAGGGAATAAGGCAATAATTTCAAAAAGAACATGAAACGAAATCTAATGCTCATGATGTTAGGTGTATTCCTCTTATCTAGTGCTCTCAAAGAGCTTATCCATCCTACCCTACTCTATTATAGGTAGATAAAAATGATACTAGGTGAAATCATACAACCAATGCAACCACCTGATGAGCTCATCAAGACCATGAAGATTCCCCTTGTGCTTGGTCACAAACTAAAACAAAGACACATCCATCATCAAGAAAAAATACATTAGGATTTGCATTACTCTTTGGCTAAACTCTGAAGTGGGATCATACACATGACAGATAAGAAAAAATCCATGCCAAGCTTGACATGTACTACTGCAAGTTTCTCTTATCCAGTGCTAGATGGGACATATCTAATCACCATTTTTTACACAAGCATATGGCATCCCATCAACCTCATTCATTGTTCCATCAAGCAATGGGGGTTTTGAAGGCTGCTCCAATAGAAATATGTAAGAATTTTGCTGCCTCTCTTTGTTGTCTTTAGTCATAAAAAATATATGAAATATGAGTACAAATCAGATATGAAAGAGTACAAAAATCCATGACATAGGGCTTGTTTCCCCTGCATATGAGGCTTAAGACCCTGAAATCAATCCAAGCTTGAACACGTTGTTTTCTAGAATGTATAGTAGTCCCAAAAATATATTTTCATACTATGTTTTCATGCATAAGAGAGGTGAAGTTTGTGGATATCAATGTTTGGAAATTTTTTGAAGTCATGTGGTCATGAAAACCTCATTGGTGCACCACAAATTCAATTTAATCAGTGAAATAACATGGTTTTTCATGCATCATAAGACAATTTTCAAAAATATTTAATGTGCAATGTTGTCCAAGAGACCCAAGATCTGCACTCTTGGCTCTATAATCCACACTATAAATATCATAGATTGGAACACCCTCAAAATGAGAACACTTTGTATCATATCTAAGTGTTTTCAATCTCATGGCTATCATTCTCTTCATCAAATGAGGAGGTGACCAAATCCAAGGGTTTACAAATTCTTCCCTTTTCAAATCATCGAACGATTCATAACAAAACTCATATCTTTGGAGAACACCACAACATACCAAACCCCTACCATATTGAGTGGATGAAATGGATGCTTGTGTGCTTTCAATAATTTCCTCCTCGTGATGTGATTCTTCTTGTGCTTTATATTCTACGGGGGATGAGGTGTAGTTATCTTCTTCATAAGGAGCTGCAATAAGATCTTCAAAAACCTTCTCATACTTGTCCTATTCATAATGAGGACCCCAATACTTGAGAAACACCTTGAAAAAATATGCAAGTGATGATATTTCCTTTCTACCAATATTTTCATACCAATCAAACACCTCATCCTCATTAAAACCCAAGGAAAACATTTTCATTTTCATTTTCATTTTGAGATCCTCATGGACAACATTAAGTTTTGAAAGACCCTCAATGAAGGATGCAACATATGATAGTCATTATGTCCAAGGAATTATAGCATATACTCTTTCCGATCATCATTATTGTCATCAAAATGATTTGGGTACCTTGGGATTCCCAAGAAGTCCAAAGGATTGAACAAATATTTCCACCATTACACTTGATAAATTGCCATTTATTTTTAACTTTTAAGTCTTCAATATGAGAAACCAAATCTCAAAAATGCATGCATACCTCATACCAATACCAAAGATGTGGAATCATCAAGGTGAGGCTAAGATTTGCCTTCAATACTTGTTGGATGTGCTCAACTGTACACCCAACAAGGTCTTCAAAATATGCAATAGGACAATGGATTTTGTTCCTTCATGGAGTCACCATGTGACAATAAAATCTTCAAAAATAACCAGCTCACAAAATATCTTGAAGAATAGTCTTAAAAAATTCCAAGGAATAGACTTTATCCTGGGCAACGATGCCAAAATGTTTTTTTTTGGTTTCTTTTTTGCTAAAAAAAATATATGTCCATTAAGCTCCAAGGAGGGGAAACTCCAAAAATCCAACCTCATTACAATGAAAATATCCCTCTTCCTATAATACATAACCTTGCAGCTACATTTGCATGGAGAAATGCACCCTAGCCAAGTGTATGAAGGAGATGCCACATGCGGGATGAGACATGCCACATGCAAGAGAAGAGATGCCACATGTGGGAGGAGAGATGTTTCCACCTTAATCTTAAGGATCATGTCACACATGTGAGAGTGCACCCACCTTAGTCTTAGGAGAGTGCGCCCATCATACTTCTAGGAGAATGTACCCACCATTTTTCTAAGAGGTGATTGCCATGTGTGAGGGTGAGCCCACCATTTTTCTAGGAGAGAAGGGGTACTCCACTCATGCATTAAAGTGTTATTAAAATAATGGTGGTGTCCCCCTTGGAAAACCATTTTTTTTAGTTACCAATTTGACCACCATACAAAATATAAAGAACACATCCTAGTAAACATGCTTCAAAAAACTCTAAACCATGTGCAATTGATCATGGTGTTCCATGATCCAGAATCTGAAGGAAATTTTCACAATCATCTGCTTCAGAAAGATCTACAACAGGTGTAACCCTCATACAATATGAGGGGTAACATGGTGTAAGATCAAATTTATTATAAGTGTAAACTATATTGATGATGCTTAAGTTAGATGTAGTACCACTTGATGTGTGTGGTGTAAGCCCCTACACGTGTACGAGGGATGCAATCTTCATGAGGACAAAAAACCAAAACCATGTGATCAAGGATGGGAAGTCCTTCATCATCAATTTGCATAAATGTAAATCCAAGATCTCACAAGTAAGTCCTAAGCAAGCCAAAAAATTGATCAGTTCAAGTAGGGAGCTTGTATTTCTTTTCTTAAGAGAGAATTGACAAGGAGATGAATCGATAGAGGTATCTTTGTAGGGTGTACTAAAGAGTAGACACGCCAATTGGAGGAGCTTTTGTAGGCATACAAAGAAGTGTTTACAGAGCCTAAAGGGTTACCACCTAATATGGAAATGGAGTACGAGAGAGAAATGTTGCTCTGATCTGCATTACCAAACATCATAATGTACAAATAGTTCATGATAGAAACATGTGAAATGAAGAAACAATTACAACAACTATTGAAGTAGGGAATAATTTGACCACACACCTCACCTTGTGGGTCACCTATCATCATGGTACCCAAGAACAATGGGATTTGGAGAATGTGTATCAACTACAGAGCTCTAAATAAGATCACCCTCAAGATTCAATACCCTTTGACAAGGATCGATGACTTGCTAGATCAGTTACAACTTGCCAAGTACTTCACTGTAACATCCCAAAAAATACCAAAATTTAAATTTTTTTATAATAGCAATAATTATCAAAGTCGTTAATGCGGAACATATAAATTAATTAGATTTCTTAACTAAGATAATTAGTAATGATGACACATCATACTTCTCCAATAAATATGATATAATTGTATTTTCTATTTCAGATTTAAGAGGATGTTAATCTCCTTAACGAAAGATATTTTATGATTATGCATACGAGTACAATTTACAGATTTGCTTAAGTTCTTGAATATGATTACATGTTGTACTATTTTGATGTTCTTGATGAAGTGCTGACAGTTTTTTTGTATGATGATGAAGGGGTCCTACAAGGTACCCTGGAATTTACTTAGCTACATTTAGCTAAGGCATTTGAATCTTGTTTCCATGTGCAGACCGCAGGTAAGAAATCCTATGACAACATGTGTTAAGAGTACTTGTGTCTTTCAATTCATTGTCAATGTAAAATTAGAATGCTATGTTCTTCCTTGCGACACAAGTTACTGGAGGTATGCATATTTCAGTTCTGATTCTAGTTTACGTGCTGGCTTTCAAGCTCTTCTATAATATAAAAATCACGTCGTCAAAATACTGGTATAATGCTATTTTGATTATTTAGGAGAAGTCACCCTAAAAGACTATTGCCTTTACGTCATGTATTGATATCAATACCCTTATGTAATTCTATTGAAAGCTTATAGAACTAATGTCTATTTTGTTAAATTATCGATGCATTACGTATCCACAGAATTCAAACTATTCTACGTCTCACAAATATCATTTGATTGACAATATATGAAAATATATTGTGGTTAAAGTACTAATGTTATACTTTAACGTTTATTGGTAATGCTAATTATGTATCTAGCTTTACTCTTTTTATTTAATTTCAATACAAAACTATTGTGAAAAATGTTACTAATATGATCATGTGCTATGTCTACATTATTTTTATGCATATAACAAATCCTATACTATATATATAGTCTCTCTTATCCATGACTAAAACATGAACATATATATATATAAACTTAACCCTATGCGACTACACATATACTATGGAGATGAAAGTTTAAAACTATGCAAACTCATACTATACATTATCCTATAATATTATTACCACGATACGTAAGAATGAACCTTATGGGCTATTAAGAATTGCAAACAATGGGACTGATCTTTTGTAATGATGTTGATCATGACAAGGTCATTAAACTCGGTACTAGCAAGCTCCTAGATTATCAATTTTTGGTCTCAATCATTAATGACGTTCACCTGATAAGCGAAGTGGAGGCTTAGGTGGAAGATCTTCACGTGCCTGAGTCTTCAACAATGCACTAACCGATGCTGAGCTATGCTGAATAATAGTCTTTGGTCTTGATGATCTGGCATCTTGGTAGATGTTATAATAAATGTGTATTGATTTCCAATCAACCCTCGTGTCTCAACGTGTCTATTTGGTAGCTAATCCTCCGTTGATCTATTCAAGATCTAGGGTTTGGAAGAAACCCTAGTCTTTCGTTGGTAAAACAAACAGAATTTTTTTGGGGTCTTCATTTCGAGTTGTTAGAGTAGAGAGGCCGACAGCTTTACTGCAATGTAGGGTTTGAGTTAGAAGGGTAGGAGGATTCCTTCCTCGGTTTCGATCCAGAGACTTGTGAATGAGAAGTTTAAATGTTCCAGGGTTACAGTCTTAGTGAGCTAGGGCCACGATTCCACCATTAAAATGCTGTGAAGGTTCTACTATCAGTTTAAAAGAGGGAGGTCCTTCATATCGTATGATTGTTATTGATTTCGAATTCGAAATTCCTGCAAGTGTTATGACTGCATCGTCAAGTTGGTGCGAGGTGTTAAGCTCCAGTTTAAGTGAATGGCCTTTTGAGTCTTAGCTAGTGGTTGCTATCTAGATCACCAGGCTTCGTCGTTCCTTTGATGGTGTGATGTGCCATTGTTCCAAGCTTCAAATAAAAGGTAAATGCTCACGAAAATAAATAATACTGTGTTGCTTGTTTGCTTTCTTGTATTCTTGTTTTAATCCCTTCGAAATGTAATTTTGCAGGTACCCACTTCATAGGATGGTTCTTGTGCAAGCATGGAGAATGGAATATGCTTCTACTTCTCCTGGTAAGCTCTGGTGGTTCTCTAAAACCTCGTAGGTGCCTTTGATGGTGTTTTCTGTATGTCGAGAGTTGGAAACCTTCAACTTGTTTCAGAGATGGCCGAATACGAAGTTTTAAGTTTGTCTTGTTTTGATTCAAACTGTACAGAGGGTAACCTCTCAATCTTTTAAGTTGCCACTTGGCTATTTGATGCCTGGCCGTGTTGTTTATGAGAACTTGGTTCTCGTTTTCGTGTTGTTAAAGTCCAGGGTAAAACCCTATGTATTTTTGTTGTTCCACGGTTTTGGCTTAATGTTTAAAGATGATGAGGGTAACTGTGTGTACTATTGGGAACCTTGTAAGGCTGTAATGTAATTCTTTGTTATATACTTTGAATGGAAACCAAGAACCCAGGGTTCTTTTGGACTTGTAATCAATGGCTTGTTTTCTTTGCAATGGACAATTATGTTTTTAAAATGATGGGTAAGAGAACTATATAATAGTTGTTAAAGTGTGCCAAGCCACGATGGTCGACTGTAGAGTTGTTTATGTACTCCATCTTCGTTGTTGCTAAACATGTTTGGAAAGTTGATGAGATAGTTTGACTATTATATGTTCTCGTAATGGCTATCACAATGTTCTATTTTGTTTTACGAAATAAACCTTACCTGTAGCTTATGATTGCTATCTGGCTTGTACTGAGCTTTGTACTCAAGATTTAATCTTTGCAATAAATAGTTTCAATAATGTATATGTGTTATTGTTAGGGTTATGAGATTTCGAAAGTCAATAGTACAGAATCATGCTTTCTAATAAGTGAAGTTTAAAGTCTTGTAGCAATCTTGAAACGTTTTAAAATATGTTTTGGTAAAGAAAATGTTAGTTAGGTTTTGGAAAACTTTAACTGTTATGAACAGAAACTGGGGTCTGTAGTACCTAGGGTTTGATACAACTGTGTAGATATTCGATAATTGAAATCAAAGGTGAATATTAGTGAAGAAATAAAATATGTGCAATTGTAATAAATCTATACAAGGATTAATTCTTGCAGCTGCTATAATTCTTGGAAATACAATTACTTTGAAAAACATGAAATGTTTAATATTGATTGCATTTGCTTGCTATCTGAAATAAATAGAGTTAAGAGAAATATATAGAACTATGCAGAAACATACTGTGTTTTTCTATCATGTGTTAATTAAATGAATGCTATACTGTAATATTTACTGTGTTTAATTATAGGAAAAAATCTTAACAAGAATCACTACTGTAATCATTATTCCAATCAATGGCATTCTGCCTATCACTTATCTTTCTTAATTTGCTTCTCTATACTAGAGTACTATGCAGAGAACAACATGGGAAAAAATATAGAGATGGTTATCAAATTAAATATTTCACAAAGTTTTTTCATTCAGAATCATACTTAGATCAGAAAATAAAATAACTTCTTTTCCATGACAGAGTGTAATAATTCTACTAAGCAGAAACAATAAACTATAAACAAAAGTAGGAACAATAAAACCTGGTTAACTGTAGGAGAAACAAACAGCCCAAGGAACCTGTTCCACCCAACCAATTCCTGAAGACAACCAAGTTACTTGCCTTAGGACCCCCAAGCCTGTTCACTGAACCACCAAGAGGAAGATTCTGTAGAAGCCTTAGCACAACAACTTGCAATAGAATGTAGATTGTCCAGTCCTTAAGACTCAACAGTAAAAAAGACCTGCACCAGCACCTCTAGTTTGCCTTCTCAGTATAATTAGCAGACTTACAGTTGCACTCTCACATAGCCTCCCTATTCGAATCTCTCAGTGATCACTTGATGCACTTGAGGAATATTTCGCAGAAAATATTGTAAAGGGGCCTGCCTGCCCAGTTCGAATTGCCTTATGTAGGCTTCCTAGGCCTTTTAGTGGTTAACTCGTCATTTAATGAGCTATCTGCTCACTCCCACCCACCTGGGGGATAATGCGACATTTTTAGGGGTAGTTGTCCCATAACCAACAACTAGTGGTGAAGTGCAATTGCTGCCATCTGTCCCATGCCTTCTAACAGCTTCCATTCCTCCTAGTGGGTTAGTGAACACTCATTTAACAGTTCCCTTGGGTGTTTGTCTCCTACTTTAATTTATTAAATAATAATAATCAATAATTACATTCATCCTTGACCAAACTTGGTCATAATTACAAAACTTTGTAATTAAAATTTAACATAAAGTATTTTGCCAATAAATTAATATTTTCAGAATTTGGGTAGGTGACATTCACCAAGTTGGACCTCAAATCAAGTACCACCAGGTATGAGTAAAAGAAGAAGACACTTGGAATATTGCCTCCAAGGCGAGGTAATGTCTATATGACTAGTTTGTCATGACTTTTGGTTTATGTAATGCACCAGCTACATTTATGTGTTTGAAGAATGATGCATTGCGTCCATTTCTAGATTCATTTGTAATAGTGTGCTTAAATTATATACTACTTTGTAGCTTTACTTGTGAAAAGCATATCTAAAGTCCTATGTAGATACTAAAGGCCCTGGAAAAACATCAACTATATTTGGGGTATTTAATTGGTGGAGGGGAACTCAAGATTGATCCTATGAAGATGGATACCATTATCAAGTGGCCAACTCTTACTAATGTCATTGAATTTATGATCTTTGTTAGGTCAACACAGTACCTTTGGAAGTTTATAGCATCATTTTCTGCTATGGTTTCACTACACCATGCCATAATAGGCAACGACAAGAGTTTCCAATGGGAAAATAATAATTAAAATGATTTTGTAGAGATAAAACAAAATATTAGTCAAGCACCAATTCTCAGATTGTCTAATTCACATAAACCCTTCAAAGTGGAGATAGATGCAAGTGGATATTCTATGGGAGTGGTCTTGATACAAAGTGGTAAGCCAATATGCTATGATTATGAAATGTTCCATGGTGGATTCCCATATGCTATGATTATGCAAAGAGACTATGTTCTTTGGTTCAAGTTGTTAAGAAATGGAAGCACTATGCGATGAGCAAGGAGACCATCGTTCACAACAGTCACCATATAATGTAGTATTTACAAGCCTAGTAAGTAGTTCAACCAATTGGGCACTACAAGTGATGGAATTTTTATAGCAATTTGATCTTATCATCATATATAAGAAGGGAAACTCTAATAAGTTGGCATACATGCTTTCAAGGCCACCTGCATCCAAGATCACATATTTGGGTACAATTGTTTCCATTTCATCAGTCAAAGTTGGAGGATGGTTTAAAGTGTCTAGGGTTTTTTCTTAAAACCAAATGATGATATGAAGAGGGATTGGTGTTGGTTGATCCAAAAGGTGGAAAATAGACTAAATGTATGTTGTAATCAGTGGCTATCAAGAGGAGGTAGACAAGTGCCAGTGAAAGCAGTTTTAGAATCCATACATATTTATTGGATGACATTATCATGTATTCCCAAAGGTATTTTAGAGGTAATTAGAAAATTATGTTTTAGTTTTATTTGGTATGGATGCAGAGAAAAGAAGGGAGTTCCAATTCAAAATTGGAAAAATATAGTTGTTCCAAAATGTTAGGATATTTAGACACTTACAAGTTAGTTAAGATCAACTTGTGTAATATATCCGTTAGGGATAGTGTGTTTCTTTAGTATGCATTAGTATGCATTTGTAAATACTAAATCTGACGGTCACGATATGTTCCCGACATAGAGTGATCCGACGGCTCAACTTCTATTAGATCAAACCTAACCTTGATCCGTGGCTTAACACCCGATTGGTCCATGATCTCTATTTAAAGAGCATGGAGGGTCATTGTTTAGTTGATCGATTATGAGAAGCTCATTTGTAACTTTCTTTCTTTGCATAATAAATTGTCCCGTAGAAGCTATTTGGCCGGGGCCGTGGAGTGTTTCCCTCAAGAGGGTTTAAACCACGTCAAAACATCGGTGTGTTGATCTGTGATCTGTTTTTGTGAAGTGGTTGCTCTTGGTGTTCGGTTCTTTGGTAGTACCCTGTGTACCCGAACACAAAATAAATGGGGGGTTGGGGGCTGAAAACTAATTCCCTTTTCTTAAAAGGCCTTACAACTAAAAGTGCATGGAGACTCCTACAAGGGAAATGACTTTTGTGTCAAGTGGTGAAGTACACTGATCCTGATTCTATGGAATTTTGGATAATAAACCCTATGAAGAATATAGTAACATCTCTATCATATGGAAAGTAGTGGTACTAGCTTTTCCTTGGTTGGAAATTGGCTGCTATGAAAAGTTGGTCATGTGACAAGGGTCAAAGTGGGGGAGGACCCTTGGATAGGTTGTGGGGGGATTTTAGGTTTCTAGTTCATATTATACATGCCTTGAGGAATAAAGGTTATTACAAGACTAAATCAAATAGTTGATTCAAATATGACTACAATATGGAATCAAGAGTGGATTCATGCCAGGTAATTGGGCCTCAAAGGAGAGTGTGGGATCATATGGGAAAATGTTATTGCCAAACTAAAGTCTAGTCATGTCAGGATAAAGGAAGAAGATAATAGTTTGATTTGGTCTTTGAATCCTAAATATTTTTACACTCGAAAATAAGGATATACGGCTTTAGCTTCGCAAGGTAAAGGGGTGATGCATGTGTAGTGGTGGAAAAAGTTACGGAGCTTTAAATGACCTTCAAAATATCATATATTCATGTGGTTACTACTCAACATCAAAGCGCTAACTTATGATAGTCGTAAAAAAAAGAAATACGCATGGTCCAAGGTGGTGTATACTATGCAAAATATGCGTGGAAACAAATTGTCATATCATTATATCTTGTGCATATACGAAACAAGTGTGGAATTAAGTTGAGGGTTTAACTACTATAACTTTTTTTTCCTTACAAAGTAGGATTTGGAGGTGTCTTGTCTACTTTGGAAATGGCTTATCTTATTTTGAGAACATTGTATAAATGGCATGTTATGTAACTTGTTATAGTCTTATGCAATTTTTATCAATCCCTTTTTTCTGTATGAGGAAGACAAAATTCTAAAACATGTAATTGGTAAAATGTTCCAGAAGTTTGATAGGGTGGACAGTCATGAACATTGTAATGTTTGTATTCTTGGCTTGGAAAAAATCTTTTGATGGTTGAATAACGTCTGTGATATGTAATTTTATCTATAGGAATAAAATTACATTTTTTCCATGGAAAAAAAAGAAGCTTTGGGTACATGGAGCTTTTCACCAGGATGCATATAAATTGAAAAACTTAGAAGATGGGGACTTCAAGGAGGTATTTTAGCAACAACAAGGCTAAGTTCATGTAGAAGAACTTAAGGTGACAACACAGATGACTACCATCTCCAAGATGGGTTGCTCTACAAGTTTCCAAACTTTATGTTACTAAAGGTGAATGATTGCAGCTTATCAAAGTGGTTTACACATCCAAAGTTGAAGGGTATTTTGGTGTTGGGAAGATAGTTGTCAACTTATAGAGATATGCGTATTGACCTAGAATGCAAGAAGATGTAGCTTGGTATATTAGATGCACATTAGATGATGCATGCTTTGTTGTACCCACAAATTTGGTAATAGGAAACAAATTTTATCATCCATTACTTGTACCTACTAGACCATGGGAGAACATCTCCACGGATTTCACGGGTGATTTGCTAAGAACCAAGGGGAGACATGACTACCTATTTGTGGTAGTGGACAAGTTTAGTAAGATGTGCATTTTAATGCCTTGCAAAAACACCATCAATATACAAGATGTGACAATCATGTAATTTGAAAAAGGCTTGGGTGCACTTTGGGATACCAAGGCACATCATCTCACACAATTATCAAACAACTATACTTGATTTCTAAGTGCCTTTTGGACTACACTTTAAGAGAAGATGGACACCAAATTGAAGAGATCTACAATGTTCCATCCACAAACAAATATACAAACACAAATAGTGAACAAGACATTAGATCAACTTTTGAGGGGTTACAATCAAAAGTATCCAAGGACCTGGGATAAAAATTTGATTTATATTTAGCACTCTTATAATAGAGCAATCCACACTTCCACTAGTAAGTCGCATTTTGAAACTTGCCATGGATATTTGCCACCTTTGATCTTAGATGTTGTATATGGACAACAAGGAGGACCAAGGGGAGACACCATAGGAAAATAATTGAAGTTTGAAAGATTCATTGATAGGATCATGCATATCCATTTGTAAGTACATGAACATTGAAGAAGTGATAAGAAAAGTACAAGGTTTGGCATGACCAACACAGAGTTGACAAAACACTTAAAATAGGAGACAAAGTTTGGTTGCATTTGAACAAAGAAAGGCTATATGATCCTTGTAAGAAGATTAAGGCTATGAGGTATGGTCCTTTTGAAGTGTTGGTGATTGTAGGTGATAATGCCTTCAAACCGAGCCTACACCCATATATGCTCGTTTACTTTGTGGTGAGTGTGGAAAATCTAGAACTCTATGAGCTTTCTATGTTAGACTAAGACACTTAACCGGAAGTCTATGCACACATATACAAGCATAGGCCATATGAAAGAATAAATTTTTGGGTTAGGGTTAGGACGGGCATAGGCCATTTGCAAGAATAATTGTTTGGGTTAGGGTTAGGACGGGCATAGGCTATTTGCAAAAGAAAGTTTAGGGTTAGGATTAGGGTTAGGACGGGCATGGGTTATTTGCAAGAAGAAATTTTAGGGTTAGGGTTAGGATTAGGATGGACGAAGATGGCGAAGTTAGGGTTAGCTTTAGGGTGGACGAAAACGGCGAACCTGAGGTTAAGCTTCAGACAGTGCTTATAAGCATGTCGAAAAAGAGATTTCAAGCTTGTCAACATACCTATGTTGAAGATATTTCAGAGGAGTTGGTGTCACATAAAGGCTTTCCAGTGCGTAGGAGTTGGGGATGTTAGGTGCTTCAGATACGTCTCTTCTGCTACAGATGTTCCGTGATCCTCCATGACTTTCCAGAGGGGTCAGTTGTGGTTTTCACTGTCACCTCCTCCAGAAAACTCGGATCTCTCTGAATAGTCATTGAAGATCACATGTCATTTGCCAGCGAAATACATTACTTATCCTTTAACCTTTGGGATCTAAATCCAAATGTACTGCAATATTTCCCAAGATGTCAAACGATTGATTTTTGTGATGTGATACGGAGCCTATCATCTGTTTCCCATCTCCTCTTCACAAGACTACAGGCTACAGTGTCTTCATCGGTCAAATGAAGTATGTTTTTGTATATTTTTTAAGATTTGAGTACTTACAGTTTTCAAGTAACATACAGAAATGTACTTTGATACAGGCTGGTTATCTGGTTTCATAGAATCTGATAATCTAGTTCAGATGGAACCCTTTTCTGCCAAAAGGTATCTGTCCATCCCTTACTAGCTATAGTATGCCTCACTTTAGTTTGATATAACAGATATTTGGATTCACATGGATCATCTTAACTTGATCCAATAATTTTGCTGGATTTGTAAAGTTTTTCTTTGGAAAATAAGGAATATTTGCTGCATGTGCAGGCTATTCTAACATGACCTCTAAACGATAAAAATCTCCCTGCATCTAGGTTATAAAGATCTCCTTACTACAGACCACCTACTACCTAGCTTCTGTTGGTGTAAAAATTGTCCAGATATAGGTGCATAAGTGTATTAACATGTATCTGGCTTCACTGGTACAGGCCTTGCAACTATAAAATGACCAAACATAGACTGATAGTACATAGGTGCTATTATAAGCAAAATCAGATTTATCCCAGATTGTGAGGTCATGATGACTGAATCTCCTATGGTTATCTTCTGGTAGGCTTAGGAAAGTGGTAGCTGGGTTCGCCACTATTTATTGTCCTCATCTCTTGGAAGTCAGTCCTATTGAGGTTCCTGATACCCTAGGTAGTTCGGTCTCCATCTCCTGCCATGTATCCCATATGACCAGCCTATGCTACCCCACCGGACTTGTGCACCCAAAACGATGTTTTCTGCTTAGAGAATGAACCAAGTTTTCAATTTGCTTTCAAACTTAGATTTAGTTTTCCAGTCACATTGGGCAGATTTATTAATTGCTTTTAAACTTAGATTTAGTTTTCCAATCACATTGGGTAGATTTATTTTTGTAGTTATTTTACTCATTGATTTGATTGATTTGATGGGTAAAGATTAACTATTTTTCAATTTTCAGAGGTTTTTTCATATATTTATATTGATAGGTGTTTAGATATTATCTGAGATTTTGGACTTTCTGTATGTTACCAAGTGTATAGTGCTTAAATGCATTTTAGTCTTTGTTTAAGAGCTAGCCATCTCCACAAAACTAAATGGTTAACTATACCTATTATTGTGACTGTGCTAGTTTATTAAAATTTAAATCACCCTAATTTTAAGATAACAGTCTTTAATCTCATTTATTAGAAATATAACTTCAAAGTTTCTGGGATATCTAAACAATGAATTGTTGACATTGCAAATTATTTTATTTACCTATCACAATTACGTTTTTCGAAAAATGTATTTGATATATTTTTTTCTTCATGTGATTGTATCTTTATGTATTTTTAATTTTGATACACAGTTTACATATACAAAGAGGATTTTACAGATCTCTAAGGTATATTCGGAAACTCAATCGTTTATGTTTTTGTGTACTTTACAGCTCTCTAAGGTATATTTTACAGACCTGTAAGGTTAACTTTCATTTCATTCACGCACGAGAGACCTTAACTTGGGATGCGTATTGGTACACTGATAGAGTTAAGTATATTGAGTCCCATAATTCAAAGATGCGATTCTCTAGGTAAAAAAATTGGGGAATTTTCTATCCCCAATAAAGTGGAGCTTTTGAAATCTTAAAAGAAAACGCCTTGGTCTTAATCACTTGTTTTCTGAATTGTTAAACACTAAAATGGTAGAGGCATTAATAAAGAATTTATTGTGTTGAACTTTCTTTTGGACCATATCAGTTATTGAATCTAGAGAATGATTCCATATACTTTTTGCTGTATCAATGAAGTGCAGTGGACGATCTGGTATTTCTCAATTATGTTGAAGATTGTGGATTCGGATAAGGAGTATGTGGAGGAAGGATTTGGTCGAGTTATGATGTAAGGACATGTGATTTGATATGAATAAAAAAATTGAAGGATCATGAGAGGAAGTATGCTATCCATGATCTGGAGTTTGTAGCCGTTTAGGATAAAAGACAACCAAAACGCCTCACTTTTCTGATGATTTTGGAATAAAAACCTGTTAAATTTTTGTTGGAAATTGTTAGTTTTACATTTTTGTAATTTCACCGATTAAGATTCTTGTTTTAGACTAATTGTGGATTCCACCGAATCGAGAGTGTTTTGATATCACTTTGTAACATACCCTCATTAGAACACTAACTCACAACCAACAATTTCACATACAGTGGAGTCTGCAGGATTCTAGCACTGCATGTGCTTCTAATTTTTTTTATTTTTTATGGAGGCACTTAACAACTCTCTATTAAAAAAATATTTAACCACAGGATTAATTGCTTAATTAAATTACAAATATATTTTAATTCATCTCCATTGTATTTACAAACATCGGGCCGCAACAGGGTTTTTCCCCTTTCCAATACCGACATTTGCTTCTCGACGCGGGCAAGCAATATCCACCCCGCAGCAGAGTCATTAAGACTCTTACAGCAGGGTGTGCACGTGCATGGAAGCATTGTTGGGATGGTCTTTCGTCGTCAGAAAAAATATGTATCAGCACATACGTCAAACATGCCCATACACCATGCCTCATCCATGATGCCTCATGCCTTCACCAGCGCATGGAATGGCTCCATCGTCACCTAGAGCCCTGTGCGATGGCATGCATGGATCAACATGCCATCGCACAAGGCTTTGACAAACTGAGCCCACTCTCGATACTCTTCAAGATCCGTCGTCTTTTGTAGAGTGCCACGGTTAACAATCCAATGCATGTTTGTGGCTTCACCTGCCTGGCCTCTACGGTCAACAATCCCCAAGCAATCAGGCTTGCTCGGTGAACAATCCCAAGCAACCACTTGCCCGGCCTCCGCGGTGAACAATCCCCAAGCCATCACGTCCTGCCTGGCCTCCGCGGTGAACAATCCCCAGGCAATCACCGCCTGTCCGGCCTCCGCGTTAACAATCCAGGCAGCTTTCCGACAGATAGTGCAAGCACATCGAGTAGCAGGCAAAGGAGCGGGTAGCAGACAACAGGGAGCCAAGAGCAGACAAGAAGGGAGCCGTGCGAGTTACCTGGGTTCAGCCCAACGGGTAAGTTACAGAAACCGGAATTGAAGTATGGCTTGATTGCTAATTTTGCATTTAAATATATCACCGTTGTCTATGAATGGGATATCACTGTACGATTGATCAATATCCTGGAACGTATTTATTGAATCCAGATGTTTTTGGAAATAATTTAAAAGCTAGGTAAAAAGGTACTCTAATGAGTTTAATCTCAGTTTTCTTACATTGTCGAGCTTTTAACTTAGTTTGCACATGATATGCTTGGACTGCGAAGCTGCTTAGAGTCCAAGCATATCATGTGCAAACTAAGTTAAAAGCTCGACAATGTAAGAAAACTGAGATTAAACTCATTAGAGTACCTTTTTACCTAGCTTTTAAATTATTTCCAAAAACACCTGGATTCGATAAATACGTTCCAGGATATTGATCAATCGTATGGTGATATCTCATTCATAGACTACGGTGATATATTTAAATGCAAAATTAGCAATCAAACAATACTTCAATTCCGGTTTCTGTAACTTACCGGCTGAGCTGAACCTAGGTAACTCTCACGGCTCCCTTCTTGTCTGCTCTCGGCTCCCTGCTCGCTCGACTCCCTGCTGTCTGCTCTCGGCTCCCTGCTCGCTCGACTCCCTGCTGTCTGCTCTCGGCTCCCTGCTGTCTGCTACCTGCTCCTTTGATCGTTGCTCGACGTGCTCGCACTATCCGTTGGAAAGCTGCTTGGATTGTTAACCGCAAAGGTCGGGCAGGCCGTGATTGCCTGGGGAAGTTCACCGCGGAGGTCGGGCAGGCCGTGATTGCTTGGGGATTGTTCACTGTGGAGGCCGGGCAGGTGGTTGCTTGGGATTGTTCACCGAGCAGGCCTGATTGCTTGGGGATTGTTCACCGCGGAGGTCGGGCAAGTGAAGCCGCGGGCAAGCATTGGATTGTTAACCACGGCACTCTGCAGAAGACAACGGATCTTGAAGAGTATCGAGAGTGGGCTTGGTCTATCAGAGCCTTGTGCGATGGCATGCTGCTCCATGCATGCCATCTCATAGGGCTCTAGGTGACGATGGAGCCATTGCATGCACTGGTGAAGGCATGATGCATGGTGTATAGGCATGTCTGGTGTATGTGCTGATACATATTTTTTCTGATGACGAAAGACCATCCCAACAATGCTTACATGCACGTGCACACCCTGCAGTAAGAGTCTTAATGACTCTGCTGCGGGGTGGATATTGCTTGCCCTCGACGCGACCACTCCGAAAACTCATCCCGATGTTCCCTCGTTCCTCCGATGTTTATGGGAACGTCCGCACATCGGAAGCTTAGATGTGAAGTTCTATTATTTGTGGTATTTCTCCATCAAGCTTGAAAAGGTTCTTGAGAAGGTGAATTGTGAAAAATATTTATGTGATTAGCAATCTTCAATCAAATAGTAGTTTTTGGTTGAAGTTTTGGATTTGGATAGTCATGTAATAAGCAAAATCTTCAAGCACGGAGTTTTATAGTCAAAATTTGTAGTTTGGTTGAAGTTTTGGATTTAGATAGTCATGTAATAAGCAAAATCTTCAAAAACGAAGTTTTATAGTCAAAATTTGTATCAATTTCAAAAAAAATTCAAATTAGATTGTTTTAAAATCAAAATTCGGGATTATAACTTCTTATTACTAAATTTAACTAAAAATTTCATAACAAAATTAAATTTATCTACTACTTAACTTACTCCATTATTTAACTCATATAATAGCTCTATTATATACTTTATATTTCTGTTGCATACTCTTTAGGTGGCAATGGTAATCTAAGAACAGTTGCAACTTTTTGTAGAGGGAAGCGTTGGAATCTCACCTCCCAAAAGAACGATTGTCCCTGAGGATTAAATGAGATACCAAGGGATTTTCAGGGTAATATTATTATATGCAAATTACAAGAAGAAAGCTATATAGTGGCTGTCTTTTATTGCTTAATAATAGACGTTCATATTTAGAATTTTTTTCCTTTTTGCAAATGTATCAAAGGCATCACATACACCCCCGAGTGGTTGTGAAGCAATTAGAGCTGAACATGTCGAATACTGCTGATAATAATATCATTCATCTCAATTCAATTTAATCTGTTCCAACAAAGAACAAAACATGTGCAGCTTTGCATCCAAGTAGCAGAGGAGAGTTCCTTTTCAAAGGTAGTGAAATACGTAAATATTCTTTGGTTAACACTCTGAACACGAATTCAACTGCTCTAGATACATTCTAAAGGGTAAAGGCATGGGAGTTTGCACCCTCAAAATCCCAGTAGAAGTTAAGTCATGGTGTAATATTACAACTTAATTAATTTCTTACTATTCACATTTATTTAGGATAGTTGCAAATATTGTTTTATTATGTTGAAAGAATATTGGATGTTCCTTTTTATATTTAGGATAGTTACAAATATTGTTTTAATATGTTGAAAGAATACTGGATTTTTTTTTGAGGTCTTGTAGTAAGATGGTTAAGATTTTGTCTTCCTTAGATGCAAAGAAACAGGTTAATGGCTCAAGATTTAGAGGCATGTAGGAGTGGACATTTGCCTCTTAAGGACCACAAGTTAGTTACTTAAGATGGTTTGTTTTTCCTCTTAAATTCAGCAAGATGGTCTACTCTAAATCTTTAAAGCAATTATTACATAGGTGCATTATAGTATTACTGATACCATTTTTTTTTTTTTGCAATTTAGTGGAGAAATCATACTCATTGTGTTTTGCGACTCCAATTTTGTACGTTGAATTGAAGTCAATTCGTAAAAGATGAAATCTCTAACATAGATGACAGTCAATCAAACATCAATTATATATTACCATTATAACACTCTGCTCGAAACCATCCTCTAAGTAGCTCAGATCCATTTAAACTCGCCATATTATTAAGCAGCTCAAATCAGTTTACCTTGCCATATTCTCAACATGGACAGACATTAATGCCAATGAATATGATTTCAACCTATCTCTGGTTTCGAGAAATACCTTTTCAACCTCTGGTTTTGAAAAATACATTTTCTCTTTTTTTTTTAACAGAAACAAGGTATACATATATATATTCAAAAAGGTTGTGCACAACCATTCATTACAAAGAGAGAAGTATTTTTTCAAAAAAAGAAAGCTGAAAGTAGCAAATAGTAGTGCCTTTCTTGGCTATGAAGTTCTAATTCTGGTGCTTCCCATACTTTTCTATAGTAGAAGTGGGATAAACCCTTACAAATTGAGAATTTAGCAATGTGCAGAAAAACATTCAAAACTGTAGCAAAAAGAAGGAACCTGCAGAGAAGAGGAGAAATTAGCCATAATTCTGTTGATGCACAGAGGCAGCATCAGTCATTTCTTGATTCACAGTGGGAGCTTCCTGAAATTGGCTGCATTGTGTCTTCCTGATTATGCTTGAGACATCTTCCTTGATAATATCAACCTTGCCCATTAACTCAAAAAGATTTCTCTAAGTCGTCAATTCTGGAGTCTTGATAGGAGAGTTGCTGGGAGTTACACTTGACTTCGGAGGCGATTTCACTATTCTACTTGATGTTGGTGCAAATTGCTTCATAAGCTCTGTGGAGATGAAGCTTGACATCTTCGGTGGTAAGATTCAGGGCCGCGAGAGCAACCTTCACGTCGTCCATGGAACTGCAGAGGAGAGCGGGATGGAGGGAGGGTTTGGAGGAACTAACGTCGGAGAGGTCAGGGCCACAGTCCAGGGATTCGAAAATGGAGAGGCTATCAAATGCAGACGGGAGCAAGAAAGTGGGGAGAGAACGAGCCATTGTGAAGGTAAAATCTCGAGGGAGGAAGGGAGGATTTAAGGCTGGCTCGCTTGAGCTGACAGGAGGAGGGAAGGTGATGCAGGAGCATCGGGGCCTAGGCAGAACAGTCGAAGATGACGACATGAAGAAGGCCAACCAGAGGTAATGCCGACGACCACTGGTGCGGAAGAGCAGATTGGATGCCGAAGTCAATAAGTTGTGCAGGAGCAGTCGATATGAGATCGACAGAAGAGCGGAAGGTCGGGAGTCGACAAGTTAGAGGTTGACAGGCGACAGAGTTACGGCGGAGATGTCGAGGGTCGACATGTTGTCGAACCATGACTCCGACAGGTTTGGGTATGAGCCAAGCAGAGAGGAAGGGGCGGACTGGCGAAGTCTGAGAGTGTGGAAAGGAAGCCGACAAGTATGTCGAAGGACGACGGAAGACAGTATGGTCGAGGCAATGATAAGACCGACTACTGTAGCAGTGTTAGAAGGATGCACATAAATTCAAGCTGAGTACTTGTTAACTATTCGAGGTTGCTAAGGAAGTTATGAGCAGTTATTCAAGGTGGTTGAAGACATGACAAATGTCGTCACAGGTGGGGATTGTGCAGCACGGCAGAGGCGTTGACAATTGCAGGTCTGCAGGATCTGAGGAGATCGACGAACAGAGGAAGGTGATCTCGGGAACAACAGCAGCGGAGTAGAAGGCCAGAGAGTTTGGGTCAGTTGGAGCACTTGGCAACAGAGCGAGTAGAGCTCAAGAGAAGTTTTGTAGATTGGATAGGAGAGTCACACATCTACAGAGTGCAGAGAAGATCAAGCCATAGCTCAGAGTTCCGTAGTGAATCAGGAGAGGGTGACGGTCGATACACTAAGATAGCACACAGTTAATTCTGTATTGTAATTGGCTGAGGCCGACTATAGTTAGTTATTTACATTCCTTCAGTTTGCATTGTAATCGTTTCCGTAGAAGTAATATAAGCCAACTTCTGGCATACTGTTTACATCTTGTCTATGTGAACGCGTGTGTTGTGTGTAATTGCTAAGCAAGAACCTTTGCGAAGGCAACCTTGCATCAAGTGGTATCAGAGCCAGAGAAGAATCCTGAGAACGGAAGAATCCTGTGAGCAGAAGAACGTCAAGTGGTATCAACATTGGAAGTGAATCTAGTGTGCAAGTGCGTTGAACAGCTCCAGGTGTGGTTGGGTAGAGTTGTGCACGACTTGTAGAAGTCCGGTTGCGATTTGACAGAGTGGGAGTTTCAACCGAGGTTGAAAATGGCTCACAGAGGCATTAACGTTCGTGGTGTTGGATGAAAAGCGTGTGGCGCAACAGTCACAGTTGATCGTGAGATGTTCGACGAATGTGTATGAACGATGTGAACTTTGAAAAATGAAGTTGCATTGATCAAAGGAAGCCAAAGGCGTGGTTGTATTCCTAATGCGTTAGACCACAACAATGAAGAGGTCGAAGAAGTGGAAGCACGAGAAGCAACAGGTGAAGAACCAGAAGACAAACTGATCAAACTTCTAACGGATATTAGAGGTCAAACAAAGATAGATGTACGTACCTACTCAGGAAGCTTGGATCCAGAAGACTTGATCGACTGGTTCAAAGAAATGGGGAAATACTTCAACATAGAGTAGATCGAGGATCCTAAACGGGTTAAGACTATATGTCTGAGGTTGAAGGGTCATGCCTCATTGCGGTGGGACAATGTGCAGGCTGACAGAGTCAAGAAAGGCAAGGAGAAAATCAAGTATTGGGACAGGATGGTCGCCAAGTTGAAAGGGAAGTTCTTGCCGAATGACTATGTGATTTTCTTGTTCCGGAAATTGCAGAACTTTTGACAAAAAGAGATGATCGTGAAGGAATACACAGAAGAGTTCTATAGATTGTCGATAAGGTTGGGACAGACCGACGAAGGTGAAGAAGCTGTCGCAAGATATGTCAATGGCTTGAAATATGCCATTCAAGACGAGTTGAGCATGTCAAGATTCAGAGCGGTCGGTGAAGCCTACCAGTTAGCTCTTAAGGTAGAAGAAAAACTGTAGAGGAAATACGCATCGACCAGAGGTAGGATAACTGGTCGGGGTGCGAAGACTGTTTCCGCGAAAATCCAAAGTAGCGGTTACAGGAGAGAAGCCGTCGAAGACAACCGACGCGCAAAAGGGACATCGAAAAGAGAAAAAACACAAGAAAACCGACGTGATGGTTGAGAGACACGTGGTCGAGGTGCGTATGGTCAAAGTGGTCCATCCGACAGAAAAGGAGCTGACAAACCAGCCATAATCTGTTACAAGTGTCGAGGAGCCGGACACAAGGCATATGAATTCCCAGAGAACCTACATGTTGCAAAGGAGTCGAAACCCAAACGTCGAAGAGATGAGCAAGCCAACGAGAGGGCAGAATCGACATCCGACAGTAATGAGGATGAGAGGAAGAAAAGTCGAAACCTAACGGTCAGGCGAACATTGGTTCAGGAAGACCGACGTGACGAGAAAGAGTCTGCACAACGAAAGGCTATCTTTCGAACCAAAATGCGAATCGGCAAATGGCGTTGCAAGACCATCGATGATGGTGGAAGCATTGAGAATCTTGTGTCGACAGAGGTCATCGACAGGACATGGTTGAAGTATCGAGAACATCTACACCCATACAAGATCTCATGGTTGCAGAAAGGACACCATGTGAAGGTGACCAGACAGTGCCTGATTAACTTCAAGGTCGGGAAGCTTGAAGACAGTGTACTGTGCGACGTAATCCCAATGGACACGTGCCATCTGTTGTTAGGGAGACCATGGAAATATGATCGGAAGATGATCTATGATGGTCGAGCCAAAACAATCACAGTGTGGAAGAATGATGTGCAAAGGACTCTTAAACCGAAGCCAGAGGAGCCAGCCGATTGTAAGCAGGGCGAGAGCAACTTTTGGGAGAAGTGGGTGCTGATGTGTTCAACGAAAGAATTCCTCGCAGAAGAGGAAAAGCAGTCGGGATGTTTTGCCATCATTCCAAAAGGACCATGTGTCGAGAGGTCGACAATGGAGAAGATTCTGGTTGAAGTCAGAAAGATGCTTGAAGAGTTTCAGAGCATAGTAGTCGATGAGACACCGACAGGATTGCCGCCGACAAGAAGCATATCGCATCAGATCGACTTGATTCTAGGGTCGAGTTTGCCAAACAAGACACCGCATAGGATGAGTCCGACAGAAGGTCAGGAACTCAATCGACAGTTCCAGGAGTTGTTGGACAAGGGATTGATCAGAGAAAGTCTGAGCCTGTGCGTGGTACCAGCATTATTAGCACCAAAGAAAGGTGGAGAATGTGTACAGACTCCAGAGCCATCAACAAGATTATGATCAAGTACCGGTTTCCATTGTCGAGAATGGACGACTTCATGGATTGCTTGAGTGGAGCGAAGTACTTCACAAAGATAGTCCTGAAGAGGGATTATCACCAGATTCGGGTTAGAGAAGGAGATGAATGAAAAATACATTCAAGACGAAAGAAGGGTTGTATGAGTGGTTAGTCATACCATTCAGATTAACTAATGCACCTAGTACATTCATGCAGTTGATGAATGAGGTACTGAAACCATTCTTGGGAAATTTTGTCGTAGTGTACCTAGATGACATCCTGATATTTAGTCAAACCAAGATAGAGCACTTGGGGCACATTCGACAGGTATTACAGAAGTTACAAGAAGAGAAGCTGATGGTAAACCTGCAAAAGTGTTTCTTCATGAAAGAAGAATTGGTGTACTTGGGATTTGTAATCTCGGGTAAAAGGTTGTTGATGGACCCATAAAAGGTGAAGGCAATATTGGAGTGGTTGGCACCGACAAGTACGACTGGAGTGAGGAGTTTCCATGGACTTGTCAGTTTCTATAGGAAGTTCATTCGGGGATTCAGTCAGATTTGTGGACCTTTGACAGAGTGCATGAGAAAAGGGGAATTCAAGTGGACGGAAGCTGCCCAACGAGCTTTCGACAAGTTGAAGGAAAAGGTCACTGAGAGCCAAGTGTTAGCACTCCCAGATTTCAACAAAGTTTTCCAGGTCGATTGCGACGTGAGTGGAATGGCAATTGCAGCAGTGTTGAGCTAGGAGGGCCGACCAATTGCATTCTTCAGTGAGAAGTTGGATGATGCGAAGCGGAAATATTTGGTCTATGACCAGGAATTTTATGGTATTATCCAAGCATTGAAGAAGTGGAGGCATTATTTGTTGCGCAAGGAATTTGTGTTATACACAGATCACCAAGCACTGAGCTATATGAATACTCAGTGTAAGTTGAATCAGCGGCACATGAAATGGGTCGAGTTCCTGCAAGGATACATTCATGTTGCGACATAAGTCGGGAAAGTCGAACAAGGTTGCCGACACGTTGAGTCGAAGAGTTTCATTGTTGAACACGACGACAGTTCAGGCAACAGGAATAGAGTCGGTGAAGGTAGAGTATGCGATCGACGAGGATTTTGCCAAAGCATGGGAGCCTTGTCATGAACCGTGGAGTGTCAACAGGACTCCATACTTGGATTATTTCATCCAAGAGGGATACCTATTCAAGGGACAACAGTTGTGTATTCCCAAAGGATTCGTGAGAGAGAACCTAATTCGAGAGTTGCATAGCAGTGGATTAGCAGGTCATTTTGGCATCGACAAGACCAAGGCATTGGTCGAGGTGAAGTATTATTGGCCAAAAATGACGACAAATGTCAGAAAGTGGGTACGACAGTGTCGAGTTTTCCAGTTGGAAAAAGGGAGAAGTCAGAATACGGGGTTGTATACACCATTACCTGTACTGGATACCCCATGGGAGCACCTGAGCATGGATTTTATGCTAGGATTGCCGAAGACACAACAAGGAAGCGACTCAATCTTTGTTGTGGTCAATAGATTTTTGAAGATGGCACACTTTATTCTGTGTCGGAAGACAAGTGACGCCACAAGCATTGCTGTACTATTCTTCAAGGAAGTAGTCAGATTGCATGGGTTGCCGAAGAGTATCACATCAGACATAGATACCAAGTTTATGGGGCATTTCTGGAGAACCCTAGGGAAGAAACTGGACACGAGGTTGCAGTTTAGCTCAGCATATCATCTGCAGACAGACGGACAGACCGAGGTGGTGAATAGAAGTTTGGGAAACCTTCTAAGGTGTTTGACGACCGACAGACCCAAGCAGTGGAAGAATGTGTTAGCGCAAGCAAAGTTTGCATATAACAATTCTGTGAATTGATCGACAGGTTTGAGCCCATTCCAGATTGTTCAGGGAAGAAGCCCACATGGAGTGGCAGATTTGGTCGAGTTACCGACAGAAATCAAGAAAAGCGTGGATGCAGAATCATTCATAGAGCATATGAAAGAAGTGCATGAATATGTGCGAAAGCACATAGAGAAGAGTAACGCGACATACAATTTGAGAGCCGACAAGAAGAAGAGGATACAGTCATTCAGCGAAGGAGACTTAGTCTATGCACATTTGCGGAAGGAGAGATTTCTGACAAGAACATATAACAAGCTGAAGCTGAAGAAGATTGGACCATGTAAGATTTTGAAGAAGATTTCGGACAACGCTTATGTGTTGGAGCTGCCGAAGGACTTGAGCATTTCACCAACGTTCAATATCTCAGATCTGTACAAGTTCAAAGAAGGTTCAAGCAGCAGAAGCGCGGAAGTGTCGAACATCGACAGGACAGTGCAGATTCCAGACCGACACAAAGAGGAAATCGCAGAAGTAATAGAAGAACACGAAGTCGAGCGTACGCGCAGTTCGTGAAGGAAAGAATAATGTGTGATGGAAAGATGATGAGTTGCAGGAGGCGACATGGATTTCTGAAGAAGAGTTCAGGAGACTGACGGTGCAGTCGAGTTATTTTTCACCTAGGGAGTCTGATGCAGGAGCATCGGGGCCTAGGCAGAACAGTCAAAGATGACGACATGAAGAAGGCCGACCAGAGGGAATGTCGACGACCACTGGTGCAGAAGAGCAGATTGGTTGTCGAAGTCAATAAGTCATGTAGGAGCAGTCGATATGAGATTGATAGAAGAGCGGAAGGTCGGGAGTCGACAAGTCAGAGGTTGACAGGCGACAGAGTTACGGCGGAGATATCGAGAGTCGACATGTTGGTGAACCACGACTCCGATAGGTTTGGGTATGAGCCAAGCAGAGAGGAAGGGGCAGACTGGAAAATCCTGAGCATGCGGAAAGGAAGCCGACAGGTATGTTGAAGGATGACGGAAGACAGTATGGTCGAGGCAGTGATAAGACCGACTACTGTAGCAGTGTCAGAAAGACGCACAGAAAGTCAAGCTGAGTACTTGGTAGCCGTTCGGGGTTGCTAAGGAAGTTATGAGCAGTTATTGAAGGTGGTTGAAGACATGATAGATGTCGTCACAAGTGGGGATTATGCAGCATGGCAGAGGCGTTGACAGTTGCAAGTTTGCAGGATCTGAGGAGATCGACGGACAGAGGAAGCATGTCTCGGGGTCGGGGTGATCTCGAAAACAGCAGCAGCAGAGTAGAAGGCCAAAGAGTTTGGGTCAGTTAGAGCACTTGGCAGCAGAGCTCAAGAGAAGTTTTGTAGATTGGATAGGAGAGTCACACATCTACAGAGCACAGAGAAGACCGAGCCATAGCTTAGAGTTCCGCAGTGAACCAGGAGATGGTGACGGTCAACACACTAAGATAGCACACAGTTACTTCTGTATTGTAATTGGCTGAGGCTGACCATAGTTAGTTATTTACATTCCTTGCAGTTTGCATTGTAACCGTTTCGGTAGAAGTAATATAAGTCGGCTTCTGGCATACTGTTTACATCTTGTTTATGTGAACGCGTGTGTTGTGTGTAATTGTTAAGCAAGAACCTTTGCGAAGGCGGCCTTACATCAGCAAGCCATGTGATGGGCACGTGAGAAGTCATGTGCCTTCTGCAGGAGCACGGGGATGGGGTAGTCCAAGAGGAGTCTGAAAATGCCAAAGACGGGGTGGCAGTGCATGGTGAGGGGCTTAGGGAATAAACAAAAACCCAACATTTTCATTATTATAGAGGATTTGGCCTATGGCCAAGGTGGCTCCCTTATTGGCATCTTCATCAGCAATAGAATTGTTCTCTCTAAGAATATGGAAGTAGAGAGTGTCTTGAGGGAGGATGAGAAGGTTGATTCTTCTTTGAATTCTGTGGCTTTTTTATCCTTTTGTTTTTGTCCCTGATCTCATTCTTTGAATGACATGCCTTGAGTCATCAAAGACCTTGAGTTTGCCGACGTTGAGAGAAGCGACGATTTCCAGGGAGTGGAGCAATGCAATCCACTCAGCTTCGTTGTTTGTTCTCTTCCCTAGTCCCCAAGAAAAGGAAGCAACTTTGTTTCCTCCGGGATCAAAGATGATCCCACCTGCACTTGCCTCCCTGGAGAAATATCTTTTCTCAGGAAGGCAATGTTTTATATTTTACACACTTGCATGTCTTATCGTGTGTGAATCTATCCCTCTAAACTCCTCCATGCCTTTCCCTCGGGCATATCTAGTCCTCTTGTAAATAATGTTGTGACTCAAGCGCTAACCATCTATCCCATACCAAGGCATAATGGAGCACAAGAATCATCGAGCCTATACTTGCAATTATCAATTGAAACATGCGTGCAACATGCCATTTATGTATAAATATCGTCTCTCTAAATATGCAATATGCGTGCAACATGTCACTTATATATAAATATTGTCGCTCTAGTGGTTGAGGAATAGACTATCCTCCCACCTATGTTATTTTATATTAAAAAATAGCTACAAATTGTAAAGCAAAGTAAGAAAGGATACATATTGAACATTTAGTAATCCTACTAGAATAAAAATAAATAAAAATAAGTTAGGGGATCTAGAGATTGGACATCCTTAATGAATAATGTGGTGGCATACCTCATCACACCACATAATACAAAAGTAAACAATGAACTAACCTAATCACTAAAAATACACCCATGATCTTCCAAATAATTAATAAGGTTGAGACCCTCACGCAATCCCAAATCCCTGTGAAGACAAAATGAACCAAGGACCAAAATCTCCAAATAAGGTAGCACACCAGTGGATCATGTCTGAAATAAAATCTAAGTATTAGACCTACAAATTGTTAGATTTGAACGATATAGCAGTATAATTTTCACATAATCAAGCACAAGAACACAAGAGACACAATAGTTTACCTTAGGAAAACCCAACAAACCTTTCTTACTCAGAGAATCAATACAAGTACATCAAAGATAAGAGTGATCTTGAATAACGAAAATCACACAAATAGAAGAGATGCCAAAAGGAGCTCCAAAATGTCTTCTACAACCCAAAATCGAACTTTCCTTTGCTTGAGCGAACTTGCTTGAGGTGGTAGCAAATGAGGAGGGAAACTCCCCTATTTATACATGACTTTGGAGTGATTTTTCCAACTGGCCGACTTGCCTCTTTTACTAGGTCGACTTCTCTTTTAAAAATATAAAAATACATTTTTTATTTATCTATTTCTTTTGTAGGTCAGCTTTACCTAGTGAGGATACCTCAGGTAGCTACAACAACAACACAATCTCACAATCCCAAAAGATGTGTTCTTCTACGCTCGTACAACATCTTTTATGTAGGGTTTTACTTTAAAAGAAGAAAGGAAGTGTGTTGTAGTGGATTGTATTTCTCAACGTTTCGATCTCTCTCAAAGATCATTGTCATGAGGCAGAGGTTATCAAAGAGCCCACTCTTGGCCAAATGGGCATTGGATGGGATCCCTTGATATAACAATTACTAAGCAAAAACTGTCAGTGTATAAGAAAGTCGACATTATGAAGTCTATGAACCTTTGTCCTCTACTAGTATACCTCAGGTAGCTACAACAACAACACAAATGCCTTTGACAACTCCGAGCAATCTCACAATCCCAAAAGATGTGTTCTCCTACACTCGTACAACATCTTTTATGCAGGGTTTTACTTTAAAAGAAGAAAGGAAATGTGTTGTAGTGGATTGTATTTCTCAACGTTTTAATCTCTCTTAGAGATCATTGTCAGGAGGCATAGGTCATCAAGAGCCCACTCTTGGCTAAATGGGCATTGGATGGGATCCCTTGATACAACAATCACTAAGCAAAAACTCTTAGTGTATAAGAAAGTCGACATTATGAAGTCTATGAACCTTTGTCCTCTATTTCAGAGGACACCAATCTTGCATTAAAGATTAAGGAAAATAGATGTCGATGATGCAACATTGAATATAGTGGTATGGAGTTACATTTTTACAAAGGGAAACCATAACTCCATCACAATTCCCTCCAAAAAAGCTCGAGCATCCTAATGTTCATATTGAAAATACTTGTCTTTGTGATGAGCCCTACCAACACCATGATCGATAGACGATTAAGGGAAATCAATCTATACTCTTGAGTTAGAGGGAACCAATAGAAAACATAATATACCTGTGATCCCTGAAGAATGCACCCAACAACAGTGAAATTCCCAACCATATGATGCCATACATGGATTTTGTTTTATGAATCCTTTGTAGACCAATCCCACATAGATATTGGGGATAGTGTCAAGCCGATTGGAATACCCAAATGCTTAACAATCACCCAAGGTTAATATATGTCCATATTGTAGGAATCCAATCTGGCAAAGAATACATCTCAACCAACCAAAAATTTGTCTTGTGGTTTCTAACCACATCACCCAAAACAAAATAGAAAATATCCAAGCATGCAAGATCCCCATTAATAAAGCCTTGCTTAACACTTAGAAAGGAGGGAATCCATGGTTATTAACAATCTTTGAACCATTTAGGAGAAGGATGCCTGAATCTGAAAATGATTTAATTATGAAAGAAAATGTGACTATTCAATAAAATATTTATCTAATGCCGAAAAGATTCACATATTGAGCCTTATACACCCATGGAAATCTAACTGGGAACATTCAAGTGACTCAGTTTGTTGTTCTAAAATTTGCAAATGTGGAAGGTTCGATGCAAGGAATCTATCACTTTCGTGTTTCAGATATGTTTCAGACAAGGTTTCCCTTATTAGAAGGTTTTCAAAGGTGCTTCCAGGGGGTACATAAAGCTTGCCTAAACTCTATTTATGCGTCAAAATATATCTTTTCTAGATCATTTGATTTCAGTACATAATAATCATATAGTTTAAGAAAAAATTGCCCACTTAAAAGACACATTCGAACTAGAGAAAGAATGGCCCAGGCTTAGAAAACAATTAGGCTCATAGGTTTTGAGTATACTTCAAACTCAAGAACTAGAAGGCTTCAAAGGGTTCTATCTAGTTATGGCATTTGGACTATGGCCACATAAACCTCAAATTTCTCTCTTTTCAATAGTCTATATTCAAAATGCACATTATGGGTTGGGGGGACACAAACTTAGAGCTTTAATGGAGAGGAATTAATGAGTTCAAATGGGGGGGGCTCCCATTCCCACATCATTACTATGATATTAATAGAGCCACATGCTAAAGGTATAGTGTCATCCATGCACACTGCCAAGCATTAATGAGAAGATCAAAATTTATTACCATACTGAGATCATTTACATCTTATGGCCTTCTCACTGGTGAGCTCATTCTTGAATGGTGTAATGGATGGGAGGATGGTCGTGTGTGGGATTTGCAGTGAGTTAATTTTTTCATTATGTATTTCTCTAATTATTGCATGCTCACCCTTTTCTTCAACCATGGTAGTGTGGTCGTTGACGAAGCTGAAGTTACTATTGTGGTTAATTGGGCACGAGCTTGGTTGTGGTGGTGTATGTTTGCTTTTGTTTGGGAGAGTTGGTTTTAGATCTCGTCCTCCCTCATTAACACCATGGGACATTGACAATGTCACAATAAGTGTTGTGTGCTTTGCAATTTGAAGGAGGTTTATAGTGGAGTTCAAATTTGGGACACTACAAGAAAAACACCTTCTAGCAAAGGTTTTTGCGAAGGTTTTTGGTGTTACAAGATTGGGGAAAATTATCCAAAAAAACTACTCTGAAACCTTTTCACATGGTAAATAATGTTTTGACGGAGGTTAAAGCGAAATTTACTTTAACTAAAAAAATCTAGGTGGTTGGAGGTTTTAGCGGATGTTGTTGTTGTTGATTTTTTTAATATTCAATGCGATTACATAGGTAAAACACCCTAGTGTGTTCCTTAATAATACGCATTGGAACATCTTTATTAAATGTTTTACACCAGTGCTTTACATTAATGCACTAGTGCGTTTATTTAAATGTGCCACATCGGTGCTTTACTATAAAAAACACATCCGTGCACCCATAATATATAATAGCCCCGGTTCTCTATAACTCAAAGAGCATCGATGCATTCAAATTAAATGTCATATATCAGTGCCCTCCATTGACATAACAAATCGGTGCGTTATTAATGCATTATTGCACCGAGGCATATTATCGTTCTTATCGCATGGGGAAGTAGAGTTAAAATAAATGCACCGAGAAGTATTTGTGGTGCATGTTTACTTGGAGAAGCACCGTTGCAAATTGTCAATACAAGCACCGAGGCATCTATTTCATAATGAATCTCATCCATAACCTAAGACCTATTTTAATATTATTCACCCATCTACATTACATAATTTCCATGGATAAATCAAGTATGTGGAGAACCTAAGACCTTTACCAATACTCTTCACTCATTTGCATTAACCGCTATGAATAAATCAAGTCTATGGAAATTGAGTTTTGCATATTTACAACTTTTTTCAACCTTCCTGGCATTTATTTTTGCTCGTGAGCATAGGTTTTGATGGACATTATGATTTTATTTGAAGGAGAGTGTTGTTTTATTTATATTTATAGGCCATATTTTGTAGATTGGATACTATTTAACAATTTGGAGTTTGAGGGAGAGAACATTGTGATGATTTTGCAATTTAAGAATGTTGTAATGCTCTCAAAAAATGCTCGTAAGATTCCACTTTATGGTAACTCCTAAGAAAATTCTACTTATTAATAGAGTAATTATATAGGGCATCGAAGGCTGTAAAAGATAAAATTGTATAGATACATTTTTGGCAAGCATTAATGACCTAAATGTGGAGACTGTGAATTCATTAGATTAGAAAAGGCAATTTGCTCTTCCCAACTTTGTAATGTTAAAGGTGGATGAAAATGCATTAAGTATTGCTGCATTGTCAAACAAAGTTATGTAAAGTGTATGGAGTTATTTGGTGATAAGAAAGTTCTAAAATTGAATTAATACATTTTTCATTTTATTTTTATGTCTATAAGTAGCCTTTTTTGGTAAGTTAGATGTAGGAATCTTTTTTTTCCTTGAAAAAAAATGTATTTTCTATTTAGGTAAAACCAAAATTACATTCATTAGGTCAAGTTCTTATAGCACGAAGTAAAAGGTGGATAGTAGTAACTGACATCCATATAATCCCAAAGATATGTCCAAATTGGCCCCACAATGCTTTGAAAAGCACTATAAAAGTTAATACTAAACATCCACAGAATCCCAAAAATATGTCCAAATAGGCCCCACAACACTATGAAAAGCACTATAAAAGTTAAGGAAACTATACATTCATTCCAAGAGCTATGTCAATATAAGGACTTAAAATTCAAATATAGCAAAGGGCCTTCTATCCACTAGAGTGCCATCATAAAATATCTCAAGAGAAAAAAGATTGTTTAGGAATAGTAAGACCTTCCTTGGACAATATATATGTATCACAGTTCCGCTCTCTATCAATGTTCTCAAACACAATAAATTGAAATTGAGTGGTCACCTGTTTCAATTGAAATGCCAAAGAGGAGAGATCAATGTTATGAACCTAAGAACAACCTCTCATCTAATTAATCGTGAGTAGAGAATCCCCAAAATCTAAATGTGTCTAATATTCAATTCAAGGGAAAATTTCATGAGATAAAACAAAACATGTAGTTCACCCGAGTTGTTATTTCCCTTGCAAATGTTGTTTTGAAATGAAAGTGATCCCAAGAAGGAAGATTAAGCACAAATCCCACACCCACCACCTAACCAAGACCTTGGAAAACACCATCAAAATAGGCCCAAGCAATGAAATAATCGATTTGTAGCTCCTTAAGTATCCTGGGGCCCTATGTTTGAGTGGTCACCAAGAAATATGGCACAAGAAACAAGACCTGAGCAACTGATTGATGAGGAGGGACAAAATTCCCCTCAAATACCATCCCATTCCAAGCTAACAAGACCCCCTTAAAGTTAAATATGGGAGTGCTTTCCATTTTTTTTAATTCTCTCTTGTTAAACCATATTTGAAAGCAAGAAACCAATGGTTACCCGACTAGAGAGACCTAAGATGAAGGAAATTTTCCATAATAGAGCAAACATGAATATTATCAGAGCAATGCATAACATATGCTCATTAGTTTCCTCATGAAATTTAAACAACATATAGATACCAGGACCAAACTTACCTCTTTTCTACAATTGGTCCCAATTCAAAACTCTAACAGTGAGCGCAAGCCACATAAGTAATTTTGAATTGGTAGAAAATTTGACTTTCAAAGATTGTATCTGAAACTTGAGGAAGTAAAGATAAATAACCTTGATTAACTGAGTAGTGCCCCTCGACCTGATTATAAGACCATATAAGAGTGTCCTCATCTTTAGGCAATCAAGTATGAGACTTGTGCAATTCAGAGAGGAATAAATCCTAAACTGGATCCCAATGAGGTTTGAAACCTAGAGCATCTTTCAATAGCGACCCTTGTCTCCGGAGAGTTGTAGAGGTCAAATTAGCCACCTGATTGAGCATTGTTTTTCCTTAATTTCACAAGTGATTTAATTATGTCATCAGGACGAAAACTATTTCTGTTACACCCCATAATTGCATTCGACCCTACATGTACGTTCGAACCATCCTCAACTTTCCAAGATAAGAATGATCCTAGGATAAGAAAGGCTAGGTCCATTACCTTCCACTGATTGGAGACTTCTGGATGCCCTTTCTCTCCCTTTGAATCCAAAGATACTTTTGTAAAAGAATCCTCTTCCAATGACCTTCTTTAGTAATAGCATTCCACAAAGACTTATTTTCTAAGGAGAGACCAAATAGTTGGATGTTCTTTAAACCCTAACCACACAACCTTTTAGGAACAACCAAAATTTTCCATCTAACCCAATGAATTCCTCTATACTCATGACTCCCCTGCCATGGGAAATTAAAACACGACTACCTAAGCTTTTCCAATACCCCTCTTGGGATATGTGTCAAAGTATACCAGTACATAGGGATAGCTTCGAGGATATATTTGACCAAAATTAGCCTACCATCATGAGAGAACCACTTATTACACCAAAGAGGGATTCTTCTTTCCACTTTGTTAATCAACCATTTAACCATTCACTCTTAAAATAACAATTGGGCTTGAGATTAAACTGTATATACTTAATATCTCCTTCCAAGTCATGACATTGAAAAGGAAAAAGTGCATTGAAGTAAGCAATCTGCTCATTAGAAAGATTTGTAGCATAAAGAGAATATTTCCCCTCATTTACTTCCATCCCAGTGGCACAACAATATAGTTGAAGAATGTTGATGATAATATACCCATCTTTGTCTAATCCAAAGCAAAAAAGAAGAACATTATCTACAAAAAGTAGATGATAGAGAGTCACATTTCTCCCTAGTTTGATACCATGAAGAGGTCGTGAGGCTTTAGCGTCCAATATATCATACTGAGGGCAGATCCATTAAAACAAAACAACAAAATTAGCAAAAGATACACATCCCATAATCCATCTTACCAGAGGCAGAGAACCCCAAATGGATAAGCAACAAATGTAAATACCACCATGATACCCTGTCATAAGCCTTAGATAGGTCAAGCTTCACCACTGCTATGGGAACTTGCCCAAATTTTAAAGAGCAAAGAAACTATTGTGCAAATCCAATTGCTTCATGAATTTGTCTTCCGACCAGAAAATCAAATTGCTCATCAGATATATAGTTAGAAAGTACAGGCTTCAATCTAATTGCAATATTTTTTTATAGTATCTTATATAGGCAGTTATAGAGGGAGATAGGTTTAACATCCTTGAATGTAATAGGGAAATCTCCTTATGGATCAAAGATAAAAAAAAAAGTGGCATTAATACTCCTAAGAACCCCGTCAATCGTTTGAACTGCTTCCACCACCCTTAATAAGTCATCTCGCAATGTATCAACAATATCTATATAAAATTCAGTTGTCCATCCATTAGGAACAAGACTCCAATCCTTTTTAAAAGTATTGAGGATAGATGCCACTTCCTCTTTGGTTTGAAAATTTATTCACATTCCTTAGCATTTGTCATTTTAGGAAAGTAAGAAACCGCCTCTACAATCTCAACATTTGAAACCATGTGCGACTCCTTATAGATCTTGAAGAAAAGTGAAGTACCCAAGGAAACCAATGTCTAAAATTCCTTGAACTTCTCCGCATTTTGCAAAGACATTTCCTAGATGGTATTCTTATTCTTCCCAAGTGAAGAAAAATGATGAAAAAACTTCATATTGTTTTCCCCTAGGTCCAGCCAGGTGACACAACTTTTACGTCTCCAGTCCCACTCCCTATCAATTAGTAACTTGGGTTTCTTAGCTTCTAATTGCTTTAAAGTGATCATGTTAGCCTCACTAAGTATTACAACCTCCGATCCAACTATCAAGTTCACTAGAGCTTCCTCCACCTCCCTAATCTGCAGATATATTTCCTTGTATATTTTTAATGCCCAATCTGAAGCTTCCTCTTTAACAAAATTAATATGTGTCGATACAAACTAATCACATGCCAAGACATCCAAAGCAGGGTCATAGAATTTCCAATTCGCTTTTACTAAGCATTGGAATTCTTATTCCAAATCCCACCCCATATTATACTTAAAAGGAGCACTTGGTTTGATCCCCCTGTGATCCAATTCCAGATAGATAGGTAAATGATCTAAGATCTTGTTAGAGCCAGTCCAAGGAAGAAATCTTTGCACCTGCTAGAGGAAATCATTGTGCATCAAGAAACGATCCAAAGGCTTCAAGGTACCACTAGATCTTGGCGATTCAAAAAGAAATCCCCCGGGCTATCTACATGAGCATGTTGACCCCAAATATCCCCACTATGTAGGGTGAAATTTAAGTCACCTTCAACCACCAAATTACTAGAGCAAAGACACTGCATGCTTAGTAGATGATCCCACAAATCTTGCCAGCTCTCATAGGCACCATAAAAGTTGGGTAATATGATGAAGAATCCAAAGCTCTTAATCTAAAATTTAGTACACAACCCTAAAGAAAAATAAAAATAGTATATGAGAGTAACATTGTCACTCTACCCAATAATGAGACCACTTGATAATCCCACCGAATCAACAACAATAAAATTCCAGCCAGCCAAAACTTTACTCGAATCATAAATCGAAGGAGAACCCAAATGCATAGTTTCTTGAAGAAGAAAGATGCCATGTTTGTCAGCTTCTATTAGTATTTTAAGGGCCATTTTTTTGAATTGGCCCCCCAACCCCATTATATTAAGGGAGATGATCTTCCTGGGGTCACCTTGGAAGGGGCATGCCCAACTCTAAGGGCCCCAATGATAAGTTTTTGTCTTCCCTAGTTGATTTTCGAGATTGCTTTTTACTTAACCAACATCGAAGAATATTTTCTCCCCACCGAGGGACCCCCTACATCCTTTAAATAATCCAATCCAATCCCCTGATTGAACTTGAGTCATGATGAGAAATTTCTTTTTTTGAACAGAGAAAGTAGTGTCCTTTTCCCCTCAGGCCCCCCCTAGAAGAGACAATTATTGCCAGATCTCGATCCAGAAAAAACCTTGAGGGAAGAGTCTGAGACCTCCTATAGACCCTTATCTATAACAAGAATATCACACTTAAAATGAGTATGGATATTGTTAACGCTTAAATTTCGCATACATTCGACATTTCGACTAATATTGCAGAAAGACATTATCAACAAATAACACACAGTCCACCTAATACATCCTCATCAGATCCAAGAGACAAATTGAGCCCTAAATGTCAAAGGTAGTCAGTATGAAAAAATAACATAGGTAAAAGCACTGAACACCCGCGCTAATTAGCACAACCTTCATGTTCAGTTACAAACGCGTATCCACGTAGAGTTTCTTTCGAAACCCGTGCGACTGTCAAAACAACGAGACCACTTCATTCCGCGATGCATTCAAATCTCAAAACAACTCTCTTGGCTCCAATATTCTAATAGGTATTCTTCACATGCTTGGGAGCATTCAATAGCCACCCTCATGTACTTGGAGAACCAGATCAAAGGCAAGAGTGTTCACATTTGGATCTAGATGTTACTTGGCCTCCATTTAGCCTATAAAATTAAGCCACGGGCATGCATTCTATAGGAGAAAATCATATCAAAATTATGTTGTTGGAATTACATTAAGAGCTCATCTTTCAATCTACTTCCTCACTCATATTGGCATGCAAAATCTCCCTTGCTTTCTTCCTCCAAGAAGCAAGTGTTTCTCCATTGTTCTATGCTAGTTATCTTGTAATTATGTTGTCAAAAAGGAACTCCCTAAGGGAGGTTGTTGAATTCCCTTCAAGCTTTCACCTCCTAGGTGGAACTATTGTATTTAGCTGGACCATTGTGTAATAAACATTTGGTTTGACATACTTTTGTTCCATTTTATTTTGTTTGTCACTTGTCCATTTTTGTTTTCTTGTTAGTTTTGTTTTATTTCTTGTTTAGAGTTTTCTTAGCCATTTGGAGTTTGGGATACTAATATACTAACACAATACTGGATCCTTGCTTCAACCTCAAGGATTGTTTGTCAACACTATGGGAGGACTACTCACCCTTGTGGCTATTTTTCCCATAACAATATTTATGGCGACTCTACTCTTATTTTTGTTCATTGCATGTTAGATAGGTTGTCTTTTGCTAAATAAATTATTTTGGGTGTTGTGCAGGTGCGGGAGCTTATGGTCCAACCTATCAACAACTAGAATCCAGAAGCCCTATGCTTGGAATTAATTTTTTATCAGAACGCGGTTCCCAACATCTTAGACACACATCATAGCGTGATTATCTCCTCGACAGTCACGCTTATTCATGCTCTTTTTCTTCGATCTACTCACGCGATAAATTAGTGCGACTCTTGTAACTTTGCACTTGCGCTATATAGCGCTTCTATGGGTCCAATACCCACACAAATTGTGCATTTTCTTTGCTTTTTACCTCTGTTTTCACAATCACTTGCAGTTTCAATGGTTGCTTAATGAACCAGAAATAATAACTCACGTGCAACTATATTTTCTCTAGTAATTACATAGCTTAGTCCAAGATAGGGAGTAAATAATTGATTTCTTGAATACTACTTAAGCTAAGTGACTTTGAGGCTTTCAACAAGCCTCTTAGTAATCACTAGTGACTGAATGATTATGCTCGCCATCTCATTGGAGTTGTTAGCACAAGCAATTAGATTTGACTACCTCTAGTTATATATATTTTTTCTTCTTGCTTATTTCTTTGTTTTATGCAAGATAGTTTAGTTAACTCTCTCACACAAGTAAAGGACCTAAAGATTCCTTTACCTAAAGTATGCTCTTTTCCTTGCACTCTTAGTGATCTTGGAAAATTAGAAAAAGGTGATAGATGTGAGATACCTCCTTTGCACACATTTATTTTGTGTTGAGGCATCTAGAGTAGTTGTTATTTGCAAGTAATCTTTTTATTCTTAGAGTTGAATTAAAGTGGATGCCCACGTATCTTGACTTTATGCTCTTTAGTTAGTTGTATATTTCAATTTCATTTGCTTTCGAAACACATGTGTCGTTTCCACTTAAGCACACACCAAGATACCTAAAGACTCTTTCTCATTTAGTATGCTCTCCATATTGCACTCCTAGTGATCTGGATGGAAAAAATGTTTTGAAAGTTTGAAATACCTCTATTGCACACCTTAATCAAATTTGGACCATTTTAAAATCAACATTGCGCTTGTAATTCTCAAACCAACTAAAATCCTCAACAGGAGGTCACAAAATAACATTTTAGTTAGTTTAGGATTGATTGGGCTAAGCATCCGATAATTGTTGAAATATTGTAACTTCTAAGAATATTATATTTGTACTTTATTATTCCGGAGATGTTTCATTCCTCCGTAGAGATCTTCTTGTATATCCGGAGATGTTTATTCCTCCGTCGGAATGTGGTAACTTGGGTTATTAGACTTCCCTAGTCGGCCCAGAGTCAGTTGTATGGGGTGTTTAAGTCCCCTAGTGGGGTCTGCCCAGTCAACATTATGTTGAGTGGTTAAGTTGGGGCCGATCTAGTTCAGGTTAAAATACAAGTGAAGTAGTGTATAAATAGAGGAGGTGTGTTCCTCATTTAACACACACACTCACTTGTGAAACTCGCATAGGAGAAGGAGAGATCTTCAAAAGAGGAGAAGGATCTCATGTTTGGGGATTACATCTTTGTATTTGATGGTCATCTATATTGAGGAAGCTTTGCTGGGTTTTCTAACCCATGAGAGTTTCCCAGGATAAATTTGTGTCTCTTGTGTTTATGCTATGCTTGTTGTTCTTTCAGTGATCCTGTATATGCTATTGTTCTGAAATGGAATGTAATATTGATGTTATCTATATTAGCATATTGAATATTGTTGGGCACTCTATATGTCAGTTAATTAAAGCTAACACACAGAATGATCAATATAAATTGTCAAACCCAGGAAGGTCTTTTATTTCAAAGGTAATGAGCACAATCTATGCATAAAGAGATTAAGCAGTTGATTAATGAATGTAAGTAATGATCCTACCTAGATGCTCAGCCAACTCATTCCCTAAGCAACTAATCTAATTCACACATCTACAAATCCCAATTGAAACAATCCTTCTTACAGAATCAATCCAGAAAGTTAATGATCTAATAATGAAATGAAATGAAATTACTTTTGCAAGAAGTTAAATCCTTATGATCATCAAACTACATCATTCAACCTTTACCAAAATGATCTATCCAGTGACTACTGTAACTCCAACATTATCTGTCTAATCTATGTATGCAATTAAAGATACAACAACAACCAGAAATGAAATACAAGCTTGAACTCTACTGATGATTACTGGAAGTCCTAGAAAGCATAAACAACTACCAAATTGATTAGGATTGAGCTTGGCTGTTACAGCTGATTAAAACACACATGCAATTTAATTGAATTGTTCTACACAGTCTACTGTCACACCACTCTGCTACAACTATTCAAGATGCAATTGTAAACTACCAGCAAAGAAGCTAATCTCTGTTACAGCTATCAGCAATGTCTGCAACTTTCCACACCACACAACATAAATGAAATTAAACTATTCTCTGTTACAGGTATTAGCAATGTCTGCAACTTTCCACACCACACAACAGAAATGAAATTAACTATTCTACCTACTTAAATCTGCTATCTCTGTGAAAAGGCGGGCCCTGGCCTTCTAACAGAGATGCCGAGAGTCACAGCTACTTAAAACTCAGAAGTGAAGAATGCTGCTCTCATATTATTAATGGAAGATCATGAGCATCAATGCTTTGTTACAGCTTACACCAATAATGATTGTCCAACCCCAAGCTACGAGATCCTTCTGGGATTTATACAAAAAGAAAGACAGTTTCAGATCCACAAAAATAGCGCAGCAATGAAGATCTATGATATTCATGCTGCGCAGTTACAGCTAACTGATACATCGTGTTGAATAGTGTTGTTAATACTGAAGGATGTTGCTGTCCCGATGGAAATTGGATCAACAAACTTGACAGCTGGAATGCCACCTGTCTGTTGCAGCTAATCCCTTCTTCAATGAGATCTGTTACAGTGGAAATCTGTTACAGCTCGCGTGGAGGATGAACTGTCCCTTAGAGTATGAGGGGCTGACGTTGAAGATTCACAGCTGGCACTGCTGGGCTGATACACCTACGCTTTTAGACCTTGGCTAAATAAAGTCACATAAATTAGTATAAAACAAGGACTAAGATCCATAATCTTTAACAGTCTTAGGCATAAAAACAAATAAAGTAATAACAAATTATACCTGTCAATGTTATAGATTGATCTGGAAAGACATGGATATAGCTCATGAAAATAGGATGGAATTAGGGCAAAAAGGTGTAATTGAGGTAGCCAAAAAGGGGCATTTCCTGGACCCAACAAATATTAACATGGTGTCAGAGCTAGCCCGAAGGAAGGCAATGCATGGCACTTACGACACTTATCTCACTTGCGACAATTTGAAAGTTAGGGTTTTGTATAGCAAAACCTAGTCATCGTGGCACTTTCGCTATAAATCCATTTTGGCAAAGGTTCAGGATCTGAAACTTCTACAGGACGAATATAACATCCCCCTATACCTTTTGTCCGAAGTTCAACCTCAAATTCGTTGTACTTTGTGAGATATGATCCGTACAATTTAGGGTTTGTGCCTCTTCCAGAATGCAGTACTAAACAGATGACTTAGGGAAAAAGGTATCAGGCTAGGAAGCTCCAAATGAAATTTCATAAAAAGTGATAGGTAGGGCACGAAATGTAGTTTCACAAGTCTGGGTTTCAGAGGCCTAAGTTGAAACAATGACACATGGCACTCCGTACAAGTTCTCTATGCCGTTTCATCCCATAAACAGGTCATGTTGCGACACTTGGCATAAATGTCTCTCTGAGAATCCATTAAATCTCATACCTATGGGGTTGGAAAGATGACAAGTCAAGATACCATAGGCCGAAGTTTCAAACCCTACAGATCCGAAATTGCATAGATACACCTAAAACAATACGACACATCTGAAATGGCTCAATGGAGGAAATCTAAGAAGAGGAGGAAGAAGCTCTCACTTAGGGTTTTCAGTTTTTAGGTATGGAAGGACCAAAAACAATGTTGGAGACACCTGATGCAAAATTGGAAACTTTTATAATGGATTTGAAATCCATTCATCATAGATATTAATCCTCCATCAAAATGTTGTGGGAGGAAGGAGATTGAAGATTAGGGTTTCCAAGTAAGAAGAAACCCTAGCAAAGTTGGGAGACTCATAGGGAAGCGATGAAGAAGGTTTAAATGGCACTAATATTATATCATCATAGCACCATGAACATATATAAGATGTTTACAAGTGATATACCTTGGATGGTTAGGGTTTTACCCTTATAGAGAAGACTACTCGACAGGTATGACTTGAGAAGATACAGGTATGTTTTGAAATCTGTTTCATGATTAAGTTCATAATATGCTTGTCTTCATATTATTGAGGTTAGTACAATCATGATTAGTTTTAATTTGTATGATCACCTTAGTAAAAGTATGAATGCATGTGAATGATAGAATACATTCATTGATTAGGATTATGACACTTATGATTGTACTAATGCACCTGCGGTGTTATATGAGGATGATGTTGTCTGCTAACAAGATACAGGTACATCAAGAAAGACAAATCAAGTTCTATGACCATGATGACATGAAGACAAAGACTCATCCATAGTCTTTGATCACATAGAAGCTATACTTACGAGGTATGTATGACTTTGTTCTACTATGCTTAACTTATGAGATATGCAGGCTCTAGCACAAGGTCTCTAAATCATTGAAGAGAACAAAGAAGATATTGTTTGGGTATGTTAGACATAACCAAGCATGATAATCCAGGTATGTTTTCCTATATCAATTTAGAATCCTACTTTGTTTTAGGATCTTAGGTAAGTATACCTGTGTATGAAATGATCATAACCATACATACTTAAGATTATTTAGAATCATAATGTTTTGATAGTATAGAGATTATACTAATGAATGTATGATTATGTATGAGATCATGAGGATGACACTAGTGCACACTTAAGCATGCATAGTGCTCCAGGATGGATAGAAGTTCAAAGACATATAATCATGATGCTATCATAAAGGGAAAATATAGATCAAGCGGGAGGAAACCACACAAACATAAAAGATAAGTATTTGAGTTGTTATTTGAATCTCTGAAATAGTTGTATGCATATTTGTATTCCTATAACATATCATGCATAGTGTAAGCATTCATATAGCATTGAACAATATACTACTAATATGCATATGATGGGTAAGTTGGAGAAACATTCCATTGTTGTTTATGTAGAATGAAACCTCTTTGTTGACATGCTGAGAGATGTGCACGCTCTTGATAGTATGTTGTGGTAGAGATGGAAGGCATCTACATAACCAATGTATGCATACAGGATATGGAAAAGTGTTGTGCCAAAGTATTGGTCAAGATAGTTGCATAACTATGTGAATCATATCTGTATGCATTATAGGTTATCATGTCAACATGATTTGATGAGTATGAAGTATTACTAATAATGTAATTAACTTTGATTTGTAGGAAAGATCATGCGATATGATCTACAAAAGAAGGATGATGAACACTGAACAAGTGATGGATGTTCAACAAGAAGACTTACAAATCAAACGTAATATAGAAGGTTTGTGGATAGAAGATTCTCTTAGAAAGAGGAAGAGGATCATGACGAGATGTTTGCTCCAAGTGGCTAGATAAGACCATTCTCTTAATGGTGTAATTGAAGAAGAAGTGCGAATCGAGAAAACTTTCAGGATTCAATTAAAGAAAGCTCTGTACGGGTACCCAGGATTGATAGTCATTTGATGAGCTTAATGATCACCATGGGTGATGCGGATTTCAACCTTTGCTACAAGGTTGAAGATGGTTTCTATATACAAATGACATTATTCTCTTAGATGGATGCAAGAAAGAACTCACCACAAAGTTCGAATGATCTTGAGGCTCATATCAGTAGACCCATCTGACAAGAGATGGCACGGATAAGATATGCAGAAGATCACTCAATGCAGAGTGTGAATGATGTTCAGTCACAAAGGGAGAATTGATAGCTTCTTAACAAGCCTGGGCTTTACCAAAAGCAAAGTTGATCCTAACCTTTACCTTAAGGTTATGGATGATGAACCTATCATACTATTACTGTATGTGGATGATCTCTTTCTGACGGGGAATGAGAAACAAATCATGGAAAGCAAGAAGAAGCTAGCTATAGAATTTGAGATGAAAGATCTCGGATTGATGCATTTCTTCCTAGTTCTGCCAAGAAGGAATCTTTCTCAACCAGGTAAAGTATTTGATAAGTTGGAATGCAAATCCATGGCCACTCCCATGGATTCCAACTTGAAGCTGTTAGCTGATGACTCATCATAGTTAGTGGATATGACTCTGTACAGACAGATTATTGGGTCATTGATGTATCTGACGAATATCAGGCCAGATATATGCTTTGTTGTGAACACCTTGATTCAGTATCTAGTGGAACCTAGGTTTGTTCACCTGATAGCTACAAAGCATGTGATGAGGTACCTAAAGGGCACGATAGACTTTCATCTGTGTTATCTTGGAGATCATGACTTTAGATTGTATGGCTACACAGATGTTGATTGGGAAGGAAGTGTATCAGACATGAAGAGCACATCGGGCGGATGTTATTGTCTGGATCTGCCATGATCTTGTGGTTTAGCAGGAAGCAGTCTAGTGTGGCTCTCAGCACAACTGAAGCAGAATATATAGCTGCTTGCTTCGCTAGTTGTGAAGCGATATGGCTTCGGAAGTTGTTATCAGGATTGTTTGACTTAGATATGGACCCCACTGTGATCCTGTGTGAAAACCGGAGTTGTATCAAGATGACATAAGAATCTAGTGTTCCATGATAAGTCAAAGCACATAGAGATCCGATGTTTCTATATATGGGATATGGTGCAAAAAGGAGCTATAAAGCTCGAGTATGTGGGCATTGACGAACAAGTTGCTGATGTATTGACCAAACCTCTATCTCGAGTAAAGTTTGAGTATTTACGAGACGAGCTTGGTGTAGTTCAGAAGGACCCTCCTCGAAAGGCGGAGTGATATGGTCGATGATGATATTTGGATACTGGTATCAATGTGGATACTTGTATCGATGATGAGATTGCCTATATCGACGATAAGGTCGATAATGAGGATACTTGTATTGATATGGATACTTGTATCGATGATGAGGATACTGTATCGATGATATGGATACTTGTATCGATGATGAGGATACTGTATTGATGATGAGGATATTGTATCGATGATGTATTGTATCAATGATGAGGTTATCTGTTCTAATGATGAGGTTACCTGTCCCGACAATGAGGTCAATGATATCAACGATAAGGTTGATAAGTGGTCCTAAGACTTGGTCTAAGTTGACAAGAGGGGATTGTATCATCCCCGGACTTCGGTCCCTGAATTGATCCGTAGACATATGTCTCCGAGAAGTGGTTCCTAGTGGACGAGAGGGATTGTATCATCCCCGGACTTCGGTCCCTGAATTGATCCGTGGAAATATGTCTCCAAGAAGTGGTCCCTAGTGGACAAGAGGGATTGTATCATCTCTGGACTTCAGTCCCTGAATTGATCCGTAGACATATGTCTCCGAAAAGTGGTCCTTAGACTTTGTCTAAATGTAGGTGAGAGGACTGCATCGTCCTTGAACGTTTGGTTCAAAATGTACGGAGAGGACTGCATCGTCCCTAAACGTTTAGTTCAAAATGTACGCGATAGGAGTGCATCGTCCTTGAACGTTTAGTTCAAAATGTACGTGATAGGACTGCATCGTCCCTGAACGTTTAGTTCAAAATGTACGTGATAGGACTGCATCGTCCTTGAACATTTAGTTCAAAATGTACGTGATAGTACTGCATCGTCCCTGAACGTTTAGTTCAAAATGTACGTGATAGGATTGCATCGTCCCTGAACATTTAGTTCAAAATGTACGCGAGAGGACTGCATCGTCCCTGAACGTTTGGTTCAAAATGTACATGAGAGGATTGCATCGTCCCTGAATGTTTGGTTTAAAATGTACGTGAGAGGACTGCATCGTCCCTGAACATTTGGTTCAAAATGTACGTGAGAGGCCTGCATCGTCACTGAACGTTTGGTTCAAAATGTACGTGATGGGATTGCATCATCCCTGAACGGTTGGTTCAAAATGTACATGATAGGATTGCATCATCCCTGAACCTTTGGTTCAAAATGTACGTGATGGGATTCCATCATCCCTAAACAGTTGGTTCAAAATGTACGTGATAGAATTGCATCATCCCTGAACCTTTGGTCCAAAATGTACGTGATGGGATTGCATCATCCCTGAACCTTTGGTTCAAAATGTACGTGATAGGATTGCATCATCCCTGAACGTTTGGTTCAAAATGTACATGATAGGATTGTATTATCCTTGGACTTAGGTCTTAAAGTGAGAGGGATTGATCATCCCATAATTGATCATGTGTGTTGCAGGGTATGCTGCTATGATGTTGTTGATCTAGAGATCCAGATGATGCTTTTGATCGAGAAGATCAAGATGATGATACTGTTGATCGAGAAGATCCAGATGATCGAGAGATCCATATGATGATGCTGTTGATTGGAAGATCCAGACGATGAGGCTGTTGATCGAGAGATCCAGATGATGATGATGTTGATCGGAAGATCCAGACGATGAGGCTGTTGATCGAGAGATCCAGACGATGATGATGTTGCTGTAGTTGATCGAGTGCTGCAGAAGATGAAGACTCAATACTGAATATGTTGATGTTCCAGTATTGAATATATTGAAGATGTTCCAGTAACTGTTTGAGTTACTGATGATGATTAAAGAAAGCTTCGAATGATTTATAGATGTATCATGTATCATGTAGTTGATGACTCCTTACTCCTGTAGATGTTGTTATAATATCCTTCTCGTTAAGGGGGAGTGTTGAAATATTGTAACTTCTAAGAATATTATATTTGTACTTTATTATTTTGGAGATGTTTATTCGTCCGTCAGAATGTGGTAACTTGGGTTATTAGACTTCCCTAGTGGGGTCAACCCAGAGTCAGTTGTATGGGGTGTTTAAGTTCCCTAGTGGGGTCGACCCAGTCAACATTATGTTGAGTGGTTAAATTGGGGCCGACCTAGTTAAGGTTAAAAGACAAGTGAAGTAGTGTATAAATAGAGGAGGTGTGTTCCTCATTCAACACACACACTCACTTGTGAAACTCACATAGGAGAAGGAGAGATCTGCAAAGGAGGAGAAGGAGCTCATGTTTGGGGATTACATCTTTGTATTTGTTGGTCATCTATATTGAGGAAGCTTTGCTGGGTTTTCTACCTCATGAGGGTTTCCCAGGATAAATCTGTGTCTCTTGTGTTTATGCTGTGCTTGTTGTTCTTTCAGTGATCCTATATATGCTATTGTTGTGAAATGGAATGTAATATTGATGTTATCTATATTAGCATGTTGAATCTTAACAATAATGCCCACCAATCTTCTACATTCTTGAAACATAGTGGTTGTTGAATTTTAGGGTACTTTTAAATCCTACTATCAACAAGTGTCAAAAGACAACCTATATAAGAAGGTGCGGTGCCCAAGGATGTGAAAGCCAAGGTATAGTTGTATCTGCTTACCACAAAGAGTCACTAATTTTTGTGTGGATATGACACTTTACTGCTCGATGCCAAACCACTTATCCACACTTGAAACGAGTATCTTAGTGGGACAAAACCTAGGATATCACCAAAAGCATTTGTGGGTGCAATTAACTCCTGAATCGGATCTTATTAGTTATTGGAAATTTTACCAACCCTTTTGGAACATAGACCCAACATCATTACTTGATAATTGACTCTATCATACCTTTACTAGCCAATGTCAGGGGATTTCATTGCCATCGACAAGTGAGCTATTGGAAGGCCCAATGAATTTTGAGAGGAAGGATGTTACGTCTTTATGGAATTCCCATTTATTTTCTTTTTTATTTACAAGGTCACCTAAATCATTATTAAAAAGAACCAACTTGTGAACTACTTGCACAAAGACTCGACACATATCACTCACTTTGCACCATATTGCATCTATTGTGGTTGGCATATTTTTGTATTTGTTGTGGTATTGCATCGATTGTGGTCTTATGTTTATACCCCTTTGTCATCACTCTCACTTGGTCACATAACCCATCACCATAGTGGAACAAAGAAATCAGAGGTAGTCTCTCAGAATGCAAGGAATTTCTCCTTTCCAGAGAGGTGTTTTCCCACTTTCTCCCCGTGGTACACGAGGGAGATACTCTAGCCGAGGCATTCCAAAGCAACATTGCTAGGGTCAGCTCGGTGAGGTCATACGTTGCTTAATTCCCCCTTTTCTCCACTTTGAGATCACACAACTCCCTTTGCTTCTCCATCTTATGGAGGAGGCACTACTTCATCTCCACCTCATGGAGGGAATACCCCCTTGTCATCTCCTTCTTAAGGAGAAAGGACATCCCCATCTTCTCCATATTCAAGAGAAAAGACACCTCCATTCACGCCACTCTCATCTCCAAGAAGGGGAAACACACATAATACTATGGCGGGAACAACTCCTAACACATATATTCCTTTCATGGTGAGCTTAAATCTCCTTGAATTGGATAAACTAACTAATGACCCCATTCGTCATGATCTAACCTGGTCAGAAATGCCCCCTAGGATTCCCTCAGATATCCCAAAATTTGAAGAGAAATAGGGAAATGATATGGCTAACTATGTTATGTCATTCCACCTTTAATGCTCATCTAACAACATCGTAGATGGGTCCTGTTCGTCTTTTACTCTTTCAGAGAACACTTACATAAACAATAGCCAAATGGTATGTCAATCTACTATCTGCGACTTATACCACCTTTGAGTCAATTGCCACTAATTTTCTCACGTATTTTTAGTTACCCATACAACTTGAAATCCTCACAGAATTTCGGCAAAACACTTCCACCCATATCACGGATCACATCCATGAATGGCGTAGACATCATAATTTGTGCAAAATAGACATCCAACCCAAATTTATGTTGGATTGGTTCCTAAAATCACTCCAACCCATGATTGCAAAGGATGTGGCAACCTCATTCCCCAAAACAGAAGAAGAGGTCATCCTAAAGGCCCAACATTTCGATTTGATTTATGCATAATCTGGGTATCTATATACCATCCTCCTTGATGCCCCTCGACATCCTTCTCTAAACCCAACACTCTCAAGTATGTCTCAGTCAGTTGACAGGCTTATTGGGACTATTTCTCAACAAATAAATGCTCCCCAACCACCTACTCCTATGTCATACACTATGACACAGAACTACCCACCAACACCACTTATATCGGTGGCACCTATAGCTACACCAAATCCTCCATTTGGGCAGTTATCATATGGACCCTACAGTCCTACATACCTGAATGCTAGCCAAGAACCTTTGGTATTTCCAACTCAAATGGCACCACCTGCTCCGACATCCACATTGTACAGAGCACCAAACAAATATCTTCTCGCACCTAGATACAATCTATATTTCTCATTTCTTGGTCCTCCTTGTCCCACCCCATGCCTCAAATGGGGGTAAATCTAGTACAATCTTCTCCCGTGTAACAAACTCAGGGATTTGAGCAGTTAAACACGGCTAATCCCCCAAACCCTCATAATCAGGGGAAGAAGAAAAGAAAGAACAGGCAAAACCATCAGTAGGGGTAGGGGGGAAATCCCCCTCCCCAACAAAACTAGAACATGGGTAACTAGAACGAGGGGGCAAACAATCCCCCTAAATAGGGGAAAAACGCCAATGTTAAGACAAACTATGCTTTCTCCATGTGCGAAGAGTATGGACACTATATGCATCATTGCCCACTATTTTCAAGGTTAGATTTTTCCCCATCTCATTGTAACCTACTATGTCAACCAACTCACTAAAACATGTATTCTTAATTAAAAGTGTCCTTAAACATGTCCTCATTGACTCTATTGATTTTCATCCAATCCTTTACAGATCACAGTGTCATACCTTATTAGGTAATGTAGACATCTAATTTTCTTAGGTATACTTAAGTAATCGATCTTAATTAAAAGACTTACTTAGTTAGTGACATGGTCTTTGGTTTATGGCCTCTTGATTGGTTTAAGCCTATCATCTCATGCTCTTAAAAGTGGTATACTCTACCCAATAACCTTACAACATCTAATAATTTATGATTCTACTAGGGAAACGAAACTTGTGCTTACCTTATACGATAGTAGGACAATGTGGCATGACTCTACAAGTCATCAAATGGTAGTAAAATCTATCCTTATCCTATATAGAAATAGAGTCTTATGTCATCACGTTATTCTTTTATTTAACTCATATTTGCATTCATACATACTTTGACAAAATAAATCAAATGTATATTCGTGCATACTTAACCGAAATAACTCAAATTTACATTCATGCACATACTTAATAAAATGGCAATAAAATATATCGTTATCCTATATAGTATTAGAGTTTTATGTCACAACATTATTCTTTTAATTCACTCTAATTTACATTCGTGCATACTCAACAAAATAAGTATATATAGAGATTCTATGAAAATGTCGTTTGACACACAATGTTCATTCTTTGTTCGACAATGGAGCAATATTCTTAGAGGTTGTGTTTATATTCTTATAGCATGTGCTTATTGCATACCCACTAATCAAAATATCTTATTTTCATGTCCCATTAATCCAAAGCTTAAAAAATTTCACACCTTATGTTGTTCGGGATTTCTACCCTATAGTGAGGAGATGGATACTACCAACTAGGTGGGGTTGACAGGAAAAACACATTGATTATATTGCATTTAGTTACTGCAAAAGAAATAGTTTGGGATTGAAAGACATACCTCTTTCGACGGTTGATCCTAGCTTTCACTTAATCTCCCGCTTGATCTTCTGCTTGACGAACCTACAATACAAAAGATACCTTCCTCAGTGTATCTTGACCATATAACATATGATGAAATTATAAAACAATTTAACATCAACTATAATCAAGAATTAAGCCAAATAGACATACAATCCAATAGATATCTGATTTGGGACAGAAAGGGTGTTTCGACCTTTTTATTGTCAAAGAAACATGAAATCAGTACAATATACCTAACATGTAGAGATGTTTCTACAACCGGATCCTAGGCTCCTGCTCTTCACTCTGACTTGGGACTTTCCTCCAGCATAACAGTACTTCAAGCCTTCTCTCAAGATTTTATGAGCATTATGAGTCTAATGAGTGTGTGAGTAACCCCTCTCTTGGATCCTCCTTGTATTTATGGGACAAGGTAGGAAGTTTAGATCGAGAGGTGGTTGGATTGGGAGGTTGGGGAAGTTGCAGAACCAACTTCAACTAATCCCAATTCGTCAAATTAATATATTTTTGATTTCATCTTAAGATGTACGCGTGTTTCATACAACAAGAGTAGCGTATAGGAAGCAACTTTTGGGATTTACAACAAGCGTTTACAACTTTCTGGGAGATGTACGCTGGTTGTCCTTGAGGATAGTAGCGTATTTCTCAAGGTGTACGCTGGTCTACAGTGCAGAGAGGGGCATACATGTGGCAAAATCAGGGGAAATTGCAATCTTGTCAGATGAGAAGTGTACTTCTGGCAGCAAGTCATCCAAGGCAATCTAGCTCTTCAATCCTTTATGTCCTTTTGTGTGATCTACAAGGCAAGGTGATCACGGGACGGAGAAGTGCAGATTTGACCTATAACATATGCCCCCTAATGTGTGAGGTCAGAGGAAAACGATGGCCGAAATACATTATAAGTCCAAGTCAAAGGAGGAGCAAGAAACCGCAAAACCAAGTTACAAGAAACACCTGAAACAACAATCAAGGTCAGCGAGCAATTACAATATTGACATCATATAGATGTGTAACATGATCTCCGATACATAACTAGGAGATGCATATATAGAGCATGGCCACTAAAATACAAACGTGGATCCATGTCAATAGAGAGATCATAGCCATAACAACAAGCTGGATCTATGTCTCATAAAGAGCCAAAATGAGTGAGGCTCAGTCTTGCGCAGCTTGGGGGATAACATAAATATGGTGATGCTATCATAGTCCCAAGGTCTTCATCCAAAACAACTCAAGGTACAAACCCTAACCATGCGAATAAATGAGCTGAAGTCGAACATGGGGGGTATCGTTTGATTATCGGTCATTGATATATACCGTTAACAAACACGAGGACTTCCATCGATAATGATAATGGGGTCCAAGGTACCTAGAACGATCCAAACAAGTGTGAATAAATGGACTTGAAGTCGAATACTTGAGGAACCTGTCGAATAAGAGACATTGATGTATTCCCATTATTCAACAGTGAGGGAAACTGCCACTGATGACTGCAATCCCCAAGGTACTAACCGAAACTCTAAACTTTGTTCCCAGAGCATAATGAGCTGAGGTCGATGGGAAGAAGTCCGCTGGAAGGGAGGCATTAATGCATCCTCCATCATACAACACGAGGAACACTCACAGGTATGAGATTATGTGGAGTAGGATGAGTAACAAGATGAAAAAAACTGACACCAGGATGTCCGACACATGAAGTCAAGGTAAACTGCAGAATGGTCGACACAGGCTGTATCCTTGAACAGTGAGCACGACACAAAGTGACTTAGGAAGTTTTCAACATGACGGGGAAAATGATATAAGTTTGCGATGTAGGAGACATAACAGACCCTCCATATGGTTGGAAGAATAACCAACCAGGGGAGTAAAACTCGGAGATCGGGTTCACCCTAAGGTCAAAAACTAAAACCCAACTGACATGAAAGACTCAAGTAGGTGCTGTGTTCAAGGACATGACTGACTTAACTGCCTTTGAAACTGAAAGAGATGCGATACACCCTTCTTATCCCTTATTCTTTTTGGTAAAAGAATGTTCTTCTTGTTGTTTTAATGAGTCCAAGAAAAATAGAAAACTCAATAGGTCCAACCATGTAAAGAATTTAACGAGCCCATGGGAGGAAGACTCGGGACCTTCTTCATTGTTTACAGAGTTCAAAGAAGAGATAGAAGAATACTCTATAGTACTGATCTCTGTATTTTAATATCGAGCCAAGATCTATTCTTGCTCACCGGTTTTTTCAATTTCAAGGAGTCTGAAAAACTTAAACAATAACTCCATACACCTACTCGCGGATTTTAATATCGAGCCCAAGTAGGTTAATGCTCGCCGATGTTTTCCTGTTTATAGAGTCTGAAAAACTTAAACAATCATCTATTTACCCTCTCATGGATTTCACATCAAGCTCGAGTAGGTGAATGCTCGCTTGGTGTTTTCATGTTTAGCAGCTTGAAAACACTAAAGAGAGGCTCCAAAAGGTCTTTTTCGTATAGTTAGTCCCCTCCCCCGAAAAAGTATAAAACAATGAGAGGAGAACTCTTCTAGCCACGAATGACTAGAGTATTCCTTTTTCGTAAGTAATCCGCAAAGGTCCGAAAAAGGGTTAAACTTATACCTAAGCAGATGTCGCTTCAAATCCTTTAACGAGTCTGAAATGACAACTATACTCGACAATCTTGTCATATTTAAAGAGTCAAACAAGAGCGTGAAAGAAATCTATAAAAATATTTTTCATAAGTTTTAACAAGCCCAAAAAAGTAAACTCGTGACCTCCTTACTTTTTTTAACGAGCTCAAAGGAGAGAGAAAAATGCTCACAACTTCCTTACTGTTTTTAACGAGCTCGAAGTGAAGGTGGAAGAATGCTCGTAGCCTCCTTACTGTTTTTAACGAGCTCGAAGAAAAGGTGGAAGAATGCTCGTAGCTTCCTTACTGTTTTTAACGAGCTCGAAGTGAAGGTAGAAGAATGCTCGTCGGTGGATCAATGTCCAAATGAATGGCAGACTGCATTATAGACTCTAGGAAAACTTCATCAGAAGGAAGTATATTATCCTATATGGAACACATATCTAAACATTCAGATGGAGTCATGACCTAGTCAATTGCCGAGACCCAGTCTCGAGAAGGTAAGCATGAATTCAGAGGCTTCTTCTCAATAGCAATTGGACTCAAGGAACAATATACCACATAATTTGATTGTGACATGGTAGTTCCTACTGACGGGGGACATACTTGGTCTATAGTTAGGTAATAAGAGGGATCAACAAATGTAAGTTGATCGATAGTGACAATGCTTTGGTTGTGAGGAAAATGCACCACACGAAAGAGCGTAGGCACCACGGCCTGCATAACATATATGTAATCATGCCCGAGGATCATATCAAAATCCATGGGGTCCTTTAAAACCATAAGATCAACTAAGACTATTTTTCCACTCAAAGTAACAGGTACCTGAGGGAGGAATCCCAACGGTTCACTAGGTCTTCTGTCGAAGGTCAACGGCCAATTAATAGCTGTAACAAGGTTAGGGAAACCTAAATATCTCCAAGCATAAGGGGATAAGATAATAACAGAGGCTTCTTCATCTACAATACATCGGTGAACCACATGGTTGCCGATATCAACCTTTATCTGGAAAGGTGAAGAAGAAGGAAGGCGAAGCCCAGTTAGACTATTCCAATCAAAGGAAATGATCCCAGAGCTTGGTAGGGGTTCACTCGGCACAGATGAAGTGCCCCCCATTTCAGAAACATCCGAACTGGTAATGCAGAAGACTTCAGGGACAGGTGCATCAGTCTCTGAAGGACTGATGGGATCGGTCGAAGATTGCATCGATTCGATCACTTCACTCTCTGAAGGAAGAGTGGGGTTGACCAAAGATTGCATTGGTTCAACCACTTCATCAACCAAAGGTTGATCTGGCTGTTGGGAATCTATAGACAATTCAGGAACAGAGTATCCTTCAGACATGAACCACACTCTCTGCACCTCTGGAATAGCAGGGCACAGGTGAGTCAGGTGATCTCCCTTACAAAGTTTACAAGGGAACTTTGGCTTCCATCCTATAAGCTTAGACTCCTTAACAACAACAGTACTCTCAGCATAACTAGCATTGGTTGAAAGCTTACCCCCAGCATGACTTGCATTGGTTGGTTGCTCAGAAGCAAAAGAATTTTGAGCTAAGGACGACACTCTTTGCACTTCTAGAAGTACAGGGCACAAATAGGTCAGGTGGTCTCCCTCACAAAACTTACAAGGGAACTTAAGCTTCTGTTTATTAGGTTTGTTGACAATGTCAACTTTCTCAGCATGACTTGCAGTGGTTGATTCAATGTCTCCAGTATGACTCACAGGAACTGGTGACTTGTCATTAATATGACCAACAGTGATCAATGACGTGTCCTCAACATGAGCAACAGTGGTTGAAGACATGCTTTCAGTATGATTTGCATTGGCTGAAAGTTTGCTCCCAGCATGACCTCCAGAGGCTGGGTAGGTGCCCCCAGCATGACTTCTAGAGGCTGGGTGGGTGGGTTCAGTATGACTTACAGTGACTGAGCGAGTTCTCCCAACATGACCACCAGAGGTTGGGTAGGTTCCCTCAGCATGACCTTCAGAGGCTGGGTGGTGAGGTTCAATAGGATTTCCAGTGACTGAGAGAGTTCCCCCAACATGACCTCCAGAGGTTGGGTGGGTGCCCCCAACATGACTTCCAGAGGCTGGGTGACTGCCCCCTTGCTTTGGCATCTTCTTCCTATTCTTCCTCCGTCTATTCCTTTTAGACTGCTGGTTACTAGTATTACTACTTTTACCACATGAGGTAGAAGGAGGAGGAGAAGATGTTACTGGCGAAGCGGGCATAGGGTTTTGATGCTCTTGATGTGAGGTGCTTACTTGAGAAGCATCATGAGCATGCAAGGTGTTCGGAGTGGAAAACAACCACACCGATAGCCCTATAGTGGATCCCAGAAGATTCAAGGTAGCCATTAAGGGAGTACCAATGTTCCCGATGAATGGAAAAGCACAAGGATCCCCTTGAACAGGGGTCGCTTGGTTAGTGCTCACCGGGATGCTATCCATAGTTTTTGACTCAACGGGCCAGAAGTATCTAAGGCCAACTAGAAACAAATGACACAAAGAGTAGACCACTAAAAAGGTCCTAGGTAATTAAACTAGGCAAACAATGGCAAATAATCTCGGAAGCAATTCTGGGATGATCAGGGCCCAGAACAGACTAACAGAGTATCGACGGTCAATTACGTGGCATCCTCCGGAGGTCCACTGGGTGCAAGTGCTTGAATCACCAAACCGATTTCCCGAGATTACTGCCAGAGGGTTACCTTCCATGTCTGTCCGAGGTGAGGTAGGAATAACCACCCACTCTACCTGTGTAGAATCCTAAAGGTATGATACTAATACTACCATCAATATGAAATAACCTGGGGGGTAGTCATCAGCCTAGTCGAAACGCATGGGTAGGGTAACAAATTTCGAAGTCCGCAAGGACCCCCGTACGCGAGTCGACTCTGGTTTATATTCAAAAGGAAAGTGAGGGGATATCCTCAACAAATCCAATCTCCCACGGCCTCATGCTTAGCTCTGGTTTAAGTAGAGTTTCCCAGGACTATTTGATATAGATGGATTTACCTAAATGAAAGTCGTACTACGATTGTTGAGTAATGAAGCCAGTTCCAAGTAGTTTAAGGTGATTTAAGCTCGAAACTCTAGCCTAAGCTAGTTGATGTCGTGTATGCCTAAAAAGAAAAATGTTGCTAATAAATTTTATTAATAATTTCTTTTAAGGGCTACTTGTTACTCAATGGTGGTAGTGCGGTGTGTGGAATGGTTTGTTATGAAAGTAAAGTACTTGAAAAAAATAACGCTTTCAAATTCACAAAATTTTCTCTTTTCGTTTATAATTCTTTCAAAACTTGAAACCTAAGCAATCCTAAAACATCTTTTTGTATTTTGTTTTTAAATATTTCAAAGCAAACTAAGCTACCTCGAAATAAAGCAAGATCTTACTACTGAGCTATTTGAACAATTTTTTGCTTTTTCTGATAAATATAAAAGAAAGAGAACTTTGTACAAAAGCAAGCAAGGTCTAAATGTAAAGCGTGTGTAAGACAAACATCTAAAATGGTTCAAAGCAAACGAATCAAGAGACTCGATGAAGACTTGACTTACCAAGTTTTTGCAAAAGAAAAACTTGAGGCTTGGAAACGAAGCGAAAAAGAAACAGGGAAAAGAGACACTTATGACAGAAGGGCAGACCTAAACAGGTTGCTCCTAAGCATCAAAACCCTAAGAAAACACTAAGCCAAGCAAAAGTAAGCAAGAGAACCAAGAATGACTTTAACAACACACAGACTCAACAGAAAGAAGACTAGGAGGTTTTGACTCACTTGAGATGAACTGATAAAACAATCAGCAAGTGTCTGAACCAAGCAACCTTTCGGAAGCAACCCTAAGGACTCAACCTTGAAGTCAAACCTTAATGGAAAGGATAAGACAAAAAGAAAGCATGCTATACGTTGCAACAGACAACAAACATTAATGATGCAGGTTTGTATGACTGCAACAACAACTAGGGTGGAAGAATGCAGCTATGTCCAACAAGAATAGCGCACGAACTTCAAAAAAGGGCTCATAAGCGGCAAAAACACTTAAAAAAAGACTCAAGCAAGCAAAAACAAGCTAAAAGAGATTGGAGAGGTTTACAAGACTCAACAGAGACACATGAGGTCTCAGAGGTCAGTGAAGACAGCAAAGCAACAGGCTGGAACAACAACCAAAGCTTGGAAAACAAACCCTAACAGCAAAACTGGACACTACAGGAACATACACCACTGTGTAGTGTTGCAACCAGCGTACATCAGGACAAGTATGCTACTGTGTAGTGCAAGGAAGGGCGTTCATTAGGTGAAAAACGCAACTGTAAGTAGGGGAGACCAGCGTACATGCCTCAAAAGAGCACAAACAGGATTTGCAAACAAAAACTGAGTTGAATCAAGCAGGTAGGAAAGATAACACAGACCTACAGGGCCTCTCAGACAATCAAAACTGAAAAATGGGCTGGAAGAAAACCAAAATTAAGTCTCCTAGAGCAGAATAACTAAGCGATTACTCCCCAGTGGAGTCGCCAGTCTGTTGTTCGGGATTTCTACCCTATAGCGAGGAGATGGACACTACCAACTGGGCGGGGTTGACAGGTAAACACATTGATTATATTGCATTTAGTTACTGCAAAAGAAATCGATTGGGATTGAAAGACATACCTCTTTTCGACGGTTGATCCTAGCTTTCGCTTGGTCTTTCACTTAATCTCCCACTTGATCTTCTGCTTGACGAACCTACAATACAAAAGATACCTTCCTTAGCGCATATTGACCATATAACATATGATGAAATTATAAAACAATTTAACATCAACTATAATCAAGAATTAATCCAAATAGACATACAATCCAATAGATATCTGATTTGGGACAGGAAGGGTGTTTCAACCTTTTTATTGTCAAAGAAACATGAAATCAATACAATATACCTGACGTGTAGAGATGTTTCTGCAACCGGATCCTGGGCTCCTGCTCTTCACTCTGACTTGGCACTTTCCTCCAGTGGAACAGTACTTCAAGCCTTCTCTCAAGATTTTATGAGCATTATGAGTCTAATGAGTGTGTGAGTAACCCCTCTCTTGGATCCTCCTTGTATTTATGGGACAAGGTAGGCAATTTAGATCGAGAGGTGGTTGGATTGGGAGGTTGGGGAAGTTGCAGAACCAACTTCAACTAATCCCAATTCGTCAAATTAATATATTTTTGATTTCATCTTAATATGTACGCGGGTTTCATACAACAAGAGTAGCGTATAGGAAGCAACTTTTGGGCTTTACAACAATCGTTTACAACTTTTTGGGAGATGTACGCTGGTTGTCCTTGAGGAGAGTAGCGTATTTCTCAAGGTGTACATTGGTCTACAGTGCAGAGAGGGGCGTACATGTGGAAAAATTAGGGGAAATTGCAATCTTGTCAGATGAGAAGTGTACTTCTGGCAGCAAGTCATCCAAGGCAATCTAGCTCTTCAATCCTTTATGTCCTTTTGTGTGATCTACAAGGCAAGGTAATCATGAGACGGAGAAGTGCAGATTTGACCTATAACACCTTATACACTTAAATTGTGGAAGAGTCCACATCCAACACCTCGTACCATTGGATTTAGATCCATTCCTTTAGCTTTATAATTCATCCTTTACAAACTTATTTGGCTTAATAAGATCCTCTTTTACCATTTAATGATAGGAGTGTCGAAAAACTGTCCATTGTAAGTTTAAGTATGGTGTCTTTACTTTTCCCTTTTAGTGCGTATATTTATTTTCATACTTACTTCACATGGCTAGTAGTTACTTTAAACATTTCACACTGTTATTTTTAGTGATATGAGTTGCTTATATCAAGGGGGCAAATGCAATGACAAATTGTAGACTTCTTCTCGCAATTTATTTAAGCACAATGATTAGCAAAATATATGCATGTGCTTTCTACACTTAATTATGTTTTGAGAGCATTTGTACTTGTTTTGAGTTTTAATTAGTTTTAGTTTTAGTTTTTTTATTTATTTAAATTTGAATGGTGGCCCTCATGGAACATCTTTGGTAATTTTGAAGCTCATTTGGTCCTTATAGTATCCCCATTTTGCTCTAGTCAAAGATTTTCTCTATTATTATTGTGATTTTAAGTGGTAAAAGCAAATACCATATGATTAATTGGTTGGCTTTAATTTTTGTTTGGTATTTGGCTTCAGTTGAATGGGTGTGACTCTTGTAATGCACTTTCTTGTGAATATTACATGTTGTTGACACTTTAGCATTGTCCCTTTTCTATCCATAAATTAATGATTTTGGCTCCTCATTTGCAAACAAATTTTATCCATAACAATATCATCTCGCTCTTGGTTTGCTCCTCCCCTCTCTTTGTAGTCACAGTGATTTTTTGGTTCCATCCACTAGAGTTTTCCCCTTCTTAACTGCCATACTCTAAGAGTTAACCTTGAGGGGAAAAACATTATAAAAACGAATGAAATTGAGGTTGACTCATCCCATGAACAAAACCAACACTAAGAATTTGCTTAGTGGCTCCATTTTGCCCCCATCATCAAGGCCATGCTTTCTTACATTGGATGTTCATTGTTGCATTTGTAATTTTAAGTAATTTTAGTAGTTACACTTAGATTTTATAATTCTTTTTTCATTTAAGTGGTTAAATCATATTAGCATAGATCTATTTTAACCCCAAATTTATTAAACAACTAAAAGAATAAAAAAAATTGAATAGAAATGTCACACCCAAATAACAAACATATTCCTCACATATAACTTAAAACAAAATCCAACTTAAAAATATAGGACATTCTTAAAACATTATATAGGTAACAACTATAAGCCAAAAAAATTACACCACAAGTCACCACACGTTAAGTCATTGCGTCGTAGGTCACCTAGGTCATCTGTTCAATTCCTATAGGTTAGGGATTGAGGGTGAGAGCCACTCAGAAGAGAATTAAACATCTAGGATGGTCCTTATCTTATTACAAACTTATCTTATTACAAACATAATGACATCATCTTCCTAGACTTCCATTTGACATTAGGGTAAGAGAATTAAACATCTAGGATAGTCCTTATCTTATTACAAACATAATGACATCATCTTCCTAGACTTCCATTTGACATTAGGGCTGGCCGTGACCTATGTTATATATCCATCCGTAAGATATGGCAGATTCCTAGTTTGAAAAAAAAACCATCACAATAACACGACAAGACAAGCGCTAGAGAACTTGCTCCCAAGCCATGTGAACTTGCTCCAAAACCCACTGGAAATTAGCAATTGGTGGATATGGGTAGCACCTTGCTCATCTTAAGGAACTGATTCTGTTGAGTTATTGTATTAGGGTTTCACAGACTTGATTTAGCATAAGATGCTTGAAGCAGTCCAGATACGCACAGGTGACAGAAGATATATAGGGGTTAGGGCTAGGGTTAAGATTGATGGAAATGGCGGAGCTCAACTTGCGCTAAAGTTGAAGCTCTGCCTAGAGTCGTGGTGGTGGTGTCAATTGCCCATACAAGGACTTCTCTCTCTACGGTGGAAAGAGAGATTGTCAACAATGTGAAGGATTTTCAGAGGAGTTGTTATGCAAGCAGTTTAAGAGAGTAGAAGTGAGGATTGTGGGTATTTCAGATGCCTCTCTTCAATGGTAGATGTCCCGCGGTCTTCCATGACTTTTCAGAGGAATCGTAGATTCCCACTATCTATTCATTGATGCCTTTCGAAGGTCAGATTTCTCGAAAAGTCACGGATGATCACAGGACATTTGCTAGAAAATACAATCGATGTGCTTTGCTACTCAGAGATTTATGATAATGTAATCTTCTTTCCACTCCCATGAAATTTCGAGCGATTCTTGTGAAGTGAAATCGAGCATGTTATCTGTATCTTGCGATGGCAGTCTTTTTGAAAAGATCGCTGTATGTGTTCCTGAAAGGAACTAAGTGTATTTTTGGTTATTATTGTATGGATTCCTTTCTCGCAAAATCGGTTTTATTTCGATCGAAGCTCTCCCTCAGCGAGACAGGATGTAATCAGTTTGCTCTCAATGCTGTTTAATCGATGATGCAGGCTATCTTCCCTGCCCTTGTTCATCCTTCCAGGTCTGTAATGATGTCATCGTTTGATATTCGAAACAATAACTAAGTATTTTGATCTCTGCAAAAAGTTTTTTTATAAGATTCATCTTTGTCCTTGTTCTATTCTGAAATCTTAATCCTTGATCTATTTATTCATCGCATCTCCAGGGATATAAAAATTAGGGCTGAATAGCTCCAGTATCTCTAGAAGAGTTAAAATTAGGGCTTCATAGATGCGGGATCTCCGGAGGGGTAAAAATTAGGACTTTGACAGCTACGGGGTAATGCATCTATCATCAATCTTAGACTTATATATGCATGTATATATAAATAGTACTCTCAGAGAAATATAGTCTCTCACTCTGTTAAGTATTCGAAGTGAGGATACTGATATCGTTTTGCCAGTTCTCTTTCCTGGATTTCTCATCTCTTCCCCAGTTTTCCATATGAAGGATGGTGGTGTCTGCTCGCTAAAATACTGTCCGGCAAAACTGGAGAGACTAAATAGGATTTGATCCGTAGACGTCTTTGAATTTTCTCACAAAAACATATCTACCAATCACTTGGACACACATACACATTTAAGACAGAAGAATTAAATGGAAATACACACTCTCCACCAGAGCTGTAGAGAACCTAGGTTCTCTTGGCACAATGATACCTCCATGTGATCATGGTTAAGAATTGGTTGGAGTGTTGTCTAGGATTGTGTTTGATCCCACCTTTTCCTTGCTGGGTATCATTTTGGGCATTTGCTTCTTGCTTACAACCCTATTATTGAACGAGTCCCACACTTGATGGGAGGTTCTTCTGATGCATAAAAAAATTCGGTTGCATGTAAGTTCTCTAAAGTTTCCTTATACATGTTACCGAGGTAATCACTGATTTTATCCATGTTATTGAGGTAATAATTGATCAGTTTTGAGTCTCGTCCAAATGCTCTAGGTTTGAAGCCCAAAGAGAGTGAAGTTTTTAAACTTTTAAAATAACAAGCCCAAGCCCATGCCTTAATAATCACCTATAGGATACTTTTTCTACAATTAGATCCCTCATGAATGTGAAATTCAAGTGCCTATGGGATAAGTGAAAACGTTGTTACTAAAGAATCTATTGCACCTCGTCATCTTTTGGGCCAAACCACTCCTGGAATTTAGAGTGATTTCTTTTCTTTTGCAGGTTATCCACTTTTCGTTGGATACAATGTAGTGGAGTAGATAGCTTGCATTATGTAGGATGTCTTGAGAAGGTGGCTAGTAAGGTGTTTTTTTGGTTTGCTGTACTCAACCTAATTGCCAGTTGATCAATGCCTCGATTCTGTCTTGACATGCAATTTTCTAAAACAACGTGTTTATTATCTTGACATGTTGATGGCTCATAGATTAAGATATTAGCACTCCTGTTGTTATCGTGGAAATGAATTTGGCTCATATATTAAGATATTAGCACTCCTGTTGTTATTCCATTGAACAATTAGTATTTGCGAGTGCTTCATGGCAATGATAACCGAAGGGTATTTCCAAATTCTTCGGAAAGCGAAGCGTTGATCCGGGGAAAAAACCCTCGCCTCTGCAGTTATATCTAATGATCCTTTCTTTTTAATACTGGGGGAGTTATACGGTCTCTTAACTGACTATTAATTACACTGTTTACCTTTATCCATGTATTCCTTTTCAGGACTCTTCAACATTGCAAAGGATTTTTTTCTTTCTAGTCAGGTATGACAAATGGCAAAGAAGGTATGTTCTTTCTCTAAATCACCCTCTATTTGATCCTCTTTTAATTGTGTCTTTGTTGAATAATTTGCTGTAACTTATCTTTACCAAGACCAACACCATCTCACTTGTAAAGTCTTCATTTTTTATTTACATCTTGGTAGACATGTTCAGTTTTTACATGTTTACCAAGACTATCCACTCTTAAGGTCTTCATTTTTTATTTACACCTCAGTAGACATGTTCAGTTTTTTTTTTTTTGCAACTGCGAGATGTCCAATACATATGATGTACCCTAAGTGCCTCTGAAGCAAACAGAACAAAGCATGCCTAACACATCTAAAATTATCATTCATCTCAATACACTTTTACAAGTTCAACAAAATACAATACACATCCAGAAATATTATTGTTGCATCTGAATGAATATAGCAGATAAGAATTTCTCTACAAAGGTAGTGAACTAAGTAAATGTTTGTTGGTTGAACTGTGGAACAAGTATTCAACTACTCCAGGGCTGTAGACTTCAGCGACATTGGAGTTTGCATCAAGCAACAGACAAAAATAGGTAAAGCACCAACAATCCCAATAGAAGATGGTAATTGTGTATTATTCCATTGTAGTGTCTTACTTACTAGGCCTTACATAGGACTGTTGCGGATGTTTGTATGGTATGTACATGGAGAGGTAATTTTAGACTCTCACTATGTTTAAATGCAAATGAGCTATTCAACTGCAAGGAATGGCAAAGAATTCGCCGTTGTGAACTCTTCTCTTTTTCATGTTTGTAGAAATTGATCACCAGATGTATGCCAAGTGCCTGGGAAGCAAATAGAGCAGAGCATACGTAGCACAGCTAAATATTAGCATTCATCGCAATTCAATTTTACGAGTTAAACAAAAAACAATACATATGTAAAAAATATTATTGTTGCATCTAAATATACTAATATGGCAGAGAAGAGTTCCTCTTCAAAGGTAGTGAACTAAGTAAATATTCGTTGATTGAACTTTGTGAGTATCCAACTGCTGTAGGGACACTTTAGCGACAATGGAGTTTGCATCAAGAACAGCAGACAAAAACTGGCAAAGCTCTAAACTTCCCAACAGAAGATAGTAATAGTGTATTATTACATCACAGTGTCTTACTATTAGGCCATATATAGGACTGCTGTGGATGTTTGTATGGTATGAAGGAGTAACTTAAGATTCTCACTATGCTGAAGTGCAAATGAGATATTCAAATGTAAGGAATGCCAGAGAATTTGCCTCTGTGAACTCTTCTCTTTCATGTTTGTAGAGTTTGATCACCAGCTGTAGGTACATTGTTGCAATGTTTAAGAGCCATCCTACAATGGAAATGGCAATGGCAATGAATTGAATTGATTTGTTATAATCCTCTGAATATGGGAAAGAGACTTTACCCTAAATATGATGTAAAACAAATTTTGAATTGGTTCATTATAATATTCCATGCAGAACATTTTGAGTCTCTTTCTCATCTGGTATAGGACCAAATTCATTCTTTGTTTTGCAAGTTTAACTTTGAAGTCAATTCATAAAGATGTAAAATCCCATATCTCTGATTTTGAAAGTGACATGCATAACTTTTTGAGTTTCTTTGCTATCCAGTATGGCACCAAATTCATTCCTTGTGTTTTGCAAGTTCAACTTAGTACGTTGATAATTGAAGTAAATTCATGAAAATGAATTCCCATGTCTCTGATTTTGAAATTGGTTCCTTGTATGTTCATTTTTTTGGCTTTTCAATCACAGAAAACACTAGGTTAAAAATATGTGACAACTAGACCTTTGTAGCGTTGTTTAAAAATAATTATAATGAAGGAAAATCCATAGCTTCACGAGTTATTTTTGTGCTCCAGATTCTGTTCCCTTACGATATTATTTCCACCATGTGTTGATTCTGCTTGCTAGTTGATTCCCATTATGTCGCCCCCATCCAAAAGAGCTAAACACCTTTAGGCTTTGAGTGAATTATCCTCAAATTGATTGTTCTATATAAAACTGTTGCATACACGCTAACAACATTCTATACGAAAATACTCTTTAAATCCTATAAATGAGTAAATGACAAAATACAATACTAGTATAATATTTCTCCTCGGCTGATCAAACTCTAGCAACTAGACATTATAATAGAACTTCCAAAAACATGTACCATTATTGTATAATTCTCCATCCACATAACAGTTAGAGTTTCTCTAGATCAGTTGAGACGGCATTTAGGATCTTATACCCGTTTGAAATTTTGTTTTCCATATTTGTCAATTATGGATTACAAAAGAAAGACTAGGTTTGCAACTGTTTCCCTCTAGTCCAAAATATATGGCTGATCGTTCAATGAAATATATGATTGCGAAGGAAAGGCATTTAAAGCTGTTTTAATATAACAAAATTGTTAAATGATATAATCAATTTCTAAATGAAATAATGCCCCACAAAGTTCCCCAATAAAACCATCCTTGGGTAGTAGCAGTACAAGTTAGTGATAAACTTACTTTGTTTTTGTTGTTGAAATTTTGGAGTTTTCTCAGCTGACTTGGAGGTTTCATTAATACTTTTGTGGGTTAGTGTCTTCAACTAACTGATTTGTACAGAAAGCTCAAAGCTTAACCTTAATATGTTGGGCTCTCAAACAAGTGAAGACGCGGGTACATTCTTGCAATCATTACCAAGGAAATGGCTGACCTATGAGGGAGGAAACATGCATTGTTTAGAGCATTCTTATTTATTTCCTTTCACTAAAAAAATTATCTTCAGAACCATATGCTGAGAATCAGAGTCATCTTAATCTAAGAAGCTTGAAGTTGTAGTCACTGCAAATGTCTTTACACCTTTAAGATCCGGATACATTGTAGATCAATCCTCCATGTTTCCACAAACTGAACGTAGTCTCAAGCTAAGTTAAATCACTCATAACAAGTCATTTCCAAGATATAAAATGTCCAAAATTGGCCTGTCCAACAGAAGCTACAAGTACAAGTAGAAGCAGAAAACTATTATGGCTAAGTGTAATAGGAATATGCATCCCATGGGAATTAATAACCCAGAATGGGAATGTTTCTGTTTCAGATTTGCTCATACAGGAAACGTTCCTAGATTTGTGGAGACATATCTTGTGGTATTGTGAACATACCTTTAGCACAAATGACAATATCTCAAATAATTGTGAGATGGAGAAGGTTTTTAAGGCATTACCCACCAAAAGCTTTGCCAATCTGGAAGATGGCATTGGGGTGCAGATCCTTGGATTGATGTGATAGCATCCTCCATCACTCTGGTACTAACATAACTTGCAGTTTCAATGTCATGCCTTGCGGGTTGCAGATCCTTGGATTGATGTGATAGCATCCTCCATCACTCTGGTACTAACATAACTTGCAGTTTCAATGTCATTCCTTGTAGGTTGCCTTTCACTAGTGGTGGTTAGATATGTGATCGTACAAGCTATCCTGCCACAATAGCATACACCTATGTTGGTGTTTTATTCCACATTAATACTTCTCTAAATTGTGTTTTTGGGTATTAATATGGCCATGAATGGATGTGTTGTGATTAATCTGGTATACATAAAAGGATAGAAGGATAAATATTGTTTTTAATTTTAATATCTCCTTATTAGCTATTCTAGGTTTAATAATACTAATATCTAATTATTAGTATTAGTATTATTAAATAATAATGTCCAGGTACCTAGTGCCACCATAATAACAAATAACATCAACACACATGTCCGTGGCTTACAATCAGGGCATTACATACCCCCCCCCCCTTAAAACAATGCATCGTCCTCGGAACTCCTCTTCCAAGAAACCACAATACTTCCCACTACCACATACTTTTCTGTCAGTCTCCACCGCCTATGGGATGTGACTCCTATCACCATCCCATTTCCTGGGTTCCTGTGCGAGAACCGGGACTAGTAGAGTGGACTCAAGGAAGCAAGGGTCAATCTTCAATCCCCATCACACGGTCTTCAAAACTCTTTACAAGGCCTTGAAACCTTCAACAAAGATACATCCGCTTGAAAATCATATTTCAATCACTCATATGATTAACATCAGGTGTACAAATATATGATACATGATATAAGGATATTCTTCAACAAAGATACTTTCTTGACATTTCAACAAACATACATACATCAGCAAATATATATATATATATATATATATATATATATATATTGTTCAACAAGATACATGCAATAAATTTTAATTAATCATATAAGATACATCAAAGGTACATGAATTAAATCACTTGAAATGCATCTACCCAAAATACATTCTAATAAGTTCAATCCTACATTATACACATACTCTAAAGATAGATGAAATAGATTAAGATACTTTTATAGATAAGATATCTTCCAACAAATACGCATGAACTATCACCAAGATGCTTTCCAACAATATATAAGAAAATACCACAAGGATACTCTTCCAGCAAAGATACTTTTTCAAAAGAGATACTTTGGCAACAAGGTCATAAAGACATTCATATCACAAAGATAATTTTCTAACGAAGATCACAAAGATTCTTTTCTAGCAGAGATCACAAAAATACTTTCTCAACAAAGATCACATGAAACACTTTATGCACTTTAATGCAACAAGCAAGGCAAACTTATATGCAACAGTGCAATCTAACTAAGATCTAAAAAGAGCCATAACATGTAGCAGTTAAACACGATCTCCAACAGTGGAGGATTTTTTAATGTTGTTCATATTTTTTGCACTAATTCCTCTATGTGGACAATTCTTGTAGTAGTGGTCCCCTTTACATTTCCAACATTTGATAGTTTGTCTTGATCCTTCATCTCTTTTGGCTCTGCTCTATTCTGGTTGTTCTTGTTGATTATTGTTTGGAGGCTTAAATCCTTTCTTCATTTGCTCTTGTTGTTGAACTTTGGTTGTCATTGATGTCAACTAATGTCAAATAGAATGTCAACTGATTCAGCTTGAATCATTGATGTCAACTGATGTCAAAGTGGATACAACATTCCTATGACAGCTTGAAGAAGTACATGGAATCCACTTTGAAGAAGTATATGTGTAAGATGATGAAGAACATGGATGCCAGAAGTATATGCGCAAGATGATGATAGTGACAAATATGATGTCAGTTTGAAAAAGTATATCTAGATGCTGCATCCATTATGAAGATGTGTGTCCAAGGATACATTGATGCATGATCAATGTGAAGAAGTACATAATAAGGATACAACATCTAGATCTAGTATTAAGAAGTACATAAGGAAGGTACATTACGAAATGCATCCTACTTCAAACAGTACCTGCGCAAAAGTCAAGTCCACCATGTCATACTCTCTCATGTAGTAGTCAAAGAACTGGTTGGACAAAGGTACATGTGCACAAGTAGCCAAGGAGTTGGTTAAGCAGTGGCACAAGTGTGCAAACATGTTGAAAGAAGACTCTGGAATGCGCAAGCATTACTTGGTCAAAGATGAGGTGTACAATCAGCTTATGGTCGGACAATCTTGAAAATGCGCAAGTTTTTCCAAATCAATGTAAAGGGCGTATAAGTTCCAAGAAGTGTACATCGGTTGAAGTTAGTCTATGAGCAAATTCTACAGCCGATGGTACAACAAATGCACAAGTCCCACAAGTGATGATGCTACAAGGGTCAAAGTCCCACCAAGCAGAAGTTGGTTTCTGTGCAGATTCCACAAAGCGTTGATACATCAGGTGCACAATACCCACAAGGGATGGTACAACAAAAGTCGAAGACTCATCAAGGTGAAGAGTAAGAAAGCGCATATAAAGAGCGATGGTACATCAAGAGTGCAAGATTACACCACCAAGGTGCAAGTCCCACTAAGAAGTGGACCATGGATGCTCAAGACCCACAAAGGATGACACATCAATAACACATAAGATGACATATGGCAAAAGCACAATCCGTGAAACATGGAAGAAGGAATGCCACAACCAACTCGTGGACATACAATCTGTGCAGGACATGTATAAGTAGAGATAAAAGTTGGAGATTTGAAGTAATCTTGATGGCGAAATCATAAGAGCTTTAAGTGGAAGTTACAGATTTATATTTTGGGGCATCAAGGGCTCGAGGACAGAACAACATGATCTAGTGAGGAGCTGGACACGCACATACAACAGAATAAAGAACTAATGGTGTGCAGAATGATGTTGTATATATGTGATGATTGCACAAGTATTGAAAGGCAGAAATACTAAAGTATGTGCAACTATGTGAAGATTGATTGAGTATCACAGACATCACGCAGATAGTCACAAATGTTGTAAGTAAGACAAAAGCGCAGAGACAGAACTAAAGTATATCAGGTGATGCACATATGTCTAGCTGATGCACGAAAACAAAAGTGAAGTGTGCGAAGTTGAGAATTCCATCTGATGCGCAACGACAGAGCAGCAGTAGGATCCATCAAGCGTGTCATGATGAGGGTGATCTGAGACAAGTGCGTTAAACCGAAGGACGAATCATTTGATGCACAAGACGTCGTAGATTATGTAAAATAATGTGGCAATTATATAGAATGGACACATCAATAAGTGCACAGTTCCATCTGTTACTGATGCTATATTTCAGAACAACAAACTATCAATTGAAACCACAATATCAGTTGGTCAGTGCAGTCATGTAATAGCAGAACGACGAAATGATTAGTATCGTAGATTGTAGAATCAACGAACACACAATATTTAGAGTAAGTCATCAGTAGAAGTGTTGAACTGAGAGGAATGAGAAGTAAAGTGATGTATGCTGCACAGTGATAGTGAATCGTCTGCATACGAAGGTGGTGCACAACATAATTAATATTAGTAGATCATAAGTGTGCACGAGTTGAAGTTCGAAGAGTAATAAACATACTTGCATATTTGGGCGGAAAGATGGGGCAAGGAGACAAGGGGTTGTAACCTCCTTCCAGTTGGTGCTTCCTTCATGTCGGTGCTTGTAAAACCAAGGGGTTGGTTTCTCCTTCCAGTTGGTGCTGGTAAACACATGAAGTTGGTGCTTCCTTGAATGTATTCTTTTTCCACTATAAAAGAAGCATTCTGTGGTTTTCTCCCATTTGGGTTTCCAAGTTAAAATCATGTGTTATGTGTTTTTTTTATCTTGGTGCATGTATGGATGAATGATTTATTTATTGGATGCATAACTAAATATTAAAGTTAAGTGAAGGCTAATTTGTTAAAGAAGGTAAAAACTACCATTAACTGCACTAATACTAATTCACCCCCCTCTCAGTACTACATCGATTCCAACACTTGCATGTCTTCTTTCTTATCTTTCTAGTCTTTCTGATATGGAGCTTTGTTCTTATTTATATCATACAAATGCTTGGACTTCCAAACAAATTCTTTAAGGTTCTTCGGTCTGTCATACTGAATCTTGTCTCTATAGAAATCTGGTAGACCACTAAAAAACCTCTGAATCTTCAGCTTTTCATCTTTTACAAAGTCTACATATTTCATTAGTTCTAGGAACCTTTTCTCATAGGCTTCCATGGTCATTCTTCCCAATTTGAGTTCGAATAACTCCTCCATCTTATTGTCATAATAATGCTCCCAGAGGTATTCTTTTGAAAGTATTTCTTGATCTTTTTCCATGGAATTCTGTCTTCATCAATATCCTTCAACTTGACTAGTTGATCCCACCAAATGGATGCCTTACCTTGCAGATGGTAGATGGATACCTTTGCTTCCATGTTTAGTGAATACTGATGCAACTGGAAGAAATTTTTAAGGCCCAACAACCAAGCTTTTGCATCCTCTCTTTGCTAACCAAGCTTCTGCATCCTCTCTTTGCTTTGCTTCTCCATCGAAGGTTTGAGGATTGATCCTTCTTAGTTCTCCCACCAGTTGATTCTGAGCGAATTTTCTCTTCTTATGTCTTATTGGGTATCTTCCAGGACTGCTTTCTGAGCTGCTTGATGAATATATATTCTTCCTTCGGGAAGAGGGAATATGATGAGGTTTTCTTGAATAAGATTTGGATCTGCCCCACTCTCTTCTTGGTTCATGATATCTTGTCTCCAAACTGTTTCTTGGGGATGATATTTGGTATTCTTGTAATTTTTTTAGACCTTGCATGATTTGTCTTTGGGTATAAATTATTCTCTCATTGTCTTTTGTACAGGTTCTCACTTCCATATTCAAACTTCTTACTGTGTTCTCCAGATCCAAGGGTTCAATGCTAATTTTAGGTGTTTTTGTCATGGGTATTCCTCCTCTAGGACCTTACTCGAAAAACTCGTCTTCATAGCTAGAAGGTATCTATCCTTCCTTCCAATCCATCACTGATCTATGAACTCTGACCTCTTTAGTATTCACTACAATGTGTTGATAATTAATCACTATTAGCACATCATAAACCTCTTTCACAACATATACATATTGAATTATAATGCATAAACACATAGTTACAATTTCGTAGAATGCCCAATAGTTGTAGAGTTGAAACCTAAGCTATGATACCACTTGTAGTGTACCAACACCCCAAGTCACACCACCGGGGTCAGATACACCGAGATTCTAATGGGAAAGGGATGATTCAAGTGAATGCACAACAAAATAAGGTTTAATTAATGCTAGGACAACATGACAACAAGCTAAATAAAATAAAACAATCAGCGATTAAAGGAAGATGATGCTTCCAATGCAAACTTTTCCTTGAATGTACATGCAATGCAATGTAATTGTAACATGAATGAAACCATTTCTAAGTAACCCTTTCACACGTAAATTTAATATCATCATCACATATATGGGAAGATGCTCGTCGCCACTTAACCATTAATAAATTCATATCTACATATGTTAATAAAATTCATCCTTACGACAATAAGCAAATCAACATTACTATATTCCAATAAAGCATAATTATAACACCATAACACACCATATTTACAACATTAATCCACAACCATTAAACTCATAATATATAATATACAAAAGTTGTCATCTACAACCATATAATTAACATAACCACTAGATCTACTAGCTTCCATAAAACATAAACCAAATAACATCTACTAGCTACAATAACACATAAACAAATCTACTTTACGAATTACCAATTTAACACTATTAATGTAGCCATATAACATAAGAATATAATAAAAGTTGCATAAAATATCAGAGATAAACCTAGTCTCCATGGGAACATATGAAAAATAAAAAAACAATAAATATTTTCCAAATAAATAATTATATCTGAAAGGCACAACTAGCTTCAAGAGGACAACGTTCCTCCCAACCTTAGACACAATCAATTCAAATACTTAAATAGGTCACCCCCGAGCTGAGGTCATGGATCCACATGCAAGGGAACTCTCAAAATCAGATCCCAACAACAATATTCAGGCCACAACTTGAGGAAACCAACATAATCCCTCACCACTTACTTTCTCCTCCACCTCACTACCAGGTGCAACGAAAATCCCTTCACCACCTAGATCCCTCAAGATATCACCATTCACCATCAGGATTTATGTGCATGATCAAGAAAATACAAGTAATGGTCTTGATGTATTTCTGTGTTCAATAGAAAATCTCACTAGTCTCCTCTAGATCCTTGTTCTATCACCCTCACCGGTCTCCAAGTTTTTCCTGCAAACAAAAGGGTATGATAGCTATGTCCAAAAAAGACCAATCGAAGTCATCAAGAGGCATTTGAATGCTTGCTCATAATGATCTCTAGAGACCAATTCGAATGTCTTTAAGCTAATTTGAATCCCCTCTAAGAGACATACTTAGGTTTACTGAGAAGTGACTCAAACTAACTAAGAACTTCACTAGTTCACTGGATGACCATTTGAGCTCTCTTGAGAGCAGCTCGAATCCACCTAGACTGGATCAAATTCACTAGAGACCATGAGAGCAACTCGAATCTACCAAGACTGACTCGAATTCATCAAAATTTACTCTGAATCACTGGAGTTACTGGAGACAACTCAAATTCCAAGAGTGTTACTTGAATTTCATCAGTCTAACTAACCTAAGACAACTCAATTGAACCAAAATTACTCAATTTAACTAGAGACAACTCAAATTGACCCAAAATTACTCAGTTTAACTGGAGAATAATTCGAATTACCCAAAATTACTCAATTTAATTGGAGACAACTCAAATTGATCCAAAATTACTCAATTTAACTAGAGGATAATTCGAATTACCCAAAATTACTCAATTTAACTAGAGGATAATTCGAATTACCCAAAATTACTCAATTTCACTGGAAACAATTCAAATTGATCCACAATTGCTCAATTTAATTGGAGAATAATTCAAATTACCCAAAATGACTCAATTTAACTGAAGGTAACTCGTATTTCAAGAGAGGTAACTCGAATTCACCAAATTGACTCTAACTAATTGACAACCACTCCAGTTCACTAGAGTTACTAGGGACTAACTCAAATTAACTGGGAAAATCACTCCAATTGGAGTGGAAGTTACAAAATCAACTGCATGGTTGAAAAAAATAGTCAATCAAGGCACATAAGACACGAGTGATGAGAGAGTGGGTCCCACTAACACCAAGATAGGAATATTCTCTCAAGTGAAGGCACATTACTACATGCAAAGCATTAATTAGGTGTACTAGGACCTCCATAGTCAACTAAAATAAAAAAAATAGGAACATAGAGTACTATTAGGGAGAGAAACAACTCCCAACCCCAACCCTCTCACATGTGGAATCAACCCTCGAGCCACGTTAGTTGTCCATGTTGAGCTATTTATTTAACTAAAGCAAATAATAACAAAATAATAATAATAATGTCCAGGCACCTAGTGCCACCATAATAACAAATAACATAAACACACATGTATGGGGCTTACCATCGGGGCATTACAATATATGTATGCATATAAAAATAAGTCTTAATCTTGAACTTTAGAGTGCTTCTATCTCTAATCATATTTTCATTCGCTTTTATATGTTGGTATTTTTTTTATTAAGTGCCAATCTCGAAAATTTTTCTTGATCGACATGCATGAATCTATGTTTGTCCTTTTTAATTGTGCATTCACAGGCTTCATTTTTTCCATCAAAGGTAAAACCAATGCATTCTTGATTTTGTATATATATTAATTGTTGGACTTATTTGTACCAAATCACATTTACTCATATTATATGGCAGCTAGTTAGTTAGGTCAGAATATGGGGCTCTAAACACATGATGGATTAGTGAATTAGTGGGATTTATTGTAATTATCATCTCATAATCACTATACTAAATTATTTTTAGGTTTTATAGGGAGAATCATCATTATTCATTATATCATTGAGGAAAGAGTGCATGATAGTTTGAGGAAACCGAGAAACATTTCACTCCCTTGCTCACCCTGGGCAAGGGGCATGCTTGTTGTTGTTTTATGGATTTTATTTGAGTAGTAATAATATTGGATTAAGATATTGCTGGTTTTTATTCCTTGGCACTTTGAAAAGCATCAACAAGTGTAATGATCAAAGAAGTGGTTAGTTCTACCTTCCATGACCTGGTGGCAATAACATCATGGAGGAAGGATCAGATGGAGAATTTGTGGTTGAAGTATATTTTATGTAGTTCAAGGAGTGGAGGCCTACTTTTTAGTGAGCTATCGGTTGGATCATTTGTCGTGACACCATTCTTTGTCTCCCTTGGAGTTGTAAGATGAATGATCTCATGGATTTCCATATTTCAAATAACAACGTAAAGTATGCAAGTTTGTATGCTTTATTTTTGGTTAAAAATTCATTTATGGGCTGTAAATATGGGATCATCTTGTTCTTTGATGGTAGATATGTGATGGATTTTCTAGTAGATCCATATTTTGGTTTTTTTTGCACATTTCCAATCTTTGTTAAAGTATGGAATGGTATTGGAAGGGTTTTCTTTCCTAGATCTAAGGAAAACCAAATTTGAGGCTAAAAGAGAGGCCATAATTCATACTAAGTAGATTTGGAAAGAGTGGAACCTTTTAACAAATATTTGAGCCTAAACTAGTGTGGTCTTACAACTTGAACTAACATGTATGATTAAAGCCTCAAAGAACAAATCTAGCCCAACTATAACCTAGAGGGGTCACCCACTGTCACCTCAATGACTCCCTCTCTTCACTTTAGGTTGGCTTTTCTCTAGCTCAAGGGGGGATTCCCTAAGGATAGGATTACTAAAGTTTAAACAATTGTGCATAAGATGGTTTGGAAGAGTAGCTTTAGCAAAACATTTTTTGTGTTGTAGTATATATAGAAATAAAGAGGTGCTGGGAGGATCATGAAGACTAGTGTTAATCAATAGGGAAATGGAGTCAAATGAATCTAGTTGAACCAAGGGGTTAGTTCATGAAAATTAGAGAAAATCATATATGTTTGCACATGTCACTAATAAACCCTAAAATGATGAAAATGGATGTAGAAACCAGCTAGGTGTTGGTTGTGGAGCCTGATCTTCCTTATTCAGAGGTCATGTTTCAGCCGTGTCTGGATCCCATCCCATGACGAGGGGGTTTGGGGAGGATTTCCCCCCAAAAATAGTCACCATGGGGGGAGGTGACTAGTTTGGGAAGCCCCCATTGGCAGGGATTCGGGGGCAACACCCTCATAGCGAAAATTTCAGAAAAAATGCCTTGTAAAATGTTGTAATTTCATAGTCATAACTTGGTCAATAATTGGTAATTTATGGGCCCATGGTATTGGGTGTTCCATAGTATTTTCCCATGGTAATCGCTCTTTAAAAGGAAGGCATTGTAATACGGCCATGTATTGTAGCATTGCAAAGATCTCTCTGATTGTGTGAGAGTGACCGTGAAAGAGTGAAGATGAAGTTGCAACGGATGTGCTGCAGGTTGTATCCCTTCATTTGTTGGATGGTATAATAATAAGGATTGGCAATTTCTGTGTGGACGTAGCCCATATTGGGTGAACCACGTTATATTGGTGTCTCTCTTGTATTGTGTTTATGTGATTTATATTTGTATCTTGTTTATTGTTATTGCTCCGTGATCTTGCTTTTTAACACTAATATGTCCCAAGAATAGTGCCACATTAAAATAATGTCAACAAGGGTGTTCCTTGTACAATGAAGTATCACAAGTTATTACTCTATAAAGATGACTTATAACAATGTAATTCATGCATAAAGCATCAACGAGAGATAGAGGAATATCGTTCTCACATAAAACCCTTCCGATGACACAAATTTGCACTTCTTATGTGTCACCTACCCAAATTTATGAGAATTATTATTTTATTTGCAAAAATACTTTATGTTAATTTAAATTACAAAGTTTTGTAATTATGATTAGTTTTGATCATGGATGAATGTAATTACTGAATATTATTATTTAAATAAATTAATTAGGAGACAAACACCCAAGAGGACTGTTGAATGAGTGTTCACTGACCCAATAGGAGGAATGGAAGCTGTTGGAATGTATGGGACACATGGCAACAATTGCATCACACCACTAACTGTTGGTTATGGGACAAAATTCCCCTAAAATAGGGAATTATCCCCCAGGTGGAGGGAGTGAGCAAGAAGCTCATTTAATGGCCCAGTAACATCTAAAAAGGCCTAGGTAGCCTATAAAGGCAAATTCAAATTGGGCAGGCAGCTCTTAATCAATATTTCTGCAGAATATTTTCCTCTTGTGAATCAGGTGATTTCAAGAGAGATTCGAATAGGGAGGTTAGTGGTGACTGTAATTTTGAGTCTGCATTATTGCTGAGAGGAACCAGAAATGCTGGTGCAAGTCTATCGGATTGCTATCTATTGAAGATTCAGAAGTGAATTGCTACAACAAGAAGAAGTCCTCATTCTTGAGTTTCTTCCTCCTGTTGGTTCAGTGAATAGGCTCGGGGGTCCTAAGACAGTACTTGACTATTTTCAGGAATTTGGTTGGGTGGAACAGTCTTCTTGGGCTGTTTGTTGTCCTACATATTTTCTCAAGTTCTTACAGATTTCCTAACTTATTCTCAGTAAATAATTCTGTTCTGTTTATCTAGTATTTTCTGTTTATTTGTTTTCGAAAAAGAATCTAATCCTAGAAATTGTTTTAAGACTGAATGTTTAAGTTTAATATTGAAGATGAATTGATAAACCAATATATCTATTTTTCCACACGCTGTTTTGAAGCATCGCACTCTAGTAGAGATATGCAATTTAAAATAGATTAGAAGATAGGAAAAATTGCCATTTGAATTTGATAGATAGATAATAATTATATATGTATCAGTTTTCTGTTCCTAAGTTAAATAATAGTAGGAAGTTCTGCATAATATCTATGTATGTATTATAAGGTATCAGAGCTTTCTAAAAATATAAATAATGCACAATTTTTCTGCATTCTTATCATCATTCTGTATAGAAAAATATAGAAATCACAGGTATACACATATCTTAACAGAGTATCAAATGAAATGGTAGTGATCATCAGAATAAGATTGTACATAACAATCATCACCCAGTTCTCATATTGTTTACAGACACTTTGATTTCATTATCTCTGTTAATGTTTTTCAAGTTTATTATCTCACTGTATTATTATCATTATTTACTTGCTGTAAACAAAAGCTTTTAACAATCATTCTATAATTTTCAGTTTCCACAATACACTTATATGCATACTGTTTTCATTTCTTATTTTATCATTTTCATAAACTTACAGTTCAAATAGATAATAGATTTAATAGAAACATTCTGTTACTGATAAGTAATTTTTTTCTATTTCCTATTATAAGCATTGTGTTGATTATCATTCTAACAAATAATAGAAGCTTTATAAACATCACTTTGTCATTACTAACCTATTTCAATTATAGATTTGCAAAACTATAAAGTGTTATTCGTATTTTGTTTAGTTTCAATTTAAACCCTAGTTAGGTTTAGTTTTCCATTCTTATCTTTGTTATATCCAAATATAAACAAAACACGAATTTAGGGTTTAACCCTATTCGTTTCCACTGTACACATTTTGTAAAACCATTTCGACATATTACTCTACTTATTTACCAACATCGATAACCAAGAAACACGACATCAACCTACAATATCAAGACGAACAACACAGATATCTACACAAATGATCATCATACATTTTTAGTACGAAGAAGAGTATCATCTTTACACAGAGAACGAGCCCTTGGCTCTTCTTCTTACGGTCACAACTGAACACGAATCAAATCGTTTTTCACAGACTCTTAAACCATTGCAAAAATAACAACTTCAAAAACGAAGTCGATGCTCTAAATAACAAGCATTTTAAAATATGTTTGCAAACAAAAACCTACAAGGTTTATCCCTTGATCCAACAGTTTGAAAGAACCTATTTTCTTTATAGTGCATCGGCGAGTCACAGCTCCAACCGGCATTTCCAACAAACTTAAAGTATAGAAACCAAGAACATTCAAACGAATGTAAACCATATCACTGTTTAGTAAACGAGCTGTGAAAGTTTTGCGTCCAACTATCAACAACGACATGACAACAACAAATCGTGGCAGGACCCATTACTTTTCTTGAAACCACCTCAATCACAGTCGGCGAGTACTATGAGAGTTTATGGAAGACCCAAAGCTTACCGGAGAAGAAGAATGCTGTTGCCCTCGCCAAAACCCTACTCAACGTTCTTTATAAACCCTGCAACTGACAATCGATAGCAAGGAGTTAGATATCTTTACATTTAAAGTAAAAATCGAAAAACGCAGCAAAGAAATACTAATTTTGTGACAGAAACTTACATTGCGGTAAACTACCAGGGTTTTCCCACCTTCACCAGCTACAAGTGATTTCACACTAAAACGAGACAAGAACCCTTGGTTCTTTTACACCAGACAAAACATGAACTCAAACTTTAATGACGAATCCCAGAACTACCATTGTTAACCATTTAAAAACTAGATACAAAGGCTATCAAACGACTCCATTGCCGAAGAAGGAGAACTGTAACCCTCTCAAAACTAGAGGTCTCATGGTCGAACCCCATTCAAATCCTAGGATAAAATTTTGGCAGCCTGTCGGCCACAGGCCGAAAACAATGGAGACAATAACCCTCAGTTACTAAATTCATAAACCAAATCAACGTCAAAGGTAGGGTTACAATCAATGGTTCAAAACTAATTACCATCAACGATCGCAATGTTGCCAGTGTTTTAGGGTTGGACAATCAACGTCTGCATTAAATGCCCGACCTACATTACAGGTTGAAAATGCAACCATGGCACACAGTGGAGCAAGCACGACCAACACATGGCGCATAACCCTTACACAAAAACAAGCATGGGGGCATTCATGTCTATGTGGATCTTTGGAAATACAACTCGGCAGGGAGGCAGTACCAAGTTTTTATTGCAGGATCGATGGGAGATCTCTACCACAGCTCGAGATCGATGCCATTTTAATTAACCAGCAACCTGTCAAGTTTCAAATTTAATGCCTGTCAGCGAAAACAATGTGACAGTAACCCTTGCAATTCATATTATTATCACCATTTAAATTCACCATAGTATTATTAACATCTATGCAAGATTTCGTTATAATGTTTCATTACATTGTCATCGATCCGACATATTATAATGTTGGTAACAGTTTGAAACATATATTATAGTTTGGATATAATTCCAATGTTTGCATATTATTGCAATAGTCACACCATACGTTTTAATATCGATATCAAACCAAGGATCGATATAGTTGCACCACAATATTCATAAGACTTAGATTTTGTCACGTTATAGAATGAAAATTAAATAGTTCTATTCTTAATTGCACCATAGTTAACCTATGGCTAATATTTGTTTATTTGTCAAATTGCTACAAGTGTCTAGTCTCTAGAAAAGACTACTTTTGCTTATTTAAGACTTAAACAATTATGGAGATAGATAGGATTTATGATCCATAAAAATTATATCGTTAATCATTTCTTTTAATAGGGTCTAAGAGTGTTGTATAAGCTCACAAGCACATACATGATATAATATATAGTTTGGTAATGGGAGTAATAATTTTCTCCAATCCCCTATCCACTTTTATTCATGCGATGCAATGGCACTGTACCATCTTGGTACTACCAGCTAAATGGTGACAACAAGACAACTTAGTACAATGACGACGATAGAATTAGTTAGTACAAGAACGACGACGGAACTAGCTAAGTACAATGACGACTACAGTGACGATGCTGCTAATTAGATGCTTATTCATACAGCTAACTTGGGTTTATTTTACTAAGATACAAGACGAATCATGGAAAGCAAAAGTGTAAGCATGAGAATCGTACCTGTATGCTTTTATAAATGCAATAGTCTTTAATTATTCTATTTTTATTTTCAAACGATGAATTTGAACTCACACAAACTGGAATTATTGCAACCATGAAACTTCTTACCTGTCGTCTACACATAGAACAGGTCCAATGTTTTAGCGTACAACTAAGTAAGCTTCGGGGTCCCTCATAAGATTCCCTTGGACAACAAAGAAGCAAACTGTTAGCATCATCTCAGAGAAAAAGTATCATATCATATTTCTAACCTGGCATTTCATTATGACATCAATCATACTTCTCATTGCATTAAAAAGTGTTGCATCAAAAGTTTGATCTAATCATGCATTTAACTATCTTAATGATAGTTGTTACGAATGAAATTAAGTTGTGACTGTCACATTAGTTATATCAGAAATTTAATTGTGTTTAGTACAAACAACTGTTTAGTTAACGTTGTTACATTCAACAATTATTATTTTCCGCAATTATAAATTATCATAAATTAAGCTATTATTGCTATTAACAAAAATTTTAAATTTTTATGAAAATTCGGGATGTTACATGTGGTATCAGAGCACAGATTCAAACTATAGGCCTGATTTAGGTCCAAAACACGCAGCATAAATTTTTTATATACAACGGAAATTCTTTTTGCAGCAGAAAATTATACTAACTTGAAAATTTTATTATTATTTTATCAGAAATTATTTCAGTTACAGGTATGGAGAACTCAGTTGAACATTTAAGTGACAGATTTCAGCCAAACAATCATAGTTCGGGACAACACTTTGTAGAGGAAGGTCACGGGGAGTTAAATAACAGTTCAATGGAGCTGTTACGTGCCTTTCAAGAATTAAAGGCAGAAATCAAATCTGTGAAACAAGATAATGAAAAGATTCTGCAAGCACAAGAACAACTCAATCAAGTTCTGTTTGAACACATCTAGATAGAGGAACATGAGAGAAACAATGAAGATATTTCCAAAATTGAGGACATGTCTCACACTGATAAAATTCAGAACATAAAAATCAGCGAAGTAAAAGACAGCTCAACCTCATCCAGAGATGCTATTGTAGAACGCAAAAGGAAGCGTAACTATACCAGTGACAACAGTGAAGGAGACTCCAAACCAAGAAGGAAAAATCATAAGGAATATGAGCAGATTTCTGGAGAATTCAAGAAGATAAGACCTCCAACTTTCAATGGAGAAACTGAGAAAGGTGAGACAGCTGAAGCTTGGTTGTCAGGGATGAAGAAATACTTCCAGATCTACAACTATTCAGAGTTCTTAAAGGCAAAGATGGCTATATATAACTTGACCGGGAAAGCAGATATCTGGTGGAAAGACATCAAAAGGGTAAAGGGCATTAAAGATAAAGATGTAAGCTGGAGTGCTTTCAAACGATATTTCAAAAAGAAGTATCTATCTGAGCAGTACTACGAAGAAAAATCTAAAGAATTCTACGATTTGAAGTTGGGAGGTATGAATATGAAGGAAATGAACAGTAAGTTTCTGAACTTACTGAGATATGTACCATACCTCATAGAAGAGAAACCAAAAATTCAAAGGTACTTAAGCTGTTTACCATTCAACATTAAAGACATAATTGAGTATGACAGTCCTAAAACATTAGAGGAGGCTATGAGAAAGGAAGTTTTCTGTTATGATACGAATCGGAAGAGAGAGGGTATGTCTAATTGGAAAAATCATAAGCCCAACAATTTTGAACAGAAGAAGAAAAATTTCAGATTCAGTGGAAATTCGGGATTCCAAAGGAAGAATTTTCAGAATCGAAATTCCCAAGGGAATAATTCCATAAATAATTCACAGCAGAATTCTACAGCATCGAAAAATGCATCTAATACTGTCAAGACCAGTGAGCCAAAGACACATATTAAATGTTTTGAATGTCAAGGTCCCCATTACGCATCAGAATGTCCCTTAAGGAAGCGGAAGACAAACAACATCAACTCTATACAGACTGAACCTACTATTGGAGACGTAGCAAGGGAGATGCCAAGAATTAACGCAACACTTGACAACAGGCAAGCAGATCATCAAATCTCCATGGTAGAGATTGAAGGTATGATACATGACCATCCTGTTACTGTTTTAATTGACCCAGGTGCTAGTTTAAGTTATATATCACCATATGTTGTGGAAAGTCTTAAACTGAAAACTGAAAAGTTTAGTAAATCATGGCTAGTTAGACTAGCAACTGGAACAAAGAGGAAAGTATCATATTTTATAGAAAACTGTGTGTTGTCCTTGAATCATTTTCAAACACAAATCAAGATGAATATTCTACCTTTAGGTTCGTATGATATTATAGTTGGGATGGACTGGTTAGAAGCCCATCATGTCATCCTGGACTGTTATGGAAAAAGTTTTACATGCTTAAATGATGAAGGGAAAATTGTAGAAATAAAAGGGATTCCAAGGAAGGTAACCCTTAGACAGATTTCAGCCATGTAAGTTAAGAGGGCAGTTAGGAACGGATGACAAATGTTTGCAGTAAACGTGGTAAATGATGAGATTATGGATAAAGAGGACAAACTGAAATTAGAGGACATACCTGTCCTAAAAGATTTTAAAGATGTATTTTCTGAGGAGATTCCAGGATTACCACCCAAAAGAGATTTAGATTTTACCATAGAGTTAATACCAGGAGCAGTACCAAATTCAAAAGCTCCGTACAGAATGAATATACTGGAGCTAAATGAATTAAAATATCAGTTGAAGGAACTTATTGACAAGAAGTATATTAGACCAAGTGTGTCTCCTTGGGGAGCACCTGCCATCTTTGTTAAGAAGAAAGACAGAACCTTGAGATTGTGCATAGATTATCGCCAGCTTAATAAGATGACAATTAAGAATAGATACCCATTGCCCCACATAGATGATCTATTTGATTAGCTGTGTGGAGCAACAATATTTTCGAAGATTGATTTAAGATCATGATATCATCAAGTAAGGGTTAAGGACGAAGATATTTTCAAGACAACTTTTCCAACTCGGTATGGACATTACGAGTTCGTAGTCATGCCGTTTGGTTTGACTAATGCCCCGAATGTATTTATGTGTTTGATGAATAGTATTTTGCATAAGTACTTAGACAAGTTTGCTGTTGTGTTTATAGACGATATTTTAGTGTACTCGAAAAGCAAAGAAGAGCATGATGAACATTTACGGATTATCTTACAAATATTAAGAGATCATCAATTATATGCCAAATTTAGTAAGTGTGACTTTCACAAAAACAAAATTCAGTATTTAGGACACATAATTTCAGCAGAGGGAATCTCGGTTGACCCCGAAAAGATAAGGGCCATGAATGACTGGCCGGTTCCTAAAGATGTGTTGGATGTAACATTGTTTATGGGCATTACGGGGTATTACAGAAAGTTTATAGAGAATTTTTCAAAATTGCCAATCCCATAACTTCCTTGCAGAAGAAAGGGAATAAATTTGTTTGGGATCAGAAATGTGCTGAGAGCTTTAAGAAATTAAAGGAACTATTGATGACAATACCTATCTTGAAGATAGCTGAACCCAACAAGGATTTTGCAGTTTGTACAGACGCATGCAATGATGGACTCGGTGGAGTCTTGACACAGGAAGGGCATGCGATAGCATATGAATATAGAAAGCTGAAAGTATATGAAAAGACTTACTCTGCATATGATTTAGAGTTATTAGCAGTTATTCATGCCTTGAAAATGTGGCGTTATCACCTTATTGGTAGAAAGTTTACATTATTAACAGATAACATGGGTCTGAAATATTTATTGGATCAGACAAACCTGAACGCCAGACAAGCTAGATGGTTGACATTCTTAAGTGAGTATGATTTCGAAATTCAGCATATTAAAGGAAAGGAGAACAAAGTTGCAGATGCCTTGAGTCGCAAGGCAAAACTAAATTTCATTTCAGCAATCAGTAATTATTCAACTGATTTGGAAAATCGGATTCTGGAAAAAGGTGAAACATATGAAGAATACAGAAAAATGAAGGAAAAGACAGCCAATAACAGTTCTGAAAATTGTATGGCAGATTTCAGAATTAAGGAAAATGGTCTATTACTGCATACAAACAGATTGTATGTACCAGATATACCAGAAATAAAATTTCTGATATTAAATGAGATGCATAAAAGTCACTGTTCTGGTCATCCAGGATATCAAAATACCATCACTATGCTGAGAAAAGAATATTATTGGCCCAGAATGAAAGATGAAGTAGTAGAATACATCGCAAAATGCTTGGACTGTCAAAAGGTGAAGGTTGAACACCAACATCTAGCTGGATTGTTGCAACCATTACCAATAACAAGCTGGAAATGGGAAGTGATCAGCATAGATTTCATTACTGGATTACCTAAAAATTAGAAACAACATGATCCTATCATGGTGGTGGTGGACAAACTCAGCAAGGAAGCACATTTCATACCAGTGAAGACCACACATAAAGCACCAGACATTGCAGATATTTTTATGAAACAATTTTTTACACTGCATGGAATACCAAAGGTAATAATTTCAGATCGTGACTCAAAGTTTACAGGAAACTTTTGGAGGTCACTGTTTAAGGGATTGAATACAACTTTAAATTTCAGTACAACATTTCATCCACAGACGGATGGGTAGACATAAAGGGTAAATCAAGTGTTAGAAGATTTATTAAGAATCTATGTTAAGGATCAGCCTGGTAAGTGGGAAGATTATCTGCACTTAGCAAAATTTGCTTATAATAATCATTATCATGCATCGGCCAGACTTAGTCCTTTTGAAATTCTTTATGGTAGGAAATGTAATACACCTGTTTCGTGGAATGATCCAGTAAATAGAGTTGTTTTAGGACCTGAATTATTGCAAGAGTCAGAACTAATTGTGAAACAGGTGCAAGGAAATTTAAAAGCTGCCCAAGATAGGCAGAAGAGTCAAGCAAATTTGAAAAGAACTCATAAAGAGTTCCAGGTGGGTGAACATGTGTTTCTCAAGGTAAGAATGAAAAAGAGTTCACTGAAATTGGGGAGCTGTGCCAAGTTGGCACCCAGGTATTGCGGTCCTTTTGAAATATTATCTAAGGTTGGAGCAGTGGCATACCAACTAGCTTTGCCACCTAACCTGAAAATACATAATGTTTTTCATATATCGTTTTTAAAGAAATATGTGCACGATACTACTCATGTTGTAAACTGGAATGATGTATAGGTGGGACAAGACGGATATTTTTTGGTGGAACTGGATTGTATCCTCGGAAGGAGGGAAACTATTCTCCGGAATCACAGCATTGGGAAAGTGAAGGTGCAATGGAAGCACCTTAGCCCAGAAGAGGCAACCTGAGAGTTGGAGAGTAGTATGTGGGAAGCATATCCAACTCTGTTTCAAGAACACTCAAGGAGTCATTAGCCAACATCAAGGATGATGTTGAGACTTAAGGGGGGGTGTATGTCACCTACCCAAATTTCTGAGAATTATTATTTTATTTGCAAAAATACTTTAAGTTAATTTAAATTACAAAGTTTTGTAATTATGATCAGTTTTGATCATGGATGAATGTAATTATTGAATATTATTATTTAAATAAATTAATTAGGAGACAAACACCCAAGAGGACTGTTGAATGAGTGTTCACTGACCCACTAGGAGGAATGGAAGCTGTTGGAAGGTATGGGACACATGGCAGCAGTTGCATCACACCACTAACTGTTGGTTATGGGACAACTTCCCTTAAAATAGGGCATTATCCCCCAGGTGGAGGGAGTGAACAGGCAGCTCATTTAATGACCCAGTAACATCTAAAAAGGCCTAGGCAGCCTATAAAGGCAAATTCGAATTGGTCATGAAGCTCTTAATCAATATTTTTGCTGAATATTTTCCTCTTGTGAATCAAGTGATTTCAAGAGAGATTCGAATAGGGAGGTTAGTGGTGACTGTAATTTTGAGTCTGCATTATTGCTGAGAGGAACTAGAAATGCTGGTGCAAGTCTATCGGATTGCTATCTATTGAAGATTCAGAAGTGAATTGCTACAACAAGAAGAAGTTCTCATTCCTGAGTTTCTTCCTCCTGGTGGTTCAGTGAACAGGCTCGGGGGTCCTAAGATAGTACTTGACTGTTTTCAGGAATTTGGTTGGGTGGAACAGTCTTCTTGGGCTGTTTATTGCCCTACAGATTTTCGCAGGTTCTTACAGATTTCCTAACTTATTCTCAGTAAATAATTCTGTTCTATTTATCTAGTATTTTCTGTTTATTTGTTTTCGAAAAAGAATCTAATCCTAGAAATTGTTTTAAGACTGAATGTTTAAGTTTAATATTGAAGATGAATTGATAAACCAATATCTCTATTTTTCCACACGCTGTTTTGAAGCATCGTACTCTAGTAGAGATATGCAATTTAAAATAGATTAGAAGATAGTCAAAATTGCCATCTGAATTCCATAGATAGATAATAATTATATATGTATCAGTTTTCTGTTCCTAAGTTAAATAATAGTAGAAAGTTCTGCATAATATCTATGTATGTATTATAAGGTATCAGCGCTTTCTGAAAATATAAATAATGCACAATTTTTCTGCATTCTTATCATCATTCTGTACAGAAAAATATAGAAATCACAGGTATACACATATCTTAACAGAGTAGCAAATTAAATGGTAGTGATCATCAGAATAAGATTGTACATAAAAATCATCACCCAGTTCTCATATTGTTTATAGACACTTTGATTTCATTATCTCTGTTAATGTTTTTCAAGTTTATTATCTCACTGTATTATTATCATTATTTACTTGCTGTAAACAAAAGCTTTTAACAGTCATTCTATAATTTTCAGTTTCCACAATACACTTATATGCATACTGTTTGCATTTCTTATTTTATCATTTTCATAAACTTACAGTTCAAATAGATAATAGATTTAATAGAAACATTCTGTTACTGATAAGTAATTGTTTTCTATTTCCTATTATAAGCATTGTGTTGATTATCATTCTAACAAATAATAGAAGCTTTATAAACATCACTTTGTCATTACTCACCTATTTCAATTATAGATTTGCAAAACTGTAAAGTGTCATGAGTATTTTGTTTAGTTTCAATTTAAACCCTAGTTAGGTTTAGTTTTCCATTCTTATCTTTGTTATATCCAAATATAAACAAAACACGAATTTAGGGTTTAACCCTATTCGTTTCCACTATACACATTTTGTAAAACCATTTCGACATATTACTCTACTTATTTACCAACATCGATAACCAAGAAACACGACATCAACCTACAGTATCAAGACGAACAACATAGATATCTACACAAATGATCATCATACATTTTTAGTACCAAGAAGAGTATCATCTTTACACAGAGAACGAGCCCTTGGCTCTTCTTCTTACGATCACAACTGAACACGAATCAAACCGTTTTTCATAGACTCTTAAACCATTGCAAAAAGAACAACTTAAAAAACGAAGTCGATGCTCTAAAGAACAAGCATTTTAAAATATGTTTGCAAACAAAAACCTACAGGGTTTATCCCTTGATCCAACAGTTTGAAAGAACCTATTTTCTTTATAGTGCATCGGCGAGTCACAGCTCCAATCGGCATTGCCAACAAACTTAAAGTATAGAAACCAAGAACATTCAAACGAATGTAAACCATATCACTGTTTAGTAAACGAGCTGTGAAAGTTTTTCGTCCAACTATCAACAACGACAGGACAACAACAAATCGTGGGAGGACCCGTTACTTTTCTTGAAACCACCTCAATCAAAATCGGCGAGTACTATGAGAGTTTATGGAAGACCCAAAGCTTACCGGAGAAGAAGAATGCTGTTGACCTCGCCAAAACCCTACTCAAAGTTCTTTAGAAACCCTGCAACTGACAATCGATAGAAAGGAGTTAGATATCTTTACATTTAAAGTAAAAATCGAAAAACGCAACAAAGAAATACTAATTTTGTGACAGAAACTTACATTGCGGTAAACTACCAGGGTTTTCCCACCTTCACCAGCTACAAGTGATTTCACACTAAAACGAGACAAGAACCCTTGGTTCTTTTACACTAGACAAAACATGAACTCAAACTTTAATGACGAATCCCGGAACTACCACTGTTAACCATTTAAAAACTAGATACAAAGGATATCAAACGACTCCATTTGCGAAGAAGGAGAACTGTAACCCTCTCAAAAGTAGAGGTCTCATGGTCAAACCCCATTCAAATCCTAGGCTAAAATTTTGGCAGCCTGTCGGCCACAGGCCGAAAACAATGGAGACAATAACCCTCAGTTACTAAATTCATAAACCAAATCAATGTCAAAGGTAGGGTTACAATCAACGGTTCAAAACTAATTACCATCGATGATCACAATGTTGCCAGTGTTTTAGGGTTGGACAATCAACGTGTGCATTAAATGCCCAACCTACATTACAGGTTGACAATGCCACCATGGCACACAGTGGAGCAAGCACGACCAACACATGGTGCATAACCCTTACACAACAACAAGCATGGGGGCATTCACGTCGACGTGGATCTTTGGAAATACAACTCGGCAGGGAGGCAGTACCAAGTTTTTATTGCAGGATCGATGGGATATCTCTACCACAGCTCGAGCCTGACGCCATTTTAATTAACCAACAACTTGTCAAGTTTCAAATTTAATGCCTGTCAGGGAAAACGATGTGACAGTAACCCTTGCAATTCATATTATTATCACCATTTAAATTCACCATAGTATTATTAACATCTATGCAAGATTTCGTTATAATGTTTCATTACATTGTCATCGATCCGACATATTATAATGTTGGTAACGGTTTGCAACATATATTATAGTTTGGATATAATTCCAATGTTTGCATATTATTGCAATAGTCACACCATACGTTTTAATATCGATATCAAACCAAGGATCGATATAGTTGCACCACAATATTCATAAGACTTAGATTTTGTCACGTTATAGAATGAAAATTAAATAGTTCTATTCTTAATTGCACCATAGTTAACCTATGGCTAATATTTGTTTATTTTTCAAATTGCTACAAGTGTCTAGTCTCTAGAAAAGACTACTTTTGCTTATTTAAGACTTAAATAATTATGGAGATAGATAGGATTTATGATCCATAAAAATTATATCGTTAATCATTTCTTTTCATAGGGTCTAAGAGTGTTGTATAAGCTCACAAGCACATACATGATATAATATATAGTTTGATAATGGGAGTAATAATTTTCTCCAAACCCCTATCCACTTTTATTCATGCGATGCAATGGCACTGTACCATCTTGGTACTACCAGCTAAATGGTGACAACAAGACAACTTAGTACAATGACGACGACAGAATTAGTTAGTACAAGAACGGCGACGGAACCAGCTAAGTACAATGACGACTACAGTGACGATGCTGCTAATTAGATGCTTATTCATACATCTAACTTGGGTTGATTTTACTCAGATACAAGACGAATCATGGAAATCAAAAGTGTAAGCATCAGAATTGTACCTGTATGCTTTTATAAATGCAATAGTATTTAATTATTCTATTTTTATTTTCAAACGATGAATTTGAACTCACACGAACTGGAATTATTGCAATCATGAAACTTCTTACCTGTCGTCTGCACATAGAACAGGTCCAATGTTTTAGCGTACAACTAAGTAAGCTTCGGGGTCCCTCATAGGACTCCCTTGGACAACAAAGAAGCAAACTGTCAGTACCATCTCAGAGAAAAAGTATCATATCATATTTCTAACCTGGCATTTCATTATTACATCAATCATACTTCTCATTGCATTAAAAAGTGTCGCATCAAAAGTCTGATCTAATCATGCATTTAACTATCTTAATGTTAGTTGTTATGAATGAAATTAAGTTGTCATTGTCGCATTAGTTATATCAGAAATTTAATTGTGTTTAGTACAAACAGCTGTTTAGTTAACGTTGTTACATTCAACAATTATTATTTTCCGCAATTATAAATTATCGTAAATTAAGTTATTATTGCTATTAGCAAAAATTTTAAATTTTTATGAAAATTCGGGATGTTACATTATGGCCCTATTAAAAAATTCTAGGTTATTCTACCATCCATTAGCAACATTAGAAATTGGAACAAGGTGGCCACACTTTGAATGGAAAATAATCCCTTAAAATTCAAGTTGCACCATGAAAGATATGTTGATTAGGTTCCAAAAGAGGGAAAACTCAAAATCCTACCATGAATTACAAACGAGGAAGAGGTTTTCTTATATAAGTGAGGAGATCAACTTCCTTTACAATAAAATAATCATAAACTACTTAGATCTAGACTAGGGTGGAGTAAACAACTCAAAACACTCCACTAAACCTAACAAACTCAAACTAAATGCATAAAAAGTGGTCTTCAAAGACATAAGTACAATGTATCCGAGATACAAAAATACCCAAAAAGGGGGGCAGCTCAACCAATTCAGGGATCAAGAAGCAAGTGATGGTCGAAGACTAGCCTCTCAAGGATTCTCCAAAGGCAGCTCTCCCAAGATAAGTCCACAAAGTATGAGTGGAAGTGGACAAAAATCCTAACAAATTCATGACAACTCTCAAGTGGATGCTAGAACCAAATAAGGGAACCCTGAAATCCTTCATCCACCTTTCTAAGTAGAATGGGCCTCAAGATTCAGTATGAACATGATGAATGGGAGGGTTCCAAGGGAAAATACCCTCCATGAAATCATCTCAATAAGCAACTAATGTATTCAAATGTAACAAGCCTCCATAAAACATGGCAAGAAAATCCAAAGGAAATGCCCATATGAGAGGAGTCCATGTGTAAGGAATGGTAGGAAGTGTTTGAAACACCCTCCCCAATGCCCATTGCCAATGACTTTCTCCAAATAAAGTATAAGTATTAACTAACATGGAAAGTTTCAAAAATTTGTACCAAGTGATATCTAGGAAACATCCATGATGAACATTGCCTCTAACAAGAGCTGTGTGCAGCTTAATCCCTGCCTTATGTAACATATTATAGAAACACAAATCAATATTAAATATCAGTAAGACACAACAAAAATCAAATAAATAATTCACAAATTCAATATAATTTAGTCACGATGACCTTTGTAAGCACATTTGGCATCATAGTAGTCTCATATCACCATAAACATATATATTAAAATAATACTATTTATTAATAAAAATTGAATGTTAATGGTACTATTTCAATAAAAACATATGAATTTAAGTTGTATAAGTTTTTGGAATATTAATGGTCTTATTTCAATATATATATATATATATATATTAATGGTCTTATTTCAATATATATATATATATATATTAATGGTCTTATTTCAATATATATATATATATATATATATATATATATATAAGTTTATTTCTCTAAAAAGAGTATAAAATTACATTCTGCAGATATATGCATAAAGCATATATTCAAAAAAGTTGAAGTAGTCCAAATGCCTGCAATGACATAAGAGATTGAATAAAGACTCAACAAAAATAGAGCACTGGCCCCTGAAGAGTTAAATGTTGAGGTAATCTTAAATCTTTCCTTTCTTTCCTTTTTCTTGACCTATATCCAACCCTTAATATTTGATTTCACCGCAACTATCTATGATCCATCCTCTCTTTGATCCTGTTCCTTATCTGATTTAGAACTATCAGATTCATGAGTTCTCTTTATTCCTCCTGTAGAAATATCCAATGATACTAGAGATCCAATATGTGGGGGAGCCACATGTTGGATCAGTTCCAAAGGCTGGTTTCCTTGTTTTGTTAGTTTTGTTTCTATTGCTTATTTGCCTTCTTCTTCTTCTTCTTCTTCTTCTTATTCTTCAGTCTTTTCCACCTCCTTGTTTACCGCATAGACTAAATCGAATGGCTCCCAAGATTTTGATTTAGTAGGATGCCCTTTTTTTGGGGTTTCTTTTTTAGTTGAGGTTAGGCATCCTATAGATGATCTGTTTGGAAACAAGCATGCCATTTGAACGATGTATTTTCATAGCTCAAACATTTTGAGTGTTGAAAGTTCTCAATCTGTAACATAATTTTGTATGGAATTCATTTTGTTAGTTCCACTTCCACATAGATCCATGCATATGTGAATAAACCTTTCAAGACATGAAAATTATGTTGAGGATTGTGTGAAATTATAAGTCATAGCAGATTGAAGAGCTGAGGATACCTCACACAGAAAGAATGAGCAGAAAAGTTGAATAAGAGTGAAAATTGTAGTAAAAAGGAGAAGAATAATAATTATGCAGCATGACTCAGATTGGAGTAGAATAATTGCACATGATCCAAAAAATCAGTCTAATTAACAATGATGATACAATGGAGAGAATTCGAATCACACAGGAGAATTCAAACCTTAGATGGTCTAGCATAGGGATTATCACCACTGGAGTGATCCGAAAGACTCAAACTCAACTGGATTGAAACTAAACTCAGCTATCTGAAGTCATAATAAATTAACTGACTAAGGAGGGCGCAATAGTGAGTTTTTCATGCATGTCAATCAGAAATGGGTGCATGAGGCCACAATCAGTGGCATCCAGAGCTCCAACCCCCCACAAGAGTCAGCTAACTCAGGTGGACTGCACTGGAACACTCAGTTGGTTCCTATAAAATAGGGAAATGATTGAAGTGGTCCTAAAATGATGCATGTAGGGATCAGAATGTGGTAGATGGATCCCGAATGACATATCCACACCACTGGGGGGAAATGACATCATCAACAACTAGGAAAAATAAATAATGCTAGGTAGGACAAGGATGGAGTATTGAAATATCCTAACACCCCCCCTTAATTCGTATGTTTTCATCTTGGGCCCTGGTTACTGAGACCAAAGGTCACCCATACAATCAAATAAATAATAAAAAAATAAAGAAATGTCCATGAACCAAGGAAATGGGGAAAAAAATCATGGGAAAAATACCCCCCCTCAAAAGAACAGCAGTAGGGAAATCAAAGAACCTTCATACTAAGCAGAGAAGGAAAAAAATTTCCTCCGTGAAAGCCTTTGCAAAGATATTGGCAAGTTTCTCCTATGTAGGATAGAAATGCAGGTGCTAGATCTAGATCTGCTCCTCTGATGTACCTCCCATCGTGTAGAAGTTTTATTTTCCAAAACAAGTCTTTCAGGAACCCTTCTTGATACTGGAGCGAATGGCTCATTCTGGTCCAAATCATGAACCTTTGAGTACCTTTTGTAAGACAACCGAGATTGTTGCTTGGTTGTAGATCCCCCATGGAAATGTTGAAATATTGTAACTTCTAAGAATATTATATTTGTACTTTATTATTCCAGAGATGTTTCATTCCTCCATGAAGACCTTATTGTATAACCGGAGATGTTTTATTCCTTCGTGGATAATGTGGCAACTTGGGTTATTAGACTTCCCTAGTGGGGGTCGACCCTGTATGAGTCATGTGGGTTAAAGGGTTATTAGACCACCCCAGTGGGGTTGGCCCTGTCACATTATGTTAAGTGGTTAAGTTGGGGCCGACCTAGTTAATGTAAAAGACAAGTCGGATTAGTGTATAATTAGAGGAGGTGTGTTCCTCATTTATCACACTCACTCATTATTCACTCACTTTTGAATAACACATAGGTGAGAGAGAGAGATCTTCTATGGAGGAGAAGGAGCTCATGTTTGGGATATACATCTCTGTATTTTTTATCATCTATATTGAGAAAGCTTTGCTGGGTTTTCTACCCCATGAGGGTTTCCCAGGATAAATCTGTGTCTCTTGTGTTTATGCTATGCTTGTTGTTCTTTCAGTGATCCTGTATATGCTATTGTTTGATAATGAAATGCAATGCTGATATTTTCTGTCTTAGCATATTAAATCTTAACAGGAAAGTCTCTCCAAGATATTATGGATCAAACCCCACCATCATGTAGCACCTCTCTGAGAGAAGAGGATCTACATGACATAGTGCAAATTTTGCATGATACTGATATCTGGTGGTTCTATGGTCAGATGGATCCCCAACTATGTTCCTAGCAGCTACAAGGACTTTGTGAGCCCATATTAGCCTTGGCCATGGATTGGGAGCATGTGTTGGATATGGATCTAAATCTGAATCTCCTTGAACTTTATTCTCAACATCAAGATATTGATCCTCATCTTCATTAGAAGATATATCACTATCTTCATCAGATTCCAATGGGGTAGGAAGAGAGTGTGGGAAAAAATGGGAGAATTCATATGCCTTGGAGGCATGGTTTGCAAACCCTTTCAGTATAATATTCCCAGTAGAGATCTCTGCAATCTCAACTATGTGAAGACCAAAGGCCACTTTCTTCGGTCAACCTATGTGAGTCATCTGATATACAGACAAAATATTTGCTGACAAAGAAGGAACAGATAGAACATTTTTGAACTTCCCATGCTCGATATGTTCTGTGACCTCCCCTTTAGCAGAAACATGAGATTTGTCTCCCATGTGAATAATCAGACCATCTTTGATATCTAGAGAAGAAAATGATTCTCTGGAGGAAACCATGTGGTTGGAGGCTCCTGAATCTATGAGGAGGGCTTGCAATTTTGAAAATCCATCCTTCAATGCATGGCATATATCATGACCATCAGTCTCACTTCCAAAATGAGTCTCTCTTTCACCTTTTGGGAGGGCAATGTTGTGTTGTTCAAGAATCTTTGTCATCTGATCTATCTTCTTCTGCATGAAAGATCTCTCTGGGTGGTTTCCTTTCTTGCAATAGGAACATTTGTATTTATCAAATCCCTTCTGTTTTACCTTCTTAGAGATGGAGGCTCCTTCTGATGGACTTGACTTGGAATTCTGCTTGGGTTCAGATGGCCTCTTATCCTTTCCCTTATTCTTCCCCTTCCCATTCTCACTTTTTGCTTCTCCAGCCATAAGAGATTGATCTTTGGAGGCCTTCAAGGCACCTATTTGGATTAACTTATCTTGTTCTTGGATGAGAGATTCAGTGAAAACATCTAAGGAGGGAATATTCCAACTGGGCATTGACATTTTCCCATAATGGATGGTATAGACAAAGATGGAGAACTCAGGACCTAGCTTGCTCAGAATGGATAGCACCAACTTCTCATCCTTCTTCTCAATGACACACTGCTTGCATTACATAACCATAGATTTGAATTTTGAAAAGAACTGCTGAATGGTCTTGAAACTGCTCAGTTGTAGAGAAAGCAACTCATTTTCCAGAATATGGCCTCTTATCTCATCTTGTTTGCTGAAGAGGGTCTCGAAATTCAACCATAATTCTCTTGGAGTCTTCAATCCATCGAGGTGGAAGAATATATCTCTAGAAATATTAATACACATGAAACCAAATGCTTCATCCAATCTATTCAGATACTTGGTTTTCTCCACAGTTTATTGTGGTTCGGGATCCTTCCCCATTGTCACCCTGTACAATGATTTGTTGCACAATACCATTTGCATATTAGCCTTCCAATCAAGGTAATTGAAGGGTGTCAGGATCCTGGGAGAGAGAGGAGAGTTCAAATTGTCCATTACAACTGTTGGAATGAATACAAGGTGAAAACTACTGCTTCTGCAGCAAAACTGCTACAACTGCAGAAAACTGTTGCAACTGCAGAAAACTGTTGCAACTGCTGCAACACTCAAAAACTTTGAATAACCTACAAAAAAATCTCAATAATGGAGGTAGACTACTACTGAGCTCTGCTTTAGGACAATAGGAACTTTTATCTAGATCCTTCACACATGGCTAGAACTCATTGGATTTCTCAAATGAATTCAATGCAATGGCACTAGGATTTGCTGTGGAAATCCAGAGGGTTATGGTGCACTACCGAAAGCAGGTGCTCAAACTATTCGCTCAATGGATCTGATGCCATGTGAAATTATAATTCACATCAGATATAAGAGCTGAGGATACCTCACACAGAAAGAATGAGCATAAAAGTTGAATAAGAGTGAAAACTGCAGTAAAAAAGAGCAGAAGAATAATTATGCAGCAGAACTCATATAGGAGCAGAATAATTGCACATGATCCAAATAATCAGTATAATGAAAAATGATGATACAATGGAGAGAATTTGAATCACATGGGAGAATTCAAACCTCATTTGGTCTAGCATAGGTATTATCACCACTGGAGTGCTTCAGAAGACTCAAAATCAACTAAACTGAACCTAAACTCAGCTAACTGAAGTCATAATTAGTTAACTAACTAAGGAGAGCACAATAGTGATTTTTTCATGCATGTTAATCTGAAATGGGCGCATGAGGCCACAATCAGTGGAATCTAGAGCTCCAACCCCCCACAAGAGTCAGCTAAGGTGGACTGCACTGGAACACTCATTTGGTTCCTATAAAATAGGGAAATGAATGAAGTGGTCCTAAAATGATGCATGCAGGGCTCAGAAGGTGGTATATGGGTCATGGATGACATATGAAAACCACTAGGGGGGAAATGACATCATCAACAACTAGGAAAAATAAATAATGCTAGGTAGGACAAGGATGGAGTATTGAAATATCCTAACACATTGGCTGTCATTGATGTCAACTAAAGATGATTTCAAGTGTTTGACTGTCAACTAATGTCAAAGAGGATGTCAACTGATTCAGTTTGAGCCATTGATATCAGCTGAAGTCAAAGTGGATACAACATTCCTGCAGAAGTATGAAGAAGTTGGAAGCCACTTTGAAGTAGTACATGCACAAGAAAAAGAATAACATGAACACTAGAAGTATATGCGCATGTGGTGATGGTGACAAACATGTATGCATATTTGGAGTATATCTAGAAGTGAATTCAATCTAAATATGTCTATCAAGGCTACTACATGCATGACACGTTTGAAGAATTACATAAGAAGATACATCATGAAGATCCAGTTCAAGAAGGAACACAAGTAATGTATCCTACTGGTCCTTGCGCAGAAATCAAGTCCACCAAGTCATACATTCACATGGTAGAAGCCGGGGAGACGGATGGAAAATGGTACAAATGCTTAAGCAGCCAAGGAGTTGGTTGAAAAAATGGAACAAGTGTGAAAGCAAGTCCGATCATTGCTTGGTTAAAATTTGGAAGTGCGCAAATAGTTAATGGTTGGACAATTATGAAAGCACGAAAGCATAGTCAATTAGAAGATGCTTTCAGTAAGTGGAACGAGCACAAGTTCCTAGAAAGGTGCAACGGTTGAAGACCATCTATGAGAAAATTTCACAGCCGACGGTACAACAAGTGTGCAAGTCCCACAAGTGATGACGAAGTAGAAGTCAAAGACCCACCAAATAGACGTTGGTGTATGCGCAGAATTCGTTAAGTATCAATATACCAAGTGCGAATTACCCACAAGTGATAAAGCGGAAAATGTCAAAGACCCACTTAGAAGAAGTAGGAGTATGTGGAGTTCCTGCAAAGTATTAACGTCAAGGGTGCATTACCCATAAGGGTTGGTACAACACAATTCATAAACACACCAAGATGAAGTAGAATATTGCGCACATAGAATGAGGAAATGGTACATCAAGAGTACAATGGTACACCACTAAGGTGTGAAGTCCCACTAAGTTGTGTACCTTGAAGGCGCTTGATACATCAGAGATGACACATCAATAGCGCAGATGATGATATGTGACATATGCATAATCGGTAAAGTATGGAAGAAGGATGTCACAACCAACTTGTGAACATACAATCTGTGCAAGACATGTATAAATAGAGATGCAAGTTGGATATTAAAAGTAAGCTTGATGGGGAGAGCATAAGATCTTTGAGTGCAAGTTTTAGTTTATTTTTTGGGGTATCAAGGGGCTCGTGGAAATAAAAAAATGATCTAGCGAAGAGTCGAATGCACACATGCAATAGAATGAAGATTTGATGGTGCACATAATGATGCGATAGAACTATGATAGATGCACAAATACTGAAATGAAGAAATACTGAAGTATGTGCAAGTGTTTGATGTTATTGAAGGACAATATTACAATCAAAATGCAGATAGTCATAGATGTTGTAGAGATAGAAGTGCAGAGACAAAACCAAATTTTATCAGATATTGCGCAGATGTCTAGCTGATGCATATGAACATAAGTGATAGTGTGTGAAGTTGAGAACTCCATCTGATGCACAACAACATAACATCAAAAACATCCAATAGGCACATTATGATGTAGATGATATGAGACAAGTGTGTTAAATTGAAAGGACCAATTATTTGATGCACAGGATGTCCCAGATTATCTAAGATACTGCAACACTTAAATAGAACAAACACATCATAAAGTGTGCAGTTCCTTCTATTACTAGTGCTTCATTTATGAACAAAAAACTATCAATTGAAATCACAGTATTGGTTGATCATCGCAGTCACGAAGAGCATATCGTTGAACTAGAAACTCAGACTATAGAATCAACAGAGCACACAGTACATGAAGTAAGTCATCAATAGAAGTGTGAGTTGAGAATTTTGAGAAGTCAAGTGATGTATGTAGCGTAGTGACAGAGTATAGTTTGCATACAAAGGTGCGCACAACATAATTATCATTAGAATATCTGAAGAAGTGTGCAAAGTTGAAGTTCAGTAAGGAAGTAGATATATTGGACATCAAGGCGGTCGGACGGGGCAAGGAAATAGGGAGTCACAACTTCCTTAAGGTTGGTGCCTGTAAAACAAAGCAGACAGGGGGTCAACACCTCCTTACAGTTGGTGCTGGATAAAACATAGGGAATGGAAGTTTCTTTCAGGTTGGTTCCTATAAAACTAGGGGTTTGGTGCCTCCTTCCAGTTGGTGCTGGTAAACACAGGAAGTCAGTGCTTCCTTGAATGTATTCTTTCTCATTATAAAGAAGCATTATGTGGTTTTATCCCATTTGGGTTTCCACATAAAAATCATGTGTGCTATGTGTTGTTTGTGTGATGCATATATGTGTGGATGTTTATTTACTGATGCATAACATAAGATAAATATTAGGTAAAGGCTAATCTGTTAAAGAAGGTAAAAATCGCTAATAACTGCACTAATACTGATCCCCCCCCCTCCCATTATTAAATCGATTCCAACAATTGGTATCAGAGTGGGTGTCTTCAATAAAAGATTAATATATGGAAGACAGATCATTGCGCATAAATGAATAAGCAGGAAGGCCCTTCTACAACAGAGCACCAAGATTTGACGACAGTAATAACATTTTCTGGAAGGCACCTATGGAAGTTTCTTTGCAATCATTGGGAGAAGATGTTTGGAAATCTATCGTCAATGGTTATGATGTCCCAGCAGTTGTACCAATCAATCCGATGCAAAGGAGACTCTATGAAAATAATGCTAGAGCCATAAATGCTCTGCTATTTGGTTTGACATGTGACAAATTCATTGATCCAGGAGGATCTAAGAAGGAAAAATTTTGAAGTCCTCCAATCTCAGCAAAACTAGCACTATATCGAAGGGCTCGTCGAGACGATTCCAACGGCGTTCGTTTCACCTCAAACGGACTCCGTATGAGAAAGTTATCGCGTTCTGTTCCATAAGGTCAACAGGCAAATTTGGCAAAAAGAGGTGCCACGTGGCACCACTGACAAGGTGACACGTGGCATCCGTACTGTAAAAACATGATGATGTGGCACCACTCAGAGGATGACACATGGCATCCATACAGTACAGACCAATCACAAGGTGACATGTGGCATGATGACATGGCATGCTAAATGGCATGATGATGCGGTATGATGACATGGCATGCTGATGTGGCATGATGACATGGCATGATAATGTGTCATGATGATGTGGCATTCTGACATGGCATGATTATGTGGCATGATGACATGGCATGCTGATGTGGCATGATGACATGGCATGATGATGTGGCATGGTGACATGGCATGATGAAGTGGCATGATGACTAGCATGCATGCATTTGTGCTTGAAATGAGTTTTAGGAAATTCATGCATTTACTCATGAGAAATTGTAAAATGATTAATATTTGAAGTGAGTGGAAAAATTACTCACATATTACTCATTTATTTTATTCCTTGAGTTGTTATGAAGTTAATGCATGGTTGTAACCAAAAACAAACATGCCATATTTGTAAAGAAGTTGTAACAAGTTGGTTTATGGTTGAAAAAAAACCAACATGCTATTTAAAAGAAGGATTTTGGTATGTAATGGATTACTGTTGGATTTTGTAAATGTCATTATGGGGAAGTAACTAAATGTGAAAACCCATGGACATGTGGGCATGAACCATATTTTTGGTTTATGTTCTTAAAAGCCCAACCACATGGAAACCAACTTAGGGAAGTTGTAACCAAGGCCAAGATAGGCAAATTAGTTGCAACCAAAGGAATCCATGAGAGTCATGTGAAGAAGGGAAAGCCAACCTATATAAACCCATTCATTTGCCATTTCCCACTCATGCTTTGGAGTAGAGACTTTGTATCTAAAGGAGAGAAGGGAGATTGTGTAGCTCTGCAGGAGGAAGGTACGAGTGTTTATACTCGTTTTACACCGTCTTCAGGCTTCGGAGTTGCTGGAAGCAGTCTTGTTGTGTATTGGGCAGCGGTTCTCTTCCTGGCCATTGTCGCCAAGGTATCATTGTATCATTGCCATGTATTTTGCCTTTATGCTGAGATTATAGATCGGCCCTCCTATTGAGAAGCAGGCCCGGAGACGTAGTCCATCCTGGACGAACTCCGTTATCAACTTGTTGTCTTTATGTGTGTATTGTCTATGCTGTTTGGTTCTCTTCTTATGGATTTGTGAGCTTCATTCATGCTCTTTATGCAATTCATGTTAACGTCATAGAGTAGCAAAGATCTTGTTTCCGGATCATTCATCAAGGTTATGCATTGTGCATCAGCCAAAGAAGTTTGAGACAAACTCAAAGGTATATACGAAGGCGATGACAAAGTAAAGAAATTGAAGTTGCAAATCTACTCTTGGTAGTTTGAATATCTGAGAATGAAAGATGAAGATAAAATCACATCCTACTTCCTAAGAGTAGATGAGATAGTTAAGGATATAAAGAGTCTTAGGGTCACTCTGGACGAAGAATCAGTTGTACAGAATATATTGAGAACTTTGCCTCAAAGATTCAATGCGAAGGTATTGGTGTTAGAGGATTGATCTAATCTTGAAGAACTAACAAATGATGAGCTTCAGGGGATTCTCGATGCATCTGAGATGAGAATTGAGAAAGAGACTCCCATTATAAAGGAAGCAGCCTTCAAATCCACAAGAAAGGACAAGTATGATCATGAAAAATACTGTTGTGATGAATCAGATGATGAAGAATCAAACTTTGTCAAGAAGCTGAAAAGAGGATGAGGCAAGTACAAGAACACGTTTCCCTTTAAATGTTTCAGATGTGGAGGTGTAGGTCATTATGCCTCAAAGTGTCATTACAAGGAAAATGGAGACATCGAAAGTGATGAATCTAGCTCATACGATCATAAGACTCCGCACTCACAACACAGACCTGAGAACAAAAGGAGGATTCCAAAACAGAGGAAGAGTTTGTACACCGAAGAAGGAAGTAATGCATCTGAATAAAGTGACTACGATGAAGAAACCAAAGAAGTACTTTTCATGGCTCATGTAGTGGAAGAAAGCAAGAAGAATATTTCAAAGAACACTCCAGTTGTGCAAAGAAAGCTAGGATCACTGGATAAGTATTTTTTCAGTGGATCGTTCAAAACACCTCCAAAGCAAGTCACACCTTCAAAACCTGTTGAAGAGGTCAATACTGACAGCCAATCTAAAGATGAAGATGCTATAGAAATTGAATGGGAAGGTGAATTGATAAGTTCCTTGGACGAATTAAAGAAGTCTAAGAAGAAGAATAAGCTATTGCAGGAACAACTGTCAAAGTATGAAGAACAAGATAGGCCATGTCAGGAATCCATTGACGTAGATATTCGTGAAAGGATAACCATCTATGATATTCAACTGAGTTGTGCACAAGAAAAGGTTATAATACTTGAGAAAGAGAAATCTGTACTAAGAAATTCACTAGAGGAATTGGCGCAGGAAATCAGAAAGACGACTAATCAACTTGAGGAAAAGGATAAAGAGATATTCCATCTAGAAGATAATCTGACTGAGATAAAGGGAAAGGAAAAAGTCCATATTGATCCCATCTGTGCACATTCAGGAAGTGACAAGACAAAATATGAAGAATAAGTGGAGAACAAGTTAAAAGACAACACAACAATACTGAACAATATTTTGAAGGATCAGAGGCCACCATGACAAAACAGGTCTTGGTTATGTAAAGACACCTAAGAATATATGCGACAAAGAACATTGCTTAAGTCATGATAAGAATTTTAGGTATGATGGCTCCTTCAGTCATAATTATTTTTGATATATTAACCAAAGAAGGATCAATAGAGTGAAGTGCGCAAGATGAAGTCGTTTTGGTCACATTGCAAAATACTGTCAAACTGTGAGATGTTATGTATGCGACCGCTCTAGACACAAAGCTATGTATTGCTGAAGAGTAGTAAACTATTAGGATGAAGGTTTGTTGCACAAATACTATGACACTCAAAGTGACTTCAGTGGAAAATGTCCAGAGCATAATCAAAACAGAAGAGCACACAACAAATATTGGGTAAGGAAATCTCCAGAGCAGAATTGATTGCTGACTCTCTGGATAGTCCCATAAGGACTATGGGGAACCCTTGAGTTCAACACGATGCATATTAAATAATTCAAGGGGATGTTAGTTAGGATTTTAGGATTGTGTGATATGTGGTTAGAAGTGTCTGAAGTTAGAATGTGTTCGTTGTGTTCGCACATGATTAGTTGATTATGTCGCAGAAAGGGAAGTTTGCATGCATACATTAAATGGTCATACATTTATCTTGAACATCATATATTACAGTACATAGAAGTATCACATTGAGTTTAGTGGCATAAATACAATAAAAATATATTTACATGAAGAATTAAATACTGCCAGAAGATATGAAATTGCGCAAAACAAATCTTTTCATTATATTCAAAAATTGGGCATGATTACAAAAATTGCACGAGTCAAGACTCCATGCAGAAGCCATGACTAGAATACACAAGAAGGATGATAAATGGAAGAAAAATTGAAAAATTCCAAAGCATTATACAACAACAGTTCAAGATCAATCTCCGTATTAGGCCAATTCGCAAGTCGTAACTCTAGATCCATCAAAACAAGGGCAGTTTGTTCAGAAGCGAGATGCAAAGGAAGAAGTTGCAAAGTGGAAGACGAAAACGGTTCAACATGCTGAGGCCAAAGATGGGACAATTCATCCATAATCTGTTGTTGCTAATGCTCCATATTATAAACTCGATGGGTTAGAAGGTTCAACTGTTCAGAATGTCTGTGATTTATCTGAGACTGAGAATACTAGTAACGAATCTGGTTATTTTTCACTTGTTGTTGCCAGGAATCCATGTCAAACCTCAAGCGTGAAAACTCAGCTTGATGAGTCTAAATGGTATGCTGCATACTCTCAAGGGATGTGCTCTTTCTATGATAAAATTAGGCCATTGGAAGGAAAGAATGAACCAGAGGGAGGATCCAGCAGCAAAGGATCAAACATCAATACGAAATGGAAATGAAGGGATACAAGAGGCGATGAACTAGACATTGCTCGCAAAGATATTATAGAATCCATTGAAGGATGTTCGTGCATATGCAATTAGTTGATGAGAAAGGAATTCAATGTCGCACAAGGTTGAAGAAGGTGGTGGAGTTGCCAAAATTAAATGCTAGACTTAATGAGTTTTTGGAAACAGTACAAAAAGGTGGAAATTCGATTCATTGCACCATACGATAAAGAATGTTGCCTCAAAATGTTTGAGTACAGATGTGACACATCATTATTGCCACATGAACGGAATGTCATGTTTGATCCTATGCTGAGTTGGCCAAGGAATGAAAAACATGCCAAATATTTGGTTGTCTTGGAAAAAGATGCGACAACATTAAATGCAACAAGGCCTCGTGACAACGCAGTAAATTCAACAGGTAAAGCAGTCAGGTGCATAAACCATAATGCAAAATCGATAAAGGTCTGGTTTCATCATTGCGCAGTGGAAGTAAGGATGACAACAAGAATCACAACGCAAAAAAAGTGAGTTATTGTGACAGGAACAAGAGATCAAGGTAAAGGAGTAATGTAATATCTTATGAAAGGATATCGGTACAGAAGCTCTGCAAAGCAACGAAGCATGATGATAGGGGGGTTATCCCTAGACAAAGTCGTGATAAATGACATTGCAAAACAAACACGAGGAACTCATATAGCGCAAAAGAATGGCACCTCATTTCCATTAATGTCAAAGGGGGGGAATGCATGAAGCTAAGGATTGAAATGCACATCAGAAGAAGCTGAGTATTGAAATACAAATCGGAATTTGACATCAATAGGACATAATGAAAAGAGAGATGCATGAAGATGTTATATATGTGTGATGATAGAAGCGATCCATGAAGTCAGCAGGATAACACAAAAAGGGGAGAATTGCAGATAACAAAAAGGAATAGCATGAAGACCTTGCAGATGTGAAAGAGCATGAAGCCTTAGCAGACATGAAAGAATGTGAAGATAACTGAACATATGTTCTGCACAGATGCAACAGAAAGAAGAATGGTTCGCGCAGAGAATTGGTAGAAGAAGTACTATCATCAAACGCAGTAGCCATAATCCCAGAGAAATTCGGGGGAGCATATACACAGGGGGAGAACTTTGAAGTATTACATGTGCAAGATAAAGAAGAACATGAACACCAGAATTATATGTGCATGTGGTGATGGTGATAGAAATGTATGCAGATTTGGAGTATATCTAGAAGTGCATTTTGTCTGAAGATGTGTATCACGGATACACATGCAGGACAAGTTTGAAGAAGTGCATAGGAAGATACATCATGAAGATCTAGTTCAAGAAGAAACATAAGTAATGTATCCTACGGAATTTGGGCCTTACGCAAAAATCAAGTTCACCAAGTCATATATTCACACTGTAGCAACCAAGGAGATGGTTGGGCATTGGTACAAGTGCTTAAGCAACCAAGGATTTGGTTGAATAAATGGTACAAGTGTGCAAGCAAGTCTGAGCATTGCTTGGTTAAAATTTGGAAGTGCGCAAGCAGTTAATGGTTGGACAATCCTGAAAGCACGCAAGCATAGTCAATTAGAAGATGCTTTCAGAGTGGAACCCATATGTTCCTAGAAAGGTAAAATGGTTGAAGACCATATATGATCAAATTCCACATCCGACGGTATAGCAGGTGTGCAAGTCCCACAAGTGATGACGAAGCAGAAGTCAAAGACCCACCAAATAGAAGTTGGTGTATGCGCAAAATTCGTTAAGTATCAATATACCAAGTGCGCATTACCGACAAGTGATAAAGCGATAGAGGTGAAAGACCCACTTAGAAGAAGTTGGAGTATATGCATATCCCGCAAAGTATTAACATCAAGGGCACATTACCCATAAGGGTTGGTACATGTTATACCTCATTTTTCCATTTTTGTTCATGCATGTTTTACCACCATGTGAAGCGTGAATCCCATGACCTCTTAGGTGTGTTAAACCCATTTTCATGTGTTAAACTCATTAATAATTTAAGTTGGAGAAGTCACCTAACTTATTAAATCCGAATGCCACTTCACCTAACCACTTCTAGCCATCTATGGAACAATTTTTGCGCCCAACTGAACCATGGAGGCACGAAAATTCCAATTTTTCGCACTTTGCTCAACTGCAGGGGCATGAAAATTACAACTATTTCATGCCTTGCTTAGTGTTTGGGGCACAATTATTTTGGTGAGTTAGTTATGCCCTGTATCTAGGATCCGTCATCTTGAGAATCCCATCATACCTTCAAGATCCAATCTTATTTTTCCTTGTAAAGAATGTTGGGAGTTACGAGATCCAAGTTATCGTACCTAGATCCACATCTTCCTCTCTTGATCCACACTCTTCTCCATGTTGTTTGGGATCCTTCACCCTATATCAAGGCCATTGCTCTTTGGTTTTGGTATTAGACACATAGAGACTAAGTCTGAACTATAGTTGCAGATCTATTTGTGAAGAAGTCCTTATGTTCTCAAGGTTCTCAAAGGTGGCTTGTTGGAAGGCATAAGAGGAGATGCTGCAGAATGCTGTCAGGTATAATGATGTATTGTATCACTTCCTCTTTGGATTTCTAATAAAGAACTTGGCCTATTCTCCAAAATTGTGTGTTTCATGTTGAAATATTTCAATTTGTGCTTGTTTAAGTAGAGAGATTTAGCCTAAAATGTTTGTGTAGGAAAGTAGATTTTCTCCTCTTATTTGTCCACAGGTTCTCTTATTTGTATCATCAAGGAAAGGACCAGATCAATAAGGAGAAGCGAATATAATCGTTTGGATCAAGGTAAGACATCTATATTTATCCTCTTTCTTATTATGAATGCTCGCATGAGTGCTTTAAATATTGGAGAATAGAACCCCACTTGCTTTATTTCTGTCTTGGATTGGTTTAAGGGATCCATTTTAATATCCAAGAGATTTACCTCTTATCTGCAGGTAGAAAATATTATCACAGAAACTGGCGTATCCACTTGGGAACTTTCCCTTATTTGTTTAAGCCTTCAAATCTTTGAAATTTAGATCTTTTTCCTCTTCAGACTACTTGGTATTGACTTGTCTTTTCATTCTGGGCTTCACTGATAGGTTCTCTGAGTCTTAGACCCCGTAACAGTCAAATTTGGTCTCAAACCTTCGCCCTTGTCTTCCCTACAGGAATTTTTGTGCAACCCCTTTTCGCTCCAGAGCAAAAATTTCCTAATTTTCGCTTCCATTTAGTAGTCCAGAGCACGAAAATTCCTAATTTTCGCGCTATCATAGCCTCCCAAGTAGCAAAAATTCCCTGTATCTTTCCAAAATTGTCTGATTTTTCTTGATTAGGATTTTAATTTTGCTTTTGGTATGTTTCTGCCATTTGATATTGATCAGCTGTGTGTGATTCTGATTTGATCTTTGCATATTAATTTGCTTTTATCTTCATTTAGACTTTGGAGTCAATTTGTAAGCTTTGGAAGTGTGTTGTCAATTGAGGGACTATTGTAGCCTCCCCTACCATTCCATCACCTTCTTGAACCTATGAAATTGGTTTGATAGTTTTTCATCTCTTTTACTCCCTGTTTGAAGGTCTAAAAGGTTGTTTGGTTTGCTTGATTTTACACTCATTTGGTTTTGGATTTTTGAGCGGAAAGTGACAACAAAGGATTTACTCCTTTATATGGATTCTTAATTTGAGTATTGAAAATACACTTATTTTCTTTCATCCTATGAGAAATAGAGGAAATCATTGCACATTTATTACATACGTGAAGGATTTTTGGAAATCAAGGCCTAGTCTTCTATATTCAAAGAATCGTTGCATTGGTTGTGAAGAGTCTATGCTTTGTTGAATTTTGAAATTGCTTGGAAATTTTTCGAAATATTTTTAACTCCTTTGCTTATTTGCTTGAAATCAGATATATTTTCATTTGAGAGAATTTTTCTTCATTTAATTCATCATCTTTTGCTCGTTTGAAAAGCGAAAATATTTTTTTTCTTTTCGATTTTAGTGTTGTTTTTGGAAAAAAATTGGATTTGTTTGGTGTGGAAGAGTGTTTCATGAGTAGTTGGCATATCATTGAAAAAGAATAATTTTTTTTTATTCATCTTTGAATTGGATTGCATGAGTGTGTTCATACTTTGGGAAAAAGAAAAGAACTCTCCTTTTCTATAGCTAGAATTTCATCGAAAAAGAGAAGACTTGCATACTCATCCACTTTGCATGGTTTTAGGTCGATTCCACACACCATAAGTTGCACTTAAGCCTCCCTATTGAGTAACAAAAACCTCTAAAATTAACTACCTTAACTCAACACATATTAACCTCACTTGAGGAAATCAAAGCAATACGTTAGTTAGGTAGGACATTGGGAATATGAATCCAAACAAATCCCCCTTGTCACTTTAAATTTGAAACATAGAAGTTGTCCTCTTGGGAGCTAAAATCCTCTTGTATTTGTTGAAACGGTTATAAGCCATCTAGTTGGGAGGGCCTCCCATTCTACGTGGGTAAGTAGCAATGACTAGTTCTGGACAGACTTTGTGGAATGATGCACTCCACTTAGTACCCAAGGACATCAATCCATTGTCTTCCTCGTATTTTCCGGCCTCCATATCAGTTGTGTAGGGGATAAAAGGATGAAGCTTCGGTAAACCTTCCCAGGCGTGTCATGAGAAAGGTAGCTTAGTGGCCAATATTCTAGGGGTATTTTTCCTAGGATCCCTTTCGGTAGAGGGATATCCCTTAGCCTATATTGGTCTCTCATTTCGTATTGTCCGACTTGGATTTCATCACCTTGCGGGGAATACGATTTGTTGAGGTCTCTAGCTCTTAGCTAGGTGGATGATTGCTCATTTACCTTGGAGGAGGTATTTTTATTCTTAGGTAGTGCCGCTTGTTGGATTTCTGACCGCTTTGTTGTATCTCGCTTACCGTGACATCGGTTGCAGTAACATTTTTGAGATTTCTTTTTTGGCATGTGTGCCTCTTTTTCTTCTAGCTCCCCTTTCACACTCTTGGTTGCTTTAGGGTTTTTGAGTTCTTTTTGTGAGACTCAGCCCACATCACCTAGTTTTGTTCCATGGCGGATCCACAGAAATCCCATAGAAAACAAGGATTGATTCCTAAACCATCTACCCCTATTACTAGCCAACCACCACCTCCACGTACCCAAGCTCCTCCTACTGAAAGAAATACTAGACGGGAGGCTATCTCGGGACAATCTAGTGCAACACCACACATTACTGCAGCACTACAATACCACAATTTAGTGTGGCACTAGAGGTCAACATTGCACCAGAAATTAGTATCGGTCCAGAAGTTAGTGTCGCTCCAGAAGTTAGTATCACTCCCGAAGTTAGTGTCGCATCAGAAAGTAGTGTAATACTAGAAATTCCATCACAATATGACTTTCCTGAGGGATATATTGAAGTTATTGAAGAACTAGATCCCTTTCCTTATACAACCATTCTATTAGCTAGGAATTTTAACCAACCATTAGTCCAGTTGGTAGAACTAACTGTGATACCTTCTTCCCCTATTGTAACTAGCTTCTAATCGAAATCCTCTAGTAGAAGTACATTAGGAATGCCAACCTATGAACTCCCCACAGGTTAAGAAATTATGGCATCCATACGTGTATAAATCGTTACTTTATCTCGGGAATGTGCAGAAACAAACACATTTATGCGTGAAGCAACAAAAAGGCTGGCCCCCCTGAACTCAGGAATTTCATTTCCTTCCACGTCTGAAGTGGTAAACCTTTTTGGTGTAAGAATTCCCCAATCCGCTCCCCATGATTCCACTTATGCCATGTCTTTTGTAGGCCGTTTTGGTCCCACAGATTGGGTGTCTACCCAACCCCTTCCCGACGACTCGACAACGGTGGATATTTTTGGTCCCTCATTATCATTATGGAACACTACTTTAGGCCAATCCCTCGGGTATTTTCTCACATTTCTAATGTCTATGCAGTTCACACTAGAACCTCCCCCTAGAACTTTCCTACTTATATTACCAAGCAAAATTCTTGGTCGTTCTTTAGGGACTGTTTCTAACCAAAGTGTTGTTGCAGCAACATCCCCCCCCAAATTTTTGTAAATATTGGGGGCCCTCCTTTATCTTTTCCTAGAAAGACTGCCTAAAAGTTAAGTCTCCTTTGAAAACTTTTTGGACTTGGTTTTGTTTCAACTGAGGAGTCTGCTTTAAAGAAATTGAAGTTTTTCTTCTAAGTCAAAACTCACAACTCTTCCCCGAAATTGCGGAAGAACTCAAATTTCTTTCCCGAAACTGCGAAAAAAACTTAAAATTCTCTCCCGAAACTGCAAATGACCTCAGCAAGCTCTCCCGAAACTATGGAGGAACTTAGGATTTTCTCCCAAAATTGTGGAAGCTTTCGCCAAGTGTTGCCGCAGTAAGGTGGTCTTTTCCCCAGGTTACTCGACCGTTCTTTTTTCGATAAAGACTTAACAAATTCATTCATGAATTTCGGAAGGACTTACTGAGTCTTTCTGAAACTTCAGAACAACTCGAAAAAACCGGCCACGATAAACTTACGGGAAAGTGAATTTCGAAAGAACTCACAAAGTGCTCTCGAAATGTCAGAACAACTCGCCAAACTTTTCCGCCACTGCGAAACATCTTCTCCATCTCTCCCGCAACAAGTAAATGCCTCACCAAAGTATCCCGCCTTTCGGGAGGAACTCATGAGTTCTGGACGCAACTGCGGATGAAACTTGTGAGTCCGCTCCGCAATCAACGGTCGCGATTAAATTCCAAGTCGGCTTGAAATGACTGTGCCGTACGAGCATTTAAACTCCGTTTTAAATCGTGACCTACCCGTTTAAATGCCCGCACGTGTCAAGCCTTATATATGGGCGGTGAGTTTCATTGTTCCCATTGTTAGTTTTATTCAAAGAATGCCGTTTGGGAGAGTGCATCACTCCAGCTCAGCGTACTCACCACCATGTTGACCTCACCCCACCATTGTTTCGTCTCTAGGTAAGCTTATCAACCGTTGTCTTATCTTCACATTGAGTTATTTCTTGGGCTTTCCCGTTTAATAACGTGGCCGGTAGGCATTGGTAGTATGTATTGTTTTAAATAACTTACGGTCCCCGTGCCTTCATAAGCCGTGACCAAGTCGGTCCCAGTTGGCCCTTTGTCTCTGAGCCATCCGAGCTTATTTTTCTTTCACTGGCCGCGTTTCGGTCGTTTTCCTAAATAGACTCAAGCTTCCTACTGGCTGCATACTGTTTCGCAAGTATTATCAATGACAGTAATGGTTGGTTGAGATACTCAACCACTCACCTTTTCGGCTCAGTTAATGAATGTGGAAAACGGTTCCTTGTTTTCATTGTTTACTCATAGGATTTTTCACTCCAGACCAACCCACCATTGACCATTAGAAATGCTATGATGAAGGGCATCATGTCTCCAAGGACTAGGAAGGAAGTAAGTTTTTCTGCATCATATGCTTACCTTTTCAGAAGCATTCCAAAAGTTCCTGACTAGGCATTGTCTCCCTAGAATAATCAAGTCTGAGGACCATATTTTGTTTTCTGGAATGATCTATGTTTAGTTTGTCTCCCCAGCATGCAACTTTATAATTTTGTCTATGTTTATCATTAGCATGCTAAAATTGTCCTACTCTATGTTACACTCTCATAACGTGTTGCAAATTTTGTAATGATTCACATTTGGTTGCTGGTAGGGATAAGCCACGATGCCAAAAGGTGGTAGAAAGAAAGCTAAAGTGATGGAACCAGAGCCAGTGCAACTAAGAACTGAAACTATTTTCCAAGACACTACGTGTACCACCGGCGTTCCTCCCGAGGTCCATTGGGGAGATGTTTACCGGATGATTAGGAACCAGGATATCCCATATGTATTATTGGAAGAAGAGCAAATCTACCTCAACATCAGAACTTTCGGCATAGCCAGGGATTCTACTCGCCCTGAATTGTTCCCATGCTCTGAAGTGATCGGATGGATACTGGAACATGCCAACCCGCAAACAAGAGTGTTGCATGACAGCAAGGGAGAGCCTTTCACTTCATTCCATCCAGCGTATATTGTAGCAGCCTACAAATTCTCACGTCCCCAACAAGCTCTAAGTGATGAATGGTTGAATAAGATGAATAATACTGAGATGGCCAAAAAATTATTGGTCACAGGCAAGCAGCCGAGGAAGAGAGATAATGATGAATATGATGTTCAGAGCCTAAGACGTCCTTTTAGATTAATCGCCCTGATGTTATGTAGAATTTTTGGCATGCCCGATGGCACTGTATATAGGATATAGTGGGCTCCCATCATCCACTTCATAGCATTCACAGGAACTGTGTTTGATTGGGCTACTATCCTTTCGGACAGTTTGGCATCCACAGTGGCCGCTGCAAGAGAAGGTCTGGCCTTAAAAAAGTCAAAATTTTACATGTCTTCCTATCTCATTAACTGCATTTTAGCCAAGCTCTCTTTCCCCAGGCTAGGTTTCACATGGGATAAAGCCAACACCCTGGTCTACACTGCCTATAAAATAATGTGGGCTCAAAATTACAGAGCGAACTATAAGCTCATCTGCGAAGAGTTCATCATGCCTCTGTATGAGCAGATGTTCAAGGAAGAGCCCAATTGTCTATCAGAAAATGCCATGGAGGTCCTGGAAAACTATGGCGATTTTTATTTCTTAGAGCAGGGCACCTACATCAGGATGTTTGGAGGTACCAAAGCACCATACATTTTTCCAAAATACACTACTGATTATGTAGTCCTCAAGGAAGCAGTCAGCCAAGTTTTCCTTGATGGAATAGGAGGGGTGCTTAACAAGCAACATATGGCTTCCTTCCCTCCTTTTCCCTTTTGCATAGGAGCCTACAAATTCTTAGGGGTTGCAACAGCCGAGGAATACGTTCAAGAGCTGAAAACTTTCCACTTTAGTGAAATGATCTTCCATAGAAATGATAGGCGGAGCAAGGTTGCCGAGCATTGCAAGGAAGTATATGCTCATTTTTAATATGCTCATTACTATGATGCAGAGGAAGAAGTGTTCAGAGGCATCAGCAACATGACTAAGTTGCATATTTGTCGTCAAGGCAGTGGAGCTAGCTCTAGCTCTGCCCCAGCCCGAGAAGCCAGTCTGCAGAAAGAGAGAGAAGCAGCTGAGGCCCTAGCCCTTGAAGAACAAAGATTGAAAGAAGAAGCAAGACTGCAAGAAGAAGCTGAAGAAGCAAGGATACAGAAAGAAGCTGGAGATGCAAGGTTGCAGAAAGAAGCTGAGGAAGCAAGACAACAGAAGGAAGCAGAAGATCGAGAGCAGAGGGAGGAAAGTGAAAATCAACAGCAAGCTGAAGAAGAAGAAAGAAGGTGTAAAACATAAGAGGAGAAAAAGACGAAGGAAGAACTTAAGACCAATGAAGATGCCCAGGCAGGTGGCTCCGACACCCAAGATATGGAAACAGACACATCTCAGGCAGGTGGCTCCGACACCCAAAATGTGGAAACAGACACATCTCAAGCAGTACAGACCCCACCCATAGAGGCAGAAGTGCATGTGATAGACCTTCTGATCATCCCTTACACCCCATCAGAAGATCATACTGTGTCCTGAAGGGATGAATTTGTGTATTATAAGAAGAGGAAGGCGGTGGTCTTGAAGTCGGAAGAGAGGATAAAGAGACTCTTCCAAGAAGATATTGTTACCCAGCGGGAGACCACGGTGATGCAAAATACAAATAAGGCTCCCATAGCCATGGCATCCGCCGCTGTGTCAGCAACAAAAGCAATAAAGGACAATGTGGTCGATATGGTTAGAGAATTTGAGTCAACAAAGAGGAGAGCTCACATGTTGAACCATACTGTGGCTAATGAGCAGGCTTACGGGGACCTTGTAGTGAATAAATATAATTGCCTGTATGTTGATCACAAGGAGTTGTGAGATAAGTATCGCCATTTAGAAGAAGAAAAGGAGCACCTGGAAATCCAGATGATGGTTCTAGAAGCAGAAAAGAACGATTCTGAAGCTAGAGTTTTTCATCTGGAAGTAGATAAGTAGGAAATGGTTGAACAACTAGAGCATGCAAAAAGCAAAGCAATAGATATGTCTCCCTTTCATGAGCTGTCCTGTGACATTCTGAGACAAATGCACGCCACACAGGAGCTGATTTATGAGGAAGTGTGCAGGCTCAAAGCCATGATGGTTAGATTGAAGGAAGTGAATGCAGAGGCCAATAGGCTTAAAGGCAAGTACACTCGGGTTAAAGCAAACATTCTGAGCCAAATGGAATGGAGAGAAGGAAAGGTTGATTTCCCCAAACATCTCCCATTCAAGTCGGTAGATGATTTTAAAGAAGATGTGGCCCTCATGGAATTCTGCAGGAACTGTTGCCTGAAGCTAATGGCTAAGATCCAAGGAACAATTGATAAGAGTAACAACCTATATCAAAAGATTCATGAAGTGCATGATAAGTGTAAGCTGATTTTTCCTCAGTCCCTCGATGAGTTTCCAAGCAAGGAGCAACGTCTATCAGACTTGAAGGAAGAGCTAGAAATTCAAATAGAATATGTAAAGAAGATTGACGTCCTAGCCACTGATGATCTCCATCACTATATTGGGCTGTCATCAGTATACAACCATTTGCTGAAAGAAATCCACCAAGCAGTAATTGTAGAAATTCACAGTATTGAAGAAGAGCTTGGTAAGCATATAACTTCTCAGAAGATCTTGCTCCCTTCACCAGCAAATGTGGTTATCAGAGACACTGGCATCTGGTTCAGTTACATTGCAGAGGAGGAAAAGAAAGTAGTAGCAGCAGTAGCAGCCAGTCCATGCACCTCCCTCCCAGCAAAAGCGCCTCCCCAAGGGTGAACACGTTGATCTTGAGGCGTTGTTCCTATTTTTTGTTCTCCCTATGGTTAGAGCGTAAAATCACTAGACAGCTGTCCCTTTTCTATTTTGAGAAATTTTCTGTTTTAAGAAAAGGGCCACGATTTGTTTATTTAGAGAAAAAAGTCTAGAGAGGACAAGTGTAAAGAGTCAGGTGGCAGCCCAAGAGGCATTTTGTAAAGATATAAATAGAAGCCTAGGGAATAGTGTAAGGGACTTTTGGTAGGGAAAAGATTTTTCTTAACTTGTATGAGCTATCTTGCACTTGTTCCAAGAAAATGAAATTTTCCTAATAAGAGCCTGGAGAGGACGTCTTTTGCATGGAAATGGATGTTGGATGCATGCTGGATTATTCTTGTCACTTTCATATTCTACAGTGAGATATTTCCTTGCCGTCTTGAATTATTTCTCTGTATTGAATGATCTTACTGTTTCTTGTGCAAATGATTTTTCTCCTACATGAGTAATGGAATGCATTATATGTGAATTGGAAGCTATCTTTTAATGTCTTTTGCCTTCTTGCTGTAGATATATATTTATGATTTAATGGTTGTCTGTTGATCTTCAGATACTTCTTCCAACACATTACCCATACTTATAATTTTGCTCCTTGCAGGGATAGTTTAGTTTTATTTCAGTTTTAGATACAGATTTGTTTCAAGTTCTGCATTTAGATTAAGTTAGCTTAGACACTTGCATATCATTTTAAACCATAAAATCAAAAAAGAATGGTGGATCGTGCCATAACCGGTGTAATTGAAGTAAATCTCCAAATCTAACGGTTGCAGGAACCGCTAACCGAACGGACTCCCCATACCAAACGGTGGACAATCTAATTGGGATAGTCTACTTGGGAGAATCCCTTTCTGCTTGATGATGTGATCTTCGGGGCATCAACACAAAGGACTAATCCCAATGTCCCTTGATTACCCGTAGTCACCGTATTAGGCACAAATTCATCTTCACAAGTTGGAAACACATACACAGTTTCACAAAGTGATCAATCAACCCCTTTGAACGCTCTAGTTGGGATTTATCAAACCTCTTATGTTGGAATGCCAGTAATAACTAGAGGTCAATATTCAACGATGATATACACCATATCCGAAGAAAAACCTTTTATTTCTGGACCTAGCACATCCAGTAATCAACCTCCACCAATAGGACCTTTTGCCTCATGGGAAAAACAACAACAACCACTTGATGGAGGGAAACCCATGGTAGGAAACCAGAATCTTGTTGGGGGAAGAAACAACCAATTTCAAATTTTTTATACCCCCAATCCTAACTTACATCCCGGTTTACCTTACCCTGGTATTGGTAATAATCAATGGATCCCACCCCCTCCGATTCCACCTTTTAATCAAGGCGTTGCAAATAATCAATGGGTTCCACCTCCCCTAAAACCCCCTCCTCAACAAGGAGTTGTTCCACCCCTTAATCATGGATTTGTAAACAATCTGTGGACTCCACCTCCTCCGATGCCTCCGCCTAATGCAGACATCGCGGGCAGTCAATGGATCCCATCCCATCCTACACCTCCACCTGTTAACCCTATGATGCAAAAATTTCAACAACTGGTTAACTCTATGATTCTGAATCAACCTTCGGTTAATCCAATGAATCCTATTCAAGAGCTGGTTAACATGATGGTCTGAAATGTACAAAGCTTCTAGCAGTACCCCACAGGTAACATGTATGGGTATAATGTACAACAACCTTTAGTGCCGGGCCCCACGGGTATTCTAGCACCCCATCAATATTATTCGTACTCGCAACCGAATAGGAAAATTCCCTTCCTGGAAACATTGGACTTACCGGACTTGTCAAAATTAATCAATGATCCCATTTGGCATGAACCTCATTGGCCACCCATCCCCGCCAAACTACCATCTGATATCTTGAAATTTGACAAGAGGAAGACCCAAAGAATCATGTTATGACATTCCATATTTGGTGTTCTTCGAACTCACTGATGGATGATTCCATATGCCTATGAATCTTCCAACAAACACTCACTGAGACGACAACTAAATGGTATATTGAGCTGCCACAATGCTCCTTCCGAGACTTCAAATCTCTCGCTATGCACTTCCTTACACATTTTCAGTTACCAATTAGGTATGAAACTGGTACATACCTATTGGATTCACTGTGACAATCCACTTCCACTCACATATCGGATCATATACATGGGTGTAGGAGGCGTCAAAGATTAATAAAGGCCCTCATCTTGGATCAATTGCTCACTGACTAGTTCACCAAATAACTGCTGCCACCTATCGCAAGAGACGTTTCCATGGGAGGCGTTGTCACCGAAGAGAAAGCGATCAATCATGCACAATATATGTACTTAGTATATTCTAAGTTTGGAACCGTATATGACTTGATCCCCAACGCCCCAGGCCTTACCAATGATCCTTCCAAGCTCGATACCGAACCACTTGCTGATGGAATATTTGGTTTTGTAAAGGCCCATCTTACCCAAAAGATGAGTGGAAAATCAAGTCAATATACCTCCACTACATCACAGAATCAGGCTGCTTCCAACACAAAAAACAACGCTTCCCCTGCTCAAGCCTTCGAGGTGAATGGGGTTCAATCATCATCACAATAATCCATAGGAAAGAAGAATAAAAATCGAGGAAAATCCAAGAAATCTTCCACCCATCAGGATAATACTAAACCCCAAGAAACCAATGCTAACAATAAACCCAAGAGGAAAGCTAAGTTTCCTTTCCTGATCTATCAGGAAGACCATTATACAAAAGAACGTCCTTACAGTGAGGAATTCAATAAATTTGTAAAAGGTTCTTCTCGCCCGGCAGTATTAACTAACCCTTTCCCATCTGAACAACAACAAATGATTGCGCACACCCCTCCGCAAGGGGGCACTACAAATGACTCAAATAAACCTGAGTCATCTGCTACCCAAGATATCCTCATGATGAGCAATGATACTGTTCATCTTTCCACCAGGTCAAAGAAATTATATGAATCTAATCCAAATTCGAACAAAAACGAGAACCCTAAGGATAAATATCCTTTGGAAGATTCTTCCCCCAACCCTCCACCCTCTGGATTTCTTCATATTGAAAGGCATATTCCTGACACTATTTTGCACCCTCCAAAGGCCACCATTCGAAAAGAAACACTGAATCTGAGTGCGCAAGCTACTCAAAATTACAATATTATTGAGGACTTAGCTCAAGCACCCTGCACCATGTCAACTCTCAAAGTTATACAACATTGGCCCAGTCAGCGTCGAATCTTATTGTCAGCACTTGGAGCCGTGGAACCTAAAACTTCCAACACTATAATGTTTAATTTAGAATACTTCAAACATAGGCTTTCCCATCAATTAGATTTCCATATCAACACTAAGATCTGTGGGAATAATGTCCATCATACCATTTTGGACGAAGGTGCCTCCTTTTCCATTATGTCCTTGTCCTCCTGGAGGGATATTGGATCTCTTGAAGTAAATCAGTCTCCTACTACTTTGAAATCCTTCGACGAACGTGGTTTTCAACCATACAGACTCATACCATCATTAGCCATAGAACTGGGCAGCAAGACCGTCTCCATCCATGTGGAAATATTTCATGCTCCATTAGATTATAATATCCTACTTGGTTGAAATTGGTTTTATGCTATGACTGCAGTAGCATCTTCAGTTTTCCTCATCAAGGAAATATTGTTACCATCGACCAACTTGACTTTTGCACCCCAAATATTCATTCCAACAACACTAACAATGTCCCATTGTTGACACAATCTCAACATCATTATGAAGACGTTGGTGTTGGACTGTTGAAAGACTCTTCCATTATCAGTGTCTTCCCAGAGCTACCACCCCCAATTTCTAATATCAATATGATCTCTTCTAGCGTGCTACGATCCCATGAATCTCAGGACTCTTTGGTAGTCCCAAGTCCCTATGAATGTCAAACCCTTGGCTACTGCATGCCTCTTAAATTAAATGAGGCGACATATCACACGATTCAATCTGCCTCAGACTGTATCAAATCTGATGACCACCATCCTGTGGCATCAAACCCTGATCCCCCACCGTCTTGGATAGATTCATCCTTGCCTTCTCTTGATGACCTCCTATAGACTTTTCCTTCGGACGAATCAATAATGGAAATTATGAGCATCGATGATACTCTGTGGGAATATCACCATCATAGGTCCTCTTCCCTACCTGATATCCAAACGGTGGAAACTGATATCACATCCATCGTTTCATCTGATATTGTCCCAAATCCTCAATATCCCATCCTCACTCATAATGTACTCTCAGAGGGAAATTTAGGTAACATTACGGAAATGGTCCCCATTAACATATCAATGAAACCTTGTGTCGTGGAACACATCCACATAGGAAAAAATTGTACACCAATATTAGAGTTCGAATTTTATACCGCCTTGTTTAAAGAGTTCCATGACATATTCGCTTGGAGTTATGAAGAAATGATAGGCATTGAATCCTCTATAGTGGTCCATGAAATCAAAACCTATCTCAATGCACAACCTATTCAACAGAAAGTTTGACCCATCCACTCTAGGAAAACTGCATCCATAAAGGAAGAAGTAGAAAAGTTTCTCAAAGCTGGTTTCATTTATCCTATCCCATTAACAGACAGGATTTCCAATATTGTCCCTGTCGCTAAGAAACAAGGCACTATTAGGGTTTGTGTTGATTATAGGTGTTGATGTATATGTAACTTCGGAATGTATTTCATATATATATTTATTGTACCCTTATAAGAGATGTGTTATTCCTCTATAAGGAAGTGTCGTCATTTGTATTGACAAGTGTCGCAAGTGGATTAACTTTCCGATGGCTTATTAGACTACCTGATGTGGGTGTCGGCCCGAAATATATGTAACTGGGGTTATTAGGCTGAGTTAGACAAGTCGGCCCCATAAGTAATTAGGCAGGTCAGGACAAGTATAAATAGAGAGTCGGGATTCTCTATTTTGATCATCTCATATCACACTCTTCTCTCACTCGGAAAGTGGCGCACATTGGAGGAGGAGGATCAACTGCATAGTAGGAGACTATCTATTGTATTTGGTTGTACTTTGGTTGAGCCATTGCTCTATCTATATCTGAGGAAGTTGTGGGGTTTTTCACCTTAGGGTTTTCCCCACAGAAACTCTATGTGTCTATTGTCTCATGCTTTTGATTCTTGTGATGCTTGACATGCTTGATATGATTGTTATGCATTGATATACTGTACATGTTATTCTCTAGTAAAGATCCTATATCATATTGAATTAATGCTAAAAATCTAACAATAGGGATCTAAATAAATATTGTCCTAAGGAAAACTATCCTACCCCTTTTATCGACCAAATCATCGATAATTGTGCCGGAAGTGCCATATTTTCCTTTATGGATGGATTTTCTGGCTATAATCAGATAGAGATACTCTCAGCTGACCAGCATAAAATGAATTTCATTTTCTCGAGGGGAAATTTCGCATATCGAAAGTTACCTTTTGGACTAAAGAACGATGGGGCTACATTTCAATGGCCCGTGTCTTATGCATTTCACGATACCAATCACATTGTGGATCCTTATTTGGACGACTTACCTGCTCATTCCATTTAGCGAGAAGATCATCTTGACCATCTTAGATCCATTTTTCTACGGTGGCGCCATTATAATATCCGCTTGAATCCACACAAATGCTTGTTCTGTGTGGAAGATGACAAACTATTGGGTTTCATAGTCTCCAAGGACGGTATTCGAATCGACCCTTTGAAGGTGGAGGCCATTTTAGCCTTACCTTCCCCCACTGATATTCCAGAACTCCAAAATTTTCAAGGGACACAAACTTTTTATGCCGCTTCGTTTGCAATTTTGCTGCGATTACTCAGGGATACATGAAATTGCTTAAGAAGAACATCCATTCGTCTTGGATGACAAAACTCAACAGTATTTTGACAATTTGAAAAAGGACTTGACTAATGCTCTCATGTTACAATCCCCCAACTATAGATGGGATTATATTTTATATCTCATAGCCTCCTCTTCCACCATTGGCATGGTGTTAGTACAGGAAGACGATAGTGGTAACAAACATGTGATATATTATCCTGGTAAGAGTCTCGTTGATTATGAAATGCACTATTCACATGTGGAGAAACTGGCTCTAGCAACCGTTTTCGCTTTCCAGAGATTCTGACATTACATATTGCTCCGCAAGACAACCACTATCACCAATTTCAATCCCATGTATTATGTCCTCACACACCAAGTGCTTGAAGTCAAATACTCCCGTTGGATTTTCATCCTCTAGGAGTTTGATTTGGAATTTGAAAAGGAAAAATCTAAGAAATCGTTGGTCTTTGTCGAGCTAATATGTGCTCTTCCCAGTTTCAATGAAGAATCTGAGCCCATTCATTTTCTTCTTGACGAGACATTGTTCCTCATTGGCATGTCTGATCCCTGGTATGGAGATATTATTTTGTATCTCCAAACCCAACACTTTCGGTCCAGTCTCTGTCACGATGAGTGTCGTCACATCAGACACCACGCCAAATATTACCTGATAATTGGTGATACTTTGTATCGTCGTGGTATCGATTCCATATTGTGTTGATGCTTGACTTTAGATGAAGTCGAATGTGTACTTAATGACTATCACTCCGGAGCTTGTGGCGGTCACCTTTCTGGGATGGCTACAACCCACAATATTCTACACATTGGATACTTATGGCCATCTATATTCAAATATTGCATTGAAGTAGTCAAGAAGTGTCCACCATGCCAATTCTTTCACTCAAAGAAGCGCTCTCATCCAACTCCACTACATCCTGTGATTGTCGTAGGCCCTTTCACAAAATGGGGCATCGATTTCATGCCTTGTAAGACTACCTCAACTGGGGGGCATAGTTATGTCATCGTAGCATTTCTCTATTTTACTAAGTGGTTTGAGGCTATGCCTACGTATGCTAAAGATAGAAAAATGGAAACACTCTTCATGTTCAATCACATCATTTGCAAGTTCGGAGTCCCTCAAGCCATCGTGACCGATAATGGTTCCCATTTCAGGAATCATATGATGGTTGAGGTAAGCACCAAATTGGGTTTTCGTCATTAAAAATCATCTCTTTATTACCCCCAGGACAATGGGAAAGTAGAGGAAATTAACAAAGTCTTGAAAAAATTTATCTAGCGCATGGTGGGAACTCAGAAGTCAAATTGACACCTGGATCTCTTCTCGGATCTATGGGCCTATAGGACCTCCATTAAAAACTCAACCGGGTTCACACCCTTTCAACTGGTCTATGTTTTGGAAGCGATACTTCCGATTGAATGCGAAATTACATCCCTCAAACTAGCCGTAGAAATCTTTCCAAACACCACTACAAAGGAGGAATGATGTCTACACTTGACCAAGCTTGATGAAACTCATCGCAATGCCGCGCTCGCTAATGAATCTCATAAAAAGTAGATCAAGGCCCAATATGATAAATCTGTTCAGCCTTGTACCTTTAATGAAGGTGACCTAGTTTTGAATTATGATTAGATGCATGACAAACTAGGGAAAGGTAAGCTTGAGTATATGTGGTATGGTCCCTATATTTTGAAACGCGTTCTAGAGAAAGGGGCCTACAAGCTAGCTGATTGTAATGGAGTACCTTTAGGAGAGCCTCGCAATGGGATCTACCTGAAGAGATTTTATGCGTAGGGACATCCTGCATATGCACTCTATAGATAGTGTATTTATTTGCGTGATTTTGATTTCCTTTTGCATGTTAGGGTCTTATCTCATCCGTGACTATTTATATCGATTTGTGCTTTCATGCGCAGATGTCAATGTATTCCAGATCCACAGATGAAGTTAATCGACACACCCAGAATATTGCTTCTACAGCATGGGTGATCTATTTCCCTACTGATGAGTTAATCAACTAAGGCGGAATCTGCTTAGGTTCAATAACTAACAACATTGTAGAAAACCGTACAGTAATTGGGATTCTCACTGAAGCATCCTCTCTTGATATTAATCATCTCATAGTCCACCTGTATTCCCAACTTGTGGTGTCTCAACTAAACCGCATTTACACATTCCGCAACCCCACATTGCTTCGTTTATATCGAAGAATACACATCCTTTGAAGACTGTTTGATTATATTTTGTATGAACACATACCAAGGCAGTTTAACACAGTGGCTGATTCATTATCTAACTATGTGTTAAGTTGGAATCTAGCTCATACATAACAATATCATCATCATTGAAAACATGTAAATAATTCAAAGTACAAATCATCATAAGTAAATAGCCGAGATATAGGTTTGTGTATATATCATGTAAAAATTTTAATCATGTCACAAAAAGATCCAAATGCGCTAAAGAAAAAAATTGGGACTATCTCCCATACAAAATTGGGACTACCACCCGTACATCATATAAATGCCACTAATAATAAAATATCCACTTCTTGGACCTAGTCATGGGGAGCACGGTGCTCGTGATAGCACACTACTTCCCTAGCAACATGACAGAGTAGGTGACTTATACGCTCTGGAAAACCCACGGCATGCCTCTACATATGATATAGGACCTCAGGAAACCTCATAGGAAGGACCCCCATTTTCAATCCCTCGAGGTTCCGCTCTACATCGCGGAGTCCTCCTACCTCATCCTCCTCTGCTCTAAACTCCTCTCCTCATCACCGCAGTGGTGAAGACCTTGCTGGCCTATTTGGTCCACGATCTACAACATCACACATGTACATATTAGTTCTTTTGCACAACAACAAAAAAAATATAATATTTCAAAATATAAAAACACATGTAAAGGTCACATACCTGACTCATCCCAGTCGTCGTCCTCTGGTAGAGCCAAGTCAATGTCGCCAAAAAATTCTACCCCAACATAAGGGTAGTCCTCGATCATCACGATATATTTCTCTAGCCATGAGAAGAAGTTGGGTCTGATAAGAGTTGCGACCCACCTAGCCGCCCAACATAATCACTCCACCGCCCCATTCATGGCTCAGATGGAGGACAAAGGGGTCTATTTATCTGCGGGTGTAGTAGTGGCACCCTCTCTAAAAAGAAGGTGACTGGAATGCTTCCATACCCGAACTGCTTGATCTCTCCCGTGTGACACTTGGTGACATAGTCCTTAATGTTGACCAGAACTCCCTCACACCAGTTAAACAACCTTGGATCCATACTGTCCAAGGAATAAGTCATTTGGGCCTTTGTAGCATGATGAGGCCCCACACTCTCAACCACTTGAGCAATGGTATACAAGACTGTTCTCAAAGGAATATCTCTCACATCATCTATGAGTATCTTCCCACTTTTCTTGTGGGATCCCTGTCTGCAATACCGAGCTATGTAGTCCTCTGTATTCTCCTCGGTGCTCTGATGCCCAGCTAGATTGAATTGTGCCCCTCTTCTAGAGAGAATGGTTAAGAAGTATATGTCCTCGAGATCTATCTCGAGGATATGCTCTCCTATTCGGAAAGCTTGTAGATCTGGCTCCCACATTTCTATCAGGTGGTTCAGAAGTGTCCCTTGTTTCCCAATGCCTCTTGTCTCGAATAATTTCAACAATCCACACTCTCTAAGTGCAGACAAAGTATCATCATCATTGAGGGCATCTTAGTCATCCCCCTCTTGCTCTATCTCTTTCCATTCAATCGTTGTCACTCTCGTCTCTTGGAAACTCCTGAAAATCATTAAAGGAAGCCATGATTAGAGACTTGAAGCAATTTTTTTCCCAATGGAGGAGAGGCAAGCTCTTGAAAATCCATTTCTGACTATTTTTGAGTCTTATCAACAACCTAGGACATAAAAATCATCAGTTTTCGTACCCCTACCAAACCCAGAACGCGAAAATTCAAGAATTTTTGTGCTTCATGATATAGCAAGGGTGCGAAAATTCTTGGGCGTGCAAAATTGTGTCCTAGAGTGCTTGCTTCTCCCCCAAACCAACATGAAATCCAAAAAACAATACATGAAATGAAAGAGTATAGCAAGAGAACTAACCTGCTTCAAACGATGGCTCGAATGGTACCATGTATCTCCCGAAATATTCAGTTGAAAATCGATCCCCAACAAAGGTAAAAATCTTCTTGAGGTAAAAATGACAAGGTGAAAATGACTTGTTTTACCTTTTACTCTCCTTTACACTAGTAAAACTAGCTAATTTTTAGCTATGTTCACATTTATGACCTTTGTTTAGGGCCTTTTTCACATATTTTTATTTTCTAATGTTATTTTCTAGGGTTTTGACCAAGTTTGGGCAGGTTCATTAAAGATGTTCATACCAAAGGAGTCATTTAATGACCTTTTCGAGCTCACTTTCTCTCTTTCGTGCTATGGATCTAAAACATGAAAGAGATTCCAAGTGCTTTTCACACTTTAGTGATGCTTGGTTAAAACCAAGTAAAAAGTGTTGAGTTTAGTCTTCTTTACTCGTGCTCGTAAAACGATGAGGAAATTATCGACCTAGTATTATTTTATCTCTCTTTTCGGACTAGGGTGATTAAATCATGAAAAAGGAACCTTGTGGAGTTTCCTTAAGCTCTTTTCAGACTCTCGAAATAGGAAAATATTGCCAAGCGAAACTGTCTCTTTCACACTTGTAAAAGTATTTGAAAGGTCGTCTATACAATGATAGTTTACCCCTTTTTTGGACCGTGTAGACTATTTACGAAAAAGCAATGCCTTAGTCGACCGTTGATTAGGAAAGTTCCTCTAGGTATTGCTTTATACTTTTTTAGGCCCAAGGACTAATTTTTACGAAAAAAGTCAAATATTGGAGTCTTCTTTAGGTTATTGCAGACTCTCTAAACATGAAAAATCACTGAGTTCACCTTCTTCGGACTTGTGAAATTAAACGTTGAAGGACCCTTTTTGGGACTGAACCTCTCCTTCCTTGGGTTCGTAAAAAGTGCAAGGTTGGGCTCATCTGAAGATGAGCTATATAGAGCATCTATTATCCTCCTCAAGATCGTTAAAAAAAACAAAGAGGTACTCCTCAATCATGATGGGGGAATGGGAGAATGGGTCTAATTTGAGTATTACGACGGACAATGAGTCATTACCTTTGAACATGGCATCTGTTTGCTTCTTGTCTTACGGTTGGGTATTCAGCTTGTCCTTGACTCATAATCAAAGTCGCGAGTCTTCTTCTCCTTTGAGTCATCTAAAGAACACTACAGTCATTTTCATGTTACATTTTGATTCTTGCTTCTTTGTGTCAATGCTTCCAAGTCATATGTCATGCCATTGTATGTTCAAAAGAAAGTGTTAGCCTTATTCAACCTTCCGCAATATCATCAACCTTTCATTCTTGTGTCAGTATTTACTCATATCTTCAATCATCATCACCTTGTGACGGTTTCATGTCGATGGTGTGGGAATCATTATGGCCCTCCTTCGACGAGTCCATTCCTGTAGACATCAACTCATCATCCAGGAGTTAGATTTAGGGACCAATTCAGTACCTTGGGACCTGCATGCCTCAATGGTAGGTTTCCTCGCTTTCAGCAGTAGGTTTACAACATTGGCCTCTAACTGGAATATTCCACGAATGTTCGAATCCATTTCATTTATTCACATTTCATTGGAATGTACTATGATACCTTGGGGATCATTATCATCATCATTTATTTCCGTCACGCTTGTTAACAATTCACATTATTGACCGGTAATCAGGTGGTTCCTACCATGTTCGACTTCAACACATTGTAATCACATGGTTAGGTTCATATCACTTTGCATTGGGTCGAAGACCTTGGGTTATCTCCACGTGTCATACCCAAGTTGTGATGGAGAATGTTTGATGTACTGTCACACATACCCACTCTTGTATTGGTCGTGGATGTGTCATTATTTCATCATGGATCTCTGCTTGTTTCATAGTAGCCATGATTATTTCCATACCGTGAGTCAATAGTCATGTTCTTAGTTGATGTCAACATGGATCTGCAATGTATTGGTCGGCATCCATGTTCTTAGTTAGTCTGTCCTGAGCATGGGGATGCACGCCTTGGGGATGATTAGAGTATGTTGGTTTTTTGTAGCTCTCCTCCAACCTTTTCTTCAGGTCGTCTTTGAGAATCTGTATGTTGGTAAAGTGTTTTGGACATCATACTTTTCTAACCTCACACTTTAGGGGGCACCTGTTATACCTCTTTTTTTCCATTTTTCAGTCATGCATTCTTTACCACCATGGGAAGCGTGTATTCCATGAACTCCTAGGTGTGTTAAACCCATTTTCATGTGTTAAACTCATTAAACATTTAAGTTGGAGAAGTCACCTAAATTATTAAAGCCAAATTCCACTTCACCTAACCAATTCTAGCCATCTATGGAAGAACTTTTGCGCCTTGCTGAATCATGGAGGCAGGAAAATTCCAAATTTTCGTTCTTTGCTCAACTGTAGGGGCGCAAAAATTACAACTATTCCGTGCCTTTCTCAGTGTATGGGGAATGATGATTTTGGTGAGTTATTTATGCCTTGGATCTAGGATCCCTCATCTCGAGAATCCCATCATACCTTCAAGATCCAATCTTGTTTTTCCTTGTAAAGAATGTTGGGAGTTATGAGATCCAAGTTATCCTACCTAGATCCACATCTTCCTCTCTCGATCCACAGTCTTCTCCATGTTGATTGAGCTCCTTCACCCTATATCAAGGCCATTTCTCTTTGGTTTTGGGATTAGACACATAGAGACTAAGTATGAACTATAGTTGCAGATCTACTTGTGAAGAAGTCCTTATGTTCTAAAGGTTCTCAAAGGTGGCTTGTTGGAAGGCATAAGAGGAGATGCTGTCGGAATGCTGTCAGGTATAATGTTGTATGATATCACTTCCTCTTTGGATTTATAATAAAGAACCTGTCCTATTTTCCCAAATTGTGTGTTTCATGTTGAAATATTTCAATTTGTGCTTGTTTAAGTAGAGAGATTTAGCCTAACATGTTTGTGTAGGAAATATTTTCTCCTCTTCTTTGTCCACAGGTTCTCTTATTTGGATCATCAAGCAAAGGACCGGATCAACAAGGAGAAGTGAAGATAATCATTTGGATCAAGGTAAGACATTTATATTTATCCTATTTCTTATTATGAATGCTCGCATGAGTACTTTATATCCTGGAGAATAGAACCCTACTTGTTTTATTTCTGTCTTGGATTGGTTTAAGGGAGCCATTTTAATATCCAAGATATTTTCCTCTTATCCATAGGTATAAAATCTTATCACAGTACAACACAAGTCATGAACACACCAAGATGAAGTAAAATATTTCTCACATATAGTGAGGCAATGGTACATCAAGAGCGCAATGGTACACCACCAAGGTGTGAAGTCCCACTAAGTTGTGTACCTTGAAGGCGCTTGATACATCAAACATGACACATCAATAGTGTTGATGATTATACATGTAATATGCATAATCCGTGAAGTATGGAAGAAGGATGTCACGACCAGCTTGTGAACATACAATCCGTGCAGGACATGTATAAATAGAGATGCAAATTGGAGATTGAAAGTAAGCTTGATGGCAAGAGCATAAGAGCTTTGAGTGCAAGTTTCAATATGTTTTTCAGGGAATCAAGGGGCTCATGGATAGAACATAATGATCTAGCGAAGAGACGAATGCACACATGCAGTAGAATGAATATTTGATGGTGCGCAGAATGATGCAATAGAATTGTGACAAATGCACGGATATTGAAATGAAGAAATACTGAAGTATGTGCAAGTGTTTGATGTTTTTGAAGGATAGTATTACAATCAAGACACAAATAATCATAGATGTTGTAGAGACAGAAGAGAAGAGACATAACCAAAGTTTATCATATATTGCGCAGATTTATAGCTGATGCATATGACTAGAAGCGATAGTGTGCGAAGTTGAGAACTCCATCTAATGTGCAACAACAAAAAAACAACAAGATCCGATAGGCTCATTATGATGTAGATGATCTGAGACAAGTGCGTTAAATTGAATCAACCAATTATTTGATGCACAGGATGTCACAGATTATCTGAGAGACTGCATCACTTAAATAGGACGGACACATCAGAAAGTGCACAGTTCCTTCTGTTACTAGTGCTTCATTTCTCAACAACAAACTATCAATTGAAAGCATATTATCATTTGATCATTGTAGTCACAAAGATCATATCGTTGAACCAAAAAATCACACCGCAGAATCAACAGAGCACACATTAAATGAACTAAGTCATCGGAAGAAATGTGAGTTGAGAAGTTTGAGAAGTCAAGTGATGTAAGAAATGCAGTGACAGAGTACAGTCTGCATACGAAGGTGCGCTCAATAGAATTACCATCAAAATATCTGAAGAAGTGCGTAGAGTTGAAGTTCAGTAAGGCAGTAAAATATATTGGACATCAAGGCAGTCGGACAGGGAAAAGAGACAGACAGTCACAGCTTCCTTCAGGTTGGTTCCTGTAAAACAAACTAGATAGGGGGACATCACCTCCTTCCAGTGGGTGTTGGAGAAAACACAGGGAGCGGAAGCTTCCTTCAAGTTGGTGCCTGTAAAACCAGGGGGTTGGTGCATCCTTCCAGTTGATGCTGGTAAACACAGGAATTCAATGCTTCCTTGAATGTATTCTTTCTCATTATAAAGAAGCATTCTGTGGTTTTCTCTCGTTTGGGTTTCCACGTAAAAAGCATGTGTGTTATGTGTTGTTTATGTGGTGCATATATGTGTGGATGTTTATTTAATGATGCATAACAAAAGATAAATATTAAGTCAAGGATAATCTGTTAAAGAAGGTAAAAATCACTAATAATTGTGCTAATAATAATTCACCCCTCCTCTCAGTATTAAATCGATTCTAACACATTATCCTTCTTAATTAACCTTCCCAAAGAATTTCCAATGTCTTCTAAGACTGAGTGATTCTAGAAAGGAAGGGGCAGATTCAGAAGTCGAACCAAGAATGGAATTTTTGTTATTACCATAGAGGAAGGATCGAATTCTAGAAACCATGGGGTAATAAATAACTCAACTCTGCCCCAGAATCATGGCCCTTCATCAAAACACACTTAGAATTTTCCTAAGAGAAGAATTTGAAAATAAGGAATTCTTTTGAACATAAATAATAATCACAGTTTGTGGTCCAATTTGTGTGGATCCACTGGTCAAGATCCTCTATTCGTGGCCAGAAGCCATTAAATATACAAATTACTGCTTCGTATTTCATGTAGAAAAGAGTCTGTTTACCTCTACATTTTTATCTCCAGCTTAGGGACATCATCAATTTTATCAACGATATATGGAATAGCATTTTAACTGATGCAGATGGAATATCTAAGCTACCATCCGCCTTAGTAGTGCCTGGTTTTGAAGTTGCATCCTTATAAGTGAATTTTTTGTGGTTGTAAATGAACCATAAGCAACAATCCCCCCTTGGAACGCATTTCCAAATTTAAAGTTGAGTCCTTGGAGATTTTGTAATCAGGTATATTGCATATCTTTGAGTTGTTTGCCTTCATAGATGAAACGTTGAGAGTCAACCATATACCCTAGTTTTCCCTGGAGTCTACTATTAAGCGATATTATTCTGTCCAAATCTTTAACCATGATAGTGATGGATTTTCTGTCAATATTTTTGATAAATATTTGGAAACCTTGAATCTCAGCTAAGGACCAGTTTCCCTTTAGGTCTCTTGATTCTTCGAGGGTTGTAGATTCATTTGAAAACGACGTTGGTGGCCCCATATGTAACAACCATAGGTAAACAAGACATCGAGCTATCCCTAACACCCACTGTACAATATTTTCATGGTTTGTTATTCCCAAATCACAGAGTAACCGGTCCTTATGGTATCTCATATCCTGATATCTCTTCATGGTATGTCATTTCAGGAGGATCCTCTTCAAATTTCTCTGAAATAAGCCCGAAGAAATAAGTGTTTTCCATAAGACCAATGTTCCATGATGGATGGGAGGGACAACCACCAGATTCATCAGCCCACTCTTCAATCCAACTTCTAAAACGACTTGGGATTGGGTGTCGACCTGGTTGAGAGAGTGCATTTGTTGAAAATCCATTGCTAAGTTTTTTTGCTACACCACAGAGCTGATATATCCCTTTTAAATGTTAGGAGTACATGGGGGTGATATTTGATCCACTTATGTTCCCACAGGTCACGAGACCATTTAATACAATCTATCTGAGTGGAACCACTACCTCAAGGTGCCCCCATGGCTCCAGGTTTAGCCCTCATTTGAATTGAACCTTGCCCACTGGTGAAAAAACTCCTAGATCTTCACTAATGGATCCAACACACACATATATATAAGAAGATTAAGAATGTTAATGGTAATATATCAATAAAAAGACATGGATTTAATTTGTACAAGTTATTGGATTCAATATATATATTCCCTACCTATTCCAAAAACTTGTACAACTTAAATCCATGTCTTCATATTGAAATATTACCCATTAACATTCTTAATCTTCTCTTATATATATGTGTGTGTGTGTACAACTTAAATCCATGTCTTTATATTGAAATATTACCCATTAAGATTCTTAATCTTCTCTCTTATATATATATATAAGAGAGAAGATTAAGAATCTTAATGGGTAATATTTCAATATAAAGACATGGATTTAAGTTGTACAAGTTTTTGGAATACGTAAGGAATATATATATATATATATATATATATATATGATGTAAGAGTAGTACAACACTTTCACATAAATATTTCATGAACTTTGTAAAGTTTTCATAATGTATGTAAGAAAATTTCTTATTTTTATCTAAACTGGTCAATGATAAAATTAGTCTTATCAAGGCCTATAGGCCAATCAAAATTCAACACAAATGAAAATACATTAAATAAACAAAATAAAATTAATATTATTTCTCACAAACTTTAAAGATACCTTTGGTTTCTTTGTATCACTATCCAAACTAATAGGGTAAGGTGAAACATATAGTCTCTGCCAATGGAAGGGACTAACAAGACATTTCTAATAGCAAAGAATCACTTCAAACGTGGTATGGATTGAGGAATAATATTAAAAAGCTGGACTCCTTCCCTTAAAATTTGAACGCATTCCTACACAAGATGGGCATTGTCAAACCCATCCTTCAGAATGGACTGCTTCAATAAATATGGCATAACAAAAGGTCGAGAAAACCTCCATAATGGGATGTTCTCATCCAAATGATGGCATGAATTGACATTTGGGTTGTTGTTCATAGTGTTGTGCATACGTATCTAGAGCCTTCATGTTGCATGCTGCAAATTCTCTACCCATATGTTTTAGGATATACCTCAAATTTGCAGTGATCCTCAGATGTCCAGACGCTTCAGGTAATTAGATTTAGTTTCAGACCCTGCATAAGGTATATCCCTTCAAAATTACTAGAATTATTGCCCACAATTTGTTGCTAAAGAATAATGTAAATACATTTTTTTATGCTTGTTGATTAAGAATAGGCCCAATCCATGTTTTTCCACCCATTAATTCAACATACTCATCATTCCGAGTTATATTTCTCATTTTAAACTGAATTGGTTCAATTTTCGACACCTTGATTATGGATGCTACAAGTAGATCACTTGATGGCCATAAAGGAGACACATGGATCTAAACCTAGCTGTTTCCTAAAAATAATAGCATGCTACAAGAGTTTTGACAAATGCATATCAATCCCCATATTGCAAATTTTGAGATAAAGGGAAGGCTAAAAAAACCTTCCACTTATGTCATTATAGTTGCATATGAAGGTAACGCCCTCTAACTAACCATATGGAATGTGATCCCAAACATGATAAAACAAGGGACCTTCCTACTATTGATATACCACAGGATAGTTGCTCAACAATTTTTTTTTGGCATATTAGAATCACAATGCCAATTATCCCTGAGGTATGCCATACATCAACTCCTTTCATATTAGCGCCACATGGGCCTATTGCTGCTAGTTCTTTGTTTCTTTAAACTATTCTCATACCGTTTTGAAGATGAATTTTTATAATGTTGTTTACAATTGTGGAAGAAAACAATATTCAAACAGAGACCATAATCCAAACCCTTGATCAACTGACATCTAGAACATCATCAAACTAAGCCATCCATGCACCATCCTTCAAGCAATCTGCCATCAAGAACTCAGAAATATCATATAAAAATATTCCTAGTTACCCTTGCAAGATTTGAGGTAATATCAAGCTCGAACTTCTAGACACATGTTCCTCTTGGGAGTGCATGAGAACCTTAGAATATTTGCGATGCAATTGTTAGCTATGGCCACCCATGCAAGAAAACCAAACACCACACCACATCATTCTTTTTTGTTTTTTACAAGCCCAAAGCACATCATGCTACTATAATGCTCATGTAAGAGCTTATTCGTTCTCCTACCTACCTAATCTATCCTATGAAAAAGAGCATGCTAGTTGAAATAAAATATCCAATGAAGCCACCTTAACATCTCATCCATGCTATTCCTTCTTCCCATGTCCTTGGTGATGAATGAAGACAAGGAAACATTAATTATAAAATGTGTATAGGCTGAAATATTCATGAAAACAAGGCTAGAAATATACATGAGATTATAAGCATATGAATATGATTAAAAACACCAAACCCTTGCCAATATTTTTCACAAGCTCACTCTATCCAAGATTGGGTAGGGCTTGTGTAAGTATCTCCATCATAGAGCTTCTCATCTAAATATATTTTCTTCCCTAAATCATCATCAACAATAGAATGCGACCATGAAGAATATCATTGAAAATAATGCCTTATACTTTCCCTAAGAGAGGGAAAACAAAGCTTCTCCAAGCTTACTCTTGAAGAGGGAAAATCATGATGTTGCAAACCTACAACACAATCATCTCTTTGCTATCCAAAAACTACAATAATATCTAAAGAAGGTGGCTAAAAATGATGGCGACCCTATAAGAGGGCAAACTAGGATTCCCAAAATATGCATCAAAACCTCCCTCATGCCGCCCTAAGTCACGATCATAAATGCATAAGCATGGCTAAGAATGACTTCCCATGGTCTTCAAAATCATACTTTCATCAAAAGACAAATCATAGATAGGATCACCATAAAATTTGCAGTAACTCTTACCCAAACTATGATGAAAATGTTCTTCACTAAAATTGCATCCATGGCTTCCATTAACTTCATTTGTGGAAAATAGATCTTCATACCTATCATCTTCAAAGGGTTTACCTTCAAGCATAAGAGAAGGAGAAAATTTCACCAAACCCTCATCATCATGAGGAGAATAAATATGAGCACCAATGTCTTCATAATGAGCGTTAATGGGAGGATGAAGAAGGGTTCTCAACAATGGACTCTTGATCAAGTTCATCATGAATTTCTTCAAGAGATTCTTCAATATGCTCCTCAAAAGAGTGGTCTTCTTCTTTGGTTTTATCTTAACCTAATCTCTCCAAAGACTCTTCAGCAACTTGCTCTTTAAACATACCATTGATGTAATCGACATAGGGAACCTATATCTCATGATTTTTGAGGCTCCATTTCTTGCAAAATAACTCCACCAATATCCCAAAAGATGAGAGTTCACCTCTACCAAGGCCTTTAAACCAAACATCTGCATCCCCTTTCAAACTAATTCAAAAAAGTATCATAAAAACATCTTCATAAGTAATGCCAAAATCTAAATTTATAGACCCTCAAAATTTTGGAATAGATCCAATATCATCCTTTAGCCACTTATTAGGGAACCCTTGGATACCTGAAAAATTGAGAGAAATATAAAAATCGACCATCCATGGATGCAAAGCCATTTTTCTTCACTTTTAACTTCTTCAAATGAGGGCTACCAAATCTGAAATTGCTCATGAGCATACATCATATTGATATCAAAATGTGTGCAGTTGCCAAGGTGAACCTTCAATGCCTTCACAATGTTGCTTGCTTCACCCTACAAACATCAATTTTTCAAAATATCCGCAAGGACAAGGGCTTCGTCCCTTCATGGAGTTTCCATGTGAGAAGAGAAAGCTGCAATAATAACCGCCCACAAAATGACATGAATCATGATCTTCATTTTTTTTTTGGAAAATGGATTTATCCTTGGAAACAACGCCAAAATGTTACAACTTGAACTAGCATGTGTGATGAAATAATCAAAGAACAAGGCTAGCCCAACTATAACCTAAAGGTTCCACCTATTGTCACCTCAATGAATCCCTCTCTACACTTTAGGTTGTATCTTCTCCAACTCAAGGGGGGATTCCCTAAGGACATAATTACTAAAGCTTAGACAATTATGCATAAGGTGATTTTGAAGAGCAGCTTCAACGAAACAATTTTTGTGTTGTAGTATATATAGAAATAAAGGGGTGATGGGAGGGCGATGAAAAATAGTTCCAACCCCCAAGTCAATGGAGTCAAAGGAACCTAGTCCAACAATAACATCCCTTTGTCACATTTGCATTAGTTTAGGGTGGCATACTCGAGTTATAGTTTAGGTACGACACACACTCGTGATGGCTATACGAATGGGTCCTTCCCCAACGCAATAGTATTAGATTATGTAGGTTCATAAGCTAATGATATTATTATAATAAGGACAAGGAGATTCATGAAAACATAAAGTTGTATAAATTCATATATTAAATTAAGTTAATTTGTAATTAATTATAAGAGAGGTTTATTGGGGGAAGTGGAATAAAGTAATAAGTATTACCTATTTATATAATTAGGGAAGGTTTGCTTGGGGATTTTTGCACGAGGACATGTATCCAATTGGAGAAAGGTTGGGAAAGATTAAAAATGGGAAATGAGAGGGAAAATGGGTGTTTTATTCTTCCTCCTCCTCATTTGTTCCTAGGGGGCTTGGAGGAGATGGGTGTTTTGGAGGATGAGGGAGGATTCTTATGTCAAGAGTGCTTGTAGCTGGTATTGCTAAGTGAGGGCTCAAGGGCTCACAGTCTATGAATAGGAAGTTGGTTGGGAGGAGAGTGGTTCCCTGCCTATGGTTTCTCCATGGATTTCCTATGACGGTCTATTCCATCTACATCAACCAATAGGTACATCTATATGTTTGTATTTTTAATTATAGACACATCATTTTCCTTTTTCCCAGTCTATTATAACAATTATGGGCATTTTTTTTTTTTTTTATAGTTTTATTAAGATTACATCATCATATGGGTGTAACAAATTTAGCAAAATGATTTTTTGTGTTGTAGTATATTTAAAAATAAAGGGGTGATGAGAGGACCATGAAAATAAGTGCCATTCCCCAAGGCAATGGAGTATAAGGAATCCAGTCCAACAAAGGGGTTAGTTCATGAAAGGTTAGGGAAAATCATAAATGTTTGCACATGCCACCAATAATCTAGGTGTAACATCCCTCTTTCTACCCCTACTTTTTGTAATTGAAAATGTAAATGGTATACCGGTGAGGAGCTCAAGGCCAAGGCGCCACCAGTAAACCTCGCAAGCTTTGTTATTATTTATTCCTAAGTTGAAAATCTGAATTCTAGGACTTAGGATACTGAAGGTTGTGACACAACTAATCAACATGCAACAAATCCACTAGGGGGATAGGTAAGGTTAAGGGAAGCCTTGAGAATAGTTTGTATGATGCCTTTAGGTGACATATTATTGATTCGGGCTTAAAGATTATACATAATCTATGATTATTATTTATTACCCTAAAAAAATTTATAATCTAGGTTTCCCCAAGAATGATGCCACATCAAACAATGTCAACTAGGGTGTGGCTTATACAATAAAGTACCGCAACTTCTTAATATATAAAGATGGCATGGAACAATGTAATGTTCATCCGTAAAACATCAAAGGGAGATAGAGGAATACAATTATCACATAAAACCATTCCAATGAGACAAATTTTCCTTCTTATGGCCCTATTAACAAGTTCTTGGTTATTCTACCATCCATTAGCAACATTAGAAATAGGAACATGGAAGCCACACTTTGAGTGGAAAAGAAACCCTTACACTTCGAGCTGTACTATGAAAAATATGTCGATTAGGCTCCAAAAGAGGGAACTCTCAAAATCCAACCATGAGTTAAAAATAAGGAAGAGTCTCTCTTATATATGATTGGAGAGAAACTTCCTTTACAATAAATAATCATAAACTTAATAGATCTATCTCGGGGTAGAGTAAACAACTCAAAACCCTTCACTAACCCTAACAAACTCAAACTAAATGCATAAAAAGTGGTGGTCAAAGCCACAAGTACAATGTCTCCAAGATACAAAATTCCCAATAAGAGGGGCGCCTCAACTAGCTGAGGGATCAAGAAGCAATTCATGGTCAAAGACTAGCCTCCCCGGGTTCTCCAAAGTAAGTTCTTCCAAGATAAGTCCACAAGGCATGAGTGAAAGTGGACAAAACCCAAAAAAATCTATGACAACTCTCAAGTGGACACTATCACCAAATAAGGGGGGGGAATCCTCCATACACCTCTATAAGGGGGATTGGACTCAAGATTGGGTATGAAAATAATGAATGGGAGGGTTCCAAGAAAAAATGGCCTCCATACGTTTTTTAGTATTTTGATTTTTTTACTACCAATGGTCTCTCAAATAAGGGGGGTGTCATGGTGACTAGACTTAGCGTTCCTCTTGAGCGTCACATACTGTCCAAAATCCTGATCACTACGCGACACCAACATGATCTTTCTAGTTTGGCATGACCATCAACCGCAAGTATCACCTAGACTACAGCTCACCAATATGGTCTGGCCAAACCCAAGGCAAGCACCTTATAGTGTGCAGAATGTCAAGTGCTTGTTTCACCGTAGGCGATGTTGCACCATCACCACCCAACCTTAGATAATGTGATGCCATTGCCTCCCCCAATACAACAATGCTTTAACGACCGACTTCCCAATGTATGACGATGATATCGCCCAGCTAGTCAAATCCTCGATGGTTCCAAAAGGTCATGTCCCGGGTCTGCCCGACCACATACCTTCATTGCATCCATCAATGCTATTTCCCTAGCATGGTTGACACACCGCACATCACATTGCCAATCACGCTATCCTTCACTCAAGTCTGCGAAGTAGAACCTCATCGGTTGTCTAGTCCTATTTGATTAGATGTCCTTGGTCCTTCTAGCCAACATGGTAGTACACTGTCCTGACCATCTCATGGCCATCACCCATGAGTCAACCACCATGGGTACCAAAATGTATGGAATCATCATGCACCCTCAGTCATGTCTACTCGACACTCCCTCCATCACGTCATTTCCATTGGTGTTCTATGTAGGGTCGTGACAGGGGGTATGTTGAGGGGTCCACATCCAATGAGAGCTCACAGTCGAAATTGAAGTAAACCTACAAGGATATAAGTTGAAAATACGATAGTAAATTTAGTTTTTTCCCTTTCCCTCCAAAACTATTTACCCTTATGCTTGACATCAACATCTTGAATCCTATTAGTTCTTATAAAGTTGATTTTGATAGTACATTTTTTGTTTTGAGGCCCATTTTTTCACCTCAAAATTATTCTAATGGCAACACGGTGCCAATTAACCCTGGGTTATGCCATGCATCAACTCCTTTCAAATCAACACCACACATTCCTATCACTAGTAGAAAAATGGGTGATAAATGACCAAGCAACTCAAAAAGTTGGTCATCATGCGAAATAAATGACTAAACCACCAAAAACGTTGGCCACCGCAATTTTTTTAAGTGAAATATGACCAAATTTGAGCAATTTTAAGTGATTACAATTATAAATGACTAATTTAGTCATGGGACAAAAAATGACTAATTTAGCCATGGGATAAAAAATATGACTAAATTAGTCATGGGATAAAAAATACGACTGGACAGTCTTGGAGATTGGTCGTTTCTCATTCAAAGTATCATCATGTCTTGAATTTTATATTAATGTGCTCAACTTATCACATTGATCGCACTCATATTTTGTTTAGTCAAAATTGTCATTATTTGACCCTTTCAGCACACGATTGAAGTTTCAGCAAGTAATTAGAGTCTTTTGCATCTCATCAGTTGAAATATGCCTATTTGGTACCTCCTGGTTAATTTGTACCTCCTAGGCCACTGCCTTCCCTATGCATGTATGAACAATGAGAGATCTCCCATGGTAGAGACTAAGTATATGAAGTGGTAATGAAGGGATCTTGAAGGAGTAGTTATTGGTACTCTAACTTCTCAACTATGGAGTAGATGAGCCATTTTGACTTTTGTGGTGTTCGGAAAGATGGACCAATAAATGCAATGTTGCGAGTTACTTCTTTGTTCATTCTAATCATATTTTTAGAATCTCTAGTAAATTTTCATCAATTGGACTCATGGAGTGAAGTGAATGTTTCATGGTTGATATGATGTTGAATAGATAACTCAACTACACCAATGTTTTTAGTTGTTGATAATGGATATCTCAATGAACTTGGAGAACCTTGTAAACCTATTAAGGATAGATAAATTAATTCCATTCACTACTAAAACTCAAGTTGTATTCCACACAAATAATAATAATAACCTAATTTTAAGGTCACGGCCAATCAAAACACCAAATTGGTGTATGAGATCCCATTGTTTATGGAAGAAGGGACCCCCTCCACGCAATGATTGAATACTAACGTTTGCAGATGTGTATATGTCCTACCCTCTCTATATTTAAACCTATTTTCTCATAAGCCCTCTCAATTTACAGAGGTTCACTCAATTTGTACTTAGTTTGAAGTAAAAAGTATAATTTTTTTCTCGGAGTAGGAGATTCATCCTTTACAACTACTTTAATCTTCATCTCCTTGGTATATTATAAATCACTTGTTGAAAATCATTTAGGACATTAAGTAATCATAGAGTGAGATTCATGTGAGTCCTCATCATCCAACATATGTAATATTAAAGCATTAAATAAATCAAGTGGGTGGAATTCACCTTGTGACTTTCCGGAATTGTAAAGCACCTAGATGAGGCTAGTTTCCATATCACCTAATGAGTCATGCCCAATGTAAAGTATAAATTTTAAGCAATATATACTTTTTATAAAATTGGAAATCTTGAAATATAAAATTATCAAGGATATTTTACTTTTTTTTTCTAGGCAAATTATCCTGGGGCAAACTCCCACACACTTTATTCATTTTGAGGATGGTACCTAGGGTAAATCCTATATTCATTAGGGTACAAGGCCAAATCAACAACAGAGCTCAACGCTATTACAATAATATACTCGTTATAAGCTTAAAATATCACTTATAGGAATATAAATTGGATGGGGAGGATAATGCTCCATCTCACAACCACTCAAGCTAAACCCAATTGGTGGAGGATGTTTTACTTTATTTTATTATTGTATTTCATTTAACATCAATGTGGTCGTTGACAATAAAACCGGTAACCACACCTCTCGATAAGTAGGCAAAATTGAACCCCAATAAAGAGAAATTATATCACCTCCCCTTCTTAACCAACTAATAAAAGCATTGTTGTAAAATATTTAAATAATAATTTATGATATTTAACTTCACACATTGGTATCATATATCATATAAACTTTCCCTCCGAATTTAATAATAGGAGATTAATTAAATATTACTATAATATAAATCTCAAGCTCTTGTCATCCACACAACCCATAGTTGGTTGATGAACCATAGGAAGATCAAGGAACAAAGTCAATTGATTAACCACAAGGAGGTATTTATACTCTCAAGGGAAAGGAAGATAATTTCCCAAGTGTCCATGTCACCATCCACCCAATACAATATGGAAAAATGTGTAGATCCTTTAAGTATCCATAGGTGTGTTTCCCATGTGCCTAGTTGCATGTTTACGACATTTTGCTTGGGGTTCAAGGGTTTTCAAAGGGAAATGTTCCATGATTATCTCTATAGCGAGATGAAGTTTAGAGGTTCCCATTTAGGTTTAGGTCCTAAGGAAAATGGTGTGAATTCCCCTAAGAATTTAGGCATGTTGGTTCGTGTTTGAGGATGTTCAAAGGGATAGGCTCCATGAGTATCTCTATAGAAAGATTTAGTTTATATGTTCTTGTTTAGGTTTAGGTCCGAAGGATATGGGTGTGAATTCCCCCAACAATTTAGGTACGATTTGAGTTGCAGCCTCTATGTGTTGGCTACTTAAACCCCACTTAAAATTATTTTAATATTTGTTTGATAAATAAAAATATAAAAATTACATCTTCATGAAGAAAATATACATGGGTTTGGTGTCAGTCAATGGTCTCTACATATGAATATATGGATTTGATATTCAATTTCAACCCTTTTGATTGAACACAAATTAAAAAAAATGGAAAGTATTTAAAAAAATCTATGTTGACTCATAAAATAAAATATTATGAAAAGTAATTAAAAAATGGATGTTCGTCTATAAAATAAAAACTTAAAACTTAAACCTAATCATAATTAGTTAAGCCAAAGTTTTGAAGTGACTATGAAAAACTTATTAATGATTCTTAAATATGAAGATATAGGATTTGATATTCAATTTTTGGATTTTAGTTGAATATGAATAACTAATTACAATCATAATTAATTGGTTAAATCTCGTGACTCACTCTCTATTTTGATGTAGTTAGGTTTTGATGTAGTTAGGTCTAACCATATACAATAGTAAACATGGGCCTAACTAATTTTTTTAATAACAATGACCTAACTATATACACTATACAATATTAATTTATTTAAAAAAAAAACTTGTTAACCAATGGAATGGTATAAATTTAACTATTTTTTTTACCAATGGCCTAATTATATACAATATACAAAATTTATTTATTTATAAAAAAAAACTTGTTAACCAATGGCCAGTTCATTTTAATTGTATAAATTCATTTTATTGGTTGCAGATAATTATTATTTCAAATTATTTGTGATCTATTTTGTTATAGGGGCTTCATTAACACCCCAACGCCTAGCCAATAACTATATTGGTGGCTTGATGCCATAGAACCAGTATAGATCCATCTTAAATCCGTATCTATCAAGCACAAAGAGGGATCCAATTTCTTGAGGTGTATTTCTTTTTTAAAATTTAAACTCAAGAAATTTGATCTCTCTTAATTGATAGATCCGGGTTTAAGTTTTAAGTTTTTATTTTATAAACGAATATAAATTTTTTAATTACTTTTCATAATATTTTATTTTATAAGCCAACATGGATTTTTTAAAAATACTTTCCATAATTTTTCATTGTATGAGCGGATATGAATTTTTTAATTATTTTGTTAGGAACAAACCTTACAAGCACCCAGACTCACTGCAACAACACTATAACTCTGTATAATTACGACGGTTCCTGCAAAACATGGAAACTCGATCAATTCCAACGATCCTGTCCTGGCTCATTGGCTTGTAGCATCTGGCCCCTGTGGCCTCTGTAGGCATGGATCGCCGTCTTCTACCGAATCTGTTAATGCAGGTCAGTTTCATTCCTAGATTTTGATTTTTTACCAGATTAGGGTTAGTTATTGCCACAGTATGTTTTAGAATATTGAGCAGAGGTGGACTATCAAAACTTTGGTCAGGGTTATGGTGCACAATCATTGGACTAAAAACAGAAGTTGTTCAAATTCTTAAGGGCATGAATTTGGGTAGGGCATGAATTTGGGCGGGGAGTCTGGATCCTAGGGTAAGAGTTCCACAGGACTGGTTGCTATTGATTCTATGCATTTTATTTTATTTTTGGTTAAAAATGTTTCTGAAAACAATTTGTAAACACATGGCCTGCCCAACCTCATGAAGCACTCCCTAATTTAGGGTGCTTATTGGGGGAGGACTCCACTGCACGTATTCTCTGCTGAAAAAAGGTTTTTCTCTAAATAAGACAGTCGTTGCATCCAACTACAAGAAATATATCCCAAGTTTTGGGACGCTAACTGATTCACCTTTTATTGACGTTTTTCTTATATTTTCAGTCTTTTTTCCGGTTTATCTTTGACTGAAATTTTGAATCTGTAATTCCATATATTTGGAAGCTGCCCGAGTTACTGTATTTTTGCATTTTCAAGCGGTTTTTCCAGCTTATTTATGAGTGGAATTATTGATCCATGTGTTGCATTTGTGGTTCAAGAAGAACCATTCTCATTAAATTGCACAGTGTAAGGGCACTAGTTTGTCCCCCAAAAGAAAAGAATAGTCTGTATTAAATTTGATTATAATGTGAGTGAATTAGAGCTGGAATATATAAATAACAGATATGTGGTAGAGGATATGATGATTTGTTGGTGGGATAAGTGGATTTCATTCCATATTCCGTTGAGACATCTTCTGATTTAGATGACCTGCTGAAAAAAACAACAAATATATCAAAATTGAAATTTATAAAAAAAATTGATGAAATACAACAAAGTTAAATCTTTTCTTTGTTTTGAAGCCGAAGTAAAACTTATAGTTTGGATACTTTAATCATACTGAAGCTGAGCTGGAACAAATAAACACACATAAACAGAAATGCCAAAATTGAAGAATCAGAAAAGTAGTTGCTTGATATAAAAATTTATGATGAGTAATTCAAATTCCTTTAATTTCACCAGCCTAAGTATGGATTATTATGAAAGAAAATCATATCAAGATTTGGACAAAGCTACCTTCTACCGGCAAATCTTATCCCTTTCGTATACGTTTGAGCAGGAGATCACGACAAATCTTATCCCATTCTTATAAATTTCAGAAATTTGTGTGGAACATTAATGTGTGAGGATACTTGTTTGGAATCCTGTAAATGTGGTAATTTTAAGAGAGTTTCTAAAGTATTTAAAAAAAATACCAAAAGGGTGAAGTGATAAATTCTTTATTTTTAATTTTGTAAATCTTAAACACAGAAATATTTTAGTTAAACAAGAGATTTTTAAGTTAACATTCCCTGTGAAGTAGCACTGATTTGTTAAGAGTTTGGTTAGAACATGCCATGTTATAAGAAAATAGGTTAATGGATTAAGACTTAGAGGAATCTCGTTGGAGTGGATGTACGCTCCTTAGGAACCGATAGGAATAATGTTAATGAATAAGTTAGCATTTGTGGATAGCAACCAATGATAGTGATAGCTATGGTCATTATCACCGATATCTATTATCTGAGCCTCTTTTGAGATCATTCCACACATACAGATCTTGGTGCATGAGTACCCATATCAGTGATCATACTCCTATCATTCTGCAATTTGAAATTGATGCTATGCACCGGATATATCCTTTCAAATTCAATTCTGTTTGGCTGAATGATTCCGCTTTTGATGATGGTGTCCGGTCCCTTTGGGCAGATTCGGATGTTTCGGGTGAGCGGTCGGCTATGGACAGGCTGGTTGCCAAATTATGGTCCCTTAAAGATTATACTATGAAGTGGGAACGTGCCAAAAAAGCTGAACAGTCTTCTGAACTACATGCACTGGAAATTGAAATTGGTGTTCTTCGGGATCATTCTCTGAGAGCGAGAATTTCGCCTGCTGATCGTACACGCCTTGCTCTGCTGGAGGCAAGAAAACTTAAAATACTACTTAACCAAGAGGAGTCTTGGCGTTTAAAGAGTAGTTCCCTCTGGCTCAAGGCTGGAGATCATAATACTAAATTTTTTCATCGTTATGCTGATGGACGCAGAATTCAAAACAACATTTGGGACTTGAATGATCATGATGGGCGACGGATTCGTGGGGATGATGATTTAAAGTCTGAGGCGTCGCGGCATTTTCTTGATTACTATACTGATCCTAAAACTACTTCTCTCCCTGAACAGTTTAAACTTATTAAGGAATATCCTCGGATGTTCACTGATGCGGAGGGAGACAAAGTATTTGAGGAAATCACTTCCTCTGATATACAAGACACTCTTCGGGTATTAGAAAAGGATAAATCTCCTGGGCCGGATGGGTGGACGGTTGAGCTATTTATACATTTTTTTGATGTTATGGGAAACGACCTGAGGGATGCGGTTGATGAATCACGTTCCTTGGGATTGGTCTCCGGGGAACTTAATACCACTTATCTGGCACTGATTCCTAAATCCACACATCCAGAGAGCTTTGATGACTTCAGGCCGATAGCTTTGTGCAATATTGTTTATAAGATCATTTCTAAGGTAATTGCGCAGCGTATCAAGCCGATCTTATCCACTTTCATTTCTTTGGAACAATATGGCTTTCTGGAGGGGCGACAGATACTTGACGCGGTTGGTGTGGCCCAGGAGGTTGTCCATTCTATAGCTCAGAAAAAGATGGAGGCTCTCATTCTTCAACTTGACCTGGTAAAAGCCTACGACCGCGTTAACTGGACTTTCCTCAAGTTGATTCTTATCCAAATTGGCCTTCCGTGGAAAGTTATGAAGTGGATTATGGCCTGTGTTTCCTCGGTCAACTATGCAGTACTTATAAATGGCCAGCCGACGGATTTCTTCAAAGCATCCAGGGGTCTCCGTCAGGGGTGCCCACTTTCTCCCCTTTTATTCTTGTTGATCATAGAGGGGCTGAGTCTCTCAATTAATAAAGCTAAATCTGAGGGTTCTCTTGTTGGTATCAAAATATCGGCTGGTGTTACTGTAACACATTCATTGTTCGTGGATGATGTGATGTTATTCGGGCTGGGCATTCTGGCTGAATGGTTACAGTATAAGAGAATTCTTGACCTCTTCTGTAGTGTTACTAGTATGCTCATTAGTATGATGAAATCATGTTTCCTGAAACATGCTCCGGAGGAAAACGTGGAACAAAATGTCAGGGACTTCCTTCCATTGCAATTTAATGAGTTAACTGATGGCACCAAATATCTCGGCTTCTTCCTTAAACCTGCCAATTATAGAACTAACGACTGGCTATGGCTGGTTAAGCGTTTTGATTCTCGCATTAGCCACTGGAGCTTGAGATATCTTTCTCTAGGTGGGCGGATTACTTTGGCTAAGTCTGTTCTCCAGAACCTGGGAGTATATTGGTTCTCCCTCTGCAAAATCCCGTCTTCTATTATGCACATCCTGCGGAGAAAATTCTTTCGTTTTATTTGGTCTGGAGGGGGTGAAAGGAACAGATTCCATCTTATAAACTGGAAGTGCATGGCAAAACCATATTTCCTTGGCGGTTGGAACATTAAGAATTTGGAATTGTTTGTTACAGCTCTTCATGCGAAAAGCTTGTGGCGTGTATTATTTAATGACTCAAAGTGGGGCTGCATCACTCGGGCCAAATATCTCAAAAAGTTTTCTGTTTCATCCTGGTTCCGACTCGACAGGCACTTATTAAACGGTACCTCCAATATTTGGCGTGGGCTCATGGGTGCGTTCTCAGCTGTGGCAAAATGGCTCTCTTGGATCCCTGGCAATGGCCGGGAGATCAGGCTTGGTTTGGATCCTGTCATGGGGACTGCACCCATGTTTCACTTCTCCCTTGAACTCCTCGCGCATCTTCGTTCTCGTGGGCTTTTCTACCTGTCTCATGCTGCTGCGTTTAATAATCGGGGGTGGATCACGGCCCGTCAACTTGGCATTTACGGGGATATGGGGAAAGAGTGGTCGGATTTTACCTTGTTTCTTCGTCAGGCAAACATCTTTCTCAGCGATTCTCCGGACAGGTTGGTTTGGTCGTGGGATGTTGCTCATGGTATGGTTTCGTCAAAGCTTGCTTATGATTCATTATTTGCTGATTGTAAACCGAAGGCGGTTTGGTGGCACTCCCTGATCTGGAAACTGGCCATTCCTCCGAGGATTAAATGCTTTGTCTGGTTGGCTATGGGAAACTGCATTCTTACCTGGGACAATCTCTGTCGGCGCGGCTTCAACGGACCTGGCTGGTGTCCTCTTTGTTGTACACACGAGGAAACGGTAGACCACCTTTTCTCTTCATGCACTTTCTGGAGGGAGCTCTGGAAGCTCACTGTCAATTCTATTGGGATCAACGCAGATTGGCACTTGGTTTCCTTACTGGACAGTTTTGGTAAATGGACAAACGATTCTCTATATGCTCAATGGCTCGAACTTACCTGTTATATGATGTGGGAGCTATGGAAGATGCGTAATCGCCTCGTTTTTGAGGGGACTGCTATTAATCTGCATTGGTTGAGTGGACGTATCATTGCTTCGTTTATGGAGTATAATTCTGGTTCTGTACTTTCTGGGGGCAAGATTGTCAATTCTGGTAAGGTGCCCGGTTATCGCTTGGCTCCCCCTGTTCTAATGTACCCTTGCGGTTTCTTTGACGGAGCTGCGGATTGGGTGGGTGGGGGTGGTGGGGCGGGTGTGGTGCTTCATTTAAACACCTCCGTCTCATACTTGTTACATTTAAATTTGGGCCCAGGTACTAATACCCGCAGCGAACTTTGTGCTCTCTGGCTCCTTTTATATTTTTCACGGCGCTTACAGGTTTCCTCTATTGTTGTAATGGGCGACTCTTCATCTATTATCTCTTGGGCCAAGGGAACTTCCACACTGAATGTATTGATTCTCACTAAATGGATGGCTGCTGTTAGACAACATATAAGTGAATTTCAGCATATTCACTTTGCTCATGTGTTCCGTGAGATTAATTCGGTGGCGGATCGCCTTTCAAAGCGGGCTTTGCATTCTCCGTTGGGCTGTATTTTGTGGGAGGAATGGCACGAGGACCTTCTTTACTCTCAGGGCTCGATTGACCTCCTTTGGAGCTGACTCATATGTTTGGATCTGTTTGGGCTTTTTTGGTACTCCTTTCTCACATGTATTTATGCGGATATATTTTTTGTGCAGGTACTTAGTATCTTACTCCAACTTCTTGTTGGACTTTTGATCCGGATAGTTTTATGCGGCTATATGGGTTTTCTAGATCTTTGTTGTCCAGGCCTCTGGCTGTTTTGGACTTTTTTTGGGCTGATATTTTATGTATTTATGTATTGACATCTTGATACTTTGAGACATGTGGTCTGTTTCAGTTTGATCTTTCAGGTGGTGTTCTGACACAACTGGGAGTGGTTTTTATTAGTTTGTATGGGATGGTATGGATCCCGAGTTGATGTGACATGGTCAGATGCCAGTATCTTTTGGGGACCATGAGCCGTTTCTTTTGGCGCTCATGTTGACAGTATGTTATATGCTTTGTAGTACTGATGTAACGTTCCTATTTACTATTTCGCTTTATTAATAGTAAGATATATTTATGTGTGAAAAAAAAGCTATGGTCATTATCAATTTCACAACTAAGATATGGTAAGTTTCCTAGGAAAAAAAAATCCAATTTAACATCTATCATTATATATATCTTATTAAAAACATAAATTATATTTTATGATGAAAAAAAAATTAAATAATTTTATGATTAAAAATTTTCAAAATAAAAAATTTGTAAAATGGATTTAAAATAGTTTTATTTGTATAACCGAACACATTTTCGGAGTTTACCTCAAAATGTCAAGCGCTGGTGTCCACTTTACCTAGCCTAACACGAAAGAGCAACTAGGTCTCCCCGTCTTCCTTCTCTTTCAAAGGAGTTGCGTTAAGTTCCACTTCAGGTTCAAGCAATTCATTTCATCAAGAGCTACAGAGACTTTGTAACATCAAAACACCAATCTTCAAGGACGATTACTAGCATAAAAATCTACCACCAGCAGGATTATCGTAGAACTTAAACGCATTGCTTGTTGCCAAAACTAAACTCTACCCATTCAACGATTGGCACATATGTTTCCTTTCTATTCAACCTTGGTCCTTTCATACAACCACAGGGGTTGCTTGCAACCCAACTTATCAATTCCAACATGCCTGAAAGGGAAGCATTTCTTTTACTCCCATCGAAAGTCTCTTGCACTCCACTCGCTATTCATTTTCTTACCTTGATGATCTAAACTTAACCCATTATATTTTGGATTTCTTTCCTTCTGCACCCATTTGTCCAATAATTTTAGATATTTCACGTAAACCAACTTAAGAGAAGGGGCACACTCTGTGCCAAATCCTAAATCCCCTGCAATCGATGCCCACATTTTATTTATGGAAACCAAATCAAAACCACCTTGCTTCTTAACACTGTTTGAAATCTCATAAAGATCAACAACTTTTCCATCATATATAATGACTGGCACAGGCCTTGTTCACGTACGTGGAAATTATTTCAAGCATGTAATTAACAATTTATTGAATGACTCTCTTTGCTCATAAGCATAGGGAAGTTGTACATGATTGTAGCTTGGGACCATATAGTGCATCTATTTCATAAGGATCATTATAACTTGACCTGAAATCACCATTTGTACTTAAAGGCACATCCACCATTGGAACATGCACATATGTCACAGTTTGAAGAAAACCAATTGGCATCAATTTCGAGCATAGACTCTAGGGCATGTCCACTTGGGCCTTTGTACTTGTGAATATGATTCCATGGCATTGTAAAGGGTAACACTCTATGTGCACTCTATTTAGAACGACCAAACAAGAAATTAATATTGGTGTCGCCTCCATGACTTCAGTATCATGAGCGAGATCCAACTTCTAACATTTATGAAGTGGATGATTTACCATTTTGGAAGAATAAGCATTTGTGCAAGCCAATCTTGTATTTAAATTTTATGTTGGGACATCTCCCATCGTTGCTGCTCAAATCACAACAATTTTGATCATTGATAGAATCTTTGTTGAATTGGATATAGACATGGCATTAATGAAATCACCCATTTATATTTTAGAAACCCCGATCAAGAAAGTAGATGGGATATAGTGATCACCAATGGTATTCTGATCTCTGGACGACAATTCTTGTCCATACTGCATCAGCCTGGCATTCGCTAAGACACCTAGTACTTAGATATTGATGCTTGAAATTTTAGCTCTCTTTGCAATTCTACAACATTTCTCAGTGTTCTATTTACCTAAATATCCTCATTGTTTGTAAAAAAAGAAAAAGAAAGTGAAGGCAATCACCATCATGCAAAGGATACATCTATCGAAGGTCTTGAAAATGAAATTTGAGAACTAAAGAAATTTGTTGAACAAGAAATTGAGTTGTACAACCCTTCACTTCAGTCAATTACAGAAGGTCAAAAAAGTGAGAAAGGGTTAGTGATTTTAAACAGATAAGGCCCAAGGAAAACCTTCCTTGGATATCATGATAAATGGGGTAGCACAAAATGAAATGCTCCTTAGTTTCCACCTCCCGAAGATGGCACTACTGGAAGATACCATATGACTAGTCGAGCTAGTGCTCTGCTTCCCCCTGAAGTCAGTGTGAAACCACTTTGAACTGGCCTAGGGGGTGCAAAGAGCATGCATCCAGAGAGTGTGTGTGTATGGAGGTCGTGTGAGGGCGCCTTTAGCTTTGAACTATACATCCATCCCATCAAAAATATGGTCCCTAAAAGAAGAGAGAGAACACACTACCATAAAAAAAGTCATACAACGAAGCTTCCACAAGACCAACCGATTGAGATTGAATACAATACCAAGCACCCCTAAAGTTCAAAGGGCCATTGGAGTCATCACCACCTAGCAAAGCAACTTTCCAAAAATACTATTACAAAGGAGTTTGGTACTAAGTGCTCCATACAAAGTATCAACACTCCTGAGCACACTTTCAACTCTAGAATATATGGTGAATGTGTAATGTCCCTTTTTCAAAAATTTATTAAAATGACCAATTTTTCACTTTTTCCCCAATTTCGACCCTTGACTAGTTTTGCTGTTTTGGCCTCCAAATTAATCCAAATTCTCCCAAATATTCTGTAAGGGTATATGAATGATATTTAGACTTGAATATTAGGTTCATGGATGATTTATAACCCTCAAAAGACTTCTGCAAATTTTATTTATATTCTGGTCAATGTTTGGTATTTTAACTAGCAATTTATGCATCAAATCCCCCCTCGGTAAACACTGAAATGGCCTCCCAAATGCTTCCAAACTCCCTCGAATTTATGAACAGAGGTATGGGATGTGTTAAGGATGTTATTAAGGTCTCATTTGCATCATTAATTTATTATTATCTCTGTTCCAACCCTCTCCCATTCAACTGCAAAAATCACCAATTTGACCATTGGGGAAATGACACTATTTCTTCTCCCAATGCAATTAAACTGAGTAAAAATACTTCAAATGCTCAAGTACAATACATGAAACTTGTAAAATACATCCATAGCATTCTATTAATCATAAATTCATCATAGAATCATCCATTCATTCGAAACCATCAGCATTATCATGTTATACATCAATGTAGTGGGGAAATGGACATTGTTTGCTCATTAATCAACATTTTTGCATACAACCAGTGGGTATTTGTAATGTCCCCATTTTGACCCCCTTTGTATTAAATCGTAAATGATGTAAATATTGTTATTTAATAATGGTGAGGAAATCAAGGCCAAGGCCCCACCATTGATTTAGCGTTTTATGTATCGGCAATTAAAGGAATAGATGCCTATGGTTCTTGTGCTAGATAGGCACGATGTAAATAAGACATCATGTAAATACAAATTTTAATGAAAATACCCACAACTAGCTATGCAATGCAATAAAGAGATGGGGCATGATTTTTACAAGGAATAGGGGGGAAATTATTCAAACCCTTGAGCCAATGGTGTTAATCCATGTGTCAATAAGAAAAAACCCATAAACCACCAACTACCCATTTTGGATTATGGACCCAATCATTTAATTCTTCCAAGAATTGGTTGAGGTAGTTAATGCCTTGGGAATGAAGAGGTATGGTAGCCAATTTCGTGTATGGGCAGGCCATCAACCTGGGAAATCGTATTTTTTCTCCTTGGGCAAGAAAACACCCACGAAATGGTGCCCAAAGCCTTTCTGAACAGTCAGTCTCTCCTCTCTCACGCAGTCTGAACTACTGGGTCTTTCCTCATCACGTTTTTTACCAATTTCTTGCATTTTTCCATAGCTGGGAGCTCGTTTTTGGGTTACATAGTGGCTGGGAGGGGAGGACCACGATTTGGGACAGTTATGGAGGTTGTTTTTGCCCCAAAATACCCATGGACGTTTTTCTGAAAATGTTTTTACTCTCCAGGGTTGAATCCCCAATTGCCAGTTTCGTTTTGGGTTTCCCACGTTTTTGTGAAGCTAATGAAAACCCCATCTTTGGGCATCTCACTATAAAAACATTTCTTCATGCCCAGCACTTATACTTTTGCTGTTATGTGCATCACTGTTTTGATTTGAATCTGTGAGCAAGAAACTTGGAGTGGTAGTGGACAGAATTGGCTTGATAAACCTAGTGGGGGGGAGATAACCTCTCAAGAAGATCAAGAGGGCTGGCTACTCTTTTATGCACACCTGGGACACTCTAGAATTGGAAGGTATGGCCTGAGGGACTGTGAATCGGTAAAGGGAATACTTCCTTGAGTGGGGTGTGTAGGCATTGTGGGTGCCAAGCTAGATAGATCTTGTAGAGGTATCCATAGCTCTGTGGTTGAGCTCACTAGCTTAGCAATTCTTCCTTTCCATTTCCTAGTAGCCTGATAAAGCCAATTGTAGATTGGCTTGGCTCATCTTGGTGTATGCTTGGCTATGTGTGAGTCTGTTGTTCTCTGGTTCCTTGTATAGATCATGCCCAGCTCGAGGGTGGCAGTTGTATCAAGAGGTTGATAAGCACAACTGGCCTATGGTTGGGTGGAACGTTGCAGTTGCATAGCCAGTTGCTTGGGACTACTTTGTTAAGATAAGTACTCTCTTGTATTAACTTTGCAATTATTATTTGATGAATATCTTGAATGTATGATGGATGTGTTATTGATATTATTTCCGCTGTGTTTTTCTTATAATTATACATCCCATATGTCTTTTATATTATGTGAATGCTTAGTTAAAAGTTTATGGGGCTAAATGCCCGGATTTAGTGTCACGTCCTCTCTATCATGCTGGTATGGTAGGAGGGGACTTTACATTTTGGTATCAGAGCTGCTGGTTGCAGCATTGGGCCTCTATGGGCCAAATCCAATCACAATCACATAGGAAGGTCCCTTCCTGATCACCATAGGTCTCAGCATTGGGCCTAAACAGGCTAAGTTGGATAGATTACAGAGGTGAGATCACCTCCTGTTGAGCAGCAGTCATCACTGAAAGAAGGGAAGATTTCAAAAATTTTCTTAAGAGTTTTTGAAAATTTTTGTTTAAGTCTGTTTCGGGAAGAGTTCGGGAAATCGTTCCGAAATTTGCGGAAGAGTTCCGCGAACCGCCCCGAAACTGCGGAAGGAATTTCTCTTCCGAAATTGCGGAAGGAATTCTCTTCCGAAATTGCGGAAGGAATTCTCTTCCGAAACTGCGGAAGGATTCCGTGAGTTGTTCCGCAACGCGGAAGAATTCGACGAACTGCTCCGAAATAGCGAAAATTTTTTCTAAGTGTTCGGCGTCGAAAGGCAAATTCGGAAGGAATTCGCTTCCGAAATTGCGGAAGGAATTCTCTTCCAAAACTGCGGAAGACTTCGGCGAATCCTCCCGCAACTGCGGAAGAGTTCCGCGAATCTTCCCGCAATTGTGGAAGAGTTCGGCGAATCTTCTCGCAACTGCGGAAGAGTTCCGCGAATCTTCCCGCAATTGCGGAAGAGTTCGGCGAATCTTCCCGCAACTGCGGAAGAGTTCGGCGAATCTTCCCGCAACTGCGGAAGAGTTCCACAAATATTCCCACAATTGCGGAAGAGTTCCACGAACTGCCCTGAAACTGCGGAAAGAATTTCCCAGTGTCTTCCGAAACTGCGGAAGCATTCGGCGAATCGCTCCGCAACTGTGGAAGCATTCGGCGAATCGCTCCGCAATTGCGGAAGCGTTCAGCGAACCGCCCCGCAACTGCGGCAAGATTTGTAAAAAAAAAAAATGAGGGCGCTGCCCTGGACCCGCCCTGCAGTGGCGGAAGCCACAAGGGGGCAAGCCCCCTTGACCCCCTTTGTCCCCCTCATGTGTCATTGATTGTGAGAAAATTCGATGATTCGACAAATTTTCAACATAATATTTTCCCACGTGCATGAAGTAATTTATGAATTTCTGAGAATATAATGCAGCTAACAATTGTGTTGATGAACACATTTCGCAGAATCACAATACATCAGGGTAGCACTCTAGATAGTACAGTTGGAAAGTTTTGGATCTTGGTTGGGCCAAGAAAATCAACATCATGGATGATGCACAGGATCCCTATGAGCCTGAGACAGATGCCATGGGGGAGAACATACATGTTGAAAATGCTAAAACAGAATCTAATGGGAGAAGAAATCAAGAGACTCCTCCTGGTATTGCAGCCACCATGAGAAGCCTAAGGGTGGAGTTGCAAAGCTGTAGAGAAGACAATGAAAGGATGATTAAAGCTCAGGAAGAACAAAATTAGTTGAATGCAGCCATGCTACAGAGTTTGACAGACATCCAAAGGCAAATAAACTCTGGGCATCAGACATCAAATCTAGAAAGGGGTGGGAGTAGTTCTAGGAGGAATTCCCGCAAGAGGGCCAGTATCCCAAGAAGAGTTTCTACCGACAGAACATATACTCCAGAAATATCTTCTAATGAATCATCTTACTCGGAAGAATCCATTGAGGGTTCAAGCTCTTCATCTCATGGGAGTAAGAGGAAGAAGCACTACAAGAACAATTCACATGGGTAATTTAAGAAGGCGAAACCTCCTACATTTGATGGAGAGATAAAGTCCGGTCAAGAAGCTGAAGCTTGGCTTCTTGGGATGAGAAAGTATTTCCAAGTCCAAGACTACTCGGGGAATATGTAGGCAAGGGTAGCCATCTTCAACTTGAATGGAAGAGCATCTATATGGTGGGAACACATCAGGCAAGTGAAGAAGATCAATGAAAAGAAGATTGTGTGGAAGCAGTTCAAGACATACTTCAAGCAGAAGTACCTCTCTGATAGGTACTATGATGATAAGATCAAAGAGTTCCATGAGCTGAGATTGGGACAATTGACCATGGAAGAATATGCAAACAAATTCTTGGAGCTGCTAAGATATGTCAGGTACATTCGAGATGATAAGGTGAAAATTCAGCGTTTCCTAAGTGGACTGCCCCAGTCATATAAAGACAGAATTGAGTTCGATGAACCTCGAACTCTAGAGGAGGCCATAAGAAAGGCCAAGTATTGCTTTGACCAAAACAGAATCAAACCATAATTCCATAAGGCATGGAGGGATAAGAAAAATGAAAAGTTTGATCAAAGGAAGAAGGGGTTCAAGCCTCCTCAATTCTGGAATCAACAAAGGCAACCATCACAGGTTGTGACTAAGCCAACTAGGATGATGGGATACAAGCCAAGAGATCTAAAGGAACCAAGAGAACCACTTCAATGTTGGGGTTGTGGAGGAGACCACATGCTTAGGAACTGTCCACATCGGAATGGGAATCCAAATCAAGTCCATAACCTCCAAGGAGCTGAAACTGTGGGTCAAGTGGTGAGGACAATCCCTAGAATCTATGTAGCACTAGACAACCGCCAGGCAGATCATCAGTCAACTGTGGTTGAAGTTGAAGGTAAGATTGCTAAGCAATATGTTTCTATTTTGATTGATCCTGGATCTACTCACAGTTATGTCACTCTTAGAATTGTTGAGATTTGTGCTTTCAAGAAATTAAAGCATAGTAAATCATGGTTAGTTCAACTAGCCACTGGAACCAAGAGAAAAGTTAGTGAAATTGTAGAGAAATGTCCATTAGAGATGGATGGGCTATTCACTTATGCAAATCCGAATATTTTACCACTGGGTTCCTATGATATTTTCATTGGAATGGATTGGTTAGAGGCACACAGGGTTAAATTTGACTGCTACAATAAGACATTTGAATGCATGGACGAAGAAGGAAACTCGAGGGTTGTAAAAGGCATTCCAAAGGTGACTTCTGTTAGACAGGTTTCAGCCATGCAGTTGAAGAAGTTCTGTAGGAAGGGATGTCAATTGTATGCAGCCCACATTTTAGAGGCAGCAGAGAGTGAAACTCTTAAATTGGAGGACTATCATGTATTGCAAGAATTCAGGGATGTTTTTCCTGATGAGATTCCAGGACTCCCTCCAAAGAGAGACATTGAATTTACAATTGAGCTTGTGCCAGGAGCAGCACCAGTGTCTAAGACACCCTACAGGATGAGTACACCGGAATTGCTAGAATTGAAGATGCAATTACAAGAGTTGCTGGAAAAGAAATATATTAGGCCAAGTGTGTCCCCGTGGGGAGCACCTGTTCTATTTGTGAAAAAGAAAGATGGAACACTCAGGTTATGTATTGACTACAGGCAGTTGAACAAAGTCACTGTGAAGAACAAATACCCATTGCCCCGAATTGATGACCTTTTTGACCAAATGAGAGGAGCAAAGGTATTTTCAAAGATTGACTTGAGGTCTGGTTGCCATCAGGTAAGAATCAAATAAGAAGATATTCATAAGACAACCTTTAGAACGAGGTATGGACACTATGAGTTTGTAGTGGTACCATTCGGTCTCACAAATGCACCAGCTACATTCATGTGTCTCATGAATAATGTTTTTAGCAAGTATTTGGACAAGTTTGTTCTTGTATACCTAGACGACATTATCATCTATTCCAAGAATGAAGAAGAGCATGAAGAACATTTGAGAATGACAATGCAATTACTAAGGGAGCATAAGATGTATGCAAAGTTGAGAAAATGTGACTTTTATAAAGATAGAATTCATTATTTGGGTCACATCATCTCCGACGAAGGAATATCTGTAGACCCTAAGAAGATTGAAACCATTATGAATTGGCCAACTCCAAGGAATGTGACTGATGTGAGATCTTTTATGGGACTTGCTGGTTACTACAGGAGGTTTATTGAAGGATTCTCCAAGGTTGCAAACCCGATCACTTCTTTGCAAAAGAAGGGGGTAAAGTTTGAATGGTCACCAAGATGTGAGGAAAGTTTTCAACGGTTGAAGAATCTTCTTACAAGTGCACCAATTTTGAAAATTGCAGACCTAGAAAAAGACTTTGTGGTATTTACCGATGCATGCAATCAAGGACTTAGAGGAGTTCTTATGCAAGATAGCCACGTGATATGCTATGAGTCAAGAAAGTTGAAGGAGCATGAGAAGAACTATGCTACTCATGATATAGAACTTGCAGCCATAGTACATGCCTTAAAGATGTGGAGGCATTACTTAATGGGAAGAAAATTTGAGTTAAAGACAGACCATTGTGGTCTGAAATACTTGTTTGATCAGCCAACTTTAAATGCTAGGAAAGCTAGATGGTTGGAATTTTTGTGTGAATTTGATTTTGAAATCAAACACATAAAAGGGAAGGAAAACAAGGTGGCTGATGCACTCAGCGGGAAGGTACATGAAATGCATGTGGCAGCACTTAGTACTTGCCAACCAGATTTGAGGCAGCAGATTGTTAACCATATGGTTGAGGATGAAGTGTACGTGCAGATAAAGGACAAATTGCAGCAGCAAGACCTTGGCAAGAAGTATGAAGGCTATCATTTGGAAGAAGGCGAACTTCTCACTTATAAGAATAGAGTCTATATTCCAAATGCGGCAGATTTGAGGAGAATTTTTATGGATGAAATCCATAAAGTTCCATACTCTGGTCACCCTGGATATCAGAAAACAATTGCTACTACAAGAAAATATTATTTCTGGCCAGGCATGAAGAAGGACATCGCTGAATACATTTCTAAGTGCATGGAATGTCAGCAGGTGAAGAGTGAACACCAACATCCAGCAGGTTTATTGCTTCCAGTGCCAATTCCAGAATGGAAATGGGAAGTAATATCCATGGAATTTATTACAGGATTGCCAATGACTGTGAGACAACATGATTCCATCATGGTTGTGGTGGACAAGTTAACAAAGGCAGCACATTTTATACCGGTTAAGTCCACACATAAAGCCGATGCCATTACAAATATCTTCATGAAGGAAATTTTCAGATTACATGGGTTGCCTAAGGCAATAATTTCTGACAGGGATACCAAGTTCATTTCCAATTTTTGGAAAGGTCTCTTTGCAGATCTGGGTACACAGCTAAACTTTAGTACCGCATACCATCCTCAAACCGATGGGCAAACAGAAAGAGTAAATCGGGTGCTTGAAGACATGCTCCGCATGTATGTAATGGACAAACCATCCAAGTGGGAGGATTATCTACACTTGGTAGAATTTGCATATAACAATGGGCAACAAGCATCATTGGGAATGAGTCCCTATGAGGCTTTGTACGGCAGAAGGTGTAGGACACCAGTGACTTGAGACAATCCAGTAAACAGAATTGTACTTGGGCCAGAAATTCTTAAGGAAATGGAACAAGAGGTTGCAAAGATCCGGCAAAATTTAAAAGCAGCCCAGGATAGACAGAAAAGCTATGCAGATAAGCATAGAATACATAGGGAATTCAGTGTTGGGGATCATGTGTATCTCAGAGTGAGATCAAGGAAGAGTTCCTTGAAGCTTGGGAGTTTTGCCAAGCTATCACCTAGATATTGTGGGCCATTTGAAGTGCTTAAAAGAATAGGACCAGTTGCATATAGACTTGCATTGCCTGCTAGCACTAAAGCTCATAATGTTTTTCATGTCTCTTTGCTTAAGAAATATGTACATGATCCTAACCATGTGATTAATTGGGATGTGATCCAGGTGGAACCCGAGGGAGAATTCCAAACCGATCCATTGCGCATCCTAAACAAGAAGGTAACATTGCTCCGGAACCGAGCCATCGAACAGGTAAAGGTGCAATGGAAGCACTACGGTCCCGATGAGGCTACATGGGAGCTGGAGGATGCCATGAGGGTGGCATATCCATTTTTGTTCAATTTTGATGAGCACTGAGGACAGTGCTAATGTAAGGGGAGGGGAATGTAATGTCCCCGTTTTGACCCCCTTTGTATTAAATCATAAATGATGTAAATATTGTTATTTAATAATGGTGAGGAACTCAAGGCCAAGGCCCCACCATTGATTTAGCGTTTTATGTATCGGCAATTAAAGGAATAGATGCCTATGGTTCTTGTGCTAGATAGGCACGATGTAAGTAAGACATCATGTAAATACGAATTTTAATGAAAATACCCACAACTAGCTATGCAATGCAACAAAGAGATGGGGCATGATTTCTACAAGGAATAGGGGGGGAAATTATTCAAACCCTTGAGCCAATGGTGTTAATCCATGTGTCAATAAGAAAAAACCCATAAACCACCAACTACCCATTTTGGGTTATGGACCCAATCATTTAATTCTTCCAAGAATTGGTTGAGGTAGTTAATGCCTTGGGAATGAAGAGGTATGGCAACCAATTTCGTGTATGGGCAGGCCATCAACCTCGGAAATCGTATTTTTTCTCCTTGGGCAAGAAAACACCCACGAAATGGTGCCCAAATCCTTTCTGAACAGTCAGTCTCTCCTCTCTCACGCAGTCTGAACTACTGGGTCTTTCCTCATCACGTTTTTTACCAATTTCTTGCATTTTTCCATAGCTGGGAGCTCGTTTTTGGGTTACACAGTGGCTGGGAGGGGAGGACCACGATTTGGGACAGTTATGGAGGTCGTTTTTGCCCCAAAATACCCATGGGAATTTTTTCTGAAAACGTTTTTACTCTTCAGGGTTGAATCCCCAATTACCAGTTTCGTTTTGGGTTTCCCACGTTTTTCTGAAGCTAATGAAAACCCCATCTTTGGGCATCTCACTGTAAAAACGTTTCTTCATGCCCAACACTTATACTTTTGCTGTTATGTGCATCCCTGTTTTGATTTGAATCTGTGAGCAAGAAACTTGGAGTGGTAGTGGACAGAATTGGCTTGATAAACCTAGTGGGGGGGAGATAACCTCTCAAGAAGATCAAGAGGGCTGGCTACTCTTCTATGCACACCTGGGACACTCTAGAATTGGAAGGTATGGCCTGAGGGACTATGAATTGGTGAAGGGAATACTTCCTTGAGTGGGGTGTGTAGGCATTGTGGGTGCCAAGCTAGATAGATATTGTAGAGGTATCCATAGCTCTGTGGTTGAGCTCACTAGCTTAGCAATTCTTCCTTTCCATTTCCTAGCAGCCTGATAAAGCTAATTGTAGATTGGTTTGGCTCATCTTGGTGTATGCTTGGCTATGTGTGAGTCTGTTGTTCCCTGGTTCCTTGTAGAGATCATGCCCAGCTCGAGGGTGGCAGTTGTATCAAGAGGTTGATAAGCACAACTGGCCTATGGTTGGGTGGAACGTTGCAGTTGCATAGCCAGTTGCTTGGGACTACTTTGTTAAGATAAGTACTCTCTTGTGTTAACTTTGCAATTATTATTTGATGAATATCTTGAATGTATGATGGATGTGTTATTGATATTATTTCCGCTGTGTTTTTCTTATAATTATACATCCCATATGTCTTTTATATTATGTGAATGCTTAGTTAAAAGTTTATGGGGCTAGATGCCCGGATTTAGTGTCACGTCCTCTCTATCATGCTGGTATGGTAGGAGGGTACTTTACAGTATTTCAACCTGAGACTTTCTGAATATGAAGAATAGAGGATATGAAGCTATTACAATCAGAAATACATAATGAAAAGCTCTCCCAAGAAGCACAAGAGCTCACCAAAAATGCCCTCCCTCAAGGAGCATGAATATGCCTTCAAAACTGGAAATGGTTGAGAGATGGTGCTGCACTAAACAAAACCATGAGATGAACTGTAGCTGATACCTGCAAATAAAACTCCATTAAATATCCATGAAAGACCTGAGTGGCCTCTCCAAACACCAACTTGGATGGGAATATTTCACCCTCGAAATTGGCTAAGGCAAGAAACTAGTCATCCACTAGCTCTCTCTTCACAAATGCAATTTTTCTCAAATCATCAAAAGCCATTCTCATACTTGATTTCTACATTTTATAACCAACATTATCCTTCTAAGAGTCGAAATCCTCTCATTATCTTCTAGATATTTTCACTTAGGAAATATTCCACATTTGTCACTTGTCTCCTAGTTTCCAACCCTCCATCTTCTCCCAAATTCGAATAGGAGTCTCTTTATCTTCCCCCAACTCCATGAGCGACTTCTTGAGCGTATTTTTGGGCCTGACATGTCATAATGGTTAGGTGTAAGAAGTCAGATCTGAATTTTGTCATAGATGTCATAGATGCTTCATCATTGTTGTCATAAGACTAGGGAATCTAGCCCAAGTGTCCACTACTCTCCAATTTGACTCTTCCTCTTCCATGGAGGTTACTATTCCATCACATTTCAACCTAAGATGCTCCATGCCATGTGTATGCCTTACCAACTCACCCAATAATGTTTTGCTTCCTATGGATTCGAAATTCCAAGTGAGATTTGCCATGTGGCAATGAGAAACCAAGCTAGTAGGGGTCCCACATCCTCCAAATGTCCTCAAAACCATTTTCCACCTCTAATTCCTCTTGGATTCATTTATTCAACTTATTTATTAAATACTTGGATTGTTCTAATGTGTAAACATTATTCCTTTGCTCCCTTATTACAATTCCCAATGTACCCATTCAACCTAGGGAACTTGGTAGGATTGATGGGGATTGTCTGCTATACAATTATTTGAATGGGGACATTACAGTCCTCCCCACCCAATATTGCTTGTCCTCAAGCAATTGAAAATTAGGATGTTGCAAAATCTTCTCCTCTTCCCATGTGGCATCTTCATTTGGTAGGTCCTTCCATTGTACTAAATATTCTTTGATAATTCTACTCCTCAACCTCCTTTCCCGTGTCTTCAAAATCTTTTTTGGAACAAGTGTGAGTTGACCTTCATCATCCAAGGGAGGAATTATTTATGAAGTGATGATTTGCTGACCAAGGGATTTCTTGAGACAAGAAACATGGAATACATTATGGATTTTACTCCCTTCCGAAAGTTCTAGTTCATATGCCACTTCTCCAATCTTCTGCACTACCTTGTATGGCCCATATTACCTTGGTTTTAATTTTTCTGCTCCATTCCTTTTGAGAGATGTTTGCTTATATGGATGCAACCTTAAATATACTAAATCATTGACCTGAAAGGTTCTTTCTTCCCTATGTCTATCAACATATTGTTTTTGCTGATTTTGAGCAACTTGTAAATTGTCTTTCAAGAGCTTTAAAATGTCTTGGCTCTCTTCCACCCAATCTTTAGCCTTTAGGGCTCTACTATCACCAAATATGATTTCAGCAAATGTAAGTGCATCATAACCATATAATGCTTTGAAATGAGACATCCCTATTGACATATGATAAGTGGTGTTGTAGCAAAACTCACCCAAGTGTAGCCATTTTTCCCATGCATTTTGCTGCTTTCCCACATAGTTTCTTAGGTACCCTTCCAACCATTGATTCACCCTCTCTATTTGTACATCAGTTTGTGGATGATAGCTGGTACTTGGAGTCAATTGAGTTCCCACCAATCTAAAAATTTCTTGCCAAAAGGCACCCATGAATCTAGTATCTCTGTCACTGATAATGCTCTTGGGGAGCCCATGGAATTTGAAGATTTCTTTGAAAAAAATATCAGCCACTTGTGCAACACTAAAAGATGATGTCACAGCAAAGAAATGAGCAAATTTTGTCAACCTATCCACTACCACATAGATACAATCCTTACCTAAAGATTTAGGCAAACCGGTGATAAAATCCATGGAGATACTATCCCATTTTTGCGCCGGAATGGGCAATGGTTGTAATAGCCCAGCTGGACATGTGAGTTCTGATTTGTTTTGTTGACATACTTTACATTCATTCACATATTTCTGAACATCTTCCTTCAACCCTTTCCAAAAAAACCTTTGCCTCAACTGTCTTTAAGTTTTGAAGATCCCCGGATGGCCCGCTAGTGGAGAATCATGTGCTTCTTGCGAAATTCGGTACTTGAGCTTTGAGTTATGAACTAAATAAATTATGCCCTTATAATATATCAGCCCATTCAAAATATTGTAGTTATCATCCCCTTTGATTCCATCCAACACATCACAAACAAATTGGTCTTTAGCATATTCAACTGGTAGCACGTTTTTCCAATCCTTGGCAATGTCCATGAGAGAAAAAGAAGGTCTTCTTGACAAAGCATCTGTTACTATATTATTCTTTCCCTTGAGATATTCAATATCAAAATCATAAGCTTGGATTTTGCTTACCAACTTTTGTTTCCTTTCATTTAGATCATTTTGGGTGAGAAAGTGTCTTAGACTATTGTGGTCAGTTTTCACCACAAACTTGCTACCCACCAAGTATTGTCTGAATTTGGCCAATGCATGCATAATGGCCATCATTTCTTTATCATAGATGGAGTAAATTTTTTCATGAGGTTGCAACTTTCTTCTCTCAAAGGATATGGGGTGTTGGCCTTGCTTTAGGAGATACCATATTCCTCCACCTGAAGCATCACGTTCCACAACAAAAGGTTTAGTAAAATCAGGAAGTGCAAGTATGGGACAACTACTCATTACATCTTTCATTTTTTGGAAGGCCTTTTCAGCCTCTTCATCCCACTTTAAAGCATCCTTCTTAGTCAAATCAGTGAGTGGAGAATTCAACTTGGAGAATCCCTTCACAAATTTTTGGTAGTATGTGCATATGCCAATAAAACCCTTCAATTCGGTGATGTTTTTTGGTGATGGCCATTCTAAGATAGCCCTGATTTTTTCCATGTGTACCTTCACTCCTTTCCCAATAATGTTCCCAAGATACAGTAATTCTTTCATCCCAAATCCACACTTTGACAACTTAGCAAATAAGGACTTTTCTTGCAAAACCTTCAACACAATCTCTAACTGCTGCAAATGCTCTTCCCATGTTTTACTGTAAATGAGAATGTCATCAAAGAAAACCAAAACAAACCTTCTTAGTTTCTTGCAAAAGATCCTATTCATGCATGCTTGAAATGTGGCTGGAGCATTGGTTAACCCAAAAGGCATGACAATAAATTCAAAGTGACCATAATGACATCGAAAAGCAGTCTTTTGCACATCTTCATCTTTCGTTCGAATTTGATGATACCTTGATCTAAGGTCAATTTTGGAGAAGTATTTGGCCCCATGTAGTTCATCCATGAGCTCATCAATCCAAGGAATAGGATACCTATTCTTGATAGTCTTTTTGTTCAAAGCTCTAAAGTCTATGCACATTCTCAATGTTCCATCTTTTTTCTTCACTATCACTATTGAAGAAGCATAAGGGTTAGAGCTTGGTCTAATGAGTCCCAACTCTAGGAGTTCTTGGATAGCTTTTTCAATCTCATCTCTGAACCTTTTAGGATGTCTATAAGGTGGTGTCTGAATGGGTGAAGTACCCTCCTCCAAAATAATGCTATGCTCAACCCCCCTATCCGGTGGTCTACCATGTGGAAGGTCTCTAAATTTTTTTTCATATTTTCTCAAAAGTCTCTCTATCTCCTTTGGATGTTCAACAACATTTATATTTGGCTTGGGAGATGTAATATGACATTCAACAACCCATTCTATGTCCCCATGCCTCAATATAGATCTCATACTATTGCAAGTCACTACTTGATTTGGATAAGTGTGTTGCCCTCTCACAACTCTTTGTACTCCTTTTGAATCTTGGAATTTCATTTCGGGAATTTGATAATTTACCGTATGCTCTCCTATTGAATACAGCCATTGCACTCCCAAAACCACATTAGTATCATCAACATCAACCACATAAAAACTATCAACAAAAGTATAGTTACCTACGGTGACTTGCAGCTTGGGAACCCATGTTTTGCATTGCATTGTGTTGTGACTGGGAATGACAACCGTGAAGCCATCAAATGGTTCAATAGGTATCTTTCTTTTCTCCACCATCTCTACATCAATGAAGCTATGGGTGGCTCCTCCATCTACCAAAACTGAAGTTCTTTGTCCTTGTACCACACCCTTGCATCAGATAGTATGATAGCGAGGTACTGTTGAAAGTACTGCCATTCTTGCTTTGTCCGGTGAAGGATGATTTTCTTCTTGTATTTCCTCTTCTACTACTGTCTCATATGCCTCTTCTTGATATGAAATATTTCCATCTTCATCCATGCCCCCATCATACCCCTCATTATCAGAAAATACTTCTATGTATTAAGCCTTTCCTTTAGTACATTTGTGCCCTGGTGTCCATGGTTGGAAGCATGTGAAGCACATTTTATTTTTTCAGAGTTCATCCATGTTTAGTCCTTTTTTATTCCTTTCAAATGACTCTCTTTTCCAAGGTTTCTTTTCAAATTTGTAGCTAGGCTTGGAAGGAAATCTTGTTCTAGGAAGCACATTTTGGAGAGCCCTAGTCAAGCTCATTGCATCTTTTAATGTAGTTGGCTTGTGGCATTTGAACAAACCTATTAAGGGTTCAGCCAAACCTTCAGTGAACAGTAATACTAATATTCCCATAGAGACATCAGCCACCTTGACTGATAATTTTTGAAAGTCCAACATATATTCAGTAGGGGACCCAGTTTGCTTCAATTGAGCTAGTTCTTTGAAAGGCAATTCTGGATCTTTTTGTTCAAATCTTTCTAGTACCCTGTCAACAAATTCTCCATATGTTTTAACCTGATTATGACCCAAGGTTTTCATCCCATGAAACCACCATTCATTGTCATCTCCTTCCAAATGCAAAATGGCCATTTTTAATACATCCTCTTCCAACATAGGATTCGGCTGAAAATATACATCCAATTTTTGCACCCAAGTGTTAGCAGAATTTTGAGAAGAACCATCAAAAGTAGGAAGTGACATTTTTCCAATAGCACTATTTAATTCTTTGTTTTGTAATGGACTCCTATTGTCTTCCCTCCTTTTAATTTTTTGTATAGCATCAATGTAGTCACTGAGTGGTACACCTCTTTTACACTCTTCATTCAAATCATTCCAATTATTTACTAGTTTCTTATAATCCACCTCAATATTGGGCTCTTCTTTGGGTGTGAGAAATTTAGGTGCAATATGCCTTTGTGTGCTTTGGAATTCATTAGGTCTATTATGTGTTCCTGTGCTTGAAAAAATATGCTCACTCCCTTTTATCTTTTACCCTGAATGTGAACCATTGTTATCTCCTATCATCCTTTCGCCTGAAAGTTGGCTACCCAAAAATTCAAAACTTTTCATCATTTGTTTACTAATATCTAGCATAACCATGGTAATTCCATCAAAACATGATTTTAAGGCTTCAATAAATTCCTCCTTATGTCTTAATTTTTCCTCCTCCTCTCTACCCATTGTTTTAGAAAAAATCTCTTTTTTTGCTACTATCTCTTCTTCAACCAAAACTTCTTCAACTACTGATTCAAAGGGTGGTGGTTTATTTGTTTGGCTTCTTGTTAATACCATCAGGTGGAAAGACCATGCTTTGATACCACTGTATTGTACCTTTTTCAAAAATTTATTAAAATGACCAATTTTCCACTTTTTCCCCAATTTCGACCCTTGACTAGTTTTGCTGTTTTGGCCTCCAAAATAACCCAAATGCTCCCAAATATTCTGTAAGGGTATATGAATGATATTTAGAATTGAATATTATGTTCATGGATGATTTATAACCCTCAAAAGACTTCTGCAAATTTGATTTATATTCTGGTCAATGTATGGTATTTTAACTAGCAATTTATGCATCAAATCCCCTCTGGGTAAACACTGAAATGGCCTCCCAAATGCTTCCAAAATCCCTCGAATTTCTGAAAAAAGGTAGGGGATTTGTTAAGCATTTTATTAAGGTCTCATTTGAATCATTAATTGATTATTATCTCTATTCCAACCCTCTCCCATTCAGCTGCAAAAATCACCAATTCGACCCTTGGGGAAATGGCACTATTTATTCTCCCAATGCAATTAAACTGAGTAAAAATAATTCAAATGCTCAAGTACAGTACATGAAACTTGTAAAATACATCCATGGAAGTCTATTAATCATAAATTCATAAGATAATCATCCATTCATTCAAAACCATCAGCATTATCATGCTATACATCAATGTAGTGGGGAAATGGACATTGTTTGCTCATTAATCAACATTTTTGCATACAACCAATGGGTATTTCGACCTGATTCTTTCTGAATATGAAGAACAAAGTATATGAAGCTATTAAAATCAGAAATAAATAATGAAAATCTCTCCCAAGAAGCACAAGAGCTCGCTAAAAACACCCTCCCTCAAGGAGCATGAATATGCCTTCAAAACTGGAAATGGTTGAGAGATGGTGCTGCACTAAACAAAACCATGAGATGACCTGTATCTGATACCTGAAAATAAAACTCCATCAAATCTCCATGAAATACCCGAGTGGCCTCTCCAAACACCAACTTGGATGGGAATCTTTCACCCTCGAAATTAGCTAAGGCAAGAAACTAGTCATCCACTAGCTCTCTCTTCACAAATGCAATTTTTCTCAAATCATCAAAATACATTCTCATAATTGATTTCTACATTTTATAACCAACATTAAACTTCTAAGGGTCTAAATCCTCTCATTATCTTCTAGATATTTCCACTTAGGAAATATTCCACATTTGCTACTTGTCTCCTAGTTTCCAACCCTCCATCTTCTCCCAAATTCGAATAGGAGTCTCTTTAGCTTCCCCCAAATCCATGAGCGCCTTCTTGAGCCTATTTTTGGGGCTGAAATTTCATAATGGTCAGGTGTAAGAAGTCAGATCTGAATTTTTTCATGGATGTCATAGATGCTTCATCATTGTTGTCATAAGACTAGGGAATCTAGCCCAAGTGTCCACTACTCTCCAATTTGACTCTTCCTCTTCCATGGAGGTTACTATTCCATCACATTTCGACCTAAGATGCTCCATGCCATGTGTATGCCTTACCAACTCACCCAATAATGTTTTCCTTCCCATGGATTCGAAATGCCAAGTGAGATTTTCCATGTGGCAATGAGAAACCAAGCTAGTGGGGTCCCACATCCTCCAAATGTCCTCAAAACCATTTGCCACCTCTAATTCCTCTTGGATTCATCTATTCAACTTGTTTATTAAATACTTGGAATATTCTAATGTGTAAACATTATTCCTTTGCTCCCTTATTACAATTCCCAATGTAGCCATTCAACCTAGGGAACTTGGTAGGATTGATGGGGATTGTCTGCTATACAATTATTTGAATGGGGACATTACAGAATGGTTTTGACCTTTAAACGATGCGAGCAAGAATCATTTGTAAATCCCCCACCTGAGATGGCCACTCCTAAAGGGAAAACCCTGGTAGAGCAATGACCATGCACATTGCAGATATATGCAACCTAAAGGAGAGCCCAGAGGATCACATTGCTCCTTGGTAGAGCAATGACCATGCACATTGACGATATCTGCAACCTAAAGGAGAACTTACGAGATCACATTGTTGGGGAAAGTTAGATATACCTTGATAGAATTGGTTCACTAAACCTTTAAATGGTTTCTAACGCATAAACGTTATCTTAATTTAATAAGCAATGAGAAGTGGCCCTTAGGCATTTAGAGTACTTTTGGTGATATTTACCTTAATGTAATAGCATGTGATAAAAGATAGTAGGCAAGCCACAAAATGATTAATCTAAAGGAATTTTTGAGGAATCTCCTTAATATCACTATTTTTGATAGATGATGATGATGATGATGTCATCATCGCATTTTTTCATGATTGTCTTGTTTTTCGGGGAGCAAGGTCCATCAAAAGTATGCCGAATGGGTACTCGTTGGATGCAGAATTGAATTCCCCATCCAATGAGTTCTTCTGCTAGAAATTTGAGTGAATATACATGGAGATAAGTTGAAAATATGAGTTGAAAAAGTAGTTTCTTATTTTTTCCTCCAAAATTTGATGACGTTTGCTAATATTATTTTATTATTTCCACGATTATTTTATAATTATCCTAAGGAGGACCATTTTAGACCTCATAATTTTTCTAATGGGGGGTATAATCCTGGACAAGATAGTTTTAATTATGGTAAGTGGTGCTCTAGGAGAGGGGGTATAATCCTGTGAAGGAGACCACATTGGCCATAGCTTGTATTTCAGGAGAGGGGGTATAATCATGAGAAAGAAAGCATAGTGATCATAATCTTGTCTTTCATGAGAGGGGGTATAATCCTGTACAAGATAGTTTTAATTGTGGTAAGTGGTGCTCTGGGAGAGGGAGTATAATCCTATGAAGGAGACCACATTGGCCATAACTTGTCTTTCGGGAGATGGGGTATAATCTTGAGAAAGAAAGCATAGTGATCATAATCTTGTCTTTCGGGAGAGGGGATATAATCCTGAGAAAGAGGGGTTATTGATCATGTTTTGTCTTGAAGGAGGGAACTCACGTGTTACAAATATTATCCTTAGGGATTGAGTTAGAAGAGACCTTCTCGTGTGAATTCCAAGACCCCAACTCAAAGGTGACTTGCTCAAGAAACTTGACTTGAAAGTGTCTACAGTTGGGAGGAAAGTTGTTTGGTTGACGCCAGTTGCGCCCCTATAAAAGATAAGTATTTATGCTATTTATATTATTTATGTATGTTGTTGTATATGTGCCCATGGAGGCTGTTAGATATTTGTAATTACATATTTTTAAATTATATATATGCTCATGGTGTATGGCTAACCGTATGTTGGTAAACTGGCAGCTCACCGAAGAGGTATGTTGATTTATTTAAAGTAGCGGTTTTAGCTAGTTTGTTTATGGAATTTATGAATGTTAGGAGGTCTAATTTAGGATAGCCCATATTGACATATATGGCTGTTCCAAATCATATTGTCCATGGGGTTGTGGCTTTCTTTTAAAGAGGAAAAACACGATCTAAAGTAGTGTCGTAATTATGTTATTTGAAATAGAGTAGACTATTGAATTGATGGATGTTTTAGGAGACTATTTGTTTATGGATTATGCACAATTATGGGTCTGATATTTGGACAGTCCATATGGCCGTATGTGGTTGTATTGTATCAGGTCCCACATGGGTTTATAGATTGCTAATTTCATGTATTAAATCCAATATGCATTAACGTAGATAACTACCTTAATGAAAGATAGTAGTGTTGACTTTATTGTGATGTTAGAAGCTAGTCTTTTGTGGAATTATGTTCATGACATGGATTGATCTTTAGGGAAGTCCATATGGTCGTGTATGGTTGTACCGGATCAGATCCTAGATGTGGTTGGAAGTATGAACTATTTGTCATAGAGATTTTATAATTATATGTTTAAATCCCACCTCCCTAGTATGTAGAAATGTTGATGGTTTACTGTCGTAAATAAAGTCCACAAATGTATGTGAAAATGAGTTAGTAAATTGGTTAAATAGCCACGGGCGGCTGCCCATAGATGAGAGGGCTGTTATAAAACATGTGAAAGAGGTCTGGGTTGAATGTATGCATGTGTATTTACATTGTACTTCATGTAGAATGGGAACTAGGTTGCATTGGAAGGGTAGTCTCCCTTAATAGTTGAATGTTTGTAAAAAGTTTTAAATTGTTTGGCATGTTATGCTCCACCTTAAGAAGTATAATTCCATTATGCATGGTTTGGGTTCAACCATCCCCTTTGTTGAAGAGCCTATTTAGTCAACCTTTGTGTGTGTTCCCTAGTTGGGTATGTTACAAGTGGTATTAGAGCTTAGATTATGTTTACGCCGAAGGAATTCTTTCTGTGAAAGACAATCCATGCTCTTGTAGCAGGATTCCTCATCTGTTGGTCCACTAGATCATCGCCACATGTTTCTCCTGGTTCCGTTGATTTAAGTTTATCATGATCTGGGTTTTCGGGTTTTAATTTATATGTATCCAAGTTTCTGGTCACTTCGCCGCTTGCCCGTTTCAACATCGCTTATACCTGGTCGACAAGAATCCCGTGGTGGGAGATGACCCCGACCACTCCTCTGCCTGTGAGTTCTTCTTCGTCCTCGATGCCACAGGGAACATGTAATCGATATTAAACCCTTGATATCACTGTACGTGTTTTTCCTATTGTAGAAACTTCACTCAAGTTTCTTTGTTATCCCAAGTCACTGTCACTTTGCGCAAATGGTTCACCTCTCCCCTTTATTGTATCCTGTTAGGGCCATTCAATGCACCGCCCTTCCACCCTCTCCTATCACAACCCTTTCCTGCACTTCCCTTACGTGTTTTTCCTATTCCAGCAGCTTCACGCAGGTTTCTTTGTTACAAAAGCTCGGAATCCTAAGTCACTGTCACTTTGCGCAGAGGGTTTCTCTTCAAGCTTCCTCTAGATCCATCTTCTTGGGCACAGCTTGCTTGCTTCACAATTAACTCTCATGTTAGGAACATTCAATGCACCGCCCTTACGACCTCTCCTGTCACGGCCCTTCACTGCACCGCCCTTCCCTTGTAGGGTCTAAATTTTCTGTAATAAATCTTTGCGAGAAATTTAGGAAGGGGATATGGTGCAAACTTTTCAACAGAAAATCCATCTACAAACAAGCCCATAGATTCTTGTAAATATGTTCATCTCTTGCAGGATTGCATTCACAGGAGAGCTTTTGTAGATGGGAAACGAATCCATTCGCACATGTATATGAATGAAAAGGAATCCATTTTCGTTGTAGACAGATATTTATAGAACACACTTATCAATATATATGTGGAAACATAGGCATGATGAAATTAAAGCTTGGGACCCATCAGCACCCTTTTACGACTGTTAACATAAACCTTTAATGGCTTCAGGACATAACAGGTTTGTATCTTGCAAGGAAATGGAGACAGAGCCTTCACATCGTTGTTGTAGGGATATTTTTGTTAACAAGGGAACGAAGGAACCGAAAACCAGCATGCAACACTGTGTTGGTGACTGGAAATTTAGAAAGAAAAACAGAGGGTAGACTATTTTTGGCAGAAAAGTAGAGACATTTGCTGGTATAATAGGGTTAGTTGACAAAAAGATTTTCCAAATCTGTGCTAGGGGAAGTATCTTGTGACTTGTGTTGGAAAAGCTCAAGCGAGGGGACATTTAGCGGTAAATCTAAGCTCGGGAGTTCTTCCATTGCTATTTTTTCCCCAAGTTTAAGGTTAAACGAGAGGCTCTTATCCTCCGCTTCGTTCAACAACCCTAAGAAGGTACGACCTTTTATTTCTCTTGCTTCCCTACTTATATGAAAACTGTAACAACTTTGTAATTCGTAACAGATCTGTAATTCGATTCAACCCTCGGACATCGTAAATTATTGTTTTCTATGTCACTAAGAGCCACTTCTTCCTACACAAGGGTCGTTCACTGCATACTGCCCTTATATTAAGATATAATTTGGTATTGGTACGAGATTTTATGATCATTACACCATTTCTTCTTTTAATGGAAAGGACCCTGAGCTTCAGGTTCCATGTTTTTTTGTCTTCTTTGAAAAATACTAAGCCTGGCCTGGCAATTAGCCGCTCCGACCGAATTAAATATGATGTCATGATTTCTGTATTTTTTAAATGATTTTTTATGCTTAATTTATATTTATGTGTTAAAATTACAATCGTGATGTGAGGGAAGAATGTAAAGCTGATGGGTAGTCTTGTGGAGTGTGATTGGAGTCTTCCTCCAAGAAAGTAGCGACCTTAGTTCAAATCCCTTTGAGAAGAAAAATAAGTCTTCAAATGATGAATTATTTATGATGCAGAACGTGACTACGAAACTCGGTGCTCTTCTCTATCCTTATTTTTTAGTTTCGATTAGTCGTTTTCTAAGAGGAGGCTTATTTTATTTTGGAACATTTTAGTAGTTCACGAGACCCAACATATTTCCACTCGGTTTAACCCATTGTCCATAAATAGTGCTCAGAAGGTCGATCATATAAGCTTTTAGAGGGAGATTTAAAAATTTATTAAAGAAAATTATCTCTGGCAAGATGTTTTAAGATTGGATTTTTAAAGAATGTCGAGAACCTAACTCTTTTAGTTAAGGCTATGGCTGATTCAGAGTATCTGAGAGCCTATATTAAATTTATGTAGAAAGTAACTTTTTTAAAAGTCGAATTTACTCTTTAGATCAAATTTTTAGTTAAGTTTACTCTTAAAGGAACCTCCACAAATGGCATATTGAATACTCTAGATGTAACTCTTAAGGACAGTTCGCATTGTCTGATACGCTACAGTAAATTAAGTAAAATTTATCTGTAATTATGCTAGAATATCTTCGAGTAGAAAGAAAACAACATTTTTTAAAGGAAAATTTGTAACATGTTTTTAAAGGAAAATTTGTTCTTAAATGGACGTTTTAGTTATGTCTACTCTTAAAAGGTACCTCCATAAACCGCGGTTTGAAGCGTCGTGGGATTTTGCCTTAATTAATTTGCTTGTGCCTAGTGGCCTGTAGTCCAATCTACTTTTAATCAAAAGTTTAACAAACTGTGGTGTGGAGGTACGACTAGGGTTTAACTATTAAGCTTAATTATTTTGCTAGAGGCCCTACATCGAGTGAGGATGTACAAGCTTTAGCCTCCGTAGAATTTGGTTCTCAATCCTCTTTTTACTGATGGTGTACAATTATAGCTACTGAGTGTCCGAGGACTCTGAAATGTTTTCAAGGCATTGTGCAAAGATGAGGGTTTGAGAACGAGGGATTAACAATCACTTTTTTGGTTAGCTGATAGTTCAATATATTCTAATTTTCTTTACTTTTCAGAGCTAATTTGTACCCTTCTATTTGCTATTGCTCCAGTTGGTTAAAAATGCTTTAGTTAATTGTCACATGTCACTCGTCATTTTGGAAGTGCAAATACTACCCGAGTTTCTACAGGGTTATTTACATTTCTCAAAATATATTTTTGGTTTGATTGGCAGGTAAATTAGGGGTGAGGGACTTTGAAGTTAAATAGAACCACGTCATTTTAAAGTTTAAACTATTGATATAGTTTCTCAGCAAAATGGTAAATTTTTCGACAAGGGACGTTTTATTAATTATAAAGCCATTTACTATTAAGGTATTAGAGACTCATAGGAGGAGGTTTAACGAAGGTGAGTGTTTAGAACTCATATTTTGAAATTTTCTAACTAAATGACCCATGTTATTTGTGATCCTTCATTAGAGAATTAAGAGGAAGACTGGGTAAATTCCCAAAATAAGGAGGAATTTTTAAGAACTTAACATCACCAAATCTTCACCAAATTTCCATCTTTTCTCGGCTCTTCCATGCTCTTGGTAATTGTATTCAATGCTTTAAGAAATTATTTCGATTCAAAACATTATTCAATTCATGGATATCTCAGGTAAATTGCAAAGTTTATGCCATGCCATTTACTGTTAGTAGAATGTCAGCGAATTAATTCTAGTTCTGTGCAGGAAGACTGTAGCAATGGGTGCGAGTTATGGAATATTATATTTTTGAGTATAAGTGTAATTATTGATTCTAGGTGAACCAATTACTAACATTAATAATTCCTTGTATGTATATATTCTGAGATGTCATCCATATATTCTTTTCATTTCCAACAAAGTTTTTCTTTAAAAATATTTATTACTTTTATATATTAATGGCAGAGGCCCCTATTCTGAGATATGGGCGATACTACAGAGTGTTTTACACTGGATTCCATGGAGAAGCTCCCTGCGACGGGCTAGACAGCTGCTGTAAAGATCATGACTATTGCATCACCCGCACCCGCAATTATCTGAATGTGCAATGCAACCAGAAGTTGTTGAACTACCTTGGCGCTTACCTGAGTTCTATACATGCTCAGTTCAGAGGCACCAAGTGTCTCAGCTAGACGATTGTGAATACCATCGACTTTTTGTTATCGGACAATCCACTTGAGCGGACGCGAGCCAGATCTCCCTAGCTCAATGTGAGTCTAGAACAAATAGTACAGAATACAAAACTCATTTCCTAGATCTAGTTACAGATCGAGTACTTAGATATCATACCTTTCAAATCGCATATCCTTCTCCTTGTTGTTTCTCCAAGTCTCGCGGTCATTAGATCTCCAGCTGCAAGACCTGTCAAGACAATATGGAAACGATACAAGCAGTACAAGATATCTAAACAATAACTGATCTAAACATCATCAACGAGACAACATTTATGGAAAGAGATTATATTAACTGTATAAAAAGGTGGGAATACATAGGAAGGATGAAGCTACAACCAAAGCCTCAACATCGCATCCTCCATCCAACATGTCCAAGCCAAGTCTCCAAGATGGTACAAGCTTCCCAATCACCAGTATTGATCCTATCAACATAAGGGTACATAGACCTTCCCCCCTCTCATGGAGAGAGTGGGTGTTTATATAGGGCTAAAGAGATAGGGTAGGTTGAGGATTAGGGGGAGATGGTTAAGGGATCTTTCCATAAGGTTAGGAACCGAAATTCCACCTCACCTAGAGCCTAGGGATAGGCCTCCACATCACTCATATTCGAGAATGGGATCGAAGATACTCTTTTATCCAAATAACTGACATCGTCGCATGTTGCATTAGGACAACCTGCGACGTCGCATGTTGCACAAGGGCAGACTGCGACGACCTTGAAAAGTAGGTTAGTTAATCCCTCCAGTCATGGGAAACTTCAGGGATGTGTTTTTACTCTAAAATGGGTTTAGGTAAAATAGAAAAGAGTTTACACAATGGTCAAGATGACGACATTATCACAACGGTCATGATGACGACACTTGGTCATAATGACGATACTTGCAATGGTCATGGTGACAACACTAGGTCAGGACGACGACACTTGCAATGCTTGCGACACTTGCACAAGGGTGACGACATTTTGGTGTAACAAAATGCCCCCCAAAGCATGAAGCTGACGGAATGAGACAGGTGAAATGCTTTGTAATAAGAAAAATGGCAAGGACTTGCTGGTTGGAAGGAGTTGCTGCAGAAATGACCTGAGATCCACAAGTCTCATACAACTCAAAACATGGCTACTGACCAATACATTGCAGATCCATGATAGTAAAGACTGACTGAACACAATCATGGCTACTAGACACAGTCGTAGATCCATGATGAGATGATAACACAGACATGACCAATACAAAAGTGGATCCGTGTAATATGACTCAATACAAACTCCATCGCAAACTGGGTAAAACATGACTCCCCAGGGTCTTCAAGCTGAACCCGCAATGATACGAATCTATCCATGTGATTGCAAATGTCTTGACGTCGAACATGGTAGAAACCACTTGATTACCGGTCATTAATGTATACCATTAACAAGTGCGAGGGAAATCACCAATAATGTCAATGATTCCCAAGGTATCACAGTACATATCATCAAGCGTGAATAAGTGAGTTGAAGTCGAACGCAAGATGAAATATTTCAATCAAGAGTCAATGATGTAAACTCATGTTGAAAGCAAGGTAACCTGCCATTGAGGCATGTAGGGCCAAGGTACTTGGTTGGTTTCTAAGTTCAATCCTCGGATGATGATTTGAAGTCGACGAAGATGAACCTGTCAAAGGAGGGCCATGATGAAACCCCCATCATCGACATGAAACTCGATAACAGATGTTTGGTGTAGATCGGACGGTAGAGTAATGTGCAAGACTGAATCAAGGTAGACCAACATGATCGAAGGTATACAGACTGCAGAAGATGAGTAACAAATGTCTCTTGAACATGGGAATGGCATGAATTGGCAGTATTGACATGACGAGATTGATACCAATCCCTAATGAAATTGATGGTGGAAGCATTCTTTGGCTGATCCAAAGGAGCAACGCAACTCATGGAATTGACAAGACTCGAGGACAAACAGATTATCCAAGTACTGAATGCAAATGCAAACGAGTGCCATGTTCAAGAGTGACTATGTACTGTCGTAATTAAGATGTAACACAAAATCTTCCCTTTTTCCCCATCATGATTGATGAGTGCCTCATGTGTTTTTGACGAGCTTGATGAGGGTAACCAGATGCTCGGTATAGCTCATCTCATAGATGAGTCCAATCCCAAATATTTTACGAACCTAGGAAAGGAGGGGTTCGTCCCATAATGGGCCCTTCAATGTTTAAAATTTAACGAGTCCAGAGAAGGAAAACTCGGCGTATTTCATGTTTAGAGAGTCTGAAAATAACTAAAGGAGACTCCAACGGTCCTTTTTCGTAAAGTTAGCCTCATCGCCCGAAAAAGGGTAAAACAACGCGGGAGAGGACTCTTCCAGCCATGGTTGGTTGGAGTATTCCTTTTTCGTAAATAGAGCTTACTAGTCCGAAAAAAGGGTAAACTATCACCAGAAAGACGACCATTCAAATGCTTTTACAAGCGTGAAAGCATCAAGTTCGCTTGGCAATCTTTTCCTATTTAGGGAGTCTGAAAAGAGCTTAAAAGGACTCCATGAACAACTTTGTCATGGTTGATGACCGAGTACGACAAAGGAAAAAGTAAACTTGACACAGTTCCTTTTCCGTAAATAGTCTAGCGAGGCCGGATAAAGTGATAAACCTATACTCGTTAGACACACCTTTTTAACTCAAATTTTTAACGAGCACGAGAATGGTATCAAAAGCACTCAGAATCTTTTTCATATTTGAACCAGAGCATGAAAAAGTAAAAAGTAAGCTCAAACCACTTTTCATGTTTCAACCAGAGCATGAAAAAAGTGAAAAGTAAGCTCGACACCATCTCAAACCACTTTTCATGTTTCAACCAGAGCACGAAAAAAGTGAAAAGTAAGCTCGACACCATCTTTCATGTTTTAACCAGAGCACGAAAAAAGTGAAAAGTAAGCTCAAATAATATCTTACTGTTTTTAACGAGCTCGAAGATAGGTTGGAAGAATGCTCATGATGTCTGCTTCATTTTTTAACGAGCTTGTAACAGAAAAAATGAACTATGCTCGGGATAATTTTCATGGTTTAATGAGCTCGAAACCTAAAAAGGAAAGTATGCTCGTAAATCTTCCCAATGGTGAACTTCTTCCCAACATGGCATCCAAAGGTTGGTGTGTGCCCCCAGCATGATTTCTGGAAGTAAGTGACTTAGCTCCAACGTGGTGTGGAGAGGAGATCGAGTTGACTTCAACGTAACTTTTATAGGTTGAAGACATGCCCCCAAGCTTCATTTCATTCACCTAAGGCATAGGCGGGTGAAAAGAAGGTTCATGTACTAAGTCGACGAGGAGACTCGACTCAAAGGGAAAAGATATGTTTTATTTTTTAATGAGCTTGACACAAGATTAGAACTCTGCTCATGGGAACCTATTTCATTTTTTAACGAGCTTGACATAGAAAGGGAACTATACTCATAGGTTAAGGCCCATTGATGGGTTCCTTCCCAACATAATGCCCAATGGTTGGTAAATGCCCCCATCATGATTTCTAGCGGCTTAACATGTTAGTGTTCCCTCAACATGATTGCTGACGATACGACATGTGGTATGCCCCCCAAGCTTCATTTCGTCTAAAAATGATGCTTGCTAACCCAACTACCAACCTAGATACTAATATGAAAATGTTCACCAAGGGGGGGAAACAAGAATCAGATGAAATGAAGGTTCAAGTTCTAACTCTAGCGAGAGACTCGAACTGATGGGAGGGAGATCTATTTCATTTTTACACAAGCTTGAAATAGACAATAACTATGCTTGAGGGGGCCCATCTTATTTTTTAACGAGCTTGAAATGGAATAAAACTATGCTCGAGTGGATGGTTTTATTTTTATGCAAGCTTGAAACCAAAGGTAAACTATGCTTAGAGGGGTCTATTTCATTTTTTAACGAGCTTGAAATAGAATAAAACTATGCTCGAATGGATTGGTTTCATTTTTATGCAAGCTTGAAACCAAAGGGAAACTATGCTAGGGTGGTTGGTTTCATTTTTTAACAAGCTTGAAACATAACATAAACTGTGCTCGTACCCCCTATCCTCAGGGAGAAGAAACCACCAAAACATGCGGAACATTTAGGGAAGTCTGATGACTAGGAGTCATATGATGAGTGGGTGTCACGAAGGAAAGCTGATCAATGGTCACAATATTCCCATAATGAGGAAAATACATCACTCGAAAGAGCGTGGACACTATAGCTTTCATAGCATAGACAAAATCACGTCCAAGGAGCATATTGAAATCTAAAGGACCTTGGAAAACCATGACATCAACATAAATAGTTTTACCTCTCAACGTGATAGGTAACTGCGGGAGAATCCCTAAAGGTTCGGTAGGCCTTCTATTAAAAGCCACAATCTGGTCAGTTACTGGCACAAGTTGAGGAGAAGCTATAGCTTTCCATGCGGTTGAGGATAAAATACTAACAGAAGCTCCCTCATCAACTATCGTACAAAAGATTTCTTTATCGGAAACTCCTACAGATATTTGAAAAGGAATACTCGAAGGAAGACAAGATTCTGTTAGACCATTCCAATCAAAGGAAATGACCTCAGTACTTGGAGGGGGTCCTATAGAAATGGACAGGGTTTCCCCTTGCCTAGGACATTCTGAACTGACTAGGAAAACATCGGCGGTTTTCAATTCACTCTCACTTGGAAGATAAGAATGAGATGAAGATTGTGTCATGGTGACTGCTTCAGTCTGGACTTTCTCCAATGAAAGAGTGGGATCGAGTGGAGATGACAGCGACTCGATCACTTCACTCTCGGAAGGAAGAGTGGGACCAATTACAGATGAAACTGAATTGATCACTTGGTCAACCAGTGGGGGATCAAGGGACAACTTACTATCGCTTGTTGGAAGCACCTGTTGAGAACTAGTAATATCTTCCAACCACCGTGAATCTTCATCCATGCTTGGACAAAGGTAAGTATGATGCAAGCCCTTGCATATCCAACAAGGGTCTGCAGCTCTACCTTTCCGACCCTTCACAAATGGGTCACTGGTCGAGGGAGTATCATCAACATGATGGTCAGAGGTTGACGATACAAGCGGTTTGGGGTTTTTAGACCACACTTCTGACACACGGGAAAGACCGGGACAATTCTTGAGAAGGTGATAACCCTTGCAAAGTTTGCAAGGGAACTTTGGCTTACGAGGTGTTCTCATAGAATGAGTGCCATCAGAGGCAGATGGTTGACGCTTGGTCTCTTTCTTATCTTTCTTCTTCTTAATCTTCCCTTTCTTCTTCTTCACACTTGCCTTCTTACTAACATCAGAGTTTTTAGTAGGAGAAGAGGAAGAGATCGAAGCCAATTCAAATTTTGACGGAGAAGGAGAAGGGTCATCATGAGATTGATGCTCATGTGGTGAAGGACCTAGGCCCGACACGATTGGTGCACTTGGTGTAACTGGATTGGAGAATAACCATACCAATAATCCTATCGTCAATCCAGGAAGACTCAACGTAGCCATAAAGGGAGGACCAACAGTTCCACAAGGGGGAATAACAAATGGCATACCCTGGAAAGGGGCCTCTTGGTTAGTAGTCCCGGAAGAGTCTTCCATATCTAAGCTTCCTAAGAGTCTCTAAAGTACCACACAAATCAAACACTACTCAAGTCTAAAAGCAACAAGCAAACCGTGTGAATAGGAGTGGATTCAAAGTCTGGAACCTCACGAGATTATCAAGGCATCGCAAACCGCTGTATACTGCGGGGTCCAACAATATGACACGACAAGGAGGATTGGGACCGTACCCTTTCCTGCATACCTGATTACGTGGACAGTACGTGCATGCTAATCTCCCTGAGTGTTGTTCTCGGTGTATTGCTTTTCCAAGACATCCAAATGGTTAACTCGGTTGGTTTCAGGAATCCTAATGGTGTTTCCCGATATACACAAGGTACGTGGGAGCTCAAATATGTAGTAGTGCTGTCTAATGCACAGCTGTTGGCATGAGACCTTCCAATATACGTGTCGAGTACGTGATACACCCTTCAATATACGCCAAGTACGGATTATGGTACTTGGTGGGTATGTGAAGGAGTTCGATATACCGATGTACGTGGAAGACTACAATACCCCCGGACTACAGTGCTGGCAAATAACGACAGCTACCACGCTTAACGACGTCGGAACACGTCTCTAACTTACACACAAGTTGCTAAATGATTTTAACCTAAGCTAACGTTAATTTTATCTTGTACAGTTAGGGGGATGCATGAGGTGAGTACATAAATGTAAACATAATGCAATCCTCAACTACATGATAATGCACATTTTCCTTTCTTTTTCAATGAAAACTACTTAAGGTAGGGAGAGATTTTTCTTTCTTTCAAACCAAAAGTACTTAAGTGGTAGCGAAAAGAAGAATTCCTTCCTAGAGTGCAATAATTCTAACTTTCTGCAAAGATCAACTAAATAGCGCAAAGAAAATGAAAGATGCAACTAATCTTAACAATGTATAAGACAAAATGATGAAGCACTTTCAATTTTCAAATGCATGTATCAAAAATGGAACTTGATAACTAAACGCTTTTCATATCTATATAGAGAAAGTGAGAGAATATCTACCACACTCTAATCATTCAGAAATTCCCAAGGAAAAATGGCAAACACCCAAACAACTCAAAGGCACTCAAGAAAGACTCAAAATCTACCAAATGCAATAATTATAACTCATTTCCTATCTTTTTACACTTGAAAAGACATATCTAAGCTACGGAAAGAAGGATTTCATAAATGTTTCCGATCAAATGCAAGACAAAGATAAGCACTTAACAATCTTATCTAACTCAAATGCACACAAAACTGAAGCAAGCCTTTCTTCTTCTTATGATGATAAGACCAAGAATATCAAATGATCAAAATAAAGTAAGAAGAATATTTATGTTTTCCAAATTCATGAATATAGCAAAAGAGTGACAAAATCAAGATTTTCTTTGAACTAAAGTGGAGACAAAGAATCAATCTTTCCCAAAAATGATTTAATAGCTCAGCATGTAAGGGAAACAAGATGCATAACCCAAGAAAGAGAGGCTAAAAAAGACATGGATATCCCACACTCTTCAAGTCTTTAAAACAATTCAATCACACCAAACCAAAAAATGATCTCAAAACCTTGAGATGGGTCAAAACGACTGAAGAATGCATGATTCATGGAAAGAATGCAAGCAAAACACTAGTTTTTACTCAAGGGGCAAAACATGAATCCAAAACTCAAAAGACCCAAAAACCAATACAAACAAGCCAAACAAAACACTGCTGGACAAAAGGGTCTTTGCCTGGAAGGTACAGTGCAGAGGAGTCTGCACACAAAACAAAACTCAAATCAGAAATGGAGAAGGGATGCCTGTATGGAAATTTTTGCAGATTGGGGCACTCTGTGCTTATACACAGTGCGATGTCGCAATTCACTAGTGCGGGAAGTGCGACGACGTCGCAGTATACCAATGGAAGGACTGCGACGACAAACTAACAGGCAAAGAACAGAGATAAAAAGCAACACAGTGTCGCTCTGGGTACACTGACCAGGTGCGACAGGCAAGATCTAAGTCCAAAAATGAACCAATTCTCCAGATAATGAGCATAAAAAGGTTTGCCAATGAGAAGTACAAACTCAAAGGAAGGCACTCAGACTCTTCAAAGCGAAGATCTGATGGTTAAAGGGCTTAAGAAGCAAATGGAAAAAGAGATGGCTTGGAAAAGCAATCAACTGAAACTGACATTCAGATTGAAAACAACAATGTTCTTCCCCAGTGGAGTCACCAAATTTGTTATCGGACAATCCACTCAAGCGGACTCGAGCCGGATCTCCCTAGCTCAATGTGAGTCTAGAACAAATAGTACAGAATACAAAACTCATTTCATAGATCTAGTTATAGATCGAGTACTTAGATATCATACCTTTCAGATCGCAGATCCTTCTCCTTGTTGTTGCTCCAAGTATCACGGTTGTCAAATCTCCAGCTGCAAGACCTGTCAAGACAATATGGAAACGATACAAGCAGTGCAAGATATCTAAACAATAACTGATCTAAACTAACAGTTGAGGAAGAAAGTTCTAAACATCTACAATGAGACAACATTTATGGAAAGAGATTATATTAACTGTATAAAAAGGTGGGAATACATAGGAAGGATGAAGCTACAACCAAAGCCTCAACATCGCATCCTCCATCCAACACGTCCAAGCCAAGTCTCCAAGATGGTACAAGCTTCCCAATCACCAGTATGGATCCTATCAGCATAAGGGTACCATAGACCTTCCCCCCTCTCATGGAGAGAGTGGGTGTTTATATAGGGATAAAGAGATAGGGTAGGTTGAGGATTAGGGGGAGATGGTTAAGGGATCTTTCCATAAGGTTAGGAACCTAAATGCCACCTCACCTAGAGCCTAGGGATAGGCCTCCGCATCACTCATCTTCGAGAATGGGATCGAAGATACTCTTTTATCCAAATAACTGACATCATCGCATGTTGCATTAGGACAACCTGCGACATCGCATGTTGCACACGGGCAGACTGCGACGACCTTGAAAAGTAGGTCAGTTAAGCCCTCCAGTCATGGGAAACTTCAGGGATGTGTTTTTACTCTAAAATGGGTTTAGGTAAAATAGCAAAGAGTTTACACAATGGTCAAGATGATGACATTATCACAACGGTCATGATGACGACACTTGGTCACAATGACGATACTTGCAATGGTCATGGTGACAACACTAGGTCAAGACGACAACACTTGCAATGCTTGCGACACTTGCACAAGGGTGACGACATTTTGGTGTAACACTTTTTCATTAAGGTGGTTATTTGGATTGGAAGAAGGATATTGCCCCAAGATCTCCAAAACTCCTCCACCGCCTCTACAGTTTTTCATGAAGCCTAATTATAGAGCTCCTGCTTGACAAACATACAGTTAGAGCGTTAGTATTGTTGTTCAAAGCTTACTGTCCAAAATATTTAAATGATAGCGGCCATGGATAGGAAATAGAGCGGGATTCGAGATGACCATTGAGTTGCTCTTTCAACGTTTGAGTAAATGTATTAGCAATAACATGAGATATGGCAGGGAAAAGTGAGCATTGATATGAGTTAATAGCAAGGTCTTCCAATTGTTGGACTCTGAAGTTTTATTATATATTGAATATAGATTCTCTTTCTGTGGTGAATTAGCTTGGGCAATGGATTTCCGGGTGGGTTTTTTCTTTGGACCTTTGGATTCTTTTATATATTTATTTATGTGGATTTGGTAGTGTTTGTTGTATTTGATGATAAAGCATTGTTTTATATATATATATTTTCTTAAAAAAAGGTATTTTAATTCAAATATAACCAAAATACATTTATCACGTGCATGGCATCTAATATATAACAACTTTCCCTTCCCAAAATCCGTTTTATACTTTCAGTCAAGTCTGTAACATTTGATCTATCCACATAAGACTTTTCAATCTATGGTTCAAAAAACAGTGTCCAAAACATAACATATAGGGTTCAAAAAGACTGTAAACAGGTCTGTTCTACTAGTTAGCAGAACACCATTTCCATATTCTTAATGACATTTTTTTTTCCTCTAGATCTAGTCTAGCTTTAAAAAGTGCATAAGCTTCGGTATTTTGATCTCTATACATATGTTGAAAGTCGATTTATTAGCATAGTGACTTCAAGCCCTACAATTCTTTAACCATACGCACTGCATCATTCATCCAATTTATAGTTAGAAGGGAATATCCTTTCACTTGCAAAATAGTAATTTGTAAGTTGATCTCATCCACGTTGTTTGTACCACATCCCAAATTACCTTTAAACAAAAAACCATATCTCTTACTTAAATAAGGAACAAAACCAGTAAGACAACAGACAGGCCCATCAAAATAGGCCCACATGCCTTCCCTTGTCTAAACATAAATATCTTGGTGCCCTACGTATGTTTGGAAGATCCTCAGAAGTTAAATATTGTAATATAGATCCAATTTGCAAAGTAGTTTTGAATGAAGGCCTGAGCTTGTAATTTTGAACTTTTAATGAATTTATGCAGTATAAATGGGTGGGTTGTCGTAGTAGTTCTTGTGCTCATTAGTGAAGAGTTGGCAGGAGGATATCTATTTCTATTTTGCATGCCAATATAGCGAAGAATTGTGCATTGAGATAATTGAGATCAGGCTACATGGATATGCTGCGCCTGGGAATTCTAAGATCATTGTGTTAGTTTGTGTGATTTGGGTATGGTTGTTTGCAGGGATATCAGTGAAGGAGGCTAATGGGAAAGTTGATGCCTTACTCAAATTAAAATCAATGGTGAAGGATCCACTTAATTATCTTTTTGAGATCCACTTAATTCTCTTTTTGTCTGGAAAATGAATTTGTCGCCATGCACATGGATTGGCGTCACCTGCAAATCGCAGCTGCAAGGGCCAGTGCTTGTTGTCAATCTGCATGGAAAGAATTTAACTGGAACCTTGTATTTGGTCATTGCAGAGCTGCAGGATCTTCGTGTTCTAAATTTGTTTAGCAATAATTTCTTGAGCTCGGTTCCAGACAAGTTCGCAAATTGCTCGAGTCTAAGGGAACTCATTCTGCATGGAAACAATTTTTCTAGGGCAATTCTTACTGTCATGTCGAGTCTGAAAAGGATGGTGTTGGATCTCTACAATAATATGATATCTGGAGTGATTCCTTCTAATATTTGGCTGTACCAGAGTCTCACTTATCTTGATTTGGGAAGTAAATGTATAGAGGGGACTATTCTACCTCAGATTTCTACTCCGAGGAGCTCTATTCTACCTCAAATTTCTACTCTGATGAGCTTAGTGTACACTTTCAGCAAACGAGTTGATGGTAAAAATTCCTTCTGCTTTGAAGAAGCTACAGACACTGGAATGGATCTATATCGGCTACAATCAACTCGTTGGTGAAATTCCTTCTGGAATAGGAGTAATTGCTTCTCTTATTCATCTGGACCTTGATGGAAGGATAATCTACAAAGTTTGTAGGTTTTGAATTTGTTTGCCAACAATCTCACGGGTCGAATTGTATCATCTCTCACCTCGCTGTCGCAGCTTGATATTATTGCACTGTCAGCCAATAGGAAAGCCTCGCGAATTGTCAAAGCCTACCGCGAGGGTGCCTCAATATCCTCCCTAAATGACGCATGTTTTTTTACCCTTCATTTTCCCAAATACTCACTATCTTTTTGCACTAGTGTTGCTATAAATTTTGAGAAAAGTGATAAATAACTTAATTGTATTAATAGATATCGGAATGCTGCGTGATATTTGTTTTGAAATTTAATTGTATTAGAAAAATCCCAATGGTGTTTTAAATAGTTTGATATTATATAGGTCTTGAAAGCTATCAATTAGATGAACCAAAAAAACAACCACTTCAACAGCAGCAAGTTCCATCTATTGGGATATTTCCCACACATGCAGAGTCTGTGATATATTTAATACTCTATCACGAATACATAGCATGTTGATCGGTGATAGCCCAGACGAAAGGCTTATTCATGTAGTGGAAAATATTCAGTGTTGTGTACATGCGAAACATGTTGTTTTGATCCATGTATCTATATCATTTGTTCTCGGAGGCCATTTTGTACCTACTGGGGATGGGGTGCAAGTTGAGGGGGTTCATAAGATCCTTTATTAGAAATCACATCACAAAGAATGGGGACCTTTAATGAGCAATTCATCATGGAACCAAGAGAGATGATTAGATGTTATTATATATAAAACAAGAGTTATGTATCCAACAGTGAAAATGCAAGCACATAAATACAACCAAATTCTCTATTTGCATCCCTAGAGTCTATATTTTATAGAACAATAGGTGAGTAGTTGCTGAAATAACAGGCATTTGAAAGCTTTATACACAAAATTCAAAATTTGACCTTTATAGTTTTTCTAAGCCGTGGTTCAATTATTAGTCTTGTTATTTATTTTAGGGCCACAAAGAAGCAGTCCAAGAACAGCAAGCTTGTGAAGATAGTTTTCATTGTTAACAATTCTAACAGGGGTTGGAAGATTCCTTTAATAAGCAATTCATCATGGAACCAAGAGAGCTAATTAGATGTTATTATATATAAACAGGAGTTGTGTATCCAACAGTGAAAATGCAAGCAAATAAATACAACCAAATTCTCTATTTGCATCCCTAGAGTCTATATTTTATAGAACAACACGTGAGTAGTTGCTGAATTAACATGCATTTGAAAGCTTTATACGCAAAATTCAAAATTTGACCTTTATAGTTTTTCTAAGCTGCGGTTCAATGCATTACGCTTATCTATATGACTATCTATACATTACGCTCCCTCCTAGAATTGATGGGGTGGAATGGCAATGGGAAATCCATGTATATGTTCATGCAATAATGAACACGTGTTGCAAAAAATAATATCAAATCCTAAAGGAATAAAGATTATTAATTTATACAATTTGGAAACCACTACAAAAGTGCACTCATATTGTCTTTGAGTAAAATCCAAACCATTTATGCACTTTAAAGGGATTTCTTTCAAGAACTAAATGACAATAAAAGGGGGTGATACGACCTATGCTTTTCATAAAGAATTGATTGATTAGATAATGCACAACACTACATCTTGCACTTTTTTTTGTAAGTTGCAGACAGAAAATTAATTAATAGAGCCGAAAAAGATGGCAGAAAATACATAGAGAGCCGAAGCGTCTGTAGCAGACTGGGGAGGCCTCAGATGATGAAGCCACCATCCCAGTCGCTCAAAAATACTGAAATAACTGTCATTATACAAAATAAAGACCCCCTGGACAAGGTCTGCCCATAAAAAAACTGGGACTTGTTCCAAAAAAAAAATATTACATGCTGTCTGGGAGTGCTGTAGATTAAACCATACAAAAAATTAAAACAAAAAAGCTGAAAATCACAGAGATAACCTGGAGCAATGATAGCCCATCTAACGATTTGCAGGCGGTGCATTTGGTTCCTCCTCAAGGATGGGACGGGCAGCATAGAAGTATTCAAAGGTCCCTGGAGGGGGGGGAGTAGGGGAAGGAGAACCTGGAGCACACGGACCTTCATGAGCGGTGTCGTTGGCGAGTGTTGCAGGAGCAGTACCCTTGTCTTTTATGATCGTGGATTTTTTATTTGTAGACCCTTCTTTTGGAGCTTCTGGTGCAGCAGCATCCGCGTTGTTCTCTGGCATTGCCTGGTCAAATTGTCTCCCAGGGAGAAGATTTCCCAGGTCATGTTGGCATCCAGGGTGTTTGAGTGATCAGAGACCTCTTTCAGGATGGATTTGATATTCCTCACAATGCTGGTGCTAGATTTCCAGCTTGCCTCCATTTCTTCTACCAGGGTGCTCATCATGTTTTTCAACAGCCAGTAGTGATTGATGGCGCCTCCGTTACTACCCAAGGCTAGAAGAGCCACCACCCTACGAGCTTCCCACCCATCAATTAGACTGCGGGTCTGCGCAAAGATGCGCTCACCATATCCATCCATTACAATCCATTCCATAGCCACCTTAGGCCGTATACCAGATCTTTTTCTACCACTGCCGCGATGAGAGGTTCCTCTATTGCGTGGCGTCATGGAAATGAGAGCGGCAGAGGAGGCCACAGGGAATAACCAGAACACAGCAGAGGAGGCTACAGGGAATAACCAGAACGCAGCCGTGAAACTGGAATGCATGTCGACAGATGGCTTTAAGGAACCGAGCCAAGCTAATTCCCTCCTATGGAGGTAATAAATGTTGCAGGCTGTCATCCTTGATGAGGGTGGCAGAATTAATGGCTCTTCACACCAGCAGAGAGTGATCATCATTCCGAACTCGCGCAAAGGAGATTGGGATCCTGGGGCTCGTCCTCCTGCCTTAAATAATCATCGTCACTCTGGTAGGAGTGTTGTCCAGTGGAGCTAGCTGACAGGTGGTTTGCGTTCATTGTCACATGGCCCGACGCATGCATGCTGGGACCAGTGCCACGTGAGGCATGTTCAATGGGCTCCTGTTCCATGTGCATGAGGGTCGAGGCAATGGGCACGTGGTCACCCACATTCAAGGAACACTGCATCTTGCACTTGTTGGCCAATAAAAATATCTTTGAAATGTAACATACTAGGAAGAGTGTACCTTTTGGAGTACTCTTTCCTTGTTGGAATATAGGATTTAACTTATATAGAAATCCATTTTCAAATGGTAGTTGAAGAAGAATTCTTGATTCAACAAATTGAGTTGGTGTAAAGTAAAGCCTAAAGGTGCGTGTTTATATCAAAATTGAGTGGGCATCATAAAACTAATGTTAGTACTTAACAACCATAAGTACTAATAAGAGTGGGTTCACATAGAGGTCCAAATTTTAAAAACCATATAGTTAAGGAACACACTATCAAAAGTGACGCATTTACACACTAATAAAAAATGTCTTTGGTGCAATGAACAACATGGGACTAATCTCCCCTCTTGTTATCTGAGAACTCATTATAATATGTATTAATTTCCTAGGTGACATTTTGTGGCATGATTTCTTTGTCTTAGAGGTGTTAAGGCCTAAATGTGGGAATTTATCATTGAATAAGGCAATGAAATTATCATGAATCACAACCAATTGTTTTGTTGGTTACAATGTTCATAAATTGTGTGCACTACATCATGTCTATATTGGTTGCAACCTAGACCAGACTGATGCTATTGGTGAGATAGGGTTGTTGAATAAGTGGGGGACTTCTTTCTTAGATTACACAAGGCCCACCCTAATAATCAAGTGAGTGAAAAAATTAAGTTTAATCAAGCTCAATCATTTACACTTTACTAGAGGGTCAACATAAGGTTGGCCTTATGCACAACATCCTCCTTGAAGATGGTTAAGAAGCCATGAAGAGAAAGCATTAGATTGTATCTTCCCCACTTAACGTTAAATGCAAGCTATCTAAAGATAGAAACTCGCTAAAACACAATAGAAACATGGTTCCACAACAAAATTTGTTCAATCAAGAGACAAGTTGTAGCAAAATATGCTTATGTTGACTTGTACTTACTAAATCCATGGAAAAATTCTTAAAAACATTGTTAGAATATATTCAATCTTTGTCATATCAACCATGTATTGTTGCAAGTGCGTTAAATGATTTGATTAGACTAGGGGAAAATAAGGTTATTGTTCAAAGAGTGGATGTAGTTCACGAAGGTCTCTAAGATGTGATATATCAACACCAAGTGGTGTATGCTCTCACCTAAAATTTTTTGTATACCTACAATATATGTTGGGTGGATCCCACTAAATCGCTCATTGGTTTAACCAATTTTGGGTGATTGCCCATTTCTTATATAATCCACAACTCTCTCTACTATATATGTCTATCTCTTTTGGTTCTTTCAGACCATTGGCCTGTCCTTCTCTACAGCATCAATTTTAGGTCACATAACAATTTGTTTGCTTTGAAATGGTATGGACCTCCTTTCCAGGCCTTAGGGACACTGATTTCAATAGTGATGGGATCACTTTGCGCAGTTTTACAAATCCAAAATGCATGCATTTCAATCAAAGTCAAAGTATCTCTACATTTACATTAAGGTATATAATAAAATAATATTGTACTATATATTTTAGAGGAGGAACATATATGGAGATATCACAACTACACACTTACCAATTAACAAATAATCATTGAGTCTCTAAGTCTAAATGATATATAACTTATTCATGAGGAGAGCTTGGAGGAGAAAGAGGAGATTTTTCTAGAGTCAAAATTTCTACATACGGTGGCTAAAAAAGAGGATTTAAATACAAACTTATTTTTCCAAGCAACCATGAAAAAGTAGAATTGTAATACAACTACCTTCCTTTCAAAGGAAAAATTTTGAACCAAATCAAGAGATTGAACCACCCTTATACTAGTTAAGGAAACAACATAACAAGATCTTCATGACATTTGTTTTACTACTCTTTTTTCACTTAATTGCATTTACTTTACCTTTTTTTTTTTTTTTTTTTTTTTTTTCTTTCGGCGTTCCTTTGCACCTTCTGGGGCAATTGATAGTATAAAATTTATGTTTATGTTCATTTGTACATTATAAATGTGTTGTCAAAGAAATTTAAACCCCCTTATGTTAATGGAAGAATCAAAAGCCTCACTTCAGAGATCAGCTCAATTGTATCCTTCTTTTAATTTTAGAAGTCACGAATTGTAAATCAGTTTATGATGTGTTTTGGTTGGAAGTGGCTTGTTTGATGAACTTTGAAATGATTAATTTTCATGTTTTAGGACCTTATGCATGATCTGTGTGTATGTGTGTTGCTTAGTAATGATAAAAAGGTTGCATGAATGTTCTTCCAAGCTTTGTAATTATTGATTTGTATATGCATGGATAGATGGTTACTTACGATGCATTGCATGTATCTTACATTGCATATTTACTACTCAATAGATTGGTTGGTAAGTACTATGTATTGCATACCTAATGATCAGTAGATTGATTGGTCAATGATTGTGCATTACCTCTTTACTATTCAATGACTTGATTGGTCTATGCTTGTTATGATGTATTGCCTCTTTTGTTGTTTAGTGACTTGATTGGTCGATGCGTGTGCATTGCCTCTTTTATTGTTCAGTGACTTGACTGGTCGATGCTTGTTATTGTGCCATGACTCTCTTGTTTTTTAGTGACATGAATGGTCGATGCTTGATCATTGTGCATTGCCTCATTTATTGTCCATTGGATTACTTGGTAAGTGCTTAAGTATTGGGCATGGCATAGTTACTGATTGGAAATTGTATAAGGATTGAATACTATATGCATTGGAATGACATGTATTAGAATGATCTAGCAACCACATTATCAGTAGGAATTAGTCATTGCATGGTAAATAATAGGGTGCATTGCTAATTGCATATTTGATTTTATATTGCATTTTAGACTTCTACATATAAATTTTTCTTGCTTGAATTTTTCTTTCTTTCTTTCTTGTGATCTTCATAATCTTTGCTAGAAAATATTCGTATGATCCTTGTTATAAAAGTATATTTGTGATGTTTGTTAGAAAAACATCCTTATGATCTTTGCTAGAAAGGTGTCTTTGTGATCTTGTTTGAAAAATATCTTTGTGGTTTCTCTTATGTACTTGTAAAGTATCATAGTAATATTACATGACCTTGTTGTACGAGTATCTTTATTGAAAGAGTATCCTTGCTAAAAGATTAACTTGTACCTTTAAAGTATTTCATGTACCTTTAAAGTATTTCATGCAGTTAGTTAGAATTTATTTATTGAAGATGTGTTGTGTTTATCCTGTTGAACAATATATATAGGTTTGTTGCTAACCGTGTGTTTGTTGGAATGTAAAGAAATACATTGAATTAAATAGTGAGTGTATTGGATATGTGTTGCATTGAATCAGATATGCATTGCACTGGATAGTGATTGCATATTGTGCGTATTTGATATGCATTGGAATTGCTATGCATTGAATGTGATTTTAAATTGAATGGTATTTGAAATGGATAGATGTGTCTTAATGTGTTGATATGTGCTGAATGGACTAGTTATTCCTCTGGGAATGCTTTGGATAATAATAACTGGATTATATTTCCTAGTAGCGGGTTTGATGATAAGTATGGATAAATAGGATCATTGGTATAATATGATGATTATGTGTGACTAATTCAAGTACCCTTATGTGTATTCTTGAGATGTGGTAAAGGTCTTGTTGAGATGTAGCTCCTGTAAACTATTAGAATTGTATTCATGTATCTTTGGTTGAAGATGTAATTCATGTTGAAAAGTATATGACAAATACTAACCATATGATTGATTTGGAATGTGATTCATGTATCTTTGTTGAAGAAGTGTTTCATGTATATATTTTTGAAAAATATATATACATGATTCCTGATCATGTGAATGATGATTGGAATGTGATTCAGGTAAGCACTAGGAGGGGGAAAACTGGTGGGTGTAAGCACTAGAAGGTGAAAATCCTATGATGGAAAAGTATTGTGCTTTCTCAAGTTGTGTACCCTGGGTTTCCTGTGATGGAAAAGTATTGTGCTTTCTCAAGTTGTGTGTCCTAGGTTTCCTGTGATGGAAATGTATTGTGCTTTCTCAGGGTGTGTGGCCTGAGTTTCCTGTGATGGAAATATATTGTGCTTCTCATTAGGTATGGCCTGAGTTTCCTACGAGGGAAAGTAGATGGTGAAGGAATACTTGAGAGATGAATTCTTCATGTGGCAACCTCATGAAGGAAATATGTAAGCAGATAAGTATCTTTGTGATTTTTTTAAGAAAAGTATATTTGTGATATGAATATATTTGTGATCTATGTTGAAGAAGTATCTATATTTTATGTAAATTTGTATATACTGATGTATTGCTTGTGATTAATTAGAATTCATTTCATGTATCATGAAGATGTATTTTATGTATCTTGTTCCTCGAATCAAGTAGCATATGCCTTTATACTTGCTGGCTAATCATGTGGTTGATTGATTGAAATATGATTCAAGTGGATCTATTTTGTTGAAAGATTCAAGACCCTATAATGGGGATTGGAGATTGACCCTTGCTTCTACATTGGGAACCACTCTGCTAGTCCAGGTTCTCGCATGGGAAGCCTAGGAATCAGATGGTGATATTTTGAGGAACTGGAAAGGTGAAGAGATGAGGATATCCTGAGGGACTAGCAGGGTGAAGGAAGTCGCATCCCATAGGCTGTGGAGACGGAAAAAAAAGTAGGTGGTAGTGGGAAGTATTGTGGTTTCCCGGAAGAGGATTTCCGAGAGTTGCAATGATAAAGGCATGCATGACTAAGAATGCAGCAAGGATGATGCAATGTTTTAAGGGGAAGGGGATGTAATATCCCAAAGGTAAGCCCTGGACACCTGTGATTTTGGTTATTTATTTTATGGTGGCACTAGGTGCTTGGACCATGAACAATGGATATTGCGATGATTATTGTTGAAATTATATTATTATTCTAGTATTATGATTATTATCTACCTATAACTAAAATAATGGCACAACATGGACAACAACATTGCTAAGAGGTCTTGGATTCCACATGAGAAGGGGTTGGGGTTAGGAGTTGTGGCTCCCCCTAACATTACTCTAGTCTCCCTAATTTTAATATTATTTGGCCCCGGTGGTCCTAATTTTGTTTAATTAATGTTTTGCATGCACAATTGTGCCCTCACTGGAGAAAAAACATTCCTGCACTGGATGTTGGTGGGGCCCACTCTCACTTCAATCATATCTTATGCTCCTATTTGGCTAACTGTGGTCAGACATGCACTTAAATTGATTTAATGTCAGTTAAATTCAGTTAATTTGAGTTTAATTGAGTTATAGTCAGTTAATATTGAGTTAATTTTAGTTAAATTGAGTTTAATTTAGGATTCAGTTAAATTGAGTTTAATTTAATTGACGAATCATGGAAAGCAAAAGTGTAAGAATGAGAATCGTACATGTATGCTTTTATAAATGCAACAGTCTTTAATTATTCTATTTTTATTTTCAAACGATGAATTTGAACTCACACGAACTGGAATTATTGCAACCATGAAACTTCTTACCTGTCGTCTGCACATAGAACAGGTCCAATGTTTTAGCGTACAACTAAGTAAGCTTCGGGGTCCCTCATAGGACTCCCTTGGACAACAAAGAAGCAAACTGTTAGCATCATCTCAGAGAAAAAGTATCATATCATATTTCTAGCCTGGCATTTCATCATTACATCAATCATACTTCTCATTGCATTAAAAAGTGTTGCATCAAAAGTTTGATCTAATCATGCATTTAACTATCTTAATGATAGTTGTTACGAATGAAATTAAGTTGTCACTATCGCATTAGTTATATCAGAAATTTAATTGTGTTTAGTACAAACAGTTGTTTAGTTAACGTTGTTACATTCGGCAATTATTATTTTCAGCAATTATAAATTATCGTAAATTAAGCTATTATTGCTATTAACAAAAAATTTAATTTTTTATGAAAATTCGGGATGTTACATGTGGTATCAGAGCACAGATTCAAACTATAGGCCTGATTTAGGTCCAAAACACGCAGCAGAAAATTTTTATATACAATGGAAAATTCTTTTTGCAGCAGAAAATTATACTAACTTGAAAATTTTATTATTATGTTATCATAAATTATTTTCAGTTACAGGTATGGAGAACTCAGCTGAACATTTAAGTGATAGATTTCAGCCAAACAATCATAGTTCGGGACAACATTTTGTAGAGGAAGGTCACGGGGAGTTAAATAACAGTTCAACGGAGCTCTTACATGCCTTTCAAGAATTAAAGGCAGAAATAAAATCTGTGAAACAAGATAATGAAAAGATTCTGCAAGCACAAGAACAACTCAATCAAGTCCTGTTTGAACACAGCCAGACAGAGGAACATGAGAGAAACAATGAAGATATTTCCAAAATTGAGGACATGTCTCACACTGATAAAATTCAGAACATAAAAATCAGCGAAGTAAAAGACAACTCAACCTCATCCAGAGATGCTATTGTAGAATGCAAAAGGAAGCGTAACTATACCAGTGACAACAGTGAAGGAGACTCCAAACCAAGAAGGAAAAATCACAAGGAATATGAGCAGATTTATGGATAATTCAAGAAGATAAGACCTCCAACTTTCAATGGAGAAACTGAGAAAGGTGAGACAGCTGAAGCTTGGCTGTCAGGGATGAAGAAATACTTCCATATCTACAACTATTCAGAGTTCTTAAAGGAAAAGATGGCTATATATAACTTGACCGGGAAAGCAGATATCTGGTGGCAAGACATCAAAAGGGTAAAGGGAATTAAAGATAAAGATGTAAGCTGGAGTGCTTTCAAACGATATTTCAAAAAGAAGTATCTATCTGAGCAGTACTACGAAGAAAAATCTAAAGAATTCTACGATTTGAAGTTGGGAGGTATGAATATGAAGGAAATGAACAGTAAGTTTCTGAACTTACTGAGATATGTACCATACCTCATAGAAGAGAAACCAAAAATTCAAAGGTACTTAAGCTGTTTACCATTCAGCATCAAAGACATAATTGAGTATGACAGTCCTAAAACATTAGAGGAGGCTATGAGAAAGGCAGTTTTCTGTTATGATACAAATCGGAAGAGAGAGGGTATGTCTAATTGGAAAAATCATAAGCCCAACAATTTTGAACAGAAGAAGAAAAATTTCAGATTCAGTGGAAATTCGGGATTCCAAATGAAGAATTTTCAGAATCGAAATTCCCAAGGGAATAATTCCAGAAATAATTCACAGCAGAATTCTACAGCACCGAAAAATGCATCTAATACTGTCAAGACCAGTGAGCCAAAGACACATATTAAATGTTTTGAATGTCAAGGCCCCCATTACGCATCAGAATGTCCCTTAAGGAAGCGGAAGACAAACAACATCAACTCTATACAGACTGAACCTACTGTTGGATATGTAGCAAGGGAGATGCCAAGAATTAATGCAACACTTGACAATAGGCAAGCAGATCATCAAATCTCCATGGTAGAGATTGAAGGTATGATACATGACCATCCTGTTACTGTTTTAATTGACCCAGGTGCTAGTTTAAGTTATATATCACCAGATGTTGTGGAAAGTCTTAAACTGAAAACTGAACAGTTTAGTAAATCATGGCTAGTTAGACTAGCAACTGGAACAAAGAGGAAAGTATCATATTTTATAGAAAACTGTGTGTTGTCCTTGAATCATTTGCAAACACAAATCAAGCTGAATATTCTACCTTTAGGTTTGTATGATATTATAGTTGGGATGGACTGGTTAGAAGCCCATCATGTCATCCTGGACTGTTATGGAAAAAGTTTTACATGCTTAAATGATGAAGGGAAAACTGTAGAAATAAAAGGGATTCCAAGGAAGGTAACCCTTAGATAGATTTCAGCCATGCAAGTTAAGAGGGCAGTTAGGAAGGGATGCCAAATGTTTGCAGTAAATGTGGTAAATGATGAGATTATGGATAAAGAGGACAAACTGAAATTAGAGGACATACCTGTCCTAAAAGATTTTAAAGATGTATTTTCTGAGGAGATTCCAGGATTACCACCCAAAAGAGATTTAGATTTTACCATAGAGTTAATACTAGGAGCAGTACCAAATTCAAAAGCTCCGTACAGAATGAATATACTGGAGTTAAACGAATTAAAATATCAGTTGAAGGAACTTATTGACAAGAAGTATATTAGACCAAGTGTGTCTCCTTGGGGAGCACCTGTCATCTTTGTTAAGAAGAAAGACAGAACCTTGAGACTGTGCATAGATTATCGCCATCTTAATAAGAAGATGATTAAGAATAGATACCCATTTCCCCGCATAGATGATCTATTTGATCAGCTGTGTGGAGCAACAGTATTTTCAAAGATTGATTTAAGGTCATGATATCATCAAGTAAGGGTTAAGGACGAAGATATTTTCAAGACAGCTTTTCGAACTCGATATGGACATTACGAGTTCGTAGTCATGCCATTTGGTTTGACTAATGCCCCGGCTGTATTTATGTGTTTGATGAATACTATTTTGCATAAGTACTTAGACAAGTTTGCTGTTGTGTTTATAGATGATATTTTAGTGTACTCGAAAAACAAAGAAGAGCATGATGAACATTTACGGATTATCTTACAAGTATTAAGAGATCATCAATTATATGCCAAATTTAGTAAGTGTGACTTCCACAAAAACGAAATTCAGTATTTAGGACACATAATTTCAGCAGAGGGAATCTCGGTTGACCCCGACAAGATAAGGGCCATTAATGACTGGCCGGTTCCTAAAGATGTGTTGGATGTAAGATCGTTTATGGGCATTACAGGGTATTACAGAAAGTTTATAGAGAATTTTTCAAAATTGCCAATCCCATAACTTCCTTGCAGAAGAAAGGGAATAAATTTGTTTGGGATCAGAAATGTGCTGAGAGCTTTAAGAAATTAAAGGAACTATTGACGACAGCACCTATCTTGAAGATAGTTGACCCCAACAAGGATTTTTCAGTTTGTACAGACGCATGCAATGATGGACTCGGTGGAGTCTTGACACAGGAAGGGCATGCGATAGCATATGAATCTAGAAAGTTGAAAGTACATGAAAAGAATTACTCTACATATGATTTAGAGTTATTAGCAGTGATTCATGCCTTAAAAATGTGGCGTCATCACCTTATTGGTAGAAAGTTTACATTATTAACAGATAACATGGGTTTGAAATATTTATTGGATCAGACAAACCTGAACGCTAGACAAGCTAGATGGTTGACATTCTTAAGTGAGTATGATTTTGAAATTCAGCATATTAAAGGAAAGGAGAACAAAGTTGCAGATGCCTTGAGTCGCAAGGAAAAACTAAATTTCATTTCAGCAATCAGTAATTATTCAACTGATTTGGAAAATCAGATTCTGGAAAAAGGTGAAACATATGAAGAATACAGAAAAATGAAGGAAAAGACAGCCAATAACAGTTCTGAAAATTGTATGGCAGATTTCAGAATTAAGGAAAATGGTCTATTACTGTATAAAAACAGATTGTATGTACCAGATATACCAGAAATAAAATTTCTAATATTAAATGAGATGCATAAAAGTCACTATTCTAGTCATCCAGGATATCAAAAGACCATCACTATGCTGAGAAAAGAATATTATTGGCCCAGAATGAAAGATGAAGTAGTAGAATACATCGCAAAATGCTTGGACTGTAAAAATGTGAAGGTTGAACACCAACATCCAGCTGGATTGTTGCAACCATTACCAATACCAAGCTGGAAATGGGAAGTGATCAGCATAGATTTCATTACTGGATTACCTAAAAATTAGAAACAACATGATTCTATCATGGTGGTGGTGGACAAAATCAGCAAGGCAACACATTTCATACCAGTGAAGACCACACATAAAGCACCAGACATTGCAGAGATTTTTATGAAACAGATTTTTAGACTGCATGGAATACCAAAGGTAATAATTTCAGATCGTGACTCAAAGTTTACAGGAAAATTTTGGAGGTCACTGTTTAAGGGATTGAATACAACTTTAAATTTCAGTACAACATTTCATCCACAGATGGATGGGCAGACAGAAAGGGTAAATCAAGTGTTAGAAGATTTATTAAGAATCTATGTTAAGGATCAGCCCGGTAAGTGGGAAGATTATCTGCACTTAGCAGAATTTGCTTATAATAATCATTATCATGCATCGGCCAGACTTAGTCCTTTTGAAATTCTTTATGGTAGGAAATGTAATACACCTGTTTCGTGGAATGATCCAGTAAATAGAGTTGTTTTAGGACCTGAATTATTGCAAGAGTTAGAACTAATTGTGAAATAGGTGCAAGGAAATTTAAAAGCTGCCCAAGATAGGCAGAAGAGTCAAGCAGATTCAAAAAGAACTCATAAAGAGTTCCAGGTGGGTGAACATGTGTTTCTCGAGGTAAGAACGAAAAAGAGTTCACTGAAATTGGGGAGTTGTGCCAAGTTGGCACCCAGGTATTGCGGTCCTTTTGAAATATTATCTAAGGTTGGAGCAGTGGCATACCAACTGGCTTTGCCACCTAACCTGAAAATACATAATGTTTTTCATATATCGTTTTTAAAGAAATATGTGCACGATACTACTCATGTTGTAAACTGGAATGATGTACAGGTGGGACAAGACGAATATTTTCCGGTGGAACCGGATTGTATCCTCGGAAGGAGGGAAACTATTGTCTGGAATCGCAGCATTGGGAAAGTGAAGGTGCAATGGAAGCCCCTTAGCCCAGAAGAGGCAACCTGGGAGTTGGAGAGTAGTATGTGGGCAGCATACCCAACTCTGTTTCAGGAACACTCAAGGAGTCATTAGCCAACATCGAGGACGATGTTGAGACTTAAGGGGGGGTGTATGTCACCTACCCAAATTTCTGAGAATTATTATTTTATTTGCAAAAATACTTTATGTTAATTTAAATTACAAAGTTTTGTAATTATGACCAGTTTTGATCATGGATGAATGTAATTACTGAATATTATTATTTAAATAAATTAATTAGGAGACAAACACCCAAGAGGACTGTTGAATGAGTGTTCATTGACCCACTAGGAGGAATGGAAGCTGTTGGAAGGTATGGGACACATGGCAGCAGTTGCATCACACCACTAACTGTTGGTTATGGGACAACTTCCCCTAAAATAGGGCATTATCCCCCAAGTGGAGGGAGTGAACAGGCATCTCATTTAATGACCCAGTAACATCTAAAAAGTCCTAGGCAGCCTATAAAGGCAAATTCGAATTGGGTAGGCAGCGCTTAATCAATATTTCTGCAGAATATTTTTCTCTTGTGAATCAGGTGATTTCAAGAGAGATTCGAATAGGGAGGTTAGTGGTGACTGTAATTTTGAGTTTGCATGATTGCTGAGAGGAACCAGAAATGCTGGTGCAAGTCTATCGGATTGCTATCTATTGAAGATTTAGAAGTGAATTGCTACAACAAGAATAAGTTCTCATTCCTGAGTTTCTTCCTCCTGGTGGTTCAGTGAAAAGGCTCGGGGGTCCTAAGACAGTACTTGACTGTTTTCAGGAATTTGGTTGGGTGGAACAGTCTTCTTGGGATGTTTGTTGCCCTACAAATTTTCTCAGGTTCTTACATATTTCCTAACTTATTCTCAGTAAATAATTTTGTTCTGTTTATCTAGTATTTTCTGTTTATTTGTTTTCGAAAAAGAATCTAATCCTAGAAATTGTTTAAGACTGAAAGTTTAAGTTTAATATTGAAGATGAATTGATAAACCAATATCTCTATTTTTCCACACGCTATTTTGAAGCATCGTACTCTAGTAGAGATATGCAATTTAAAATAGATTAGAAGATAGGCAAAATTTCCATTTGAATTCCATAGATAGATAATAATTATATATGTATCATTTTTATGTTCCTAAGTTAAATAATAGTAGAAAGTTCTGCATAATATCTATGTATGTATTATAAGGTATCAGAGCTTTCTGAAAATATAAATAATGCACAATTTTTCTGCATTCTTATCATCATTCTGTACAGAAAAATATAGAAATCACAGGTATACACATATCTTAACAGAGTAGCAAATTAAATGGTAGTGATCATCAACATAAGATTGTACATAACAATCATCACCCGGTTCTCATATTGTTTATAGACACTTTGATTTCATTATCTCTGTTAATGTTTTTCAAGTTTATTATCTCACTGTATTATTATCATTATTTACTTGCTGTAAACAAAAGCTTTTAACAGTCATTCTATAATTTTCAGTTTCCACAATACACTTATATGCATATTGTTTGCATTTCTTATTTTATCATTTTCATAAACTTACAGTTCAAATAGATAATAGATTTAATAGAAACATTCTGTTACTGATAAGTAATTGTTTTCTATTTCCTATTATAAGCATTGTGTTGATTATCATTCTAACAAATAATAGAAACTTTATAATCATCACTTTGTCATTACTCACCTATTTCAATTATAGATTTGCAAAACTGTAAAGTGTCATTAGTATTTTGTTTAGTTTCAATTTAAACCCTAGTTAGGTTTAGTTTTCCATTCTTATCTTTGTTATATCCAAATATAAACAAAACACGAATGTAGGGTTTAACCCTATTCGTTTCCACTATACACATTTTGTAAAACCATTTCGACATATTACTCTACTTATTTACCAACATCGATAACCAAGAAACACGACATCAACCTACAGTATCAAGACGAACAACACAGATATCTACACAAATGATCAGCATACATTTTTAGTACCAAGAAGAGTATCATCTTTACACAGAGAACGATCCCTTGGCTCTTCTTCTTACGGTCACAACTGAACACGAATCAAATCATTTTTCACAGACTCTTAAACCATTGCAAAAAGAACAACTTCAAAAAGGAAGTCGATGCTCTAAAGAACAAGCATTTTAAAATATGTTTGCAAACAAAAACCTACAAGGTTTATCCCTTGAGCCAACAGTTTGAAAGAACCTATTTTCTGTATAGTGCATCGGCAAGTCACAGCTCCAACGGGCATTGCCAACAAACTTAAAGTATAGAAACCAAGAACATTCAAACGAATGTAAACCATATCACTGTTTAGTAAACGAGATGTGAAAGTTTTTCGTCCAACTATCAACAACGATAGGACAACAGCAAATCATGGGAGGACCCGTTACTTTTCTTAAAACCACCTCAATCACAGTCGGCAAGTACTATGAGAGTTTATGGAAGACGCAAAGCTTACCGGAGAAGAAGAACGCTGTTTCCCTCGCCAAAACCCTACTCAACATTCTTTATAAACCCTGCAACTGACAATCGATAGCAAGGAGTTAGATATCTTTACATTTAAAGTAAAAATCGAAAAACGAAGCAAAGAAATACTAATTTTGTGACAGAAATTTACATTGCGGTAAACTACCAGGGTTTTCCCACCTTCACCAGCTACAAGTGATTTCACACTAAAATGAGACAAGAACCCTCGGTTCTTTTACACCAGACAAAACGTGAACTCAAACTTTAACGACGAATCCCAGAACTACCACTGTTAACCATTTAAAAACTAGATACAAAGGCTATAAAATGACTCCATTTCCGAAGAAGGAGAACTGTAACCCTCTCAAAACTAGAGGTCTCATGGTCGAACCCCATTCAAATCCTATGCTAAAATTTTGGCATCCTGTCGGCCATAGGCCGAAAACAATGGAGACAATAACCGTCAGTTACTAAATTCATAAACCAAATCAACGTCAAAGGTAGGGTTACAATCAACGGTTAAAAACTAATTACCATCGACGATCACAATGTTTCCAGCGTTTTAGGGTTGGACAATCAACGTGTGCATTAAATGCCCGACCTACATTACAGGTTGACAATGCCACCATGGCACACAGTAGAGCAAGCACGACCAACACATGGCGCATAATTCTTACACAACAACAAGCATGGGGGCATTCACGTCTACGTGGATCTTTGGAAATACAACTCGGCAGGGAGGCAGTACCAAGTTTTTATTGTAGGATCGATGGGATATCTCTACCACAGCTCGAGACCGACGCCATTTTAATTAACCAACAACCTGTCAAGTTTCAAATTTAATTCTTGTCAAGGAAAACGATGTGACAATAACCCTTTCAATTCATATTATTATCACCATTTAAATTCACCATAGTATTATTAACATCTATGCAAGATTTCGTTATAATGTTTCATTACATTGTCATCGATCCGACATATTTTAATGTTGGTAACGGTTTGCAACATATATTACAGTTTGGATATAATTCCAATGTTTTCATATTATTGCAATATTCACACCATACGTTTTAATATCGATATCAAACCAAGGATCGATATAGTTGCACCACAATATTCATAAGACCTATATTTTGTCACGTTATAAAATGAAAATTAAATAGTTCTATTCTTAATTGGACCATAGTTAACCTATGGCTAATATTTGTTTATTTGTCAAATTGCTACAAGTGTCTAGTCTCTAGAAAAGACTACTTTTGCTTATTTAAGACTTAAATAATTATGGAGATAGATAGGATTTATGATCCATAAAAATTATATCGTTAATCATTTCATTTCATAGGGTCTAAGAGTGTTGTATAAGCTCACAAGCACATACATGATATAATATATAGTTTGATAATGAGAGTAATAATTTTCTCCAATCCCCTATCCACTTTTATTCATGCGATGCAATGGCACTGTACCATCTTGATACTACCAGCTAAATGGTGACAACAAGACATCTTAGTACAATGACGACGACATAATTAGTTAGTACAAGAACGGCGACGGAACCAGCTAAGTACAATGACGACTACAGTGATGATGCTGCTAATTAGATGCTTATTCATACATCTAACTTGGGTTTGATTTTAATCAGATACAAGACGAATCATGGAAAGAAAAAGTGTAAGCATGAGAATTGTACCTGTATGCTTTTATAAATGCAACAGTCTTTAATTATTCTATTTTTATTTTCAAACGATGAATTTGAACTCACACGAACTGGAATTATTGCAATCATGAAACTTCTTACCTGTCGTCTGCACATAGAACATGTCCAATGTTTTAGCGTACAACTAAGTAAGCTTCGGGGTCCCTCATAGGACTCCCTTGGACAACAAAGAAGCAAACTATCAGTATCATCTCAGAGAAAAAGTATCATATCATATTTCTAACCTGGCATTTCATTATTACATCAATCATACTTCTCATTGCATTAAAAAGTGTCGCATCAAAAGTCTGATCTAATCATGCATTTAACTATCTTAATGATAGTTGTTATGAATGAAATTAAGTTGTCACTGTCGCATTAGTTATATCAGAAATTTAATTGTGTTTAGTACAAACAACTGTTTAGTTAACGTTGTTACATTCAACAATTATTATTTTTCGCAATTATAAATTATTGTAAATTAAGCTATTATTCTATTAACAAAAAATTTAAATTTTTATGAAAATTCGGGATGTTACATTATGGCCCTATTAAAAAATTCTAGGTTATTCTACCATCCATTAGCAACATTAGAAATTGGAACAAGGCGGCGACACTTTGAATGGAAAATAATCCCTTAAAATTCAAGTTGCACCATGAAAGATATGTCGATTAGGTTCCAAAAGAGGGAAAACTCAAAATCCTACCATGAATTACAAACGAGGAAGAGGTTTTCTTATATAAGTGAGGAGATCAACTTCCTTTACAATAAAATAATCATAAACTACTTAGATCTAGACTAGGGTGGAGTAAACAACTCAAAACACTCCACTAAACCTAACAAACTCAAACTAAATGCATAAAAAGTGGTCTTCAAAGACACAAGTACAATGTATCCGAGATACAAAAACGCCCAAAAAGGGGGGAAGCTCAACCAATTGAGGGATCAAGAAGCAAGTGATGGTCGAAGACTAGCCTCTCAAGGATTCTCCAAAGGCAGCTCTCCCAAGATAAGTCCACAAAGTATGAGTGGAAGTGGACAAAAATCCTAACAAATTCATGACAACTCTCAAGTGATTCTAGAACCAAATAAGGGAACCCCGAAATCCTTCATCCACCTTTCTAAGTAGAATGGGCCTCAAGATTCAGTATGAACATGATGAATGGGAGGGTTCCAAGGGAAAATACCCTCCATGAAATAATCCCAATAAGCAACCAATGTATTCAAATGTAACAAGCCTCCATAAAACAGGGCAAGAAAATCTAAAGGAATTGCCCATATGAGAGAAGTCCATGTGTAAGGAATGGTAGGAATTGTTTGAAACACCCTCCCCAATGCCCATTGCCAATGGCTTTCTCCAAATAAAGTATAAGTATTAACTAACATGGAAAGTTTCAAAAATTTGGACCAAGTGATAGCTAGGAAACATCCATGATGAACATTGTAAGGAACATTGCCTCTAACAAGAGTTGTGTGCAGCTTAGTCCCTGCCTTATGTAACATATTATAGAAACACAAATCAATATTAAATATCAGTAAGACACAACAAAAATCAAATAAATAATTCACAAATTCAATATAATTTAGTCACGATGACCTTTGTAAGCACATTTGGCATCATAGTAGTCTCATATCACCATAAACATATTTATTAAAATAATACTATTTATTAATAAAAATTGAATGTTAATGGTACTATTTCAATAAAAACATATGAATTTAAGTTGTATAAGTTTTTGGAATATTAATGGTCTTATTTCAATATATATATATATATATAACTTTTTTTCTCTAAAAAGAGTATAAAATTACATTCTGCAGTTATATGCATAAAGCATATATTCAAAAAAGTTGAAGTAGTCCAAATGCCTGCAATGACATAAGAGATTGAATAAAGACTCAACAAAAATAGAGCACTGGCCCCTGAAGAGTTAAATGTTTCCTTTCTTTCCTTTTTCTTGACCTATATCCAACCCTTAATATTTGATTTCACCGAAACTATCTATGATCCATCCTCTCTTTGATCATGTTCCTTATCTGATTTAGAACTATCCGATTCATGAGTTCTCTTTATTCCTCCTGTAGAAATATCCAATGATACCAGAGATCCAATATGTGGAGGAGCCACATGTTGGATCAGTTCCAAAGGCTGGTTTCCCTGTTTTGTTAGTTTTGTTTCTATTGCTTCTTTGCCTTCTTCTTCTTCTTCTTATTCTTCAATCTTTTCCACCTCCTTGTTTACCGCACATACTAAATCGAATGGCTCCCAAGATTTTGATTTAGTAGGATGCCCTTTTTTTGGGGTTGCTTTTTTAGTTGAGGTTAGGCATCCTACAGATGACCCGTTTGGAAACAAGCATGCCATTTGAACGATGTATTTTCATAGCTCAAACATTTTGAGTGTTGAAAGTTCTCAATCTGTAACATAATTTTGTTAGTTCCACTTCCACATAGATCCATGCATATGTGAATAAACCTTTCAAGACATGAAAATTATTTTGAGTATTGTGTGAAATTCTAAGTCATAGCAGATCAAAGAGCTGAGGATACCTCACACATAAAGAATGAGCAGAAAAGTTGAATAAGAGTGAAAACTGCAGTAAAAAGGAGAAGAATAATAATTATGCAGCATGACTCAGATTGGAGTAGAATAATTGCACATGATCCAAATAATCAGTATAATTAACAATGATGATACAATGGAGAGAATTCGAATCACATAGGAGAATTCAAACCTCAGATGGTCTAGCATAGGGATTATCACCACTGGAGTGATCCGAAAGGCTCAAACTCAACTGGACTGAAGCTAAACTCAGCTATCTGAATTCATAATAAATTAACTGACTAAGGAGGGCGCAATAGTGAGTTTTTCATGCATGTCAATCAGAAATGGGCACATGAGGCCACAATCAGTGGCATCCAGAGCTCCAACCCCCCACAAGAGTCAGCTAACTCAGGTGGACTGCACTGGAACACTCAGTTGGTTCCTATAAAATAGGGAAATGATTGAAGTGGTCCTAAAATGATGCATGCAGGGATCAGAATGTGGTAGATGGATCCCGAATGACATATCCACACCATTGGGGGGGAAATGACATCATCAACAACTAGGAAAAATAAATAATGCTAGGTAGGACAAGGATGGAGTATTGAAATATCCTAACACCCCCCCTTAATCCATATGTTTTCATCCTGGGCCCTGGTTACTGAGACCAAAGGTCACCCATACAATCAAATAAATAATAAAAAAATAAAGAAATGTCCATGAACCAAGGAAATGGGGAAAAAACTCATGGGAAAAATACCCCCCCTCAAAAGAACAGCAGTAGGGAAATCAAAGAACCTTCATACTAAGCAGAGAAGGAAAAAAATTTCCTCCGTGAAAACCTTTGCAAAAATATTGGCAAGTTTCTCCTACGTAGGATAGAAATGCAGGTGCTAGATCTAGATCTGCTCCTCTGATGTACCTCCCATCGTGTAGAAGTTTTATTTTCCAAAACAAGTCTTTCAGGAACTCTTCTTGATACTGGAGCGAATGGCTCATTGTGGTCCAAATCATGAACCTTTGAGTACCTTTTGTAAGACAACCGATATTGTTGCTTGGTTGTAGATCCCCCATGGAAATGTTGAAATATTGTAACTTCTAAGAATATTATATTTGTACTTTATTATTCCAGAGATGTTTCATTCCTCCATGAAGACCTTATTGTATATCCGGAGATGTTTTATTCCTTCGTGGATAATGTGGCAACTTGGGTTATTAGACTTCCCTAGTGGGGGTCGGCCCTGTATGAGTCATGTGGGTTAAAGGGTTATTAGACCACCCTAGTGGGGTCGGCCCTGTCACATTATGTTAAGTGGTTAAGTTGGGGCCGACCTAGTTAATGTAAAAGACAAGTCGGATTAGTGTATAAATAGAGGAGGTGTATTCCTCATTTATCACACTCACTCATTATTCACTCACTTGTGAATAGCACATAGGTGAGAGAGAGAGATCTGCTATGGAGGAGAAGGAGCTCATGTTTGGGATATACATCTCTGTATTTTTGATCATCTATATTGAGAAAGCTTTGTTGGGTTTTCTACCCCATGAGGGTTTCCCAGGATAAATCTGTGTCTCTTGTGTTTATGCTGTGCTTGTTGTTCTTTCAGTGATCCTGTATATGCTATTGTTTGATAATGAAATGCAATGCTGATATTTTATGTCTTAGCATATTAAATCTTAACAGGAAAGTCTCTCCAAGACATTATGGATCAAACCCCACCATCATGTAGCACCTCTCTGAGAGAAGTGGATCTGCATGACATAGTGCAAATTTTGCATGATACTGATATTTGGTGGTTCTATGGTTAGATGGATCGCCAACTATGTTCCTAGCAGCTACAATGACTTTGTGAGCCCATATTAGCCTTGGCCATGGATTGGGAGCATGTGTTGGATATGGATCTAAATCTGAATCTCCTTGAAATTTATTCTCAACGTCAAGATATTGATCCTTATCTTCATTAGAAGAGATATCACTATCTTCATCAGATTCCAATGGGGTAGGCAGAGAGTGTGGAAAAAAATGGGAGAATTCATATGCCTTGGAGGCATGGTTTGCAAACCCTTTCAGTATAATATTCCCAGTAGAGATATCTGCAAACTCAACTATGTCAGGACCAAAGGCCACTTTCTTTGGTAAACCTGTGTGAGTCATCTGATATACAGAAAAAAAATATTTGCTGACAAAGAAGGAACAGATAGAACATTTTTGAACTTCCCATGCTCGATATGTACTGTGACCTCCCCTTTAGCAGAAACATGAGAGTTGTCTCCCATGTGAATAATCATACCATCTTTGATATCTAGAGAAGAAAATGATTCTCTGGAGGAAACCATGTGGTTGGAGGCTCCTGAATCTATGAGGAGGGCTTGCAATTTTGAAAATCCATCCTTCAGTGCATGGCACATATCATGACCATCAGTCTCACTTCCAAAATGAGTCTCTCTTGCACCTTTTGGGAGGGCAATGTTGTGTTGTTCAAGAATCTTGGTCATCTGATCTATCTTCTTCTGCATGAAAGATCTCTCTGGGTGGTATCCTTTCTTGCAATAGGAACATTTGTATTTATCAAATCCCTTCTGTTTTACCTTATTAGAGATGGAGGCTCCTTCTGATGGACTTGACTTGGAATTATGCTTGGGTTCAGATGGCCTCTTATCCTTTCCCTTATTCTTCCCCTTCCCATTCTCACTTTTTGCTTCTCCAGCCATAAGAGCTTGATCTTTGGAGGCCTTCAAGGCACCTATTTGGATTAACTTATCTTGTTCTTGGATGAGAGATTCAGTGAAAACATCTAAGGAGGAAATATTCCAACTGGGCATTGACATTTTCCCATAATGGATGGTAGAGACAAAGATGGAGAACTCAGGACCTAGCTTGCTCAGAATGGATAGCACCAACTTCTCATCCTTCTTCTCAATGACACACTGCTTGCATTACATAACCATAGATTTGAATTTTGAAAAGAACTGCTGAATGGTCTTGAAACTGCTCAGTTGTAGAGAAAGCAACTCATTTTCCAGAATATGGCCTCTTAGCTCATCTTGTTTGCCGAAGAGGGTCTCGAAATTCAACCATAATTCTCTTGGAGTATTCAATCCATCGAGGTGAAAGAATATATCTCTAGAAATATTAATACACATGAAACCAAATGCTTCATCCAATCTATTCAGATACTTGGTTTTCTCCACAGTTTATTGTGGTTTGGGATCCTTCCCCATTGTCACCCTGTACAATGATTTGTTGCGCAATACCATCTGCATATCAGCCTTCCAATCAAGGTAATTGAAGGGTGTCAGGATCTTGGGAGAGAGAGGAGAGTTCGAATTGTCCATTACAACTGTTGGAATGAATACAAGGTGAAAACTACTGCTTCTGCAGCAAAACTGCTGCAACTGCAGAAAACTGTTGCAACTGCAGAAAACTGTTGCAACTGCTGCAACACTCAAAAAATTTGAATAACCTACAAAAAAATCTCAATGATGGAGGTAGACTACTTCTGAGTTCTGCTTTAGGACAATAGGAACTTTTATCTGGATCCTTCACACATGGCTAGAACTCATTGGATTTCTCAAATGAATTCAATGCAATGGCACCAGGATTTGCTGTGGAAATCCATAGGGTTATGGTGCACTACCGAAAGCAGGTGCTCAAACTATTCGCTCAATGGATCTGATGCCATGTGAAATTATAATTCACATCAGATATAAGAGCTGAGGATACCTCACACAGAAAGAATGAGCATAAAAGTTGAATAAGAGTGAAAACTGCAGTAAAAAAGAGCAGAAGAATAATTATGTAGCATAACTCATATAGGAGCAGAATAATTGCACATGATCCAAATAATCAGTATAATGAACAATGATGATACAATGGAGAGAATTTGAATCACATGGGATAATTCAAACCTCATTTGGTCTAGCATAGGTATTATCACCACTGGAGTGCTCCGGAAGACTCAAAATCAACTGAACTGAACCTAAACTCAGCTAACTGAAGTCATAATTAGTTAACTAACTAAGGAGAGCACAATAATGATTTTTTCATGCATGTCAATCCGAAATGGGCACATGAGGCCACAATCAGTGGAATCCAGAGCTCCAACCCCCCACAAGAGTCAGCTAACTCAGGTGGACTGCACTGGAACACTCATTTGGTACCTATAAAATAGGGAAATGAATGAAGTGGTCCTAAAATGATGCATGCAGGGCTCAGAAGGTGGTATATGGGTCATGGATGACATATGCAAACCACTAGGGGGGAAATGACATCATCAACAACTAGGAAAAATAAATAATGCTAGGTAGGATAAGGATGGAGTATTGAAATATCCTAACACATTGGCTGTCATTGATGTCAACTAAAGATGATTTCAAGTTTTTGACTATCAACTAATGTCAAAGAGGATGTAAACTGATTCAGTTTGAGTCATTGATATTAGCTGAAGTCAAAGTGGATACAACATTCCTGCAAAAGTATGAAGAAGTTGGAAGCCACTTTGAAGTAGTACATGCGCAAGATAAAGAATAACATGAACACTAGAAGTATATGCGCATGTGGTGATGGTGACAAACATGTATGCATATTTGGAGTATATCTAGAAGTGAATTCAATCTAAATATGTCTATCAAGGATACTACATGCATGACACGTTTGAAGAATTACATAAGAAGATACATCATGAAGATCCAGTTCAAGAAGGAACACAAGTAATGTATCCTACTGGTCCTTGCATAGAAATCAAGTCCACCAAGTCATACATTCACATGGTAGAAGCCGGGGAGATGGATGGAAAATGGTACAAATGCTTAAGCAGCCAAGGAGTTGGTTGAACAAATGGAACAAGTGTGAAAGCAATTCTGAGCATTGCTTGGTTAAAATTTGGAAGTGCGCAAACAGTTAATGGTTGGACAATTATGAAAGCACGAAAGCATAGTCAATTAGAAGATGCTTTCAGTAAGTGGAACAAGCACAAGTTCCTAGAAAGGTGCAACGATTGAAGACCATCTATGAGAAAATTTCACAGCCAACGGTACAACAAGTGTGCAAGTCCCACAAGTGATGACGAAGCAGAAGTCAAAGACCCACCAAATAGACGTTGGTGTATGCGCAGAATTCGTTAAGTATCAATATACCAAGTGCACATTACCCACAAGTGATAAAGCGGAAAAGGTCAAAGACCCACTTAGAACAAGTAGGAGTATGTGTAGTTCCCGCAAAGTATTAACATCAAGGGCGCATTACCCATAAGGGTTGGTACAACACAATTCATAAACACACCAAGATGAAGTAGAATATTGAACACATATAATGAGGAAATGGTACATCAAGAGTACAATGGTACACCACCAAGGTGTGAAGTCCCACTAAGTTGTGGACCTTGAAGGTGCTTGATACATCAGAGATGACACATCAAGAGCGCAGATGATGATATGTGACATATGCATAATAAGTAAAGTATGGAAGAAGGATGTCACAACCAACTTGTGAACATACAATCTGTGCAAGACATGTATAAATAGAGATGCAAGTTGGATATTAAAAGTAAGCTTGATGGGGAGAGCATAAGATCTTTGAGTGCAAGTTTTAGTTTATTTTTTGGGGTATCAAGGGGCTCGTGGAAATAAAAAAATGATCTAGCGAAGAGACGAATGCACACATACAATAGAATGAAGATTTGATGGTGCACATAATGATGTGATAGAACTGTGATAGATGCACAAATACTGAAATGAAGAAATATTGAAGTATGTGCAAGTGTTTGATGTTATTGAAGGACAATATTACAATCAAAATGCAGATAGTCACAGATGTTGTAGAGATAGAAGTGCAGAGACAAAACCAAATTTTATCAGATATTGCGCAGATGTCTAGCTGATGCATATGAACATAAGTGATATTGTGTGAAGTTGAGAACTCCATCTGATGCACAACAACATAACATCAAAAACATCCAATAGGCACATTATGATGTAGATGATATGAGACAAGTGTGTTAAATTGAAAGGACCAATTATTTGATGCACAGGATGTCCCAAATTATCTAAGATACTGCAACACTTAAATAGAACAGACACATCAGAAAGTGTGCAGTTCCTTCTGTTACTAGTGCTTCATTTATGAACAAAATACTATCAATTGAAATCACAGTATTGGTTGATCATCACAGTCACGAAGAGCATATCGTTGAAATAGAAACTCAGACTGCAGAATCAGCAGAGCACATAGTACATGAAGTAAGTCATCAATAGAAGTGTGAGTTGAGAAGTTTGAGAAGTCAAGTGATGTATGTAGCGCAGTGACAGAGTATAGTTTGCATACAAAGGTGCGCACAACATAATTATCAATAGAAGATCTGAAGAAGTGCGCAAAGTTGAAGTTCAGTAAGGAAGTAGATATATTGGACATTAGGGCGGTCGGATGGGGAAAGGAAATAGGGAGTCACAACTTCCTTAAGGTTGGTGCCTGTAAAACAAAGCAGACAGGGGGTCAACACCTCCTTCCAGTTGGTGCTGGATAAAACATAGGGAGTGGAAGTTTCTTTCAGGTTGGTTCCTATAAAACTAGGGGTTTGGTGCCTCCTTCCAGTTGGTGCTGGTAAACACAGGAAGTCAGTGCTTCCTTGAATGTATTCTTTCTCATTATAAAGAAGCATTATGTGGTTTTATCCCATTTGGGTTTCCACATAAAAATCATGTGTGCTATGTGTTGTTTGTGTGATGCATATATGTGTGGATGTTTATTTACTGATGCATAACATAAGATAAATATTAAGTAAAGGCTAATCTGTTAAAGAAGGTAAAAATCGCTAATAACTGCACTAATACTGATTCCCCCCCCCTCCCATTATTAAATCGATTCCAACAATTGGTATCAGAGTGGGTGTCTTCAATAAAAGATTAAGATATGGAAGACAGATCATTGCGCATAAATGAATAAGCAGGAAGGCCCTTCTACAACAGAGCACCAAGATTTGACAACAGTAATAACATTTTCTGGAAGGCACCTATGGAAGTTTCTTTGCAATCATTGGGAGCAGATGTTTGGAAATCTATCGTCAATGGTTATGATGTCCCAGCAGTTGTACCAATCAATCTGATGCAAAGAAGACTCTATGAAAATAATTCTAGAGCCATAAATGCTCTGCTATGTGGTTTGACATGTGACGAATTCATCAAGGTTATGCATTGTGCATCAGCCAAAGAAGTTTGAGACAAACTCAAAGGTATATACGAAGGCGATGACAAAGTAAAGAAATTGAAGTTGCAAAACTACTCTTGGTAGTTTGAATATCTGAGAATGAAAGATGAAGATAAAATCACATCCTACTTCCTAAGAGTAGATGAGATAGTTAAGGATATAAAGAGTCTTGGGGTCACTCTGGACGAAGAATCAGTTGTACAGAATATATTGATAACTTTGCCTCAAAGATTCAATGCGAAGGTATCGGTGTTAGAGGATTGAGCTAATCTTGAAGAACTAACAAATGATGAGCTTCAGGGGATTCTCGATGCATATGAGATGAGAATTGAGAAAGAGACTCCCATTATAAAGGAAGTAGCCTTCAAATCCACAAGAAAGGACAAGTATGATCATGAAAAATACTGTTGTGATGAATCAAATGACGAAGAATCAAACTTTGTCAAGAAGCTGAAAAGAGGATGAGGCAAGTACAAGAACACGTTTCCCTTTAAATGTTTCAGATGTGGAGGTGTAGGTCATTATGCCTCAAAGTGTCATTACAAGGAAAATGGAGACATCGAAAGTGATGAATCTAGCTCATATGATCATAAGACTCTGCACTCACAACACAGACCTGAGAACAAAAGGAGGATTCCAAAACAGAGGAAGAGTTTGTACATCGAAGAAGGAAGTAATGCATCTGAATAAAGTGACTACGATGAAGAAACCAAAGAAGTACTTTTCATGGCTCATGTAGTGGAAGAAAGCAAGAAGAATATTTCAAAGAACACTCCAGTTGTGCAAAGAAAGCTAGGATCACTGGATAAGTATTTTTTCAGTGGGATCATTCAAAACACCTCCAAAGCAAGTCACACCTTCAAAACCTGTTGAAGAGGTCAATACTGACAGCCAATCTAAAGATGAAGATGCTGTATAAATTGAATGGGAAGGTGAATTGATAATCTCCTTGGACGAATTAAAGAAGTCTAAGAAGAAGAATAAGATATTGTAGGAACAATTGTCAAAGTATGAAGAACAAGACAAGCCATGTCAGGAATCCATTGACGTAGATATTCGTGAAAGGATAACCATCTATGATATTCAACTGAGTTGCGCACAAGAAAAGGTTCTAATACTTGAGAAAGAGAAATTTGTACTAAGAAATTCACTGGAGGAATTGGCGCAGGAAATCAGAAAGACGACTAATCAACTTGAGGAAAAGGATAAAGAGATATTCCATCTAGAAGATAATATGACTGAGATAAAGGGAAAGAAAAAAGTCCATATTGATCCCATCTGTGCACATTCAGGAAGTGACAAGACAAAATATGAAGAATAAGTGGAGAACAAGTTAAAAGACAACACAACAATACTGAACAATATTTTGAAGGATCAGAGGCCACCATGACAAAACAGGTCTTGGTTATGTAAAGACACCTAAGAATGTATGCGACAAAGAACATTGCTTAAGTCATGATAAGAATTTCAGGTATGATGGCTCCTTCAGTCATAATTATTTTTGATATATTAACCAAAGAAGGATCAATAGAGTGAAGTGCGCAAGATGCAGTCGTTTTGGTCACATTGCAAAATATTGTCAAACTGTGAGATGTTATGTATGCGACCGCTCTAGACACAAAGCTATGTATTTCCGAAGAGTAGTAAACTATTAGGATGAAGGTTTGTTGCGCAAATAATATGACACTCAAAGTGACTTCAGTGGAAAATGTCCAGAGCATAATCAAAACAGAAGAGCACACAACAAATATTGGGTAAGGAAATATCCAGATCATAATCGATTGCTGACTCTCTGGCTAGTCCCATAAGGACTATGGGGAACCCTTGAGTTCAACACGATGCATATTAAATAATTCAAGGGGATGTTAGTTAGTATTTTAGGATTGTGTGATATGTGGTTAGAAGTGTCTGAAGTTAGAATGTGTTCATTGTGTTCGCACATGATTAGTTGATTATGTTGCAGAAAGGGAAGTTTGCATGCATACATTAAATGGTCATACATTTATCTTGAACATCATATATTACAGAACATAGAAGCATCACATTGAGTTTAGTGGCATAAATACAATAAAAATATATTTACATGAAGAATTAAATACTGCCGGAAGATATGAAATTGCGCAAAACAAATCTTTTCATTATATTCAAAGATTGGGCATGATTACAAAAATTGCATGAGTCAAGACTCCATGCAGAATCCATGACTAGAATACACAAGAAGGATGATAAACGAAAGAAATTTTGAAAAATTCCAAAGCATTCTACAACAACAGTTCAAGATCAATCTCCGTATTAGGCCAATTCGCAAGTCGTAACTCTAGATCCATCAAAACAAGGGCAATTTGTTCAGAAGCGGGATGCAAAGGAAGAAGTTGCAAAGTGGAAGATGAAAACGGTTCAACATGCTGAGGCTAAAGATGGGACAGTTCATCCATAATTTGTTGTTGCTAATGCTCCATATTATAAACTCGATGAGTTAGAAGGTTCAACTGTTCAGAATGTCTGTGATTTATCTGAGACTGAGAATACTGGTAACGAATCTGGTTATTTTTCACTTGCTGCTGCCAGGAATCCATGTCAAACCTCAAGCGTGAAAAATCATCTTGATGAGTCTAAACGGTATGCTGCATACTCTCAAGGGATGTGCTCATTCTGTGATAAAAGTAGGCCATTGGAAGGAAAGAATGAACCAGAGGGAGGATCAAGCAGCAAAGGATCATACATCAATACGAAATGGAAATGAAGGTACACAAGAGGCGATGAACTACACATTGCTCGCAAAGATATTATAGAATCCATTGAAGGATGTTCATGCATATGCAATTAGTTGATGAGAAAGGAATTCAATGTCGCACAAGGTTGAAGAAGGTGGTGGAGTTGCCAAAATTAAATGCTAGACTTAATGAGTTTTTGGAAACAGTACAAAAAGGTGGAAATTCGATTCATTGCACCATACGATAAAGATTGTTGCCTCAAAAGGTTTGAGTACAGATGTGACACATCATTATTGCCACATGAATGGAATGCCATGTTTGATCCTATGCTGAGTTGGCCAAGGAATGAAAAACATGCCAAATCTTTGGTTGTCTTGGAAAAAGATGCGACAACATTAAATGCAACAAGGCCTCGTGACAACGCAGTAAATTCAACAGGTAAAGCAATCAGGCGCATAAACCATAATGCAAAATCGGTAAAGGTCTGGTTTCATCATTGCGCAGTGGAAGTAAGGATGACAAAAAGAATCACAACGCAAAAAAAGTGAGTTATTGTGACAGGAACAAGAGATCAAGGTAAAGGAGTAATGTAATATCTTATGAAAGGATATCGGTACAGAAGCTCTGCAAAGCAACGAAGCATGATGATAGGGGGGTTATCCCTGGACACAGTCATGATAAATGACAGTGCAAAACAAATAAGAGGAACTCATATAGTGCAAAATAATGGCACCTCATTTCCATTGATGTCAAAGGGGGGGAATGCATGAAGCTAAGGATTGAAATGCACATCAGAAGAAGCTGAGTATTGAAATACAAATCGGAATTTGACATCAATAGGACATAATGAAAAGAGAGATGCATGAAGATGTTATATATGTGTGATGATAGAAGCGATCCATGAAGTCAGCAGGATAACACAAAAAGGGGAGAATTGCAGACAACAAAAAGGAATAGCATGGAGACCTTGCAGATGTCAAAGAGCACGAAGCCTTAGCAGACGTGAAAGACTGTGAAGATAACTGAAGATATGTTCTGCACAGATGCAACAGAAAGAAGAATGGTTCGCACAGAGAATTGGTAGAAGAAGTACTATCATCAAATGCAGTAGCCATAATCCCAAAGAAATTCGGGGGAGCATATACACAGCGGGAGAACTTTGAAGTATTACATGTGCAAGATAAAGAAGAACATGAACACCAAAATTATATGTGCATGTGGTGATGGTGATATAAATGTATGCAGATTTGGAGTATATCTAGAAGTGCATTTTGCCTGAAGATGTGTATCATGGATACACATGCATGAAAAGTTTGAAGAAGTGCATAGGAAGCTACATCATGAAGATCTAGTTCAAGAAGGAACATAAGTAATGTATCCTACGGAATTTGGTCCTTACGCAAAAATCAAGTTCACCAAGTCATATATTCACACTGTAGCAACCAAGGAGATGGTCGGGCATTGGTACAAGTGCTTAAGAAACCAAGGAGTTGGTTGAACAAATGGTACAAGTGTGCAAGCAAGTCTGAGCATTGCTTGGTTAAAATTTGGAAGTGTGCAAACAGTTAATGGTTGGACAATCCTGAAAGCACGCAAGCATAGTCTGATTAGAAGATGCTTTCAAAGTGGAACCCATACGTTCCTAGAAAGGTAAAATGGTTGAAGACCATATATGATCAAATTCCACATCCGACGGTATAGCAGGTGTGCAAGTCCCACAAGTGATGACGAAGCAGAAGTCAAAGACCCACCAAATAGAAGTTGGTGTATGCGCAAAATTCGTTAAGTATCAATATACCAAGTGCGCATTACCCACAAGTGATAAAGCGACAGAGGTCAAAGACCCACTTAGAATAATTTGGAGTATATGCATATCCCACAAAGTATTAACATCAAGGGCGCATTACCCATAAGGGTTGGTACATGTTATACCTCATTTTTCCATTTTTGTTCATGCATGTTTTACCACCATGTGAAGCGTGAATCCCATGACCTCTTAGGTGCGTTAAACCCATTTTCATGTGTTAAACTCATTAATAATTTAAGTTGGAGAAGTCACCTAACTTATTAAATATGAATTCCACTTCACCTAACCACTTCTAGCCATCTATGGAACAATTTTTGCGCCCAACTGAACCATGGAGGCACGAAAATTCCAATTTTTCGCGCTCTGCTCAACTGCAGGGGCGCGAAAATTACAACTATTTCATGCCTTGCTCAGTGTTTGGGGAACAATTATTTTGGCGAGTTAGTTATGCCCTGTATCTAGGATCCGTCATCTTGAGAATCCCATCATACCTTCGAGATCCAATCTTATTTTTCCTTGTAAAGAATGTTGGGAGTTACGAGATCCAAGTTATCCTACCTAGATCCACATCTTCCTCTCTTGATCCACACTCTTCTCCATGTTGTTTGGGATCCTTCACCCTATATCAAGGCCATTGCTCTTTGGTTTTGGGATTAGACACATAGAGACTAAGTCTGAACTATAGTTGCAGATCTACTTTTGAAGAAGTCCTTATGTTCTCAAGGTTCTCAAAGGTGGCTTGTTGGAAGGCATAAGAGGAGATGCTGCAGAATGCTGTCAGGTATAATGATGTATTGTATCACTTCCTCTTTGGATTTCTAATAAAGAACTTGGCCTATTCTCCAAAATTGTGTGTTTCATGTTGAAATATTTCAATTTGTGCTTGTTTAAGTAGAGAGATTTAGCCTAAAATGTTTGTGTAGGAAAGTAGATTTTCTCCTCTTCTTTGTCCACAGGTTCTCTTATTTGTATCATCAAGGAAATGACCATATCAACAAGGAGAAGCGAATATAATCGTTTGGATCAAGGTAAGACATCTATATTTATCCTCTTTCTTATTATGAATGCTCGCATGAGTGCTTTAAATATTGGAGAATAGAACCCCACTTGCTTTATTTCTGTCTTGGATTGGTTTAAGGGATCCATTTTAATATCCAAGAGATTTGCCTCTTATCTGTAGGTAGAAAATATTATCACAGAAACTGGCATATCCACTTGGGAACTTTCCCTTATTTGTTTAAGCCTTCGAATCTTTGAAATTTAGATCTTTTTCCTCTTCAGACTACTTGGTATTGACTTGTCTTTTCATTCTGGTCTTCACTGATAGGTTCTCTGAGTCTCAGACCCCGTAACAGTAAAATTTGGTCTCAAACCTTCGCCCTTGTCCTCCCTACAGGAATTTTCGTGCACCCCCTTTTCGCTCCAGAGCGAAAATTTCCTAATTTTCGCGCCCATTTAGTAATCTAGAGCACGAAAATTCCTAATTTTCGCGCTATCATAGCCTCCCAAGTAGCAAAAATTCCCTGTATCTTGCCAAAATTGTCTGATTTTTCTTGATTAGGGTTTTAATTTTGCTTTTGGTATGTTTCTGCCATTTGATATTGATCAGCCGTGTGTGATTCCGATTTGATCTTTGCATATTAATATGCTTTTATCTTCATTTAGACTTTGGAGTCAATTTGTAAGCTTTGGAAGTGTGTTTTCAATTGAGGGACTGTTGTAGCCTCCCTTACCATTCCATCACCTTCTTGAACCTCTGAAATTGGTTTGATATTTTTTCATCTCTTTTACTCCATGTTTGAAGGTCTAAAAGGTTGTTTGGTTTGCTTGATTTTACACTCATTTGGTTTTGTATTTTTGAGCGGAAAGTGACAACAAAGGCCTTACTCCTTTATATGGATTCTTGATTTGAGTATTGAAAAGACACTTATTTTCTTTCATCCTATTAGAAATAGAGGAAATCATTGCACATTTATTACATACTTGAAGGATTTTTGGAAATCAAGGCCTAGTCTTCTACATTCAAAAGAATCGTTGCATTGGTTGTGAAGAGTCTATGCTTTGTTGAATTTTGAAATTGCTTGGAAATTTTTCAAAATATTTTTAACTCCTTTTCTTTTTTGCTTGAAATCAGATATATTTTCATTTGAGAGATTTTTTCTTCATTTAATTCATCATCTTTTGCTCGTTTGAAAAGCGAAAATATTTTTTTTCTTTTCGATTTTAGTGTTGTTTTTGGAAAAAAATTGGATTTGTTTGGTGTGGAAGAGTGTTTCATGAGTAGTTGGCATATCATTGAAAAAGAATAATTTTTTTTATTCATCTTTGAATTGGATTGCATGAGTGTGTTCATACTTTGGGAAAAAGAAAAGAACTCTCCTTTTCTCTAGCTAGAATTTCATCGAAAAAGAGAAGACTTGCATACTCATCCACTTTGCATGGTTTTAGGTCGATTCCACACACCATAAGTTGCACTTACGCCTCCCTATTGAGTAACAAAAACCTCTAAAATTAACTACCTTAACTCAACACATATTAACCTCACTTGAGGAAATCAAAACAATACGTTAGTTAGGTAGGACACTGGGAATATGAATCCAAACAAATCCCCCTTGTCACTTTAAATTTGAAACATAGAAGTTGTCCTCTTGGGAGCTAAAATCCTCTTGTATTTGTTGAAACGGTTATAAGCCATCTAGTTGGGAGGGCCTCCCATTCTACGTGGGTAAGTAGCGATGACTGATTCTGGACAGACTTTGTGGAATGATGCACTCCACTTAGTACCCAAGGACATCAATCCATTGTATTCCTTGTATTTTCCGGCCTCCATACCGGTTGTGTAGGGGATAAAAGTATGAAGCTTCGATAAACCTTCCCAGGCATGTCATGAGAAAGGTAGCTTAGTGGCTAATATTCTAGGGGTATTTTTCCTAGGATCCCTTTCGGTAGAGGGATATCCCTTAGCCTATATTGGTCTCTCATTTCGTATTGTTCGACTTGGTTTTCATCACCTTGCGGGGAATACGATTTGTTGAGGTCTCTAGCTCTTAGCTAGGTGGATGATTGCTCATTTACCTGTAGGAGGTATTTTTCTTCTTAGGTAATGCCGCTTGTTGGATTTCTGACCGCTTTGTTATATCTCGCTTACCGTGACATCGGTTGCAGTAACGTTTTTGAGATTTCTTTTTTGGCATGTGTGCCTCTTTTTCTTCTAGCTCCCCTTTCACACTCTCGGTTGCTTTAGGGTTTTTGAGTTCTTTTCGTGAGACTTAGCCCACATCACCTAGTTTTGTTCCATGGCGGATCTATGGAAATCCCAGAGACAACAAGGATTGATTCCTAAACCATATACCCCTATTACTAGCCAACCACCACCTCCACGTACCCAAGATCCTCCTACCGAAAGAAATACTAGATGAGAGGCTATCTCGGGACAATCTAGTGCAACACCACACATTACTGCAGCACTACAATACCACAATTTAGTGTGGCACCAGAGGTCAACATTGCACCAGAAGTTAGTATCGGTCCAGAAGTTAGTGTCACTCCAGAAGTTAGTATCACTCCCGAAGTTAGTGTCGCATCATAAAGTAGTGTAATACTAGAAATTCCATCACAATATGACTTTCCTGAGGGATATATTGAAGTTATTGAAGAACTAGATCCCTTTCCTTATACAACCATTCTGTTAGCTAGGAATTTTAACCAACCATTAGTCCAGTTGGTAGAACTAACTGTGATACCTTCTTCCCCTATTATAACTAGCTTCTAATCCAAATCCTCTAGTAGAAGTACATTAGGAATGCCAACCTCTGAACTCCCCATAGGTTAAGAAATTATGGCATCCATACATGTATAAATCGTTACTTTATCTCGGGAATGTGCAGAAACAAACACATTTATGCGTGAAGCAACAAAAAGGCTGGGCCCCCTGAACTCAGGAATTTCATTTCCTTCCACGTCTGAAGTGGTAAACCTTTTTGGTGTAAGAATTCCCCAATCTTCTCCCCATGATTCCACTTATGCCATGTCTTTTGTAGGCCATTTTGGTCCCACAGATTGGGTGTCTACCTAACCCCTGCCTGACGACCCGACAACGGTGGATATTTTTGGTCCCTCATTATCATTATGGAACACTACTTTAGGCCAATCCCTCGGGTATTTTCTCACATTTCTAATGTCTATGCAGTTCACGCTAGAACCTCCCCCTAGAAATTTCCTACTTATATTACCAAGCAAAATTCTTGGTCGTTCTTTAGGGACTATTTCTAACCAAAGTGTTGTTGCAGCAACATCCCCCCCCAAATTTTTGTAGATATTGGGGGCCCTCCTTTATCTTTTCCTAGAAAGACTGCCTAAAAGTTAAGTCTCCTTTGAAAACTTTTTGGACTTGGTTTTGTTTCAATTGAGGAGTCTGCTTTAAAGAATTGACGTTTTTCTTCTAAGTCAAAACTCACAACTCTTCCCCGAAACTGCGGAAGAACTCAAATTTCTTTCCCAAAATTGTGAAAAAAACTTAAAATTCTCTCCCGAAACTACGAATGAACTCAGCAAGCTCTCCCAAAACTACGGAGGAACTTGGTATTTTCTCCCAAAATTGCGGAAGCTTTCGCCAAGTGTTGCCGCAGTAAGGTGGTATTTTCCCCAGGTTACTCGACCGTTCTTTTTTCGATAAAGACTTAACAAAGTCATTCATGAATTTCAGAAGGACTTACTGAGTCTTTCCGAAACTTCGGAACAACTCAGAAAAACCGGCCACGATAAACTTACGGGAAAGTGAATTTCGAAAGAACTCACAAAGTGCTCTCGAAACGTCGGAATGACTCGCCAAACTTTTCCGCCAATGCGAAACATATTCTCCATCTCTCCCGCAACAAGCAAATGCCTCGCCAAAGTCTCCCGCCTTTCGGGAGGAACTCATGAGTTCTGGCCGCAACTGCGGATGAAACTTGTGATTCCGCTCCGCAACCAATAGTCACGATTAAATGCCAAGTCGGATTGAAATGACCGCGTCGTACGAGCATTTAAACTCCGTTTTAAATCGTGACCTACCCGTTTAAATGCCCGCACGTGTCAAGCCTTATATATTGGCGGTGAGTTTCATTGTTCCCATTGTTAGTTTTATTCAAAGAATGTCATTTGGGAGAGTGCGTCACTCCAGCTCAGCGTACTCACCACCGTGTCGACCTCACCCCACCATTGTTTCATCTCCAGGTAAGCTTATCAACCGTCATCTTTTTCTTATCTTCACGTTGAGTTATTTCTTGGGCTTTCCCGTTTAATAACGTGGCCGGTAGGCATTGGTAGTATGTATTGTTTTAAAGAACTTACGGTCCCCGTGCCCCCATAAGTTTCTCAATACTGCCAACTAGGAGTCATAGCCATGACCAAGTCGGTCCCAGTTGGCCCTTTGTCTCTGAGCCATCCGAGCTTATTTTTCTTTCACTGGCCGCGTTCCGGTCGTTTTCCTACCTAGACTCAAGCTTCCTACCGGCTGCATACTGTTTCGCAAGTATTATCAATGACAGTAGTGGTTGGTTGAGATACTCAACCACTCACCTTTTCGGCTCATTTAATGACTGTGGAAAACGGTTCCTTGTTTTCATTGTTTACTCATAGGATTTTTCACTCCAGACCAACCCACCATTGACCATTAGAAATGCTATGATGAAGGGAATCTTGTCTCCAAGGACTAGGAAGGAAGTAAGTTTTTCTGCGTCATACGCTTACCTTTTCGGAAGCATTCCAAAAGTTCCTGACTAGGCATTGTCTCCCTAGAATAATCAAGTCTGAGGACCATATTTTGTTTTCTGGAATGATCTATGTTTAGTTTGCTTCCCCAGCATGCAACTTTATAAATTTTTCTATATTTATCTTTAGCATGCTAAAATTGTCTTACTCTATGTTACACTCTCATAATGTGTTGCAAATTTTGTAATGATTCACATTTGGTTGCTGGTAGGGATAAGCCACGATGCCAAAAGGTGGTAGAAAGACAGCTAAAGTGATGGAACCAGAGCCAGTGCAACTAAGAACTGAAACTATTTTCCAAGACACTACGTGTACCACCGGCGTTCCTCCCGAGGTCCGTTGGGGAGATGTTTACCGGATGATTAGGAACCAGGATATCCCAGATGTATTATTGGAAGAAGAGAAAATCTACCTCAACATCAGAACTTCCGGCATAGCCAGGGATTCTACTTGCCCTGAATTGTTCCCATGCTCTGAAGTGATCGGATGGATACTGGAACATGCCAACCCGCAAACAAGAGTGTTGCATGACAGAAAGGGAGAGCCTTTTGCTTCATTCCATCCAACGTATATTGCAGCAGCCTACAAATTCTCACGTCCCCAGCAAGCTCTAAGTGATGAATGGTTGAATAAGATGAATAATACTGAGATGGCCAAAAAATTATTGGTCACAGGCAAGCAGCTGAGGAAGAGAGATAATGATGAATATGATGTTCAGAGCCTAAGACCTCCTTTTAGATTAATCGCCCTGATGTTATGCAGAATTTTCGACATGCCCAATGGCACTGTATATAGGATACAGTGGGCTCCCATCATCCACTTCATAGCATTCAAAGGAACTGTGTTTGATTGGGCTATTATCCTTTCGGACAGTTTGGCATCCACAGTGGCCGCTGCAAGAGAAGGTCTGGCCTTAAAAAAGTCAGAATTTAACATGTCTTCCTATCTGATTGACTGCATTTTAGCCAAGCTCTCTTTCCCTGGGCTAGGTTGCACATGGGATAAAGCCAACACCCTGGTCTACACTGCCTATAAAATAATGTGGGCCCAAAATTACAGAGCGAACTATAAGCTCATCTGCGAAGAGTTCATCATGCCTCTGTATGAGCAGATGTTCAAGGAAGAGCCCAATTGTCTATCAGAAAATGCCATGGAGGTCCTGGAAAAATATGGCGATTTTTATTTCTCAGAGCAGGGAACCTACATCAGGATGTTTGGAGGTACCAAAGCGCCATACATTTTGCCAAAATACACTACTGATTATGTAGTCCTCAAGGAAGCAGTCAGCCAAGTTTTCCTTGATGGAATAGGAGGGGTGCTTAACAAGCGACATAAGGCTTCCTTTCCTCCTTTGCCCTTTTGCATAGGAGCCTACAAATTCTTAGGGATTGCAACAGCCGAGGAATACGTTCAAGAGCTGAAAGCTTTCCACTTTGGTGAAATGATCTTCCATAGAAATGATAGGCGGAGCAAGGTTGCCGAGCATTGCAAGGAAGGTATATGCTCATTTTGAATATGCTCATTACTATGATGCAGAGGAAGAAGTGTTCAGAGGCATCAGCAACATGACTAAGTTGCAGATTTGTTGTCAAGGCAGTGGAGCTAGCTCTAGCTCCTCCCTAGCCCGAGAAGCCAGTCTGCAGAAAGAGAGAGAAGCAGCTAAGGCCCTAACCCTTGAAGAAAAAAGATTGAAAGAAGAAGTAAGACTGCAACAAGAGGCTGAAGAAGCAAGGATACAGAAAGAAGATGGAGATGCAAGGTTGCAGAAAGAAGCTGAGGAAGCAAGACATCAGAAGGAAGCAGAAGATCGAGAGCAGAGGGAGGAAAGTGAAAATCAGCAGCAAGCTGAAGAAGAAGAAAGAAGGCGTAAAACATAAGAGGAGAAAAAGACGGAGGAAGAACTTAAGACCAATGAAGATGCCCAGGCAGGTGGCTCCGACACCCAAGATATGGAAACAGACACATCTCAGGCAGGTGTCTCCGACACCCAAAATGTGGAAATAGACACATCTCAAGCAGTACAGACCCCACCCATAGAGGCAGAAGTGCATGTGATAGACCTCCCGATCATCCCTTACACCCCATCAGAAGATCATACTGCGTCCGGTGGGATGAATTTGTGTATTATAAGAAGAGGAAGGCGGTGGTCTTGAAGTCGGAAGAGAGGATAAAGAGACTCTTCCAAGAAGATATTGTTACCCAGTGGGAGACCACGGTGATGCAAAATACAAATAAGGCTCCCATAGCCATGGCATCCGCCGCTGTGTCAGCAGCAAAAGTAAAAAAGGACAATGTGGTCGATATGGTTAGAGAATTTGAGTCAACAAAGAGGAGATCTCACATGTTGCAACATACTGTGGCTAATGAGCAGGCTTACAGGGACCTTGTAGTGAATAAATATAATTTCCTGTCTGTTGATCACAAGGAGTTGTCAGATAAGTATCACCATTTAGAAGAAGAAAATGAGCACCTGGCAATCCAGATGATGGTTCTAGAAGCAGAAAAGAACGATTCTGAAGCTAGAGTTTTTCATCTGGAAGCAGATAAGCAGGCAATGGTTGAACAACTAGAGCAGGAAAAAAGCAGAGCAATAGATATGTCTCCCTTTCATGAGCTGTCCTGTGACATTCTAAGACAAATGCATGCCACACAGGAGCTGATTTATGAGGAAGTGTGCAGGCTCAAAGCCATGATGGTTAGATTGAAGGAAGTCAATGCAGAGGCCAATAGGCTTAAAGGAAAGTACACTCGGGTTAAAGCAAACATTCTGAGCCAAATGGAATGGAGAGAAGGAAAGGTTGATTTCCCCAAACATCTCCCATTCAAGTCGGTAGATGATTTTAAAGAATATGTGGACCTCATGGAATTCTGCAGGAACTGTTGCCTGAAGCTAATGGCTAAGATCCAGGGAACAATTGATAAGAGTAACAACCTATATCAAAAGATTCATGAAGTGCATGATAAGTGTAAGCTGAGTTTTCCTCAGTCCCTCGATGAGTTTCCAAGCAAGGAGAAACGTCTATCAGACTTGAAGGAAGAGCTAGAAATTCAAATAGAATATGTAAAGAAGATTGACGTCCTATCCACTGATGATCTCCATCACTATATTGGGTTGTCATCAGTATACAACCATTTGCTGAAAGAAATCCACCAAGCAGTAATTGCAGAAATTCACAGTATTGAAGAAGAGCTTGGTAAGCATATAACTTCTCAGAAGATCTTTCTCCCTTCACCAGCAAATGTGGTTATCAGAGACACTGGCATCTGGTTTAGTTACATTGCAGAGGAGGAAAAGAAAGCAGCAGCAGCAGTAGCAGCCAGTCCAAGCACCTCCCTCCCAGCAGAAGCGCCTCCCCAAGGGTGAACACGCTGATCCTGAGGCGTTGTTCCTATTTTTTGTTCTCCCTATGCTTAGATCATAAAATCACTAGACAGCTGTCCCTTTTCTATTTTGAGAAATTTTCTGTTTTAAGAAAAGGGCCACGATTTGTTTATTTAGAGAAAAAAGTCTAGAGAGGACAAGTGTAAAGAGCCCAGTGTCAGGCCAAGAGGCATTTTGTAAAGATATAAATAGAAGCCTAGGGAATAGTGTAAGGGACTTTTGGTAGGGAAAAGATTTTTCTTAACTTGTACGATCTATCTTGCACTTGTTCCAAGAAAATGAAATTTGCCTAATAAGAGCCTGGAGAGGACGTCTTTTGCATGGAAATGGACGTTGGATGCATGCTGGATTATTCTTGTGACTTTCATACTCTACAGTGAGATCTTTCTTTGCCGTCTTGAATTATTTCTCTGTATTGAATGATCTTACTGTTTCTTGTGCAAATGATTTTTCTCCTACATGAGTAATGGAATGCATTATATGTGAATTGGAAGCTATCTTTTAATGTATTTTGCCTTCTTGCTGTAGATATATCTTTATGATTTAATGGTTGTCTGTTGATCTTCAGATACTTCTTCCAACACATTACCCATACTTATAATTTTGCTCCTTGCAGGGATAGTTTAGTTTTATTTCAGTTTTAGATACAGATTTGTTTCAAGTTCTGCATTTAGATTAAGTTAGCTTAGACACTTGCATATCATTTTAAACCATAAAATCAAAAAAGAATGGTGGATCGTGCCATAACCGGTGTAATTGAAGCAAATCTCCAAATCTAACGCTTGCCAGAACCGCTAACCGGACGGAGTCCCCATACCAAACGGTGGACAATCTAATTGGGATAGTCTACCAGGGAGAATCCCTTTCTGCTTGATGCTATGATCTTCGGGGCATCAACACAAAGGACTAATCCCAATGTCCCTTGATTACCCGTAGTCACCGTATTAGGCACAAATTCATCTTCACAAGTTGGAAACACATACACAGTTTCACAAACTGATCAATCAACCCCTTTGAACGCTCCAGTTGGGATTTCACAAACCTCTTATGTTGGAATGCCGGTAATAACTGGAGGTCAATATTCAACAATGATATACACCATATCCGAAGACAAACCTTTTATTTCTGGACCTAGCACATCCAGTAATCAACCTCCACCAATAGGACCTTTTGCCTCATGGGAAAAACAACAACAACCACTTGCTGGAGGGAAACCCATGGTAGGAAACCAGAATCTTGTTGGGGGAAAAAACAACCAATTTCAAATTTTTTATACCCCCAATCCTAACTTACATCCCGGTTTACCTTACCCTGGTATTGGTAATAATCAATGGTTTCCACCCCCTTCGATGCCACCTTTTAATCAAGGCGTTGCAAATAATCAATGGGTTCCACCTCCCCTAAAACCCCCTCCTCAACAAGGAGTTGTTCCACCCCTTAATCATGGATTTGTAAACAATCTGTGGACTCCACCTCCTCCGATGCCTCCGCCTAATGCAGACATCGCGGGCAGTCAATGGATACCATCCCATCCTACACCTCCACCTGTTAACCCTATGATGCAAAAATTTAAACAACTGGTTAACTCTATGATTATGAATCAACCTTCGGTTAATCCAATGAATCTTATTCAAGAGCTGGTTAACATGATGGTCTGAAATGTACAAAGCTTCTAGCAGTACCCCACAGGTAACATGTATGGGTATAATGTACAACAACCTTTAGTGCCGGGCCCCACGGGTATTCTAGCACCCCATCAATATTATTCTTACTCGCAACCGAATAGGCAAATTCCCTTCCTGGAAACATTGGACTTGCCGGACTTGTCAAAATTAATCAATGATCCCATTTGGCATGAACCTCATTGGCCACCCATCCCCGCCAAACTACCATCTGATATCCTGAAATTTGACAGGAGGAAGACCCAAAGAATCATGTTATGACATTCCATATTTGGTGTTCTTTTAACTCACTGATGGATGATTCCATATGCCTACGAATCTTCCAACAAACACTCACTGAGACGACAACTAAATGGTATATTGAGCTGCCACAATGCTCCTTCCGAGACTTCAAATCTCTCGCTATGCACTTCCTTACACATTTTCAGTTACCAATTAGGTATGAAACTGGTACATACCTATTGGATTCACTGTGACAATCCACTTCCACTCACATATCCGATCATATACATGGGTGTAGGAGGCGTCAAATATTAATAAAGGCCCTCATCTTGGATCAATTGCTCACTGACTGGTTCACCAAATAACTGCTGCCACCTATCGCAAGAGACGTTTCCATGGGAGGCGTTGTCACCGAAGAGAAAGCGATCAATCACGCACAATATATGTACTTAGTATATTCTAAGTTTGGAACCGTATATGACTTGATCCCCAACGCCCCATGCCTTACCAATGATCCTTCCAAGCTCGATACCGAACCACTTGCTGATGGAATATTTGGTTTTGTAAAGGCCCATCCTACCCAAAAGATGAGTGGAAAATCAAGTCAATATACCTCCACTACATCACAGAATCAGGCTGCTTCCAACACAAAAAACAACGCTTCCCCTGCTCAAGCCTTCGAGGTGAATGGGGTTCAATCATCATCACAATAATCCATAGGATAGAAGAAGAAAAATCGAGGAAAATCCAAGAAATCTTCCACCCATCAGGAGAATACTAAACCCCAAGAAACCAATGCTGACAATAAACTCAAGAGGAAAGCTAAGTTTCCTTTCCTGATCTACCAGGAAGACCATTATACAAAAGAACGTCCTTACAGTGAGGAAGTCAATAAATTTGTAAAAGGTTCTTCTCGCCCGACAGTATTAACTAACCCTTTCCCATCTGAACAACAACAAATGATTGCGCACAACCCTCCGCAAGGGGGCACTACAAATGACTCAAATAAACCCGAGTCATCTGCTAGCCAAGATATCCTCATGATGAGCAATGATACTGTTCATCTTTCCACCAGGTCAAATACATTATATGAATCTAATCCAAATTCGAACAAAAACGAGAACCCTAAGGATAAATCTCCTTTGGAAGATTCTTCCCCCAACCCTCCACCCTTTGGATTTCTTCATATTGAAAGGCATATTCCTGACACTATTTTGCACCCTCCAAAGGCCACCATTCGAAAAGAAACACTGAATCTGAGTGCGCAAGCTACTCAAAATTACAATATTATTGAGGACTTAGCTCAAGCACCCTGCACCATGTCAACTCTCGAAGTTATACAACATTGGCCCAGTCAGCATCGAATCTTATTGTTAGCACTTGGAGCCATGGAACCTAAAACTTCCAACACTATAATGTTTAATTTAGAATACTTCAAACATAGTCTTTCCCATCAATTAGATTTCCATATCAACACTAAGATCTGTGGGAATAATGTCCATCATACCATTTTGGATGAAGGTGCCTCCATTTCCATTATGTCCTTGTCCTCCTGGAGGGATATTGGATCTCTTGAAGTAACTCAGTCTCCTACTACTTTGAAATCCTTCGACGGATGTGGTTTTCAACCATACAGACTCATACCATCATTAGCCATAGAACTGGGCGGCAAGACTGTCTCCATCCATGTGGAAATATTTCATGCTCCATTAGATTATAATATCCTACTTGGTCGAAATTGGTTTTACGCTATGACTGCAGTAGCATATTCAGTTTTCCTCATCAAGGAAATATTGTTACCATCGACCAACTTGACTTTTGCACCCCAAATATTCATTCCAACAACACTAACAATGTCCCATTGTTGACACAATCTCAACATCATTATGAAGACGTTGGTGTTGGACTGTTGAAAGACTCTTCCATTATCGGTGTCTTCCCACACCCCCAATTTCTAATATCAATATGATCTCTTCTAGCGTACTACGATCCCATGAATCTCACGACTCTTTGGTAGTCCCAAGTCCCTCTGAATGTCAAACCCTTGGCGAATGCATGCCTCTTAAATTAAATGAGGCGACATATCACACGATTCAATCTGCCTCAGACTGTATCAAATCTGATGACCACCATCCTGTGGCAACAAACCTTGATCCCCCACCGTCTTGGATAGATTCATCCTTTCCTTCTCTTGATGACCTCCTATAGACTTTTCCTTCGGACGAATCAATAATGGAAATTATGAGCATTGATGATACTCTGTGGGAATATCACCATCATAGGTCCTCTTCCCTACCTGATATCCAAATGGTGGAAACTGATATCACATCCATCGTTTCATCTGATATTGTCCCAAATCCTCAATATCCCATCCTCACTCATAATGTACTCTCAGAGGGAAATTTAGGTAACATTACGGAAACGGTCCCCATTAACATATCAGTGAAACCTTGTGTCGTGGAACACATCCACATAGGAAAACAATGTACACCAGTATTAGAGTTCGAATTTTATACCGCCTTGTTTAAGGAGTTCCATGACATATTCGCTTGGAGTTATGAAGAAATGATAGGCATTGAATCCTCTATAGTGGTCCATGAAATCAAAACCTGTCTCAATGCACAGCCTATTCAACAGAAACTTTGACCCATCCACTCTAGGAAAACTGCATCCATAAAGGAAGAAGTAGAAAATTTTCTCAAAGCTAGTTTCATTTATCCTATCCCATTAACAGACTGGATTTCCAATATTGTCCCTGTCGCTAAGAAAAAAGGCACTATTAGGGTTTGTGTTGATTATAGGTGTTGATGTATATGTAACTTCAGAATGTATTTCATATATATATTTATTGTACCCTTATAAGAGATGTGTTATTCCTCTATAAGGAAGTGTCGTCATTTGTATTGACAAGTGTTGCAAGTGGATTAACTTTCCAATGGATTATTAGACTACCTGATGTGGGTGTCGGCCCGAAATATATGTAACTGGGGTTATTAGGTTGAGTTAGACAAGTCGGCCCCATAAGTAATTAGGCAGGTCAGGACAAGTATAAATAGAGAGTCGAGATTCTCTATTTTGATCATCTCATAAATCACTCTTTTCTCACTCGGAAAGTGGCGCACATTGGAGGAGGAGGATCAACTGCATAGTAGGAGACTATCTATTGTATTTGGTTGTACTTTGGTTGAGCCATTGCTCTATCTATCTCTGAGGAAGTTGTGGGGTTTTTCACCTTAGGGTTTTCCCCACAGAAACTCTGTGTGTCTATTGTCTCATGATTTTGATTCTTGTGATGCTTGACATGCTTGATATGATTGTTATGCATTGATATATTGTACATGTTATTCACTCAGTAAAGATCCTATATCATATTGAATTAATGCTAAAAATCTAACAATAGGGATCTAAATAAATATTGTCCTAAGGAAAACTATCCTACCCCTTTTATCGACCAAATCATCGATAATTGTGCCGGAAGTGCCATATTTTCCTTTATGGATGGATTTTCTGGCTATAATCAGATAGAGATACTCTCAGCTGACCAGCATAAAATGAATTTCATTTTCTCGAGGGGAAACTTCGCATATCGAAAGTTACCTTTTGGACTAAAGAACGATGGGGCTACATTTCAACGGCCCGTGTCTTATGCATTTCACGATACCAATCACATTGTGGATCCTTATTTGGATGACTTACCTGCTCATTCCATTTAGCGAGAAGATCATCCTGACCATCTTAGATCCATTTTTCTACGGTGGCGCCATTATAATATCCGCTTGAATCCACACAAATGCTTGTTCTGTGTTGAATATGACAAACTATTGGGTTTCATAGTCTCCAAGGATGGTATTCGAATCGACCCTTTGAAGGTGGAGGCCATTTTAGCCTTACCTTCCCCCACTGATATTCCAGAACTCCAAATTTTTCAAGGGACACAAATTTTTTATGCCGCTTCGTTTGCAATTTTGCTGCGATTACTCAGGGATACATGAAATTGCTTAAGAAGAACGTCCATTTGTCTGGGATGACGAAACTCAACAGTATTTTGACAATTTGAAAAAGGACTTGACTAATGCTCTCATGTTACAATCCCCCAACTACAGATGGGATTATATTGTATATCTCACAGCCTCCTCTTCCACCATTGGCATGGTGTTAGTACAGGAAGACGATAGTGGTAACGAACATGTGATATATTATCCTGGTAAGAGTCTCATTGATTATGAAATGCACTATTCACATGTGGAGAAACTGGCTCTAGCAACCGTTTTTGCTTTCCATAGATTATGACATTACATATTGCTCCGCAAGACAACCATTATCGCCAATTTCAATCCCATGTATCCTGTCCTCACACGCCAGGTGCTTGAAGTCAAATACTCCCATTGGATTTTCATCCTCTAGGAGTTTGATTTGGAATTTGAAAAGGAAAAATCTAAGAAATCGTTGGTCTTTGTCGAGCTAATATGTGCTCTTCCCAGTTTCAATGAAGAATCTGAACCCATAGATTTTCTTTTTGACGAGACATTGTTCCTCATCAGCACATCTGATCCCTGGTATGGAGATATTATTTTGTATCTCCAAACCCAACACTTTCGGTCCAGTCTATGTCACGATGAGTGTCGTCGCATTAGACACCACGCCAAATATTACCTGATAATTGGTGATACTTTGTATCGTCGTGGTATCGATTCCATATTGCGTTGATGCTTGACTTTAGATGAAGTCGAATGTGTACTTAATGACTATCACTCCAGAGCTTGTGGCGGTCACCTTTCTGGGATGGCTACAACCCACAATATTCTACACATTGGATACTTATGGCCATCTATATTCAAATATTGCATTGAAGTAGTCAAGAAGTGTCCACCATGCCAATTCTTTCACTCAAAGAAGTGCTCTCATCCAACTCCACTACATCCTGTGATTGTCGTAGGCCCTTTCACAAAATGGGGCATCGATTTCATGCCTTGTAAGACTACCTCAACTGAGGGGCATAGTTATGTCATCGTAGCATTTGACTATTTTACTAAGTGGTTTGAGGCTATGCCTACGTATGCTGAAGATAGAAAAATGGAAACACTCTTCATGTTCAATCACATCTTTTGCAAGTTCGGAGTCCCTCAAGCCATCGTGACCGACAATGGTTCCCATTTCAGGAATCATATGATGGCTGAGGTAAGCACCGAATTGGGTTTTCGTCATTAAAAATCATCTCTTTATTACCCCCAGGACAATGGGAAAGTAGAGGAAATTAACAAAGTCTTGAAAAACATTATCTAGCGCATGGTGGGAACTCAGAAGTCAAATTGACACCTGGATCTCTTCTCGGATCTATGGGCCTATAGGAACTCCATTAAAAACTCAACCGGGTTCACACCCTTTCAACTGGTCTATGTTTTGGAAGCGATACTTCCGATTGAATGCGAAATTCCATCCCTCAAACTAGCCGTAGAAATCTTTCCAAACACCACTACAAAGGAGGAATGATGTCTACACTTGACCAAGCTTGATGAAAATCATCGCGATGCCGCGCTCGCTAATGAATCTGATAAAAAGTAGATCAAGGCCCAATATGATAAATCTGTTCAGCCTTGTACCTTTAATGGAGGTGACCTAGTTTTGAATTATGATTAGATGCATGACAAACTAGGGAAAGGTAAGCTTGAGTATATGTGGTATGGTCCCTATATTTTGAAACGCGTTCTAGAGAAAGGGGCCTACGAGCTAGTTGATTGTAATGGAGTACCTTTAGGAGAGCCTCGTAATGGGATCTACCTGAAGAGATTTTATGCGTAGGGACATCCTGCATATGCACTCTATAGATAGTGTATTTATTTGCGTGATTTTGATTTCCTTTTGCATGTTAGGGTCTTATCTCATCCGTGACTATTTATACCGATTTGTGCTTTCATGCGCAGATGTCAATGTATTCCAGATCCACAGATGAAGTTAATCGACAAACCCATAATATTGCTTCTGCAGCATGGGTGATCTATTTCCCTACTAATGAGTTAATCACCTCAGGCAGAATCTGCTTAGGTTCAATAACTAACAACATTGCAGAACACCGTGCAGTAATTGGGCTTCTCACTGAAGCATCCTCTCTTGATATTAATCATCTCATAGTCCACCTGTATTCCCAACTTGTGGTGTCTCAACTAAACTGCGTTTACACATTCCGCAACCCCACATTACTTCATTTATATCGAAGAATACACATCCTTGGAAGACTGTTTGATTATATTTTGTATGAACACATACCAAGGCAGTTTAACACAGTGGTTGATTCATTATCTAACTATGTGTTAATTTGGAATCTAGCTCATACATAACAAATATCATCATCATTTAAAACATGTAAATAATTCAAAGTACAAATCATCATAAGTAAATAGCCGAGATATAGGTCTGTGTATATAACATGTAAAAATTTTAATCATGTCACAAAAAGATCCAAATGAACTAAAGAAAAAAATTGGGACTATCTCCCATACAAAATTGGGACTACCACCCGTACATCATATAAATGCCACTAATAATAAAATATCCACTTCTTGGACCTAGTCATGAGGAGAACAGTGCTCGTGATAACACACTACTTCCCTAGCAACATGACAGAGTAGGTGACTTATATGCTCTGGCACACCCACGACATGCCTCTACATATGATACAGGACCTCAGGAAACCTCATAGGAAGGACCCCCATTTTCAATCCCTCGAGGTTCCACTCTACATCGCGGAGTCCTCCTGCCTCATCCTCCTCTGCTCTAAACTCCTCTCCTCGTCGCCGCAGTGGTGAAGACCTTGCTGGCCTATCTGGTCCACGATCTACAACATCACACATGTACATATTAGTTCTTTTGCACAACAACAAAACAAATATAATATTTCAAAATATAAAAACACATGTAAAGGTCACATACCTGACTCATCCCAGTCGTCGTCCTCTGGTAGAGCCAAGTCAATGTCGCCAAAAAATTCTACCCCAACATAAGGGTAGTCCTCGATCATCACGATATATTTCTCTAGCCATGAGAAGAAGTTGGGTCTGATAAGAGTTGCGGTCCACCTAGCCGCCCAACATAATCAATCCATCGCCCCATCCATGGCTCAGATGGAAGACGAAGGGGTCTATCTATCTGCGGGTGTAGTAGTGGCACCCTCTCTAAAAAGAAGGTGACTAGAATGCTTCCATACCCGAACTGCTTGATCTCTCCCATGTGACACTTGGTGACATAGTCCTTAATTTTGACCAGAACTCCCTCACACCAGTTAAACAACCTTGGATCCATACTGTCCAAGGAATAAGTCATGTGGGCCTTTGTAGCATGATGAGGCCTGTCAAAACCCATAATTTCCGAAAATTTTAAAATTTTTAAAATAGCATGTAATATTAATAAATGCATTCATTTAACTGTTTGATTAGCTTAAGTGATCATAAATGTGTCTGAATGATCTTTTTTTATACTTAGATTTTGATATGAGTTTCTTTACCGTTGCTGATTGTTTTCTGTTTTCAACCACAAGGGGGAGTTGCCATAGTAGACTGGGCTTACTTAGCTTCCGAGCTAATGCATCAAATTGTCTTTCTCTTACAGATATACATGTAATGTGCGGGTCGCTACATGTAAATCTTTAAAGTATTATAAATCAATTAGCTGTACCAAATCATTCAGTAAAAAGTCTAAGCATGCTAGCCAGGTTATCAAGTGTTTAAAGGTAGCATTCATCCTATGAACTCCTTAAGATCTTACTGTTATAGAATTAGAAATTACTAGAGAATATGATAGCTATGTTTCTTGAGAACAAATGAATTAACTAACTCTATGGAGTATTTGTTCTTTGATGATATTACTGTAATGCAATTATACTTCATAACTAACACTGTAAAAATACAACTAGGTGACCATACTCAGACCAGTTTTTACTCACTCATTGTTATCGCATCATAACGAGTTTTAAAGTTAGAATATATTTTGATTTGCAACTGCAATTGTAAAGGATCTGGAGTGGTCAATATATAATTTGCTTATTTCTAGCATTTGCAAGATATTCTGTCAGTTACATGTCTCCTCTTAACATCTCAGGGTTTGCATTGATTGGAATCTACTTTTGTTTTCCATAAATGATACTTGAATAAAATCTATAAGCACTTATAGAAGTAGTCCTCCATTATCATAATTGATTAAACTCGTTGGGTATTAAGGATAGCAAAGGTCTATTTTTCTTGTCTATATCACTAGGAGCCTGAGACTATTAAGATATTTTTATTATATTGTAACTAGAAGTAGCAAGGGCTAGGGTATCCTTAATCCAATTTTTATGAGTTGCATAGCTTGAATTCCACCAGTTAAAGTCCCATAATGAAGAAATGACAAGTCTTATACTATATGTGCAAAGCTATAACAAACGGCAATAATTAGTTGAATTGTAACAGCTAAACCCTAATATCATTACATTGTCTTACAGGCTTAAAGAAATAATTTATGTCTTGTCATATGAGAAAATAGGGTGAATGGCAATATAGTGGTAGGTTTAACAACCATATAAAACTCATTTGGAGCCTACCTCCTTATAATTTTTATATTAATTATCAAACTCTCTATGTCTAAATAGGCTCTAAGACTTAATTTCGAATGCTATTGACAAAGCATAGTTTTAATGAATATAGGGCAAGGTGTAAATTTTCTTTATACAAAGTTCCAAGCATTGTTCTAACATGGATATGATGGCAGGTTTAAACTTATGGAGTCCCGACCACCATGGAATATCCATCCTATGATTATCCTATGATCTTGGTGTACCCACGCTATGATTTTTAATTGAAAAACAAACAATTGGAAACACATCGAGGAACTTTGGAACGTCGACCCACTGCATGGGAAATATTAAAATGATACGTGGTCACTCCAGAGCCACGCATTTTATGATATAAAACTGTTGACTAACCCTACTTTGTCATTTCTCCTTTGCCTTCGGGCTTGGTCGCTCTGCGAACCCTCCTGGTCCAGTCTCTGTTGTTACTGTGTGCTAGCAGCTTCTATGCTCCCTCAAACCTTCGTGTTTGTCCACTGTATCGTTTGGAACTCATTATATTTTGTTGTTGGCCGCTGTAAGTTGGTTATGATCCTAGGGTTTATCCTTTTATCAAAATTAGCCCTGTCACGGCGTGGCCATAACTCTCGGCTTGGTTATGTCACGGCTTCCATCGTGGAAGGTACCCCCTTGCTCTGCCAGCTCATTCTTTTGGTAGCGAAGGTGGGGTTTTCACTTATTCTGTTCGTGGTTAGCAGGCTGTTAAAAAAAATGACGGAGCTCCTTTCAAAATCACTGGTAAGCAGGTTATTATTTCGGTTCTCCAGTTTGTTTTTAAAGAAATAGTTTAAACAATAATATATATAAAGCTTTAACCACACAAGTCCTTTCGTTGCAGGACCTTACTACTCTCGAAGGTGTACAAGACACATTCCTCGGCGGTTGGATTAACCTGGTAAGCCTGGTCTTTCACCATGGAGTCTCCTCCCTGCTGGTTGTTAGGATGATTAGGTTTTGGTTTGAGTGAGGCGACTCTGGGATCCCTCAACTCTATTCAGTCTTGCATTGTTTGTTATAACGAGTTCTTTGATAAGTTTACCCTGTAATGTAAGAGTAGATTATGGCCTCGGTCAACATGGTAACTGTTTGTCCTTCCTTTTGTATTTAGGGTTTTTCTACAGAAGGTTAATGTATAAAAGATGAAAACAAAGGCCGTGAGCCTGTCTGTAGATGAGGTTACGGCCTCGTTATGTTGTTTATTACTGTACTCTTGAAATATGCAGGGTTTTCACCCAGGGTTTTGATAATATAACTTATTAAAAGTTCTCTTGTATATTTGAGCTTGTCCATGGTGAGTATTTTAAATTCTATGTTTTTATAATCACTTACACTGTGAACCTGAGATGCGGCCGTAGGTGAAATCGTTGTCTTAAGTTTTAGTATTTATTTTGTTTAAAAAAAAACCTGGGATGATAGGGTTCAATTCGAACTCCACAGTCGTGATTTGTTTAGTTGCTTATTCTGTTGTTATGATTATGACTCTGTCGAAGTAGAGAGTCAAGTGAAAGATATTACTAAACTGTTTAAGCTCGATATTGAGTCAAATAGGGTTCTGCTAATTCTTTTGTTTGTTAAAACAATAACTAAGTTATTTAACAATGTTAAATTCTTTATAATAATTTTTTGTTAGGGTTTTGCACATTAATTTGTGTAACAGGTAGTGACTGTATAAATGTTAACTAGGGTTTGGGTATTAATTTATTTAATAGGTTAAGACTGGTTAACTTTTGACTAGGGTTTGTACCCTGATATAGCTATTCTAATTATAGCTACAACTTCTTCTGCAATGTTTCGATAATGATATCAATACTGTAATTTATTTGGTTATGTTTTATTACTGTCTCCTATGGTTGTTTAATCGATTTTGTATTTACAGAGAAATAATTACTGTATACATAAACCTTACTAATCTATTTAACAAATACGATTAAACTAGGTTTATAAGTGTATTAATAAGCTAGTACTTAAAGTCTTACTGTTGTATTGAATGCTTATTAGATATATTATTAGTAATATATTAATGGTATTGCTTCTTACTAGGGATGCTGAAAAACACAGTAACTCAACCAAATTTAACTACTGCCATTCTAAAATACTCACTTAACTAACTAATTACTCTAACTAATTACTCTTCAGACATATAGAAGATAAACACAACATACATTCATTCATATTTAATGAACATACAGAAATAGATGGCAGAACCTGTTTAAGCTGTGGACAACAACAGAAATGGGAGGCTGTTCCTCCCTACCAACTCCTGGAGAGTGCCTAGACAGCAACTTCTCAGGACCCCCGAGCTTGCTCTGGTCTCCCTGGCTGGAACTAGGTGCAGCAAGTAAATTCTCTCAGCCCAAACAGCTATAATGGAACCAAGTTACTGCAGCATTCCTCTCAAACAACTTCCTTACTGTATTTCCCTCTTCCTCAATGGATTTCCTGAATAACATTCACCTAAATGTAATTCTCTCTGGAAAAATTCGAACCCCCAGCTCTGTTCATTGAGTACTATTTAAAAGATTGCCTAGGTCTTTGTTGGGTTAACCGTCATTAATGAGCCACCTGCTCTGATTCCACTTTCTTGGGGAATCATGACCCCAAATATAGGGAAGTTGCCACCTGCAACTTAGGAAGTGTTTGAGGATGCTGCCACTTGTCTTTTGCCTTTCCACCTAGTTCCATCCACCAGTTTGACCAGTAACCTCTTTTTAACAGCTCTCCCATGCTGTTGTCTCCACAATTTATTTATTAATAATAAAATATTCTGAATTACATTCCATTTCTAGTGACTCTGCTGAGTCATCAATTCCTACTTAGTATTAAATTTAACATAATGTCTCAGGAATATAATAAAACAATTACATAATTTTTTACAAAATTGGGGTATGTGACAAGGCCCCACACTCTCAACCACTTGAGCAATGGTATACAAGACCGTTCTCAAAGGAATATCTCTCACATCATCTATGAGTGTCTTCCCACTTTTCTTGTGGGATCCCTGTCTGCAATACCAAGCTATGTAGTCCTATGTATTCTCCTCGGTGCTCTGATGCCCAACTAGATTGAATTGTGCCCCTCTTCTAGAGAGAATGGTTAAGAAGTATATGTCCTCGAGATCTATCTCGAGGATATGCTCTCCTATTCGGAAAGCTTGTAGATCTGGCTCCCACATTTCTATCAGGTGGTTCAGAAGTGTCCCTTGTTTCCCAATGCCTCTTGTCTTGAATAATTTCAACAATCCACACTCTCTAAGTGCAGACAAAGTATCATCATCATTGAGGGCATCTTAGTCATCCCCCTCTTGCTCTATCTCTTTCCATTCAATCATTGTCACTCTCGTCTCTTGGAAACTCCTGAAAATCATTAAAGGAAGCCATGATTAGAGACTTGAAGCAATTTTTTTCCCAATGGAGGAGAGGCAAGCTCTTGAAAATCCATTTTTGAGTATTTTTGCATCTTATCAACAGCCTAGGACATGAAAATCATCAGTTTTTGTACCCCTACCAAACCCAGAACGTGAAAATTCAAGAATTTTTGCGCTTCATGATATAGCAAGGGTGCGAAAATTCTTGGGCGTGCAAAATTGTGCCCTAGAGTGCTTGCTTCTCCCCCAAACCAACATGAAATCCAAAAAACAAGACATGAAATGAAAAAGTATAGCAAGAGGACTAACCGGCTTCAAACGATGGCTTGAATGGTACCATGTATCTCTCGAAATATTCAGTTGAAAATCGGTCCCCAACAAAGGTAAAAATCTTCTTGAGGTAAAAATGACAAGGTGAAAATGACTTGTTTTACATTTTACTCTCCTTTACACTAGTAAAAATAGCTAATTTTTAGCTATGTTCACATTTATGACCTTTGTTTAGGGCCTTTTTCACATATTTTTATTTTCTAATGTTATTTTCTACGGTTTTGACCAAGTTTGGGCAGGTTCATTAAAGATGTTCATACCAAAGGAGTCATTTGATGACCTTTTCGAGCTCACTTTCTCTCTTTCGTGCTATGGATCTAAAACATGAAAGAGATTCCAAATGCTTTTCACACTTTAGTGATGCTTGGTTAAAACCAAGTAAAAAGTGTCGAGTTTAGTCTTCTTTACTCGTGCTCGTAAAACGATGAGGAAATTATCGACCTAGTATTATTTTATCTCTCTTTTCGGACTAGGGTGATTAAATCATGAAAAAGGAACCTTGTGGAGTTTCCTTTAAGCTCTTTTCAGACTCTCGAAATAGGAAAATATTGCCAAGCGAAACTGTCTCTTTCACACTTGTAAAAGTATTTGAAAGGTTGTCTATACAGTGATAGTTTACCCCTTTTTTGGACCGTGTAGACTATTTACGAAAAAGCAATGCCTTAGTCGACCGTTGATTAGGAAATTTCCTCTAGGTATTGCTTTATACTTTTTTAGGCCCAAGGACTAATTTTTACGAAAAAAGTCAAATATTGGAGTCTTCTTTAGGTTATTGCAGACTCTCTAAACATGAAAAATCACTGAGTTCACCTTCTTCGGACTTGTGAAATTAAACGTTGAAGGACCCTTTTTGGGACTGAACCTCTCCTTCCTTGGGTTTGTAAAAAGTGCAAGGTTGGGCTCATCTGAAGATGAGCTATATAGAGCATCTATTATCCTCCTCAAGATCGTTAAAAAAACAAAGAGGTACTCATCAATCATGATGGGGGAAATGGGAGAATGGGTCTAATTTGACTATTACGATGGACAATGATTCATTACCTTTGAACATGGCATCTGTTTGCTTCTTGTCTTACGGTTGGGTATTCAGCTTGTCCTTGAGTCATAATCAAAGTCGTGAGTCTTCTTCTCCTTTGAGTCATCTAAAGAACACTACAATCATTTTCGTGTTACATTTTGATTCTTGCTTCTTTGTGTCAATGCTTCCAAGTCATATGTCATGCCATTGTATGTTCAAAAGAAAGTGTTAGCCTTATTCAACCTTCCGCAATATCATCAACCTTTCATCCTTGTGTCAGTATTTACTCATATCTTCATTCATCATCACCTTGTGACGGTTTCATGTCGATGGTGTGGGAATCATTATGGCCCTCCTTCGACGAGTCCATTCCTGTAGACATCAACTCATCATCCAGGAGTTGGATTTAGGGACCAATTCAGTACCTTGGGACCTGCATGCCTCAATAGTAGGTTTCCTCGCTTTCAGCAGTAGGTTTACAACATTGGCCTCTAACTGGAATATTCCACGAATGTTCGAATCCATTTCATTTATTCACATTTCGTTGGAATTTACTATGATACCTTGGGGATCATTATCATCATCATTTATTTCCGTCACGCTTGTTAACAATTCATATTATTGACCGGTAATCAGGTGGTTCCTACCATGTTCGACTTCAACACATTGTAATCACATGGTTAGGTTCATATCACTTTGCATCGGGTAGAAGACCTTGGGTTATCTCCACGTGTCATACCCAAGTTGTGATGGAGAATGTTTGATGTACTGTCACACATACCCACTCTTGTATTGGTCGTGGATGTGTCATTATTTCATCATGGATCTATGCTTGTTTCATAGTAGCCATGATTATTTCCATACCATGAGTCAACAGTCATGTTCTTAGTCGATGTCAACATGGATCTGCAATGTATTGGTCGGCATCCATGTTCTTAGTTAGTCTGTCCTGAGCATGGGGATGCACGCCTTGGGGATGATTAGAGTATGTTGGTTTTTTGTAGCTCTCCTCCAACCTTTTCTTCAGGTCGTCTTTGAGAATCTGTATGTTGGTAAAGTATTTTGGACATCATACTTTTCTAACCTCACACTTTAGGGGGCACCTGTTATACCTCTTTTTTTCCATTTTTCAGTCATGCATTCTTTACCACCATGGGAAGCATGTATTCCATGAACGCCTAGGTGTGTTAAACCCATTTTCATGTGTTAAACTCATTAAAAATTTAAGTTGGAGAAGTCACCTAAATTATTAAAGCCAAATGCCACTTCACCTAACCACTTCTAGCCATCTATGGAAGAATTTTTGCGCCTTGCTGAATCATGGAGGCAGGAAAATTCCAAATTTTCGTGCTTTGCTCAACTGTAGGGGCGCGAAAATTACAACTATTTCATGCCTTTCTCAGTGTATGGGGAATGATGATTTTGGTGAGTTATTTATGCCTTGGATCTAGGATCCCTCATCTCGAGAATCCCATCATACCTTCAAGATCCAATCTTGTTTTTCCTTGTAAAGAATGTTGGGAGTTATGAGATCCAAGTTATCCTACCTAGATCCACATCTTCCTCTCTCGATCCACAGTCTTCTCCATGTTTATTGAGCTCCTTCACCCTATATCAAGGCCATTTCTCTTTGGTTTTGGGATTAGACACATAGAGACTAAGTATGAACTATAGTTGCAGATCTACTTGTGAAGAAGTCCTTATGTTCTAAAGGTTCTCAAAGGTGGCTTGTTGGAAGGCATAAGAGGAGATGCTGTCGGAATGCTGTCAGGTATAATGTTGTATGATATCACTTCCTCTTTGGATTTATAATAAAGAACTTGTCCTATTTTCCCAAATTGTGTGTTTCATGTTGAAATATTTCAAATTGTGCTTGTTTAAGTAGAGAGATTTAGCCTAGCATGTTTGTGTAGGAAAGATTTTCTCCTCTTCTTTGTCCACATGTTCTCTTATTTGGATCATCAAGCAAAGGACCGGATCAACAAAAAGAAGTGAAGATAATCATTTGGATCAAGGTAAGACATTTATCTTTATCCTATTTCTTAGTATGAATGTTCGCATGAGTACTTTATATCTTGGAGAATAGAACCCCACTTGTTTTATTTCTGTCTTGGATTGGTTTAAGGGAGCCATTTTAATATCCAAGATATTTTCCTCTTATCCATAGGTATAAAATCTTATCACAGTACAACACAAGTCATGAACACACCAAGATGAAGTAAAATATTTCTCACATATAGTGAGGCAATGGTACATCAAGAGCGCAATGGTACACCACCAAGGTGTGAAGTCCCACTAAGTTGTGGACCTTGAAGGCGCTTGATACATCAAACATGACACATCAATAGTGCTGATGATTATACATGGAATATGCATAATCCGTGAAGTATGGAAGAAGGATGTCACGACCAACTTGTGAACATACAATCCGTGCAGGACATGTATAAATAGAGATGCAAATTGGAGATTGAAAGTAAGCTTGATGGCAAGAGCATAAGAGCTTTGAGTGCAAGTTTCAATTTGTTTTTCAGGGGATCAAGGGGCTCGTGGATAGAACATAATGATATAGTGAAGAGACGAATGCACACATGCAGTAGAATGAATATTTGATGGTGCACAAAATGATGCAATAGAACTGTGACAAATGCGCGGATATTGAAATGAAGAAATACTGAAGTATGTGCAAGTGTTTGATGTTTTTGAAGGATAGTATTACAATCAACACACAGATAATCATAGATGTTGTAGAGACAGAAGAGCAGAGACATAACCAAATTTTATCATATATTGCGCAGATTTATAGCTGATGCATATGACTAGAAGCGATAGTGTGCGAAGTTGAGAACTCCATCTAATGTGCAACAACAAAACAACAACAAGATCCGATAGGCTCATTATGATGTAGATGATCTGAGACAAGTGCGTTAAACTGAATGAACCAATTATTTGATGCACAGGATGTCACAAATTATCCGAGAGACTGCATCACTTAAATAGGACGGACACATCAGAAAGTGCGCAGTTCCTTCTGTTACTAGTGCTTCATTTCCGAACAACAAACTATCAATTGAAAGCACATTATCATTTGATCATTGTAGTCACAAAGATCATATCGTTGAACCAAAAAATCAGACCACAGAATCAACAGAGCACACATTAAATGAACTAAGTCATTGGAAGAAATGTGAGTTGAGAAGTTTGAGAAGTCAAGTGATGTAAGCAATGCAGTGACAGAGTACAGTCTGCATACGAAGGTGCGCTCAACAGAATTACCATCAAAATATCTGAAGAAGTGCACAGAGTTGAAGTTCAGTAAGGCAGTAAAATATATTGGACATCAAGGCAGTCGGACAGGGCAAAGAGACAGACAGTCACAGCTTCCTTCAGGTTGGTTCCTGTAAAACAAACCAGATAGGGGGACATCACCTCCTTCCAGTGGGTGTTGGAGAAAACACAGGGAGCGGAAGCTTCCTTCAAGTTGGTGCCTGTAAAACCAGGGGGTTGGTGCATCCTTCCAGTTGATGGTGGTAAACGCAGGAATTCAATGCTTCCTTGAATGTATTCTTTCTCATTATAAAGAAGCATTTTGTGGTTTTCTCTCGTTTGGGTTTCCACGTAAAAAGCATGTGTGTTATGTGTTGTTTATGTGGTGCATATATGTGTGGATGTTTATTTACTGATGCATAACAAAAGATAAATATTAAGTAAAGGATAATTTGTTAAAAAAGGTAAAAATCACTAATAATTGTGCTAATAATAATTCACCCCCTCCTCTCAGTATTAAATCGATTCTAACACATTATCCTTCTTAATTAACCTTCCTAGAGAATTTCCAATGTCTTCTAAGACCGAGTGATTCTAGAAAGGAAGGGGCAGATTCAAAAGTCGAACCAAGAATGGAATTTTTGTTATTACCATAGAGGAAGGATCGAATTATAGAAACCATGGGGTAATAAATAACTCAACTCTGCCCCAGAATCATGGCCCTTCATCAAAACACGCTTAGAATTTTCCTAAGAGAAGAATTTGAAAATAAGGAATTCTTTTGAACATAAATAATAATCACAGTTTGTGGTCCAATTTGTGTGGATCCACTAGTCAAGATCCTCTATTCGTGGCCAGAAGCCATTAAATATACAAATTACTGCTTCGGATTTCATGTAGAAAAGAGTCTGTTTACCTCTACATTTTTATCTCCGGCTTAGGGACATCATCAATTTTATCAACGATATATGGAATAGCATTTTAACTGATGCATATGGAATATCTAAGCTCCCATCCGCCTTAGTAGTGCCTGGTTTTGAATTTGCATCCTTATAAGTGAATTTTTTTGTGGCTGTAAATGAACCATAAGCAACAATCCCCCCTTGGAACGCATTTCCAAGTTTAAAGTTGAGTCCTTGGAGATTTTGTAATCAGATATATTGCATATCTTTGAGTTGTTTGCCTTCATAGATGAAACGTTGAGAGTCAACCATATACCCTAGTTTTCCCTGGAGTCTACTATTAAGCGATATTATTCTGTCCAAATCTTTAACCATGATAGTGATGGATTTTCCGTCAATATTTTTGATAAATATTTGGAAACCCTGAATCTCAGCTAAGGACCAGTTTCCCTTTAGGTCTCTTGATTCTTCGAGGGTTGTAGATTCATTTGAAAATGACGTTGGTGGCCCCATATGTAACAACCATAGGTAAACAAGACATCGAGCTAGCCCTAACACCCACTGTACAATATTTTCATGGTTTGTTATTCCCAAATCACAGAGTAACCGGTCCTTATGGTATCTCATATCCTAATATCTCTTCATGGTATGTCGTTTCAGGAGGATCCTCTTCAAATTTCTCTGAAATAAGCCCGAAGAAATAAGTGTTTTCCATAAGACCAATGTTCCATGATGGATGGGAGGGACAACCACCAGATCCATCAGCCCACTCTTCAATCCAACTTCTAAAACGACTTGGGATTGGGTGTCGACCTGATTGAGAGAGTGCGTTTGTTGAAAATCCATTGCTAAGTTTTTTTGCTACACCACAGAGCTGATATATCCCCTTTAAATGTTAGGAGTACATGGGGGTGATATTTGATCCACTTATGTTCCCACAGGTCACGAGATCATTTAATACAATCTATCTGAGTGGAACCACTACCTCAAGGTGCCCCCATGGCTCCAGGTTTAGCCCTCATTTGAATTGAACCTTGCCCACTGGTGAAAAAACTCCTAGATCTTCACTAATGGATCCAACACACATATATATATAAGAAGATTAAGAATGGTAATGGTAATATATCAATAAAAAGACATGGATTTAATTTGTACAAGTTATTGGATTCAATATATATATTCCCTACCTATTCCAAAAACTTGTACAACTTAAATCCATGTCTTCATATTGAAATATTACCCATTAACATTCTTAATCTTCTCTTATATGTGTGTGTGTGTGTGTGTGTGTACAACTTAAATCCATGTCTTTATATTGAAATATTACCCATTAAGATTCTTAATCTTCTCTCTTATATATATATAAGAGAGAAGATTAAGAATCTTAATGGGTAATATTTCAATATAAAGACATGGATTTAAGTTGTACAAGTTTTTGGAATACGTAAGGAATATATATATATATATATGATGTAAGAGTAGTACAACACTTTCACATAAATATTTCATGAACTTTGTAAAGTTTTCATAATGTATGTAAGAAAATTTCTTATTTTTATTTAAACTGGTCAATGATAAAATTAGTCTTATCAAGGCCTATAGGCCAATCAAAATTCAACACAAATGAAAATACATTAAATAAACAAAATAAAATTAATATTATTTCTCACAAACTTTAAAGATACCTTTGGTTTCTTTGTATCACTATCCAAACTAATAGGGTAAGGTGAAACATATAGTCTCTACCTATGGAAGGGACTAACAAGACATTTCTAATAGTAAAAAATCACTTCAAATGTGGTATGGAGTGAGGAATAATATTAAAAAGTTGGACTCCTTCCCTTAAAATTTGAACGCATTCCTACACAAGATGGGCATTGTCAAACCCATCCTTCATAATGGACTGCTTCAATAAATATGGCATAACAAAAGGTCGAGAAAACCTCCATAATGGGATGTTCTCATCCAAATGATGGCATGAATTGACATTTGGGTTGTTGTTCATAGTGTTGTGCATACGTATCTAGAGCCTTCATGTTGCATGCTGCAAATTCTCTACCCATATGTTTTAGGATATACCTCAAATTTGCAGTGATCCTCAGATGTCCAGACGCTTCAGGTAATTAGATTTAGTTTCAGACCCTGCATAAGGTATATCCCTTCAAAATTACTAGAATTATTGCCCACAATTTGTTGCTAAAGAATAATGTAAATACATTTTTTTATGCTTGTTGATTAAGAATAGGCCCAATCCATGTTTTTCCACCCATTAATTCAACATACTGATCATTCTGAGTTATATTGCTCATTTTGAACTGAATTGGTTCAATTTTCGACACCTTGATTATGGATGCTACAAGTGGATCACTTGATGGCCATAAAGGAGACACATGGATCTAAACCTAGCTGTTGCCTAAAAATAATAGCATGCTACAAGAGTTTTGACAAATGCATATCAATCCCCATATTGCAAATTTTGAGATAAAGGGAAGGCTAAAAAAACCTTCCACTTATGTCATTATAGTTGCATATGAAGGTAACGCCCTCTAACTAACCATATGGAATGTGATCCCAAACATGATAAAACAAGGGACCTTCCTACTGTCGATATACCACAGGATACTAGTTGCTCAACAATTTTTTTTTGGCATATTAGAATCACAATGCCAATTATCCCTGAGGTATGCCATACATCAACTCCTTTCATATTAGCGCCACATGGGCCTATTGCTGCTAGTTATTTGTTTCTTTAAACTATTCTCAAACCGTTTTGAAGATGAATTTTTATAATGTTGTTTACAATTGTGGAAGAAAACAATATTCAAATAGAGACCATAATCCAAACCCTTGATCAACTGACATCTAGAACATCATCAAACTAAGCCATCCATGCACCATCCTTCAAGCAATCTGCCATCAAGAACTCAGAAATATCATATAAAAATATTCCTAGTTACCCTTGCAAGATTTGAGGTAATATCAAGCTCGAACTTCTAGACACATGTTCCTCTTGGGAGTGCATGAGAACCTTAGAATATTTGCGATGCAATTGTTAGCTATGGCCACCCATGCAAGAAAACCAAACACCACACCACATCATTATTTTTTGTTTTTTACAAGCCCAAAGCACATCATGCTACTATAATGCTCATGTAAGAGCTTATTCGTTCTCCTACCTACCTAATCTATCCAATGAAAAAGAGCATGCTAGTTGAAATAAAATATCCAATGAAGCCACCTTAACATCTCATCCATGCTATTCCTTCTTCCCATGTCCTTGGTGATGAATGAAGACAAGGAAACATTAATTATAAAATGTGTATAGGCTGAAATATTCATGAAAACAAGGCTAGAAATATACATGAGATTATAAGCATATGAATATGATTAAAAACACCAAACCCTTGCCAATATTTTTCACAAGCTCCCTCTATCCAAGATTGGGTAGGGCTTGTGTAAGTATCTCCATCATAGAGCTTCTCATCTAAATATATTTCTTCCCTAAATCATCATCAACAATAGAATGGGACCATGAAGAATATCATTGAAAATAATGCCTTATACTTTCCCTAAGAGAGGGAAAACAAAGATTCTCCAAGCTTACTCTTGAAGAGGGAAAATCATGATGTTGCAAACCTACAACACAATCATCTCTTTGCTATCCAAAAACTACAATAATATCTAAAGAAGGTGGCTGAAAATGATGGCCACCCTATAAGAGGGAAAACCAGGATTCCCAAAATATGCATCAAAACCTCCCTCATGCCGCCCTAAGTCATGATCATAAATGCATAAGCATGGCTAAGAATGACTTCCCATGGTCTTCAAAATCATACTTTCATCAAAAGACAAATCATAGATAGGATCACCATAAAATTTGCAGTAACTCTTACCCAAACTATGATGAAAATGTTCTTCACTAAAATTTCATCCATGGCTTCCATTAACTTCATTTGTGGAAAATAGATCTTCATACATATCATCTTCAAAGGGTTTACCTTCAAGAATAAGAGAAGGATAAAATTTCACCAAACCCTCATCATCATGAGGAGAATAAATATGAGCACCAATGTCTTCATAATGAGCGTTAATGGGAGGATGAAGAATGGTTCTCAACAATGGACTCTTGATCAAGTTCATCATGAATTTCTTCAAGAGATTCTTCAATATGCTCCTCAAAAGAGTGGTCTTCTTATTTGGTTTTATCTTAACCTAATCTCTCCAAAGACTCTTCAGCAACTTGCTCTTTAAACATACCATTGATGTAATCGACATAGGGAACCTATATCTCATGATTTTTGAGGCTCCATTTCTTGCAAAATAACTCCACCGATATCCCAAAAGATGAGAGTTCACCTCTACCAAGGCCTTTAAACCAAACATCTGCATCCCCTTTCAAACTAATTCAAAAAAGTATCATAAAAACATCTTCATAAGTAATGCCAAAATCTAAATTTATAGACCCTCAAAATTTTGGAATAGATCCAATATCATCCTTTAGCCACTTATTAGGGAACCCTTGGATACCTGAAAAATTGAGAGAAATATAAAAATCGACTATCCATGGATGCAAAGCCATTTTTCTTCACTTTTAACTTCTTCAAATGAGGGCTACCAAATCTGAAATTGCTCATGAGCATACATCATGTTGATATCAAAATGTGTGCAGTTGCCAAGGTGAACCTTCAATGCCTTCACAATGTTGCTTGCTTCACCCTACAAACATCAATTTTTCAAAATATCCGCAAGGACAAGGGCTTCGTCCCTTCATGGAGTTTCCATGCGAGAAGACAAAGCTGCAATAATAACCTCCCACAAAATGACATGAATCATGATCTTCATTTTTTTTTTGGAAAATGGATTTATCCTTGGAAACAACGCCAAAATGTTACAACTTGAACTAGCATGTGTGATGAAATAATCAAAGAACAAGGCTATCCCAACTATAACCTAAAGGTTCCACCTATTGTCACCTCAATGAATCCCTCTCTACACTTTAGGTTGTATCTTCTCCAACTCAAGGGGGGATTCCCTAAGGACATAATTACTAAAGCTTAGACAATTATGCATAAGGTGATTTTGAAGAGCAACTTCAACGAAACAATTTTTGTGTTGTAGTATATATAGAAATAAAGGGGTGATGGGAGGGCGATGAAAAATAGTTCCAACCCCCAAGTCAATGGAGTCAAAGGAACCTAGTCCAACAATAACATCCCTTTGTCACATTTGCATTAGTTTAGGGTGGCATACCCGAGTTATAGTTTAGGTGCGGCACACACTCGTGATGGCTATACGAATGGGTCCTTCCCCAACGCAATAGTATTAGATTATGTAGGTTCATAAGCTAATGATATTATTATAATAAGGACAAGGAGATTCATGAAAACATAAAGTTGTATAAATTCATATATTAAATTAAGTTAATTTGTAATTAATTATAAGAGAGGTTTATTGGGGGAAGTGGAATAAAATAATAAGTATTACCTATTTATATAATTAGGGAAGGTTTGCTTGGGGATTTTTGCACGAGGACATGTATCCAATTGGGGAAAGCTTGGGAAAGATTAAAAATGGGAAATGAGAGGGAAAATGGGTGTTTTATTCTTCCTCCTCCTCATTTGTTCCTAGGGGGCTTGGAGGAGATGGGTGTTTTGGAGGATGAGGGAGGATTCTTATGTCAAGAGTGCTTGTAGCTGGTATTGCTAAGTGAGGGCTCAAGGGCTCACAGTCTATGAATAGGAAGTTGGTTGGGAGGAGAGTGGTTCCCTGCCTATGGTTTCTCCGTGGATTTCCTACGATGGTCTATTCCATCTACATCAACCAATAGGTACATCTATATGTTTGTATTTTTAATTATAGACACATCATTTTCCTTTTTCCCAGTCTATTATAACAATTATGGGCATTAAATTTTTTTTTTTTATAGTTTTATTAAGATTACATCATCATATGGGTGTAACAAATTTAGAAAAATGATTTTTTGTGTTGTAGTATATATAAAAATAAAGGGGTGATGAGAGGACCATGAAAATAAGTGCCATTCCCCAAGGCAATGGAGTATAAGGAATACAGTCCAACAAAGGGGTTAGTTCACGAAAGGTTAGGGAAAATCATAAATGTTTGCACATGCCACCAATAATCTAGGTGTAACATCCCTCTTTCTACCCCTACTTTTTGTAATTGAAAATGTAAATGGTATACCGGTGAGGAGCTCAAGGCCAAGGCGCCACCAGTAAACCTCGCAAGCTTTGTTATTATTTATTCCTAAGTTGAAAATCTGAATTCTAGGACTTAGGATACTGAAGGTTGTGACGCAACTAATCGACATGCAACAAATCCACTAGGGGGATAGGTAAGGTTAAGGGAATCCTTGAGAATAGTTTGTATGATGCCTTTATATGACATATTATTGATTCGGGATTAAAGATTATACATAATCTATGATTATTATTTATTACCCTAAAAAAATTTATAATCTAGGTTTCCCCAAGAATGATGCCACATCAAAACAATGTCAACTAGGGTGTGGCTTATACAATAAAGTACCGCAACTTCTTAATATATAAAGATGGCATGGAACAATGTAATGTTCATCCGTAAAACATCAAAGGGAGATAGAGGAATACAATTATCACATAAAACCATTCCAATGAGACAAATTTTCCTTCTTATGGCCCTATTAACAAGTTCTTGGTTATTCTACCATCCATTAGCAACATTAGAAATAGGAACATGGAAGTCACACTTTGAGTGGAAAAGAAACCCTTACACTTCGAGCTGTACTATGAAAAATATGTCGATTAGGCTCCAAAAGAGGGAACTCTCAAAATCCAACCTTGAGTTACAAATAAGGAAGAGTCTCTCTTATATATGATTGGAGAGAAACTTCCTTTACAATAAATAATCATAAACTTAATAGATCTATCCCGCGGTAGAGTAAACAACTCAAAACCCTTCACTAACCCTAACAAACTCAAACTAAATGCATAAAAAGTGGTGGTCAAAGCCACAAGTACAATGTCTCCAAGATACAAAATTCCCAATAAGAGGGGCGCCTCAACCAGCTGAGGGATCAAGAAGCAATTCATGGTCAAAGACTAACCTCCCCGGGTTCTCCAAAGTAAGTTCTTCCAAGATAAGTCCACAAGGCATGAGTGGAAGTGGACAAAACCCAAAAAAATCTATGACAACTCTCAAGTGGACACTATCACCAAATAAGGGGGGGAGAATCCTCCATACACCTCTATAAGGGGGATGGGACTCAAGATTGGGTATGAAAATGATGAATGGGAGGGTTCCAAGAAAAAATGGCCTCCATACGTTTTTTAGTATTTCGATTTTTTTACTACCAGTGGTCTCTCAAATAAGGGGGGTGTCATGGTGACTAGACTTAGCATTCCTCTTGAGCGTCACATACTGTCCAAAATCCTGATCACCACGTGACACCAACATGATCTTTCTAGTTTGGCATGACCATCAACCGCAAGTATCACCTAGACTACACCTCACCAATATGGTCTGGCCAAACCCAAGGCAAGCACCTTATAGTGTGCAGAATGTCAAGTGCTTGTTTCACCGTAGGCGATGTTGCACCATCACCACCCAACCTTAGATAATGTGATGCCATTGCCTCCCCCAATACAACAATGCTTTAACGACTGACTTCCCAATGTATGACGATGATATCGCCTATCTAGTCAAATCCTCGATGGTTCCAAAAGGTCATGTCCCGGGTCTGCCGACCACATACCTTCATTGCATCCATCAACGCTATTTCCCTAGCATGGTTGACACACCGCACATCACATTGCCAATCACGCTATCCTTCACTCAAGTCTGCGAAGTAGAACCTCATCGGTTGTCTAGTCCTATTTGATTAGATGTCCTTGTTCCTTCTAGCCAACATGGTAGTACACTATCCTGACCATCTCATGGCCATCACCCATGAGTCAACCACCATGGGTACCAAAATGTATGGACTCATCATGCACCCTTAGTCATGTCTACTCGACATTCCCTCCATCATGTCATTTCCATTGGTGCTCTATGTAGGGTCATGACAGGGGGTATGTTGAGGGGTCCACATCCAATGAGAGCTCACAGTCGAAATTGAAGTAAACCTACAAGGATATAAGTTGAAAATACAATAGTAAATTTAGTTTTTTCCCTTTCCCTCCAAAACTATTTACCCTTATGCTTGACATCAACATCTTGAATCCTATTGGTTCTTATAAAGTTGATTTTGATAGTACATTTTTTGTTTTGAGGCCCATTTTTTTACCTCAAAATTATTCTAATGGAAACACAGTGCCAATTAACCCTGGGTTATGCCATGCATCAACTCCTTTCAAATCAACACCACACATTCCTATCACTAGTAGAAAAATGGGTGATAAATGACCAAGCAACTAAAAAAGTTGGTCATCATGCGAAATAAATGACTAAACCACCAAAAACGTTGGCCACCGCAATTTTTTTAAGTGAAATATGACCAAATTTGAGCAATTTTAAGTGATTACAATTAAAAATGACTAATTTAGTCATGGGACAAAAAATGACTAATTTAGCCATGGGATAAAAAATATGACTAAATTAGTCATGGGATAAAAAATACGATTGGACAGTCTCGGAGATTGGTCGTTTCTCATTCAAAGTATCATCATGTCTTGAATTTTATATTAATGTGCTCAACTTATCACATTGATCGCACTCATATTTTGTTTAGTCAAAATTGTCATTATTTGACCCTTTCGGCACACGGTTGAAGTTTCAGCAAGTAATTAGAGTCTTTTGCATCTCATCAATTGAAATATGCATATTTGGTACCTCCTGGTTAATTTGTACCTCCTAGGCCACTGCCTTCCCTATGCATGTATGAACAATGAGAGATCTCCCATGGTAGAGACTAAGTATATGAAGTGGTAATGAAGGGATCTTGAAGGAGTAGTTATTGGTACTCTAACTTATCAACTATGGAGTAGATGAGCCATTTTGACTTTTGTGGTGTTTGGAAAGATGGACCAATAAATGCAATGTTGCGAGTTACTTCTTTGTTCATTCTAATCATATTTTTAGAATCTCTAGTAAATTTTCATCAATTGGACTCATGGAGTGAAGTGAATGTTTCATGGTTGATATGATGTTGAATAGATAACTCAATTACACCAATGTTTTTAGTTGTTGATAATGGATATCTCAATGAACTTGGATAACCTTGTAAACCTATAAAGGATAGATAAATTACTTCCATTCACTACTAAAACTCAAGTTGTTTTCCACACAAATAATAATAATAACCTAATTTTAAGGTCACGGTCAATCAAAACACCAAATTGGTGTATGAGATCCCATTGTTTATGGAAGAAGGGACCCCCTCCACGCAATGATTGAATACTAACGTTTGCAGATGTGTATATGTCCTACCCTCTCTATATTTAAACCTATTTTCTCATAAGCCCTCTCAATTTACAGAGGTTCACTCAATTTGTACTTAGTTTGAAGTAAAAAGTATAATTTTTTTTCTCAGAGTAGGAGATTCATCCTTTACAACTACTTTAATCTTCATCTCCTTGGTCTATTATAAATCACTTGTTGAAAATCATTTAGGACATTAAGTAATCATAGAGTGAGATTCATGTGAGTCCTCATCATCCAACATATGTAATATTAAAGCATTAAATAAATCAAGTGGGTGGAATTCACCTTGTGACTTTCCGGAATTGTAAAGCACCTAGATGAGGCTAGTTTCCATATCACCTAATGAGTCATGCCCAATGTAAAGTATAAATTTTAAGCAATATATACTTTTTATAAAATTGGAAATCTTGAAATATAAAATTATCAAGGATGTTTTACTTTTTTTTTCTAGGCAAATTATCCTGGGGCAAACTCCCACACACTTTATTCATTTTGAGGATGGTACCTAGGGTAAATCCTATATTCATTAGGGTACAAGGCCAAATCAACAACAGAGCTCAACGCTATTACAATAATATACTCATTATAAGCTTAAAATATCACTTATAGGAATAGAAATTGGATGGGGAGGATATCACAACCACTCAAGCTAAACCCAATTGGTGGAGGATGTTTTACTTTATTTTATTATTGTATTTCATTTAACATCAATGTGGTCGTTGACAATAAAACCGGTGACCACACCTCTTGATAAGTAGGCAAAATTGAACCCCAATAAAGAGAAAAAATATCACCTCCCCTTCTTAACCAACTAATAAAAGCATTGTTGTAAAATATTTAAATAATAATTTATGATATTTAACTTCGCACATTGGTATCATATATCATATAAACTCTCCCTCCGAATTTAATAATAAGAGATTAATAAAATATTACTATAATATAAATCTCAAGCTCTTGTCATCCACACAACCCATAGTTGTTTGATGAACCATAGGAAGATCAAGGAACAAAGTCAATTGATTAACCACAAGGAGGTATTTATACTCTCAAGGGAAAGGAAGATAGTTTCCCAAGTGTCCATGTCACCATCCACCCAATACAATATGGAAAAATGTGTAGATCCTTTAAGTATCCACAGGTGTGTTTCCCATGTACCTAGTTGCATGTTTACGACATTTTGCTTGGGGTTCAGGGGTTTTCAAAGGGAAATGTTCCATGATTATCTCTATAGCGAGATTAAGTTTAGAGGTTCCCATTTAGGTTTAGGTCCTAATGAAAATGGTGTGAATTCCCCTAAGAATTTAGGCATGTTGGTTGGTGTTTGAGGATGTTCAAAGGGATAGGCTCCATGAGTATCTCTATAGAAAGATTTAGTTTATAGGTTCTTGTTTAGGTTTAGGTCCGAAGGATATGGGTGTGAATTCCCCCAACAATTTAGGTACGATTTGAGTTGCAGCCTCTATGTGTTGGCTACTTAAACCCCACTTGAACTTATTTTAATATTTGTTTGATAAATAAAAATATAAAAATTACATCTTCATGAAGAAAATATACATGGGTTTGGTGTCAGTCAATGGTCTCTACATATAAATATATGGATTTGATATTCAATTTCAACCCTTTTAATTGAACACAAATTAAAAAAAATGGAAAGTATTTAAAAAAATCCATGTTGCCTCATAAAATAAAATATTATGAAAAGTAATTAAAAAATGGATGTTTGTTTATAAAATAAAAACTTAAAACTTAAACCTAATCATAATTAGTTAGGCCAATGTTTTGAAGTGACTATTAAAAACTTATTAATGATTCTTACATATGAAGATATAAGATTTGATATTCAATTTTTGGATTTTAGTTGAATATGAATAGCTAATTACAATCATAATTAATTGGTTAAATCTCGTGACTCACTCTCTATTTTGATGTAGTTAGGTCTAACCATATACAATAGTAAACATGGGCCTAACTAATTTTTTTAATAACAATGACCTAACTATATACACTATACAATATTAATTTATTTTAAATAAAAAGACTTGTTAATCAATGGCCAGTTTCATTTTAATGGTATAAATTTAACTATTTTTTTTACCAATGGCCTAATTATATACAATATACAAAATTTATTTATTTATAAAAAAAAACTTGTTAACCAATGGCCAGTTCATTTTAATTGTATAAATTCATTTTATTGGTTGCAGATAATTATTATTTCAAATTATTTGTGATCTATTTTGTTATAGAGGTTTTATTAACACCCCAACGCCCAGCCCATAATCATATTGGTGGCTTGATGCCATAGAACCAGCATAGATCTATCTTAAATCCGTATCTATCAAGCACAAAGAGGGATCCAATTTCTTGAGGTGTATTTCTTTTTTAAATTTAAACTCAAGAAATTTGATCTCTCTTGATTGATAGATCCGGATTTAAGTTTTAAGTTTTTATTTTATAAATGAATATAGATTTTTTAATTACTTTTCATAATATTTTATTTTATGAGTCAACATGGATTTTTTAAAAATACTTTCCATAATTTTTCATTGTATAAACCGATATGAATTTTTTAATTATTTTGTTAAGAACAAACGTTACAAGCACCCAGACTCACTGCAACAACATGATAGCTCTGTATAATTACGACAGTTCCCTACAAAACATGGAAACTCGATCAATTCCAAGTTTTGGGACGCTAACTGATTCACCTTTTATTGACGTTTTTCTTATATTTTCAGTCTTTTTTCCGGTTTATCTTTGACTGAAATTTTGAATCTGTACTTCCATATATTTGGAAGCTGCCCGAGTTGCTGTATTTTTTCTTTTTCAAGCGGTTTTTCCAGCTTATCTATGAGTGGAATTATTGATCCATGTGTTGCATTTGTGGTCCATGAAGAACCAATCTCATTAAATTGCACAGTGTAAGGGCACTAGTTTGCCTCTGTTTAAGGGGCTCAAAAGAAAAGAATAGCCTGTACTAAATTTGACTATAATGTGAGTGAAGTAGAGTTAGAATATATGAATAACAGATATGTCGTCAAGGATATGGTGATTAGTTGGTGGGGATAAGTGGATTTCATTCCATCTACCAGAATTCAATTTCGTTGAGACATCTTCTGATTTAGATGACCTGCTGAAAAAAAAACAACAAATATGTCAAAATTGAAATCTATAAAAAAAATTGATGAAATACAACAAAGTTAAATCTTTTCTTTATTTTGAAGCCAAAGTAAAACTTATAATTTGGATATTTTAATCATACTGAAGCTGAGCTGGAACAAATAAACACACATAAACAAAAATGCCAAAATTGAAGAATTAGAAAAGTAGTTGCTTAATATAAAAATTTATGATGAGTAATTCAAATTCCTTTAATTTCACCAGCCTAAGTATGGATTATGATGAAAGAAAATCATATCAAGATTTGGACAAAGCTACCTTCTACCGGCAAATCTTATCCCTTTCGTATACGTTTGAGAAGGAGAACACGACAAATCTTATCCCATTCTTATAAATTTCAGAAATTTGTGTGGAACATTAATGTGTGAGGATACTTGTTTGGAATCCTGTAAATGTGGTAATTTTAAGAGAGTTTCTAAAGTATTTAAAAAAAATACCAAAAGGGTGAAGTGATAAATTCTTTATTTATAATTTTGTAAATCTTAAACACGGAAATATTTTAGTTAAACAAGAGATTTTTAAGTTAGCATTCCCTGTGAAGTAGCACTGATTTGTTAAGAGTTTGGTTAGAACATGCTATGTTATAAGAAAATAGGTTAATCGATTAAGACTTAGAGGAATTTCGCTGAAGTGGATGTGTGCTCTTTAGGAACCAATAGGAATAATGTTAATAAATAAGTTAGCATTTGTGGATAGCAACCAATGATAGTGATAGCTATGGTCACTGTCAATTTCACAACTAAGATATCGTAAGTTTTGTAACTTTTCTAGGAAAAAAAAAATCCAATTTAACATCTATCATTATATATATCTTATTAAAAACATAAATTATATTTTATGATGAAAAAAAATTAAATAATTTTATGATTAAAATTTTTCAAAATAAAAAATTTGTAAAATGGATTTAAAATAGTTTTATTTGTATAACCAAACACATTTCGGAGTTTACCTCAAAATGTCAAGCGCTGGTGTCCACTTTACCTAGCCTAACATCAAAGAGCAACTAGGTCTCCATGTCTTCCTTCTCTTTCAAAGGAGTTGCGTTAAGTTCCACTTCAGGTTCAAGCAATTCATTTCATCAAGAGCTACAGAGACTTTGTAACATCAAAACACCAATATTCAAGGACGATTACTAGCATAAAAATCTACCACCAGCAGGATTATCGTAGAACTTAAATGCATTGCTTGTTGCCAAAACTAAACTCTACCCATTCAATGATTGGCACAAATGTTTCCTTGCTATTCAACCTTGGTCCTTTCATACAACCACAGGGGTTGCTTGCAACCCAACTTATCAATTCCAACATGCCTAAAAGGGAAACATTTCTTTTACTCCCATCGAAAGTCTCTTGCACTCCACTCGCTATTCATTTTCTTACCTTGATGATCTAAACTTAACCCATTATATTTTGGATTTCTTGCCTTCTACACCCATTTGTCCAATAATTTTAGATATTTCATGGAAACCAATTTAAGAGAAGGGGCACACTCTGTGCCAAATCCTAAATCCCCTGCAATTGATGCCCACATTTTATTTATGGAAACCAAATAAAAACCACCTTGCTTCTTAACACTGTTTGAAATCTCATAAAGATCAACAACTTTTCCATCATATATAATGACTAGCACAGGCCTCGTTCACATACGTGGAAATTATTTCAAGCATGTAATTAACAATTTATTGAATGACTCTCTTTGCTCATAAGCATAGGGAAGTTGTACATGATTGTAGCTTGGGACCATATAGTGCATCTATTTCATAAGGATCATTATAACTTGACCTGAAATCACCGTTTGTACTTAAAGACACATCCACCATTGGAACATGCACATATGTCACAGTTTGAAGAAAACCAATTGGAATCAATTTCGAGCATAGACTCTAGGGCATGTCCACTTGGGCCTTTGTACTTGTGAATATGATTCCATGGCACTGTAAAGGGTAACACTCTATTTAGAACGACCAAACAAGAAATTAATATTGGTGATGCCTCCATGACTTCAGTATCATGAGAAAGATCCAACTTCTAACATTTATGAAGTGGATGATTTACCATTTTGGAAGAATAAGCATTTGTGCAAGCCAATCTTGTATTTAAATTTTATGTTGGGACATCTCCCATCATTGCTGCTCAAATCACTACAATTTTGACCATTCATAGAATCTTGGTTGAATTGGATATAGACATGGCATTAATGAATTCACCCATTTATATTTCAGAAACCCCGATCAAGAAACTAGATGGGCTATAGTGATAACCAATGGTATTCTCATCTCTGGACGACAATTCTTGTCAATACTGCATCAGCCTGGCATTCACTAAGACACCTAGTACTTAGATATTGATGCTTGAAATTTTAGCTCTCTTTGCAATTCTACAACATTTCTCAGTGTTCTATTTACCTAAATATCCTCATTGTTTGTACAAAAAGAAAAAGAAAGTGAAGGCAATCACCATCATGCAAAGGATACATCTACCGAAGGTCTTGAAAATGAAATTTGAGAACTAAAGCAATTTGTTGAACAAGAAATTGAGTTGTACAGCCCTTCACTTCAGTCAATTACAGAAGGTCAAAAAAGTGAGAAAGGGTTAGTGATTTTAAACAGATAAGGCCCAAGGAAAACCTTCCTTGGATATCATGATAAATGGGGTAGCACAAAATCAAATGCTCCTTAGTTTCCACCTCCCGAAGATGGCACTACTGGTAGATACCATATGACTAGTCGAGTGGGTGCTCTGGTCCCACATCCTCCAAATGTCCTCAAAACCATTTTCCACCTATAATTCCTCTTGGATTCATTTATTCAACTTATTTATTAAATACTTGGATTATTCTAATGTGTAAATATTATTCCTTTGCTCCCTTATTACAATTCCCAATGTACCCATTCAACCTAGGGAACTTGGTAGGATTAATGGGGATTGTCTGCTATACAATTATTTGAATGGGGACATTACAGTCCTCCCCACCCAAGATTGCTTGTCCTCAAGAAATTCAAAATTAGGATGCTGCAAAATCTTCTCCTCTACCCATGTGGCATCTTCATTTGGTAGGTCCTTCCATTGTACTAAATATTCTTTGATAATTCTACTCCTCAACCTCCTTTCCCGTGTCTTCAAAATCTTTTCTGGAACAAGTGTGAGCTGACCTTCATCATCCAAGGGAGGAAGTATTTCTGAAGTGATGATTTGCTGACCAAGGGATTTCTTGAGACAAGAAACATGGAATACATTATGGATTTTACTCCCTTCCGGAAGTTCTAGTTCATATGCTACTTCTCCAATCTTCCGCACTACCTTGTATGGTCCATAGTACCTTGGTTTTAATTTTTCTGCTCCATTCTTTTTGAGAGATGTTTTCTTATATGGCTGCAACCTTAAATATACTAAATCATTGACCTGAAAGGTTCTTTCTTCCCTATGTCTATCAGCATATTGTTTTTGTTGATTTTGAGTAACTTGTAAATTGTCTTTCAAGAGCTTTAACATGTCTTGGCTCTCTTCCACCCAATCTTTAGCCTTTGGGGCTCTACTGTCACCAAATATGATTTCAGCAAATGTAAGTGCATCATAACCATATAATGCTTTGAAAAGAGACATCCCTATTGACATATGATAAGTGGTGTTGTAGCAAAACTCACCCAAGTGTAGCCATTTTGCCCATGCTTTTTGCTGCTCTCCCACATAGTTTCTTACGTACCCTTCCAACCACTGATTCACCCTCTCTGTTTGTCCATAAGTTTGTGGATGATAACTGGTACTTGGAGTCAATTGAGTGCCCACCAATCTAAAAAGTTCTTGCCAAAAGGCACCCATGAATCTACTATCTCTGTCACTGACAATGCTCTTGGGGAGCCCATGGAATCTGAAGATTTCTTTGAAAAAAATATCAGCCACTTGTGCAACACTAAAAGATGATGTCACAGCAAAGAAATGAGCAAGTTTTTTCAACCTATCCACTACCACATAGATGCAATCCTTACCCAAAGATTTAGGCAAACCGGTGATATAATCCATGGAGATACTATCCCATTTTTGCTTCGGAATGGGCAATGGTTGTAATAGCCCAGCTGGACATGTGAGTTCTGATTTGTTTTGTTGACATACTTTACATCCATTCACATATTTCTGAACATCTTCCTTCAACCCTTTCCAAAAAAACCTTTGCCTCAACTGTCTATAAGTTTTGAAGATCCCCGGATGGCCCGCTAGTGGGGAATCATGTGCTTCTTACGAAATTCGGTACTTGAGCTTTGAGTTATGAACTAAATAAATTTTGTCATTATAATATATCAGCCCATTCAAAATCTTGTAGTTATCATCCCCTTTGATTCCATCCAACACATCACAAGCAAATTGGTCTTTAGCATATTCAACTAGTAGCATGTTTTTACAATCCTTGGCAATGTCCATGAGAGAAAAAGAAGGTCTTCTTGACAAAACATCTGTTACTATATTACTCTTTCCCTTGACATATTCAATATCAAAATCATAAGCTTGGATTTTGCTTACCCACTTTTGTTTCCTTTAATTCAGATCATTTTGGGTGAGAAAGTGTCTTAGACTATTGTGGTCAGTTTTCACCACAAACTTACTGCCCACCAAGTATTGTCTGAATTTGGCCAATGCATGCATAATGGCCAGCATTTCTTTATCATAGATGGAGTAAATTTTTTCATGAGGCTGCAACTTTTTGCTCTCAAAGGCTATGGGGTGTTGGCCTTGCTTTAGGACATACCCTATTCCTCCACTTGAAGCATCACATTCCACAACAAAAGGTTTAGTAAAATCAGGAAGTGCAAGTATGGGACAACTACTCATTACCTCTTTCATTTTTTGGAAGGCCTTTTCAGCCTCTTCATCCCACTTTAAAGCATCCTTCTTAGTCAAATCAATGAGTGGAGAAGTCAACTTGGAGAATCCCTTCACAAATTTTCGGTAGTATGTGCATATGCCAATAAAACCCCTCAATTTGGTGATGTTTTTTGGTGATGGCCATTCTAAGATAGCCCTGATTTTTTCCATGTGTACCTTCACTCCTTCTTGCCCAATAATGTGCCCAAGATACAGTAATTCTTTCATCCCAAATTCACACTTGACAACTTAGCAAATAAAGTTCTTCTTGCAAAACCTTCAACACAATCTCTAACTGATGCAAATGCTCTTCAAATGTTTTACTGTAAATGAGAATGTCATCAAAGAAAACCAAAACAAACCTTCTTAGTTGCTTGCAAAATATCCTATTCAAGCATGCTTGAAATGTGGCTGGAGCATTAGTTAACCCAAAAGGCATGACAATAAATTCAAAGTGACCATAATGACATCGAAAAGCAGTCTTTTGCACATCTTCATCTTTCATTCGAATTTGATGATACCTTGATCTAAGGTCAATTTTGGAGAAGTATTTGGCCCCATGCAGTTCATCCATGAGCTCATCAATCCTAGGAATAGGATACCTATTGTTGATAGTATTTTTGTTCAAATCTCTAAAGTCTATGCACATTCTCAATGTTCCATCTTTTTTCTTCACTAGCACTACTGAAGAAGCATAAGGGCTAGAGATTGGTCTAATGAGTCCCAACTCTAGGAGTTCTTGGATAGCTTTTTCAATTTCATCTCTGAACCTTTTAGGATGTCTATAAGGTGGTATCTGAATGGGTGAAGTACACTCCTCCAAAATAATGCTATGCTCAACCCCCTTATCCGGTGGTCTACCATGTGGAAGGTCTCTAAAAACTTTTTCATATTTTTGCAAAAGTCTCTCTATCTCCTTTGGGTGTTTAAAAACATTTATATTTGGCTTGGGAGATGTAATATGACATTCAACAACCCATTCTATGTCCCCATGCCTCAATATAGATCTCATACTATTGCAAGTCACTACTTGATTTGAATAAGTGTGTTTCCCTCTCACAACTCTTTGTACTCCTTTTGAATCTTGGAATTTCATTTCGGGAATTTGATAATTTACTGTATGCTCTCCTATTGAATACAGCCATTGCACTCCCAAAACCACATTAGTATCAGCAACATCAACCACATAAAAACTATCAACAAAAGTATAGTTACCTATGGTGACTTGCAGCTTGGGAACCTATGTTTTGTATTGCATTGTGTTGTGATTGGGAATGACAACCGTGAAACCATCAAATGGTTCAATAGGTATCTTTCTTTTCTCCACCATCACTGCATCAATGAAGTTATGGGTGGCTCCTCCATCTACCAAAACTGAAGTTCTTTGTCCTTGTACCACACCCTTGCATCAGATAGTATGATAGCGAGATACTGCTGAAAGTACTGCCATTCTTGCTTTGTCCGGTGAAGGTTGATTTTCTTCTTGTCTTTCCTCTTCTAATGCTGTCTCATATGCCTCTTCTTGGTATGAAATATGTCCATCTTCATCCATGCCCCCATCATACCCCTCATTATCAGAAAATACTTCTATGTATTGAGCCTTTCCTTTAGTACATTTGTGCCCTGGTGTCCATGGTTGGAAGCATGTAAAGCACAGTTTCTTTTTTCGAAGTTCATCCATGTTTAGTCCTTTTTTATTCCTTTCAAATGACTCTCTTTGCCAAGGTTTCTTATCATATCCATCCCTTTTCCAAGGTTTCTTTTCAAATTTGTAGCTAGGTTTGGGAGGAAATCTTGTTCTAGGAAGCACATTTTGGAGATCCCTAGTCAAGCTCATTGCATCTTTTAATGTAGTTGGCTTGTGGGCTTTGACCAAACCTCTTAAGGGTTCAGTCAAACCTTCAGTGAACAGCAATACTAATCTTCCCATAGAGACATCAGCCACATTGACTGATAATTTTTGAAAGTCCAACATATATTCAGTAGGGGACCCAGTTTGCTTCAATTGAGCTAGTTCTTTGAAAGGCAATTCTGGATCTTTTTGTTCAAATCTTTCTAGTACCCTGTCAACAAATTCTCCATATGTTTTAACCTTATTATGACCCAAGGTTTTCATCCCATGAAACCACCATTCATTGTCATCTTCTTCCAAATGAAAAATGGTCATTTTTAATACATCCTCTTCCAACATAGGATTCAGCTGAAAATATACATCCAATTTTTGCACCCAAGTGTTAGCAGAATTTTGAGAAGAACCATTAAAAGTAGGAAGTGACATTTTTCCAATAGCACTATTTAATTCTTTGTTTTGTAATGGACTCCTATTGTCTTCCCTCCTTTTAATTTTTTGTATAGCATCAATGTAGTCACTGAGTGGTACACCTCTTTTACACTCTTCATTCAAATCATTCCAATCGTTTACTAGTTTCTTATAATCCACCTCAATATTGGGCTCTTCTTTGGGTGTGAGAAATTTAGGTGCAGTATGCCTTTGTGTGCTTTGGAATTCACCAGGTCTATTATGTGGTCCTGTGCTTGAAAAAATATGCTCACTCCCTTTTATCTTTTCCCCTGAATGTGAACCACTGTTATCTCCTATCATCCCTTTGCCTAAAAGTTGGCTACCCAACAATTCGAAACTTTTCATCATTTGTTTACTCATCTCTAGCATAACCATGGTAATTCCATCAAAACATGGTTTTAAGGCTTCAATAAATTCCTCCTTATGTCTTAATTTTTCCTCCTCCTCTCTACCCATTGTTTTAGAAAAAAACTCTTTTTTCTGCTACTATCTCTTCTTCAACCAAACCTTCTTCAACTACCGATTCAAAGGGTGGTGGTTTATTTTTTTGGCTTATTGTTAATACCATCAGGTGCCAAGACCATGCTTTGATACCACTGTATTGTCCCTTTTTCAAAAATTTATTAAAATGACCAATTTTCCACTTTTTCCCCAATTTCGACCCTTGACTAGTTTTGTTGTTTTGGCCTCCAAATTAACCCCAATGCTCCCAAATATTCTGTAAGGGTATATGAATGATATTTAGAATTGAATATTAGGTTCATGGATGATTTATAACCCTCAAAAGACTTTTGCAAATTTGATTTATATTAGGGTCAATGTATGGTATTTTAACTAGCAATTTATGCATCAAATCCCCCCTGGGTAAACACTGAAATGGCCTCCCAAATGATTCCAAACTCCCTCGAATTTATGAAAAAAGGTAGGGGATGTGTTAAGGATTTTATTAAGGTCTCATGTGCATCATTAATTTATTATTATCTTTGTTCCAAGCCTCTCCCATTTAGCTGCAAAAATCACCAATTCGACCCTTGGGGAAATGGCACTATTTCTTCTCCCAATGCAATTAAACTGAGTAAAAATACTTCAAATGCTCAAGTACAGTACATGAAACTTGTAAAATACATACATGGAATTCTATTAATAATAAATGCATCAGAGAATCATCCATTCATTCGAAACCATCAGCATTATCATGCTATACATCAATGTAGTGGGGAAATGGACATTATTTGCTCATTAATCAACATTTTTGCCTACAACCAGTGGGTATTTCGACCTGAGACTTTCTGAATATGAAGCTATTACACTCAGAAATACATAATGAAAATCTCTCCCAAGAAGCACAAGAGCTCACTAAAAACGCCCTCCCTCAAGGAGCATGAATATGCCTTCAAAACTGGAAATGGTTGAGAGATGGTGCTGCACTAAACAAAACCATGAGCTTCCCTGTAGCTGATACATGAAAATAAAACTCCATTAAAGCTCCATGAAAGACCTGAGTGGCCTCTCCAAACACCAACTTGGATGGGAATCTTTTACCCTCGAAATTGGCTAAGGCAAGAAACTAGTCATCCACTAGCTCTCTCTTCACAAATACAATTTTTCTCAAATCATCAAAAGCCATTCTCATACTTGATTTCTACATTTTATAACCAAAATTAGACTTCTAAGGGTTGAAATCCTCTCATTATCTTCTAGATATTTCCACTTAGGAAATATTCCACATGTGCTACTTGTCTCCTAGTTTCCAACCCTCCATTTTCTCCCAAATTCCAATAGGAGTCTCTTTAGCTTCCCCCAAATCCATGATCGCCTTCTTGAGCCTACTGTTGGGGCTGAAATGTCATAATGGTTAGGTGTAAGAAGTCAGATTTGAATTTTTTCATGGATGTCATAGATGCTTCATCATTGTTGTCATAAGAGTAGGGAATCTAGCCCAAGTGTCCACTAGTCTCCAATTTGACTCTTCCTCTTCCATGGAGGTTACTATTCCATCACATTTCGACCTAAGATGCTCCATTCCATGTGTATGCCTTACCAACTCACCCAATAATGTTTTCCTTCCCATGGATTCGAAATGCCAAGTGAGATTTTCCATGTGGCAGTGAGAAACCAAGCTAGTGGGGATCCCACATCCTCCAAATGTCCTCAAAACCATTTGCCACCTATAATTCCTCTTGGATTCATTTATTCAACTTATTTATTAAATACTTGAACTATTCTAATGTGTAAACATTATTCCTTTGCTCCCTTATTACAATTCCCAATGTACCCATTCAACCTAGGGAACTTGGTAGGATTGATGGGGATTGTCTGCTATACAATTATTTGAATGGGGACATTACAAAATGGTTTTGACCTTTCAACGATGTGAGCAAGAATCATCTATAAATCCCCCACCTAAGATGGCCACTCCTAAAGGGAAAACCCCGGTAGAGCAGTGACCATGCACATTGTAGATATATGCAACTTGAAGGAGATCCCACAGGATCACATTGTTCCCTGGTAGAGATATGACCATGCACATTGACGATATCTGCAACCTAAACGAGAACTTGCGAGATCACATTGTTGGGGCAAGTTAGATATACCTTGATAGAATTGGTTCACTAAACCTTTAAATGGTTCCTAACGCGTAAACGTTATCTTAATTTAATAAGCAATGAGAAGTGGCCCTTAGGCATTTAGAGTACTTTTGGTGATATTTACCTTAATGTAATAGCATGTGCTAAAAAATAGTAGGCAAGCCACAAAATGATTAATCTAAAGGAATTTTTGAGGAATCTCCTTAATATCACTATTTTTGATAGATGATGATGATGATGATGATGTCATCATCACAATTTTTTCATGATTTTCTTGTTTTTCGGGGAGCAAGGTCCATCAAAAGTATGCCGAGTGGGCACTCGTTGGATGCGGAATTGAATTCCCCATCCAATGAGTTCTTCTACTAGAAATTTGAGTGAATATACATGGAGATAAGTTGAAAATACGAGTTGAAAAGTAGTTTCTTATTTTTTCCTCCAAAATTTGATGACGTTTGCTAATATTATTTTATTATTTCCACTATTATTTTATAATTATCCTAAGGAGGACCATTTTAAACCTCATAATTTCTCTGATGGGGGGTATAATCCTGTACAAGATAGTTTTAATTATGGTAAGTGGTGCTCTCGGAGAGGGGGTATAATCCTATGAAGGAGACCACATTGGCCATAGCTTGTATTTCAGGAGAGGGGGTATAATCATGAGAAAGAAAGCATAGTGATCATAATCTTGTCTTTCATGAGAAGGGGTATAATCCTATACAAGATAGTTTTAATTGTGGTAAGTGGTGCTCTGGGAGAGGGAGTATAATCCTGTGAAGGAGACCACATTGGCCATAACTTGTCTTTCGGGAGATGGGGTATAATCTTGAGAAAGAAAGCATAGTGATCATAATCTTGTCTTTCGGGAGAGGGGATATAATCCTGAGAAAGAGGGGTTATTGATCACGTTTTGTCTTGAAGGAGGGAACTCATGTGTTACAAATATTACCCTTAGGGATTGAGTTAGAAGAGACCTTCTTGTGTGAATTCCAAGACCCTAGCTCGGAGGTGACTTGCTCAAGAAACTTGACTTGAAAGTGTCTACAATTGGGAGGAAAGTTGTTTGGTTGACGCCAGTTGCGCCCCTATAAAAGATAAGTATTTGTGCTATTTATATTATTTATGTATGTTGTTGTATATGTGCCCATGGAGGCTGTTAGATATTTGTAATTACATGTTTTTAAATTATATATATGCTCATGGTGTATGGCTAACCCTATGTTGGTAAACTGGCAGCTCACCGAAGAGGTATGTTGATGTATTTAAACTAGCGGTTTTAGCTAGTTTGTTTATGGAATTTATGAATTTTAGGAGGTCTGATTTCGGATAGCCCATATGGACATATATGGCTGTTCTAGATCATATTGTCCATGGGGTTGTGGCTTTCTTTTAAAGAGGAAAAACACGATCTAAAGTAGTGTCGTAATTATGTTATTTGAAATAGAGTAGACTATTGAATTGATGGATGTTTTAGGAGACTATTTGTTTATGGATTATGCAAAATTATGGGTCTGATATTTGGACAGTCCATATGGCCGTATGTGGTTGTATTGTATCAGGTCCCACATGGGTTTATAGATTGCTAATTTCATGTATTAATCCAATATGCATTAACGTAGAAAACTACCTTAATGAAAGATAGTAGTGTTGACTTTATTGTGATGTTAGAAGCTAGTCTTTTGTGGAATTATGTTCATGACATGGATTGATCTTTAGGGAAGTCCATATGGTCGTGTATGGTTGTACCGGATCAGATCCTAGATGTGGTTGGAATTATGAACTATTTGTAATAGATATTTTATAATTAGATGTTTAAATCCCACTTCCCTAGTATGTAGAAATGTTGATGGTTTACTGTCGTAAATAAAGTCCACGAATGTATGTGAAACTGAGTTAGTAAATTGGTTAAATAGCCACAGTAGGTTTCCCATAGATGAGAGGGCTATTATAAAACATGTGAAAGAGGTCTGGGTTGAATGTATGCATGTGTATTTACATTGTACTTCATGTAGAATGGGAACTAGGTTGCATTGGAAGGGTAGTCTCCCTTAATGGTTGAATGTTTTTAAAAAGTTTTAAATTGTTTGGCATGTTAGGATCCACCTTAAGAAGTATAATTCCATTGTGCATGGTTTGGGTTCAACCATCCCCTTTGCTGAAGAGCCTATTTACTCAACCTTTGTGTGTGTTCCCTAGTTGGGTATGTTACAAGTGGTATTAGAGCTTAGATTATGTTTACGCCGAAGGTATTCTTTCTGCGAAAGACAATCCATGCTCTTGTAGCAGGATTCCTCATCTATCGGTCCACTAGATCATCGCCATGTGTTTCTCCTGGTTCCGTTGATTTAGGTTTATCATGATCTGGGTTTTCGGGTTTCAATTTATATGTATCCAAGTTTCTGGTCACTTCGCCGCTTGCTCGTTTCAGCACCGCTTATACCTGGTCAACAAGAATCCCGTGGTGGGATATGACCCCGATCACCCCTCTGCCTGTGAGTTCTTCTTCGTCCTCGATGCCACAGGGAACATGTAATCGATCTTAAACCCTTGATATCACTGTATGTGTTTTTCCTATTGTAGCAACTTCACTCAAGTTTCTTTGTTATCCCAAGTCACTGTCACTTTGCGCAGACGGTTTCACCTCTCCCCTTTCTTGTCTCCTGTTAGGGCCATTCAATGCACCGCCCTTCCTCCCTCTCCTATCACAACCCTTTCCTGCACTTCCCTTACGTGTTTTTCCTATTACAGCAGCTTCACGCAGGTTTCTTTGTTACAGAAGCTCGGAATCCTAAGTCACTGTCACTTTGCGCAGAGGGTTTCTCTTCAAGCTTCCTCTAGATCCATCTTCTTGGGTGCGGCTTGCTTGCTTCACAATTAACTCTCATGTCAGGAACATTCAATGCACCGCCCTTACGCCCTCTCCTGTCACGGCCCTTCACTGCACCGCCCTTCCCTTGTAGGGTCTAAATTTTCTGTAATAAATATTTGTGAGAAATTCAGGCAGGGGATATGGCGCAAACTTTTCAACAGAAAATCCACCTACAAACAAGCCCATAGATTCTTGTAAATATGTTCATCTCTTGCAGGATTGCATTCAAAGGAGAGCTTTTGCAGATGGGAAACGAATCCATTCGCACATGTATATGAATGAAAATGAATCCATTTTCGTTGTTGACAGATATTTATAGAACACACTTATCAATATATATGTGGAAACATAGGCACGATGAAATTAAAGCTTGGGACCCCTTAGCACCCTTTTACGACTGTTAACAAAAACCTTTAATGGCTTCGGGACATAACAGGTTCGTATCTTGCAAGGAAACGGAGACAGAGCCTTCACATTGTTGTTGTAGGGATATTTTTGTTAACAAGGGAACGAAGGAACCGAAAACCAGCATGCAACACTGTGTTAGTGACTGGAAATTTAGAAAGAAAAATAGAGGGTAGACTATTTTTGGTAGAAAAGTGGAGACATTTGCTAGTATAATAGGGTTAGTTGACAAAAATATTTTCCAAATCTATGCTAGGGGAAGTATCTTGTGACTTGTGTTGGAAAAGCTCAAGCGAGGGGACATTTAGCGGTAAATCTAAGCTCGAGAGTTCTTTCGTTGCTATTTTTTCCCCAAGCTTAAGGTTAAACGAGAGGCTCTTATCCTCAGCTTCGTTCAACAACCCCAAGAAGGTACGACCTTTTATTTCTCTTGCTTCACTACTTATATGAAAACTGTAACAGCTTTGTAATTCGTAACAGATCTGTAATTCGATTCAACCCTCGGACATCGTAAATTATTGTTTTCTATGTCACTAAGAGCCACTTCTTCCTACGCAAGGGTCGTTCACTGCATACTGCCCTTATATTAAGATATAATTTGGTATTGGTACGAGATTTTATGATCATTACACCATTTCTACTTTTAATGGAAAGGACCCTGAGCTTCAAGTTCCATGTTTTTCTGTCTTCTTTGAAAAATACTAAGCCTGGCCTGTCAATTAGCTGCTCCGACCGAATTAAATTTGATGTCCTTATTTATATATATTTTTAAATGATTTTTTGTGCTTAATTTATATTTATGTGTTAAAATTACAATCGTGATGTGAGGGAAGAATGTAAAGCTGATGGGTAGTGTTGTGGAGTGTGATTGGAGTCTTCCTCCAAGAAAGTAGCAACCTCAGTTCAAATCCCTTTGAGAAGAAAAATAAGTCTTCAAACGATGAATTATTTATGATGCAGAACGTGACTATGAAACTCGGTGCTCTTCTCTATCCTTATTTTTCATTTTCGATTAGTGGTTTTCTAAGAGGAGGCTTATTTTATTTTGGAACATTTGAGTAGTTCACGAGACCCAACATATTGCCACTCAGTTTAACCCACTGTTCATAAATAGTGCTCGGAAGGTCGATCGTATAAGATTTTAGAGGGAGATTTAAAAATTTATTAAAGAAAATTATCTCTCGCAAGATGTTTTAAGATCGGATTTTTAAAGAATGTCGAGAACCTAACTCTTTTAGTTAAGGCAATGGCTGATTCGGAGTATCTAAGAGCCTAGATTAAATTTATGTAGAAAGTAACTTTTTTAAAAGTCGAATTTACTCTTTAGATCAAATTTTTAGTTAAGTTTACTCTTAAAGGAACCTCCACAAATGGCATATTGAATACTCTGGATGTAACTCTTAAGGACAGTTCGCATTGTCTGATACGCTACAGTAAATTAAGTAAAATTTATCTATAATTATGCCAGAATATCTTCGAGTAGAAAGAAAACAACATTTTTTAAAGGAAAATTTGTAACATGTTTTTAAAGGAAAATTTGTTCTTAAATGGACGTTTTAGTTATGTCTACTCTTAAAAGGTACCTCCATAAACTGCGGTTTGAAGTGTCGTGGGATTTCGCCTTAATTAATTTGTTTGTGCCTAGTGGCCTGTAGTCCAATCTACTTTTAATCAAAAGTTTAACAAACTGTGGTGTGGAGGTACGACTAGGGTTTAACTATTAAGCTTAATTATTTTGCTAGAGGCCCTACATCGAGTGAGGATGTACAAGCTTTAGACTCCGTAGAATTTGGTTCTCAATCCTCTTTTTACTGATGGTGTACAATTACAGCTACTGAGTGTCCGGGGACTCTGAAATGTTTTTAAGGCATTGTGCAAAGATGAGGGTTTGAGAACGAGGGATTAACAATCACTTTTTTGGTTAGCTGGTAGTTCAATATATTCTAATTTTCTTTACTTTTTAGAGCTAATTTGTACCCTTCTATTTGCTATTGCTCCAGTTGGTTAAAAAGGCTTTAGTTAATTGTCACAGGTCACTCATCATTTTGGAAGTGCAAATACTACCCAAGTTTCTACAGGGTTATTTACATTTCTCAAAATATATTTTTGGTTTGATTGGCAGGTAAATTAGGGGTGAGGGACTTTGAAGTTAAATAGAACCACGTCATTTTAAAGTTTAAACTATTGATACAGTTTCTCAGCGAAATGGTAAATTTTTCGACAAGGGACGTTTTATTAATTATAAAGCCATTTACTATTAGGGTATTAGAGACTCATAAGAGGAGGTTTAACGAAGGTGAGTGTTTAGAACTCATATTTTGAAAATTTCTAACTAAATGACCCATGTTATTTGTGATCCTTCATCAGAGAATTAAGAGGAAGACTGGGTAAATTCCCAAAATAAGGAGGAATTTTTAAGAACATAACATCACCAAATCTTAACCAAATTTCCATCTTTTCTTGGTTTTCCATGCTCTTAGTAATTATATTCAATGCTTTAAGAAATTATTTCAATTCAAAACATTATTCAATTCATGGATATCTCAGGTAAATTGCAAAGTTTATGCCATGCCATTTACTGTTAGTAGAATGTCAGCGAATTAATTCTAGTTCTGTGCAGGAAGACTGTAGCAATGGGTGCGAGTTATGGAATATTATATTTTTGAGTATAAGTGTAATTATTGATTCTAGGTGAACCAATTACTAACATTAATAATTCCTTGTATGTATATATTCTGAGATGGCATCCATATATTCTTTTCATTTCCAACAAAGTTTTTCTTTAAAAATATTTATTACTTTTATATATTAATGGAAGAGGCCCCTATTCTGAGATATGGGCGATACTGCAGAGTGTTTTACACTGGATTCCATGGAGAATCTCCCTGCGACGGGCTAGACAACTGTTGTAAAGATCATGACTATTGCATCACCCGCACCCGCAATTATCTGAACGTGCAATGCAACCAGAAGTTGTTGAACTACCTTGGCGCTTACCTGAGTTCTGTACATGCTCAGTTTAGAGGCACCAAGTGTCTCAGCTAGATGGTTGTGAATACCATAGACTTTTTATTATCGGACAATCCACTCAAGCGGACGCAAGCCAGATCTCCCTAGCTCAATGTGAGTCTAGAACAAATAGTACAGAATACAAAACTCATTTCCTAGATCTAGTTACAGATCGAGTACTTAGATATCATACCTTTCAGATCACAGATCCTTCTCCTTGTTGTTGCTCCAAGTCTTGCAGTCGTCAGATCTCTAGCTGCAAGACCTGTCAAGACAATATGGAAACGATACAAGCAGTGCAAGATATCTAAACAATAACTGATCTAAACTAACAGTTGAGGAAGAAAGTTCTAAACATCATCAACGAGACAACATTTATGGAAAGAGATTATATTAACTGTATAAAAAGGTGGGAATACATAGGAAGGATGAAGCTACAACCAAAGCCTCAACATTTCATCCTCCATCCAACATGTCCAAGCCAAGTCTCCAAGATGGTACAAGCTTCCCAATCACCAGTATGGATCCTATCAGCATAAGGGTACATAGACCTTCCCCCCTCTCATGGAGAGAGTGGGTGTTTATATAGGGCTAAAGAGATAGGGTAGGTTGAGGATTAGGGGGAGATGGTTAAGGGATCTTTCCATAAGGTTAGGATACGAAATGCCACCTCACCTAGAGCCTAGGGATAGGCCTCCACATCACTCATATTCGAGAATGGGCTCGAAGATACTCTTTTATCCAAATAACTGACATCGTTGCATGTTGCATTGGGACAACCTGCAACATCGCATGTTGCACAAGGGCAGACTGCGACGACCTTGAAAAGTAGGTCAGTTAAGCCCTCCAGTCATGGGAAACTTTAGAGATGTGTTTTTACTCTAAAATGGGTTTAGGTAAAACAGCAAAGAGTTTACACAATGGTCAAGATGACGACATTATCACAATGGTCATGATGACAACACTTTGTCATAATGATGATAATTGCAATGATCATGGTGACAACACTAGGTCAGGACAAAGACACTTGCAACGCTTGCGACACTTGCACAAGGGTGACGACATTTTGGTGTAACAGAATGCCCCCCAAAGCATGAAGCTAATGGAATGAGACAGGTGAAATGCTTTGTAATAAGAAAAATGGCAAGGACTTGCTAGTTGGAAGGAGTTGCTGCAGAAATGACCTGAGATCCACAAGTCTCGTACAACTCAAAACATGGATGCCGACCAATACATTGCAGATCCATGATAGTAAAGACCAACTGAACACAATCATGGCTACTAGACACAATCGTAGGTCCATGATGAGACGATAACACAGCCACGACCAATACAAAAGTGGATCTGTGTAATATGACTCAATACAAACTCCATCGCAACCTGGGTAAAACATGACTCCCCAGGGTCTTCAAGCTGAACCCGCAATGATACGAATCTATCCATGTGATTACAAATGTCTTGACGTCGAACATGGTAGAAACCACTTGATTACTGGTCATTAATGTATACCGTTAACAAGTGCGAGGGAAATCACCATTAATGTCAATTATTCCCAAGGTATCACAGTACATATCATCAAGCGTGAATAAGTGAGTTGAAGTCGAACGCAAGATGAAATCTTTCAATCAAGAGTCAATGATGTAAACTCATGTTGAAAGCGAGGTAACCTACCATTGAGGCATGCAGGGCCAAGGTACTTGGTTGGTTTCTAAGTTCAATCCTCAGATGAACTTGTCAAAGGAGGTCCATGATGAATCCCCCATCATCGACATGAAACTCGATAACAGATGTTTGGTGTAGATCGGACGGTAGAGTAATGTGCAAGATTGACTCAAGGTAGACCAACATGATCGAAGGTATATAGACTGCAGAAGATGAGTAACAAATGTCTCTTGAACATGGGAATGGCATGACTTGACAGTATTTACATGACGAGACTGATACCAATCCCTAATGCAACTGATGGTGGAAGCATTCTTTGGCTGATCCAAAGGAGCAACGCGACTCATGGAATTGACAAGACTCGAGGACAAACAGATTATTCAAGTACTGAATGCAAATGTAAACGAGTGCCATGTTCAAGAGTGACTATGTACTGTGTAATGTGTAAGGTTTAGACCAAATCCTTTATTGAGCCAAACTATGTGAAGATTTTTTTCATAATGTCTTTGCATGGAACAAAATTTCCTTATGACCTCGCTATATGAAATTTAATTTGCATGGCATTCAATATTTTAACACATTTCTCAAGTTGTTGCTCTTTCTATAGGGTCAATGCTACTGTGTTGGGCCACGAACCTTTGTACATGACAATATCCATGATGAATTTGTATCAAAGGAAAAAGCGCGTTGCCTTAGTCGTGTTTTTTGTGATCCCTTTAGAAAAGGTGATGAATAAGGTCCTCAGCTAAGCTATTTTCTGGTCATTATTCAAGAAATCAATACCTTTATTAATGGAAAAATAGGGATAAAGCCAACAAATCCATTCCGTTTTTGTTTGTTTAGACTTGAATGCTTTTGTCTTATCGGGATTTGGGTTTTTGATTGCATGTTATGGAATTATATCCAGTTCTTCAGAATTGTAATTGTACAAACATAAGATGCTTGCCTATATGTAAATAATAGGCGACTGAAAGCCTAATAATCAAACATTCGATGCATAGATAGGTCCTTTTGAATAAAAAATCAGCTTCTTATTTGTACTTCGAATGATATTCTGGTTCACTGCAAATAGAGGAATGAGGATCACCACATTTGAGAAGGGTGTTTGTTGTTTGGAAATGTTCTAGGAATTGCTATCTTCTGTGGAAATGTTGATCACCTTGACATGTGATTTCTAGTAGTTGTTGATACACAAGTTTTTTGGTTATTATGATAAGTTAGTTGCCGCAGGACCGATAGATTAACTCTTAATTTGAGACTTTGAAAGTTGACTGGTTCTTTGTCTTTGAATTTGCATTGCACTTGTATCATGGTAATGTCGATCAAAGCAATTTTGTCATCCTTTACTACGTTCTCCAATTGTTGATTGACAAATCTTGTCTTGTGAAGTTCTCCTTCCAGATATGACAAAACCATGATTACTTTACTTACTACTAGCATGTTGGAAAGTATTGAGCTAGGGTTTTTTGTAAGCTTTTACTTCCATGTTCAAAGGGTGTTTTGCTTGAATGTTCTTTTTATTATATGAAGTGCCCATCACACTTCAGTGTGTTGGGTGGCCTAACTTTGATATTGCTGAGAATTTATTTTGAAACAATATAGATTGACTAGGAGCATTTTAACAAAATTATGCCTTATATTAAGCTTGGAAAACAGAGTGGTGCAAACTTGTAACAAGGGGAATACAATTGGTACCAAGGGATTCTATATTAGGCCTAAAATTTTCTTAGAATTTCAGGTATGGGAATAACATTTCAGGGGTAATTACAAGGATTTTCCCAATTGCTTATGAAAATGGTTACTTTTTACTGGCTTGGTTCTTATTTATCCACTCCAAACTGTATTTGATTAAGTTCATAGATCTTCACGATGACACTCTTATGGATTTGTATGCTATTGTCTTTAAGTTGGAATTAGACAAATGGTTGTACTGAGGGGTGTTGGTAGTTTGAGCACAAAGTTTCTTTGACCACTTAACATGATTGGGTTTGCAGTACTTAAGTTACCTTTGTGTATATCTAAGCTACGGAAAGAAGGATTTCATAAATGTTTCCGATCAAATGCAAGACAAAGATAAGCACTTAACAATCTTATCTAACTCAAATGCACACAAAACTAAAACAAGCCTTCTTCTTATGATGATAAGACCAAGAATATAAAATGATGAAAATAAAGTAAGAAGAATATTTATGTTTTCCAAATTCACGAATACAGCAAAAGAGTGACAAAATCAAGCTTTTCTTTGAACTAAAGTGGAGACAAAGAATCAATCTTTCCCAAAAATGATTTAATAGCTCAGCATGTAAGGGAAACCAGATGCATAACCCAAGAAACAGAGGCTCAAAAAGACATGGATATCCCACACTCTTCAAGTCTTTAAAACAATTCAATCACACCAAACCAAAAAATGATCTCAAAACCTTGAGATGGGTCAAAACAACTGAAGAATGCACGATTCATGGCCAAAATGCAAGCAAAACACTAGTTTTTACTCAAGGGCCAAACATGAATCCAAAACTCAAAAGACCCAAAAACCAATACAAACAAGCCAAACAAAACACTGCTGGACAAAATTTTCTTTGCCTGGAAGGTACAGTGCAGAGGAGTCTGCACACAAACCAAAACTCAAATTAAAAATGGAGAAGGGATGCCTGTATGGCAATTTTTGCAGATCGGCACACTCTGTGCTTATACATAGTGCGACGTTGCAATTCACTATTGCAGGAAGTGCGACGACGTCGCAGTATACCAATGGAAGGGCTACGACGACAAACTAATAGGAAAAGAACAGAGATAAAAAACAACACAGTGTCGCTCTGGGTACATTGACCAGGTGCGACAGGCGAGATCTAAATCCAAAAATGAACCAATTCTCCAGATAATGAGCATAAAAAGGTCTGCCAATTAGAAGTACAAACTCAAAGGAAGGCAATCAGACTCTCCAAAGCAAAGATCTGATGGTGAAAGGGCTTAAGAAGCAAATGGCCAAAGAGATGGCTTGGAAAAGCAATCAACTAAAACTGACATTCAAATTGAAAACAACAATGTTCTTCCCCAGTGGAGTCACCAAATTTGTTATCGAACAATCTACTCGAGCGGACGCGAGCCGGATCTCCCTAGCTCAATGTGAGTCTAGAACAAATAATACAGAATACAAAACTCATTTCCTAGATCTAGTTACAGATCGAGTACTTAGATATCATACCTTTCAGATCGTAGATACTTCTCCTTGTTGTTGCTCCAAGTCTCGCGGTTGTCAAATCTCCAGCTGCAAGACCTGTCAAGACAATATGGAAATGATGCAAGCAATGCAAGATATCTAAACAATAACTGATCTAAACTAACAGTTGAGGAAGAAATTTCTAAACATCATCAACGAGACAACATTTATGGAAAGAGATTATATTAACTGTATAAAAAGGTGGGAATACATAAGAAGGATGAAGCTACAACCAAAGCCTCAACGTCGCATCCTCCATCCAACATGTCCAAGCCAAGTCTCCAAGATGGTACAAGCTTCCCAATCACTAGTACGGATCCTATCAGCATAAGGGTACCATAGACCTTCCCCCCTCTCATGGAGAGAGTGGGTGTTTATATAGGGCTAAAGAGATAGGGTAGGTTGAGGATTAGGGGGAGATGGTTAAGGGATCTTTCCATAAGGTTAGGAACCGAAATGCCACCTCATCTAGAGCCTAGGGATAGGCCTCCACATCACTCATCTTCGAGAATGGGCTCGAAGATACTCTTTTATCCAAATAACTGACATCATCACATGTTGCATTAGGACAACCTGCGACGTCGCATGTTGCACAAGGGCAGACTACGACGACCTTGAAAAGTAGGTCAGTTAAGCCCTCCAGTCATGGGAAACTTCAGGGATGTGTTTTTACTCTAAAATGGGTTTAGGTAAAATAGCAAAGAGTTTACACAATGGTCAAGATGACGACATTATCACAACGTTCATGATGACGACACTTGGTCATAATGACGATACTTGCAATGGTCATGGTGACAACACTAGGTCAGGACGACGACACTTGCAATGCTTGCGACACTTGCGACACTTGCACAAGGGTGACGACATTTTGGTGTAACACTTTTTCATTAAGGTGGGTATTTGGATTGGAAGAAGGATACTACCCCAAGATCTCCAAAACTCCTCCACCGCCTCTACAGTTTTTCATGAAGCATAATTATAGAGCTCCTGCTTGATAGACATACAGTTAGAGCATTAGTATTGTTGTTCAAAGCTTACTGTCCAAAATATTTAAATGATAGCGACCATGGATAGGAAATAGAGCGGGATTCGAGATGACCATTGAGTTGCTCTTTCAACGTTTGAGTAAATGTATTAGCAATAACATGAGATATGGCAGGGAAAAGTGAGCACTGATATGAGTTAATAGCAAGGTCTTCCAATTGTTGGACTCTGAAGGTTTATTATATATTGAATATAGATTCTCTTTCTGTGGTGAATTAGCTTGGGCAATGGATTTCCGGGTGGGTTTTTTCTTTGGACCTTTGGATTCTTTTATATATTTATTTATGTGGATTTGGTAGTGCTTGTTGTATTTGATGATAAAGCACTGTTTTATATATTTTTTTTTTCTTAAAAAAAGGTATTTTAATTCAAATATAACCAAAATACATTTATCACATGCATGGCATCTAATACATAACAACTTTCCCTTCCCAAAATTTGTTTTATACTTTCAGTCAAGTCTGTAACATCTGATCTATCCACATAAGACTTTTCAGACTATGGTTCAAAAAACAGTGTCCAAAACATAACATATAGGGTTCAAAAACACTGTAAACGGGTCTGTTCTACTAGTTAGCAGAACACCATTTCCATATTCTTAAGGACATTTTTTTTTCCTTTAGATCGAGTCTAGCTTTAAAAAGTGCATAAGCTTCGGTATTTTGATCTCTATACATATGTTGAAAGTTGTTTTATTAGCATAGTGACTTCAAGCCCTACAATTCTTTAACCATACGCACTACATCATTCATCCGTAGCCATACGCACTGCATCATTCATCCAATTTATAGTTAGAAGGGAATATCCTTTCACTTGCAAAATAGTAATTCGTAAGTTGATCTCATCCACGCTGTTTGTACCACATCCCAAATTACCTTTAAACAAAAAACCATATCTCTTACTTAATTAAGGAACAAAACCAGTAAGGCAACAGGCAGGCCCATCAAAATAGGCCCACATGCCTTCCCTTGTCTAAACGTAAATATCTTGGTGCCCTACGTATGTTTGGAAGATCCTCAGAAGTAAAATATTGTAATATAGATCCAATTTGCAAAGCAGTTTTGAATGAAGGCCTGAGCTTGTAATTTTGAACTTTTAATGAATTTATGCAGTATAAATGGGTGGGTTGTCGTAGTAGTTCTTGTGCTCATTAGTGAAGAGTTGGCAGGAGGATATCTATTTCTATTTTGCATGCCAATATAGCCAAGAATTGTGCATTGAGATAATGGAGATCAGGCTACATGGATATGCTGCACCTAGGAATTCTTAGATCATTGTGTTAGTTTGTGTGATTTGGGTATGGTTGTTTGCAGGGATATCAGTGAAGGAGGCTAATGGGAAAGGTGATGCCTTACTCAAATTAAAATCAATGGTGAAGGATCCACTTAATTATCTTTTTGAGATCCACTTAATTCTCTTTTTGACTGGAAAATGAATTTGTCGCCATGCACATGGATTGGCATCACCTGCGAATCGCAGCTACAAGGGCCAGTGCTTGCCGTCAATCTGCATGGAAAGAATTTAACTGGAACCTTGTATTTGTTCATTGCAGAGCTGCAGGATCTTCGTGTTCTAAATTTGTTTAGCAATAATTTCTTGAGCTCGGTTCCAGACGAGTTCGTAAAGTGCTCGAGTCTAAGGGAACTCATTCTGCATGGAAACAATTTTTCTAGGGCAATTCTTACTGTCCTGTCGAGTCTGAAAAGGATGGTCTTGGATCTCTACAATAATATGATATCTGGAGTGATTCCTTCTAATATTTGGCTGTACGAGAGTCTCATTTATCTTGATTTGGGAAGTAAATGTATAGAGGGGACTATTCTACCTCAAATTTCTATTCTAAGGAGCTCTATTCTGCCTCAAATTTCTACTCTGATGAGCTTAGTGTACACTTTCAGGAAACGAGTTGACGGTAAAAATTCCTTCTGCTTTGAAGAAGCTACAGACACTGGAATGGATCTATATCGGCTACAATCAACTTGTTGGTGAAATTCCTTCTGGAATAGGAGTAATTGCTTCTCTTATTCATCTGGACCTTGATGGAAGGATAATCTACAAAGTCTGTAGGTTTTGAATTTGTTTGCCAACAATCTCACGGGTCAAATTGTATCATCTCTCACCTCGCTGTCGCAGCTTGATATTCTTGCACTGTCGGCCAATAGGAAAGCCTCGCAATTTGTCAAAGCCTACAGCGAGGGTGCCTCAAGATCCTCCCTAAATGACGCATGTTTTTTTACCCTTCATTTTCCCAAATACTCACTATCTTTTTGCACTAGTGTTGCTATAAATTTTGAGAAAAGTGATAAATAACTTAATTGTATTAATAGATATCGGAATGCTGCTTGATATTTGTTTTGAAATTTAATTGTATTAGAAAAATCCCAATGGTGTTTTAAATAGTTTGATATTATATAGGTCTTGAAAACTGTCAATTAGATGAACCAAAAAAACAACCACTTCAACAACAGCAGGTTCCATTTACTGGGATATTTCCCACACATGCAGAGTCTGTGATATATTTAATACTCTATCACGAATACATAGCATGTTGATCGGTGATAGCCCAGACGAAAGGCTTATTCATGTAGTGGAAAATATTCAGTGTTGTGTACATGCGAAACATGTTGTTGTGATCCATGTATCTAGATCATTTGTTCTCGGAGGCCATTTTGTACCTACTGGGGATGGGGTGCAAGTTGAGGGGATTCATAAGATCCTTTATTAGACATCACATCACAAAGAATGGGGACCTTTAATGAGCAATTCATCATGGAACCAAGAGAGATGATTAGATGTTATTATATATAAAACAAGAGTTGTGTATCCAATAGTAAAAATGCAAGCAAATAAATACAACCAAATTCTCTATTTGCATCCCTAGAGTCTATTTTATAGAACAACAGGTGAGTAGTTGCTAAAATAACAGGCATTTGAAAGATTTATACACAATATTCAAAATTTGACCTTTATAGTTTTTCTAAGTCGTGGTTCAATTCTTAGTCTTGTTATTTATTTTAGGGCCACAAAGAAGCAGTCCAAGAACAGCAAGCTTGTGAAGATAGTTTTCATTGTTAACAATTGTAATAGGGGTTGGCAGATTCCTTTAATAAGCAATTCATCATGGAACCAAGAGAGCTGATTAGATGTTATTATATATAAACATGAGTTGTGTATCCAACAGTGAAAATGCAAGCAAATAAATACAACCAAATTCTTTATTTGCATCCCTAGAGTCTATATTTTATAGAACAACAGGTGAGTAGTTGTTGAATTAACATGCATTTGAAAGCTTTATATGCAAAATTCAAAATTTGACCTTTATAGTTTTTCTAAGCTGTGGTTCAATACATTAAGCTTATCTATATGACTATCTATACATTATGCTCCCTCCTAGAATTGATGGGGTGGAATGGCAATGGGAAAGCCATGTATATGTTCATGCAATAATAAACACGTGTTGCAAAAAATAATATCAAATCCTAAAGGAATAAAGATTATTAATTTATACAATTTGGAAACCACTACAAAAGTGCACTCATATTGTCTTTGAGTAAAATCCAAACCATTTATGCACTTTAAAGGGATTTCTTTCAAGAACTAAATGACAATAAAAGGGGGTGATATGACCTATGCTTTTCATAAAGAACTGACTGATTAGAGAATGCACAACACTACATCTTGCACTTTTTTTTGTAAGTTGCAGACATAAAATTAATTAATAGAGCCGAAAAAGATGGCAGAAAATACATAGAGAGCTAAAGCATCTGTAACAGACTGGGGAGGCCTCAGATGATGAAGCCACCATCCCAGTCACTCAAAAATACTGAAATAACTGTCATTATACAAAATAAAGACCCCTTGGACAAGGTCTACCCATAAAAAAACTGGGACTTGTTCCAAAAAAAAAATATTACATGTTGTCTGGGAGTGTTATAGATTAAACCATACAGAAAATTAAAACAAAAAATATGAAAATCATAGAGATAACCCGGAGCAATGATAGCCCATCTAACGATTTACAGGCGGTGCATTTGGTTCCTCCTCAAGGATGGGATGGGTAGCATAGAAGTCTTCAAAGGTCCCTGGAGGGGGGAGTGTAAGGGAAGGAGAACCTGGAGCACCCGAACCTTCATGAGCAGTGTCGTTGGAGAGTGTTGTAGGAGCAGTACCCTTGTCTTTTCTGATCGTGGATTTTTTATTTGCAGACCCTTCTTTTGGAGCTTCTGGTGCAGCAGCGTCCGCGTTGTTCTCTGGCATTGCTTGGTAAGAATTGTCGCCCAGGGAGAAGATTTCCCAGGTCATGTTGGCATCCAGGGTGTTTGAGTGATCAGAGGCCTCTTTTAGCCTGGATTTGATATTCCTCACAATGCTGGTGCTAGCTTTCTAGCTTGCCTCCATTTCTTCTACCAGGGTGCTCATCATGTTTTTCAACAGCCAATAGTGATTGATGGCGCCTCCGTTACTGCCCGAGGCTAGAAGAGCCGCCACCCTACGATATTCCCACCCATCAATTAGACTGCAGGTCCGTGCAAAGATGCGCTCAGCATATCCATCCATTATGGTCCAGTCCGTAGCCACCTTAGGCCATCTACCAGAGCTTTTTCTACCATTGTCGTGACGAGAGGTTCCTCTGTTGTGTGGCATCATGGAAATGAGAGCGACAGAGGAGGCCACAGGGAATAACTAGAACACAGTAGACGAGGCTACAGGGAATAACCAGAACGCAACTGTGAAAATGGAATGCATGTCGACAGATGGCTTTAAAGAGCCGAGCCAAGCCAATTCCCTCCCATGGAGGTAATAAATGTTCTAGGCTGTCATCCTTGATGAGGGTGGTAGAATTAATGGCTCTTCACACCAGTAGAGAATGATCATCATTCCGAACTCGCGCAAAGGATATTGGGATCCAGGGGCTCGTCCTCCTGCCTTAAATAATCGCCGTCACCCTGGTAGGAGTGTTGTCCAATGGAGCTAGTTGACAGGTGGGTTGCGTTCGTCGTCACATGGCCCGGCGCATGCATGCTGGGACCAATGCCACGTTAGGCGTGTTCCATTGGCTCTTGTTCCATGTGCACGAGGGTCGAGGCAATGGGCACGTGGTCACCCGCATTCAGGGAACACTACATCTTGCACTTGTTGGCCAATAAAAATATCTTTGAAATGTAACATACTAGGAAGAGTGTGCCTTTTGGAGTACTCTTTCCTTGTTGGAATATAGGAGTTAACTTATATAGAAATCCATTTTCAAATGGTAGTCAAAGAAGAATTCTTGATTCAACAAATTGAGTTGGTGTAAAGTAAAGCCTAAAGGTGCGTGTTTATATCAAAATTGAGTGGGCATCATAAAACTAGTGTTAGTACTTAACAACCATAAGTACTAATAAGAGTGGGTTCACATAGAGGTCCAAATTTTAAAAACCATATAGTTAAGGAACACACTATCAAAAGTGACACATTTACACACTGATAAAAAATGTCTTTGGTGCAATGAACAACATGGGACTAATCTCCCCTTTTGTTATCTGAGAACTCATTATAATGTGGATTGATTTCCTAGGTGACATTTTGTGGCATGATTTCTTTGTCTTAGAGGTGTTAAGGCCTAAATGTGGGAATTTATCATTGAATAAGGCAGTGAAATTATCATGAATCACAACCAATTGTTTTGTTGGTTACAATGTTCATAAATTGTGTGCACTACATCATGTCTATATTGGTTGCAACCTAGACCAGATTGATGCTATTGGTGAGATAGGGTTGTTGAATAAGTGGGGGACTTCTTTCTTAGATTACACAAGGCCAACCCTAATAATCAAGTGAGTGAAAAAATTAAGTTTAATCAAGCTCAATCATTTACACTTTACTAGAGGGTCAACATAAGGTTGGCCTTATGCACAACATCCTCCTTGAAGATGGTTAAGAAGCCATGAAGAGAAAGCATTAGATTGTATCTTCCCCACTTAATGTTAAATGCAAGCTATCTAAAGATAGAAACTCGCTAAAACACAATAGAAGCATGGTTCCACAACAAAATTTGTTCAATCAAGAGACAAGTTGTAGCAAAATATGCTTATGTTGACTTTTACTTACTAAATCCATGGAAAATTTCTTAAAAACATTGTTAGAATATATTCAATCTTTGTCATATCAACCATGTATTATTGCAAGTGCTTTAAATGATTTGATTAGACTAGGGGAAAATAAGGTTATTGTTCAAACAGTGGATGTAGTTCACGAAGGTCTCTAAGATGTGATATATCAACACCAAGTGGTGTATGCTCTCCCCCAAAATTGTTTGTATACCTACAATATATGTTGGGTGGATCCCACTAAATCGCTCATTGGTTTAACCAATTTTGGGTGATTGCCCATTTCTTATATAATCCACAACTCTCTCTACTATACATGTCTATCTCTTTTGGTTCTTTCAGACCATTGGCCTATTCTTCTCTACAGCGTCAATTTTAGGTCACATAACAATTTGTTTGCTTTGAAATGGTATGGACCTCCTTTCCAGGCCTTAGGGACACTGATTTCAATAGTGATGGGATCACTTTGCGTAGTTTTACAAATCCAAAATGCATGCATTTCAATAAAAGTCAAAGTATCTCTACATTTACATTAAGGTATAGAATAAAATAATATTGTACTATATATTTTAGAGGAGGAACATATATGGAGATATCACAACTATACACTTACCAATTAACAAATAATCATTGAGTCTCTAAGTCTAAATGATATATAACTTATTCATGAGGAGGGCTTGGAGGAGAAAGAGGAGATTTTTCTAGAGTCAAAATTTCTACATACGGTGGCTAAAAAAGAGGATTTAAATACAAACTTATTTTTCCAAGCAACCATGAAAAAGTAGAATTGTAATACAACTACCTTCCTTTCAAAGGGAAAATTTTGAACCAAATCAAGAGATTGAACCACCCTTATACTAGTTAAGGAAACAACATAACAAGATCTTCATGACATTTGTTTTACTACTCTTTTTTCACTTAATTGCATTTACTTTACCTTCCTTCTTCTTTTTTTCTTTTTTTCTTTCGGCGTTCCTTTGTTCCTTTTGGGGCAATTGATAGTATAAAATTTATGTTTATATGCATTTGTACATTATAAATGTGTTGTCAAAGAAATTTAAACCCCCTTATGTTAATGGAAGAATCAAAAGCCTCACTTCAGAGATCAGCTCAGTTGTATCCTTCTTTTAATTTTAGAAGTCAAGAATTGTAGATCAGTTTATGATGTGTTTTGGTTGGAAGTGGCTTGTTTGGTGAACTTTGAAATGATTAATTTTCATGTTTTAGGACCTTATGCATGATCTGTGTGTATGTGTGTTGCTTAGTACTGATAAAAAGTTTGCATGAATGTTCGTCCAAGCTTTGTAATTATTGATTTGTATATGCATGGATAGATGGTTACTTACGGTGCATTGCATGTATCTTACATTGCATATTTACTACTCAATAGATTGGTTGGTAAGTACTATGTATTGCTTGCCTAATGATCAGTAGATTGATTGGTCGATGATTGTGCATTGCCTCTTTACTATTCAATGACTTCATTGGTCGATGCTTGTTACGATGCATTGCCTCTTTTGTTGTTTAGTGACTTGATTGGTCGATGCGTGTGCATTGCCTCTTTTATTGTTCAGTGACTTGATTGGTCGATGCTTGTTATTGTGCATTGCCTCTCTTGTTGTTTAGTGACATGAATGGTCGATGCTTGATCATTGTGCATTGCCTCATTTACTGTCCATTGGATTACTTAGTAAGTGCCTAAGTATTGGGCATGGCATAGTTACTGATTGGAAATTGTATAAGGATTGAATACTATATGCATTGGAATGACATGTATTAGAATGATCTAGCAACCACATTATCAGTAGGCATTAGTCATTGCATGGTAAATAATAGGGTGCATTGCTAATTGCATATTTGATTTTATATTTTATTTTAGACTTCTACATATAAATTTTTCTTGCTTGAAGTTTTTTTCTTTCTTTCTTGTGATCTTCATAATCTTTGCTAGAAAATATTCGTATGATCCTTGTTATAAAAGTATATTTGTGATGTTTGTTAGAAAAACATCCTTATGATCTTTGTTAGAAAGGTGTCTTTGTGATCTTGTTTGAAAAATATCGTTTTGGTATCTCTTATATACTTGTAAAGTATCATAGTAATATTACATGACCTTGTTGTAAGAGTATCTTTATTGAAAGAGTATCCTTGCTAAAAGATTAACTTGTGGTTTTTTTCTTGTATATTCATTGGAAATATCTTGGTAATCTAGGTGTAATAGTATCTTAATGCAATTCATGAAAGTATCTTAGTAATTCTCATGCATATTGTTAGTAATGTTTCATGCATCGTCATTATTGTGAAAGTATCTTGATATTATCCCTTGTATTTGTTGGTGAAGTGTATGCATGGAATTGATTGACTAGAATACATTTCATGAGGGAAGATACTTGATGCATTGCATAAGTTTGGATGAGGTACTTGTTGCATTGCATAAGTTGGTTGAGGTACTTGGTGTATTGCATAAGCTTGGTTGAGGTACTTGATGCACTTCATGACTTTGGTTTCTATACTTGATGCACTTTATGACCTTGGCTGGTATACCTGATGCACTTGATGACTTGAATGGTATACTTGAAGCACTTGATGACTTTGGTTGGTATACTTGATGCACTTCATGAGATTGGTTGAAGAGATTGGTGTATTTCATGTGCATGACTGATTGGAAAGCATGTTTAATGCATCTCGTGTATCTAGGTAGAGTATGTATATGATGCAATTCATGAATCTTTCATGCATTTAAAGTAACCTAGAGTATGTGCATGATGCATGATTGAAATGGAAATAGAATGTGTCTCGAATAGATGCATTTCAAGTGTTTGATTTCATGTACCTTGATGTGTACTTCATGTATCACGGGTGAACTAGAGTGAAATGGAATAAAAATGAATTTATTTTCATGTGGCAATTTCATAGATATTTCATGTAGCTTTAAAGTATTTCATGCGGTTAGTTAGAATTTATTTATTGAAGATGTGTTGTGTTTATCCTGTTGAACAATATATATAGGTTTGTTGCTAACCATGTGTTTGTTGGAATGTAAAGAAATACATTGAATTAAATAGTGAGTGTGTTGGATATGTGTTGCATTGAATCAGATATGCATTGCATTGGATAGTGATTGCATATTGTGCGTATTTGATATGCATTGGAATTGCTATGCATTGAATGTGATTTTAAATTGAATGGTATTTGAAATGGATAGATGTGTCTTAATGTGTTGATATGTGCTAAATGGAATAGTTATTCCTCTAGGAATGCTTTGGATAATAATAACTGGATTATATTTCCTAGTAGCGGGTTTGATGATAAGTATGCATAAATAGGATCATTGGTATAATATGATGATTATGTGTGACTAAGTCAAGTACCCTTATGTGTATTCTTGAGATGTGGTAAAGGTCTTGTTGAGATGTAGCTCATGTAAACTATTAGAATCGTATTCATGTATCTTTGGTTGAAGATGTAATTCATGTTGAAAAGTATATGACAAATACTAACCATATGATTGATTTGGAATGTTATTCATGTATCTTTGTTGAAGAAGTGTTTCATATATATCTTGTTGAAAAATATATATACATGATGCCTGATCATGTGAATGATGATTGGAATGTGATTCAGGTAAGCACTAGGAGGGGGAAAACTGGTGGGTGTAAGCACTAGAAGGTGAAAATCCTATGATGGAAAAGTATTGTGCTTTCTCAGGTTGTGTGCCCTGGGTTTCCTGTGATGGAAAAGTATTGTGCTTTCTCAAGTTGTGTGTCCTGGGTTTCCTGTGATGGAAATGTATTGTGCTTTCTCAGGGTGTGTGGCATGAGTTTCCTGTGATGGAAATATATTGTGCTTCTCATGAGGTATGGCTTGAGTTTCCTACGAGGGAAAGTAGATGGTGAAGGAATACTTGAGACATGAATTCTTCATGTGGCAACCTCATGAAGGAAATATGTAAGCATATAAGTATCTTTGTGATTTTTTTAAGAAAAGTATATTTGTGATCTATGTTGAAGAAGTATCTATATTTTATGTAAATTTGTATATACCGATGTATTGCTTGTGATTGATTATAATTCATTTCATGTATCATGAAGATGTATTTTATGTATCTTGTTCCTCGAATCAAGTAGCATATGACTTTATACCTGATGGCTAATCATGTGGTTGATTGATTGAAATATGATTCAAGTGGATCTATTTTGTTGAAAGATTGAAGACCTTATAATGGGGATTGAAGATTGACCCTTGCTTCTTCATTGGGAACCACTTTGCTAGTCCAGGTTCTCGCACGGGAAGCCTAGGAATCAGATGGTGATATTTTGAGGAACTGGAAAGGTGAAGAGATGAGGATATCCTGAGGGACTAGCAGGGTGAAGGAAGTCACATCCCATAGGCTGTGGAGATGGAAAAAAAAGCAGGTGGTAGTGGGAAGTATCGTGGTTTCCCGGAAGAGGATTTTCGAGAGTTGCAATGATAAAGGCATGCATGACTAAGAATGCATAGAGGATGATGCAATTTTTTAAGGGGGAGGGGATGTAATATCCCAAAGGTAAGCCCTGGACACCTGTGATTTTGGTTATTTATTTTATGGTGGCACTAGGTGCTTGGACCATGAACGATGGATATTGCGATGATTATTGTTGAAATTATATTATTATTCTAGTATTATGATTATTATCTACCTATAACTAAAATAATGGCACAACATGGACAACAACATTGCTAGGAGGTCTTGGATTCCACATGAGAAGGGGTTGGGGTTAGGAGTTGTGGCTCCCCCTAACATTACTCTAGTCTCCCTAATTTTAATATTATTTGGCCCCGATGGTCCTAATTTTGTTTAATTAATGTTTTGCATGCACAATTGTGCCCTCACTGGAGAAAAAAAATTCCTGCACTGGATGTTGGTGGGGCCCACTCTCACTTCAATCATATCTTATGCTCCTATTTGGCTAACTGTGGTCAGACATGCTCTTAAATTGATTTAATGTCAGTTAAATTCAGTTAATTTGAGTTTAATTGAGTTATAGTCAGTTAATATTGAGTTAATATTGAGTTAATTTTAGTTAAATTGAGTTTAATTTAGTTACTATCAGTTAATATTGAGTTAATTTCAGTTAATAAAGTTATTATCAGTTAATATTGAGTTAATTTCAGATAAATTGAGTTAATGTCAATTAATTTCAATTAAATTGAGTTTAATTGAGTTATTTTTAGTTAAATTGAGTTTAACTAAGTTATTTTGAGTTAATATTGAGTTAATCAGATAAATTCGAGTCATCCTCAGTTAATTTGAGTATCTTTGGGGTTAATTTGAATTATCCTACGCACATGGAGGTTTTTCAAGGAAATTTGAGTTAGTATGTGTAATTTGAGTTGCCTTCATGCATGGGGAGTAATTAAAGGGTAATTCAGATTCAGTTATGGTGAGTTTGAGTCATTGTTGATAAATTCGAGCTATCCAGTGACAAGGAGTGTTTTTTCCAGTGGTTTAGAGTCAGACTTAGTGGATTCAAGTTACTATGTTGAGAACTTGAATGGGCCAGTCAATGGTTTTTGGAATCCCCAGTGATTGGGAGTCCTTCATCAATGGATTAGAGGCCATCTCTTGGAGGAAATTCAAATGGTTCTAAGGGGATTCAAATTTCTCAAGAGTTCATTCATTCTTTCATTGTTGAGTCTATTGGTTAATGTAGAGGAGGCTCTGACAAGAATTGCGAATGCCAAAGAGGGATTTGGCATAAGATTTTGCACACATTTTGCACTAGTGGTCTTGTAGGTTATGAATATCCTGTGAAGAAAAGTTAGGAAGGATTGAATATCTATTCTCCATTGAATTTGAATGCCCTACTAGGGGTTCTAATTGGTTATTTTGCACCTAAAAGGTGAAGAAGAGAGATCTATACTCCATTGGAATTCAAATGCTCTAGTAGGGGTATGAATTGGTTATTTTGCACTTGAAAGGTTAAGAACGAAGATCTATACTCCATTGTATTTGAATTCCCTAGTAGGGGTTCAAATGGTCAAGAAGTGTTGTGACAGGGTGAGGAGAGTAACTTCACCGTAACTATATCTTGCAGGAGAGGGGGTATAATCATGTACAATATATTTTTAACTATGGTAAGTGGTGCTCTGAGAGAGGGGGTATAATCCTGTGAATGAGACCACATTGGCCATAGCTTGTCTTTCAGGAGAGAGGGTATAATCTCAAGAAAGAAAGCATAGTGGTCATAATATTGTCTTTGAGGAGAGGGGGTATAATCCTGTACAAGATAGTTTTAATTGTGGTAAGTGGTGCACTGGGAGAGGGGGTAAAATCCTGTGAAGGAGACCACATTGGCCATCATTTTTCTTTTGGGAGAGGGGGTATAATCTTGAGAAAGAAAGCATAGTGATCATAATATCTTCTTTCGAGAGAGGGGGTATAATATTGAGAAAGAGGGGTTATTGATCACGTTTTGTCTTGAAGAATGAGGGATATCCTGTGTTACAAGTATTATCCGTAGGGATCGATTTAGAATAGAACTTCTCATGTGAATTCCAATACCCCAGCTCGTAGGTGAACTGCTCAAGAAAATTGGCTTGACAATGTCTATGCCTGGGAGGAAAGTTGTATGGTTGATGCCAATTGCACCCCTATAAAAGATAAGTATTTTTCTATTTATATTATTTATGTATGTTGTTGTATATCTGTCTATGGAGGCTGCTAGATCTCTGTAATTATATGTTTTTAAATTATATATATATGCTCATGGTGAATGGCTAACCCTATGTTGGTAAATTGGCAGCTCACGGAAGAGGTATGTTGATGTATTTAAACTAGCGGTTTTAGCTAGCTTGTTTATGGAATTTATGAATGTTAGGAGGTCTGGTTTAGGACAATCCATATGGACAAATATGGTTGTTCCATATCATATTGTCCATGGGGTTGTGGATGTCTTTTAACGAGGAAAAATGCGATCTAAAGTAGTGTCATAATTATGCTATTTGAGATAGAGTAGAATGTTGAATTGATGGATGTTTTAGGAGACTATTTGTTTATGTATTATGCACATTTATGGGTTTGATATTGGGAAAGTCCATATGGAAATATATGGTTGTACCATATCAGGTCCCACATGGGATTATAGACTGATAATTTCATGTATTAAATTTGATATGCATTAACGTAGAAAACTTCCTTAATGAAAGATAATAATGTTGACTTTACTATGATGTTAGAAGCTTAAGTATTTTGTGGAATTATGTTCATGAAATGGACCGATCTTTAGGGAATTCCATATGGCTGTGTATGATTGTACCAGATCAGATCCTAGATGGGGTTGGAAGTATGAATTCTTTGTTATAGAGTTGATATAATTAAATGTTTAAATCCTTCCTCCCTAGTATGTAGAAATGTTGATGGTTTACTGTCGTAAATAGAGTCCATGAATGTATGTGAACCTGATTTAGTAAATTGGTCAAATAGCCATGGGTGGCTACCCATAGATGAGAGGACAGTTATTAAACATGTGAAAAAGGTCTAGGTTGAATGTATGCATGTGTATTTACACTGTACTTCATGTAGAATGAGAACTAGGTTGCATTGGAAGGGTAGTCTTCCTTAATGGTTGAATGTTTTTTATTTTTTTGTCATGTTAGCTCCACCTTAAGGAGTATTATTCCGGTGTGCATGGTTTGGGTTTAGCCATCCCCTTTGTTGAAGATCCTATTTACCCGACATTTTTGTGTGTTCTCGAGTTGGGTATGTTACAAGGATACAATGGTTGAGGAGTATACAAATGAGGTATTAGAGGACATAGAGGATACATAGGATGAGGTGGTGGAAGGAATTATAACCACAATGAAGTGGGACATATCTCTCAAGATTGTTCTCACCACAGTCAAACAATGGAACACGTAATAGAAGATTTCCTCAACCTAATGAAAAAATGGGATGGCCATGATAGTTTGAGAAAAACAAATGTGATCGACGTGGATCCTAACAGGGATGAAGCTTCATGAATAAATATAGTCATGATGTAACGTCCCCTCCTATCATACTAGCATGATAGAGAGGATCGTGATACTAAACCGGGCATCTAGCCCCATAAACTTTTAGTCAAGTATTCACATAATATAAAAGACATATGGAGTGTGTAATTATAAGAAAAACACAGCAGAAATAATATCAATGACACATCCATAATACATTCACGATATTCATCAAATAAATAAATGCAAAGTTAACACAAGAGAGTACTTATCTTATAACAGTAGTCCCAAGAAACTGGCTATGCAATTGCAACGTTCCACCCAACCATAGGCCAGTTGTGCTTATCAACCTCTTGATGCAACTGCCACCCCCGAGCTGGGCATGATTTCTACAAGGAACCAGGGAACAACAGACTCACACATAGCCAAGCATACACCAAGATGAGCCAAGCCAATCTACAATTGGGTTTGTCAGGCTGCTAGGAAATGGAAGGGAAGAATTGCTAAGCTAGCGAGCTCAACCACAGAGCTATGGATACCTCTACAAGATCTATTCAGCTTGGCACTCACAATGCCTACACACCCAACACAAGGAAGTATTCTCTTCACTGCCACACAGTCCCTCAAGCCATACCTTCCTTTCTAGTGCTCTCAAGGTGTGCATAGAAAAGTAGCCAAAGCCCTCTTGATCTTCTTGAGAGGTTACTCCCTTCACTAGGTTTATCAAGCCAATTTTTTCCACTACCACTCCAAGTTTCTTGCTCACAGATTCAAACCCAAAACAAGGATGTACATAACAGCAGGGCCACAATTATCTGGCATGATTAAAACGTTTTTACAGTGAGATTCCCAAAGATGGGGTTTCCATTAGCTTCAGAAAACGTGAGAAACCCAAAAACAAAACTGGAAGGTGGGGGATAACCTTGGGAAGCCAAATCCGTTTTCAGAAAAACGTCCATAGACATTCTGGGGCAAAAACGGCCTCCATAACAGTCCCAAATCGTGGTCCTCCTTCCCCAGCCACTGTGTAACACAAAAACGGGCTCCTAGCCATGGAAAAATGCAGGAAAATTGGTAAAAACGTGATGAGGAAAGACCCAGTAGTTCAGACTACGTGAGAGAGGAGAGACTGACTATTCAGAATGGCTTTGGGCACCATTTCGTGGGTGTTTTCTTGCCCAAGAAGCAAAAATACGAATTCCCAGGTTGATGGCTTTCCCATGCACGAAATTGGCTGCCATACCTCTTCATTCCCAAGGCATTAACTGCCTCAACCAAGTCTTGGAAGAAATAAATGATTGGGTGCATAACCCAAAATGGGTAGTTGGTGGTTTATGGGTTTCCTTATTAACACATGGATTAACACCATTGGCTCAAGGGTTTGAATAATTTCCCTCCCTATTCCTTGTAGAATCATGCCCCCATCTCTTTGTTGCATTGCATAGCTAGTTGTGGGTATTTTCATTAAAATTCGTATTTACATGATGTCTTATTTACATTGTGCCTATCTAGCACAAGAACCATAGGCATCTATTTTTAATTGCCGATACATGAAACACTAAATCAATGGTGGGGCCTTGGCCTTGAGCTCCTCACCATGATTAAATCACAATATTTACATCATTTACGATTTAATACAAAGGGGGTCAAAATGGGGACATTACACATGAGGGGGAAACATGAATCAATGGTGATATCAATGATGATGAGTAATTCTAGGTCATGAAAGATATCCTTGTTTCCACTAGTTATGATGCATCCAAACATACTAATACTACAAAGAGGCTTTGGAGGTGATGAGATATGTTGCGGTGATGGTGATAAATAGTGCAAGTACTTTGAGTGAAAATCCAGTAGAAATTCCTCAAACCAATAGCTGAGAAAAGGAGTTATGACTAGCACAAGACAAGATAGAATTGTTAGAAGTGACCTATTCAAGATCCTCATTAGAATACCGGGTGATGAAAAACATAAATGCAGGTTTCATAATCCTTTGCAATATATCATCACACAATTGGATGAAGAGGAAATTATTAATGTTACGTTGCTTGAGCACACAAAGGAATTGAGATTAGGACATGAGAAGAAATTGAGATCTAGTAAAGAGTTCAAGATAGATGTTGGTATCATAGGCTATGAAATTTGAGATGTGATGTTAAATCTTGGGTCCTATGTACATATGTTTCCAAACAAATCTTGGGAGTTGATGGTGAGGCCCAAGTTGGTATTTTCTCCCATACAACATAGGATTGCATATTAGTACATGATTGATCTTATGACAATCCACTGAAGGGTATTGAAGTTAACTTAGGTATTAATTTATTAGAAATTGTTTTTATCAATTGTAATAACATATATTAAGGCGATACAATAATCTCATTGGCGGTATAAATGAAACAATTTTGTGGTATGTTGAAATTCCATATGCCTATTTAAGGATCAAGAACTTGGGTTCGAATCCATTTGTATCAAAAGGCTCGATGCCTATTGATTAGGAGGGTTCGAAGCCCTCTAATCACACTTTCTGAGAAGAAGGTTTTCCAGGTAGGATCACATGGGCCCTTGAAAACAAATAGTTGTAGATTTCAAATTAGTCAAAATTGTATATGAGAATACCCAACTATATTAGGAGTCAAATGGGTGAATGAAAATGATATTACCATCAACTTGAAGAAAGGGCTAATTCCATTTGAAGCATAAGGTGTGCATGTGATTAAAATAGTTGATTCATCTAAAGTACCAAGATATACAAAACTAGTGGAGGATGCTATGCAAAGTGATGTTATTGAACAACTATAAAATTTGACTACATGGATGTGGGATGACTATATTAATATAATCATTGATGGCACTATTAGTTGATGAAGTGTTTACACATTTGATTCAGACAATCAAGAAGCATGGGAGGATTAACACGAGCAAAAACATAATCTTTTTTCTTAACATTGTACCTCAATCATATATGTTCAATGGATTGGTGTGGAAATTAGAGATCCATCTAATGATAATGGCACAAGTGAAGTAGAAAAATTACTTATGTACTAAAGGGTGAAATACCACCATAATAACATGTTCCTCTTCTAGACATAACATTGACATAGATGCCATCTTGTTGGTGGGATATGCAGAAGACATATTTACAACGATGGGAATAAATACAACTAGTGATGGAGTTGATTCCATCCACCACTTGTGTACCATATGTTTGATGTTTTTGGGTACGGGAGAAAACCTATAATACTTGCAAAATTGTACCTAGGAGATTGGGATATTAAAGAACATATGCAAATATATGAATAATGGTGGAACAAGGAAGGATGTATAGTGAATTATTGGATACACAAGTTCATCTTCACCATTGGACCAATTCATAAGATTGATACCTACATGAAGAAACACAAAATAGACTTGAAGGTGGGAAATGATAAAGTTAGGTTTTTGTTCAACATTCTCTTAGATAGGTCTATTGGAATTTTCTTTGCATTAGAATCCATTAAATATCTTTGATTCCCTAATGGATCTAGAGGTCCAATACCCCCCATTTCCAAGGAACATCTGCATAGTACATACTTGGGGGACCCCAATAGGGTGCTTGAATTATAAGCACTAAGAACTGGGAAATTCTTTGGTAAGGTAGAGCAAGAGTTGGAAGGAAAGAGATATGTTAAAGAAGAAACATATGTTATTATAGGGTATATTTATCGAGAACCCCTCAAGCTAAAGAAAATTAATATTGGGATAGAAGAACAACCTTGTCTAGTTTATAGGAAATTATTGGGATGAAAGACTGTGACTGAGGTTGTTGCTCTAATTAAGGAATTTATCGATTTATCATAGAATTTCACTAAATGAAGGGCATTAGAGGAGTTTTAGTGGAGACATAAATTGAGTTGAAACTAGGTGCTAAATTGTTAAGAGAATGTTGTATCTACTGAATCCATGGATCAAAGATGAATTAAGAGAATAAATATATAAAATGTTGGTTGAAATTTTTATATTTCTAGTAGAAGAGTTAGATTGGATCAATCTAATTGTAATCCAGGAGAAAAAGAGAATATGCAGTGTTTTTGGGTGTGTATTGATTTTAGAGGTTTGTTTGTAGCTTACATTCATTACCCCTTTCCTACTCCTTTCAATGATGAGGTACTTGACTATGTTAATGGTAAGGAAGCATATTCAATCATTGATGGCTTTTGTGGGTATCATTAATACCAAATTGTGGAAGAATATAAGAAGAAAAATCTGTTTACAATAGAGTGGGGCTCTCATTCATGCAATGTTATGCCATTTGGAGTGAAAAATTCCTCTACAATATTTCCTAGGCTTGTTATTGTAGCATTCTATGATTACGTTCATATGTTTTTGGAGGTATACTTGGATGAATGGACAATGTATATTTTTCTAGCGAACCATGTGGAAATGTTGCAATTCATTTTGAATGGTGTCGCTATCTTATGATTTCCTTAAACCTAAAGAAATGCATTTTATATAGATCACTTGGCACACTTTTAGGTCACATTGTCTACAAGGATGGAATTTTGGTAGATCTTGTGAATATTTTGGTTATATTCAATATACAACCAACAAAAAATGTGCACACATTCAGAGAAACACTCAGGAACAAGTTATTGCATAGTATTAATTTGGCAGTACACAACCATTACAACAACAATGGAAAAGCTACTAAACTAAACTTAAGAAATTAACTTGGATGAAAATGTCAATTTTCTTTCACTAAAATAGAGAATGGTCACATTTCCTATAGTAGTTTTTCATTACTAGAAGTTGGAGTTCCGTTTCCATATTGATGCATTAGGAAAAGTGATATCACAACCAAGAGAAGAAAACTAGATCACCCCAGACTTCACTAATAGGAAGCTTTCCAATGTGGAATGTAACTACACTACCACATAACACAAAGGTTTGGCTATGTTATTTTCATTGCAAAAATGTAGTCATTATTTACTTTGTGACCATTTTAATTTTATTTTTTTTTAAGTATTCGATTAATAAATTTGTTCTAGAAGGTTGGATTTGCAAATGGTTACTTCTATTTTAGGAATTTGACTTTGAAGTTATTATGACTTTAGGTATGAATAATGTGGGACCTGATCATTTTGTCATGAATTGATTAGAAGAGGTAAAGATAAGTAGAGTTGATCAAGGTTGAAGTAGTTACATATTACTTTGAAGAAATCATCATATTTTTACAACATAAGTTGTCCTAGAGGGATATTTCACAAACCAGAAGAAGTACAAAGAGAAACTGACTTCTCACATATTGTGAGACAATTGTACAATATGTGATTGTATGGCATCATCACACATTGTGCCATGGATGATGAAAAACCAAGAAGCCTATGGGTATTCCATGAAAAAGTTGTAGGGTGTCACAATGAGGTAAGGCTATAATATCCTAGTCAAGATCTGACCAAAATTTTAACTTCCACTTCAGAGTTTTAATGGAAATTTTCTAACAATTTTTAAGGCAAACTCTCAGACTGTTTAGGGGTAAGTGACGGGGATGGAAACTCTGAATGGGGATGATGGGAGAGAGATTAGGTTCTGGAATTTATAGGTGAGAGTGTGCAGCAGCAGCAAAATATGGTTTCAGCAGAAGTCCTTGGCACAAAGTAATAGAGCCATTCACTTTTCAGCAATAGAACAAATCTATTGCCTACTTCAAGGCTTCCTAGGCTTCTAGCATATGCCAACAAGACTGGGTGAGGGTTAATCATTTTTAGGACGGAGATATATCAGTCATGTAACTCATAAGGTATGCTGGAATAAATACTGGATGAACTTGGAAGCGTTTGGAGTAATTTGGGGATTAATTGCACATGGTGGACTACTGAGCTAGTCAAATTACAGGCTTACCAAAATGAGGCTAAACGCATCGAAATTATTATTACAGGGACTGATATCGATATTATACTGAGTTATCAACCTCCTCCAACTGACAGAATGCAAAAATATTGCTTAGATTGAAAATGGCAGTGAAAATGGTAAAACTAGTCTAGAATAAGCACCCAACTAGCTAGTCTTGCATTGTAATTCATCTAATTGCTCCAAAACTTCAAATAATCTGTTCTGCTATTAGATAATTCTATTATAAAGGATATTCAACACATATAACACAAAATATGGGTTCAGAACACTTTCTTTCTCATTATTAGATTTCCTTCCAAAGTACATGCCTCACAGGCTAGATTTTCATTACAATAGTGAGAGAAATGGAGAGAAGAATGAGAATATTACTGTGGATCTTCTCCTGGGATATGATCAGGTCACCTACAGGTCATGTGACTATCATTGGCTGCATACTGAACTTCTGGACTTGATTGGGGCGCATTCACTGAGCCACCCTCTCCTTCAGGGAAAGCTCCTCTAGATTTAGCTGTGAATGGGAGAAGAATGTAAGAAGAGAGTGAGGATCATATATGAATTTGATATCTGGACATATAAATCTATGATATGCTGCAAATCATGGCATACTGAACTTCCTGGATATTCTGGGCGCAATTCTTGAGACCTAGCTCCTCCTTCTGGTTATTTTCCTTCAAATCTAGCTGCTAATCCACTGTAGAATTGTCCTCCTCTTCAAGCTAACTATAGATATTCATGGCTGGACTGATATGAATGTTATTGGCTGCAATAACATATTCTGTACCTGCATAACACTTTTAGATAACTCACAAAGTCTTTAGGCACATCACCCAATCAATCTTGTTGAGGCACAACACTCAACTAGAGAGGCTCAGAGCTCTCAAACCAAAATTGCAAATGACAAAAGTTCTTCATTGGAGTTGGTTGGCTTCTTTTATAAACTTTATGATGACCTGCTGAGTAAGTTTCTTAGCTCTGGTGACTTGTGAGAGTAGGTTACCCATTTCCCATCCTACTCCAAGTCATGTAGGCGCCCTTCTTGGAATAATTAGCAAGTTTTGTCTTAGAAAAACTTGCCAACTTTTGTCTCTCTTCACCCAGATTAGCAACTGCGCCTTGGTTAGCTTTCTGGATGTTGCTAAATCTTTACTTACAGCTTTTCTTTTTTTTTCCACTTTTCTACTTTTGCATGCATTGCCAGCTTTTCTGTTTGCTTTTGCCAGTTTCTAATTTGTTTGCCTTGTCTTCTTTCCTCCTTTGGACTCCTTGCTTTTCCTGAGATTTGCCACTAAGGAAAGAGTGGTCCACATGACCAAATTCGACCTCCTAGCCATATTATCACCACTTGATAATTTTTATTAGCAATATTTATTAATAAAAATATTCCAACTCAGAATTAATTCCAAATTCAACATTTAAGCAATTGATTAATAATTAATTAATTCCTGTGGTATAATTGCCTCAAAATTAACCCCTACTCCATTTTGGCAACATCTTCCACATGGGTGCCCTCTTGGCCCACTTGCTCATTATCCATTAATTTTATTTATCAAAATTACCTTTAATAAAAAAAAATTCCAACTTGGGAGACTTAGGCCAAAATTAATTCTAAGCAAATAGAACTAATACCATTTAATTCCCTTAGGGGTTGATTTTGTCCCCTTTCACCCATGGTACTGGATGAACCAAAATTGGGGACATGACAGTCCTCCCTTCCCAAGATTGCTTGTCCTCAAGCAATGTTAGGATTCCACCAAGCTTCTGCTGCACCACTCTGATTTTATTTGTGCCCGTCCACTGAACAATCTGAAAATTAAACTTGGGGCCTTCAAAAAATCTAAGTAAAAAGTAATATGACTAAACTGCACTGTAAACTCTATCTGTACTGAATCATGAACAAAAATATTAACCCAGTTAATATAATTGAGTAGAATTCCCGGATCCCACTGCTTCCTCCGCAAGGACCCATAATTTTATGTCACCTCTAGAAAGTTATCACTCCAAGGAATTCCCAGATCCCAAAGTATCAACTACATTTTTCCAATCTCCAAGCATGTGGATTCCCTCCACATAGGCCAACTTCTGCAAGTAATCCTTAATTTATCTTGTAAACTTTCCTGCTTAGCTGCCTTCCCTTGACCATAAGCAGAAACATTTTTGCAAGGAGATTTCATGTTTGTCAAGTAATCTTTCACCAAATCCATATGCGGATGAGTGACATCGGATGGCTGCAAATTATGCCTTTTCTGCTGCTTGCAAATCATATAAAAATCAACAATGATGAAAACAATTTTCTTGCAACAAAACATAAGATTCTTACCTTCTAGGTTTTTCCTTTCAACGATACCTCTATCCATCCAACCAATGGATGGAAAAACACCTTTATTTGTTGAATCATATGGAATGTGATCAGCCATATGTTTGTCCTCTTCAGATAAAGAGAACTCATGATTTCTACGGAACTCCACAGGTGTTTCCCTCTTCATCCAATGGCTCAACTCTCTACCATTGATCCAAGGGTGCCCAACTCCATCACATGACCCACATGTTGATAGTAAGTGTGGATCTGATGCCTCCTTGTCAAAAGTGACTGCATACACATGCATGGGCTGCATCCACTGCTGTAGGTTAAGGAACATGTCATCTGCCTCAAATTTAGGATCTTTTTGCTCATCATGTGACACAAAAAAATAGAATCCTTTTACCCAATTTTCATTCCCAAAGTTTGTGGCTGAATGTGAAGTGGGGAATGTAGGGTGGTGAGCCATGCTTCTGAACATTTCATCTACTGAAGTTGTGGATGTATCCTCTCTATTGATGGCTGAACCATCTATGGTGAAATCAACTGCACCTTCCTTGGAAGAAAGGCCTTCTTCAATGATCCTCTCATGTTCATTCTGGAAAAAATCATGCACTTGCTTTTCACCCACTTTTTCTGCACATTCTTCAAGCACATAACGCATAGACTGCTCCTCAAGGTCCACCCACTCATGAGGTTCCCTCATGTAATATTTTATATCATTGACCCAAAAGGGATGACTCTTAGGCAAAATTGAGGATTCAGTCAATTCTTTCCACTCTTGTTGGAATTGTTCTATCTTCATTTGGGATTTTGAGAGAGCACTTTGAATGTATCTCAAAGAATCTTGGGTGGCCAACAACTCACTTTTGAGCTTGTAGTTCACTTCTTCATATCTGCAAATATTTTCTTCATCATGCAATGATGCATCCCGCAACAATTCAACAAGCTCACACGTGTAATTTTTATCTGAAAGCAACTATGAGAAATTACCTTTGATTGTGGACATTGCTTTTTGGATATTCTCCATGGCTGCAAAGAAATATTGATCTTCCCTTAAAGCAGCTTCCCAACACAACCTCGACACTGAATAATGAGTGTCATGGAGAATTTTCAGGGCCTCTTGGATCTTTTGTTCATCCATCTTCAATTACCCTGCAAGAAGATGAGGTTCTTGTAGATTTTCCTCCTCTTCATTTCCCATCACCGGATTGATTTCAAGCAGTGCACTTGAAATTTTGAAATCTGATCCATATGTTGCTGCTGCAATATATTCATCTTTTAGGTCCTCAAAAACATAATTTGGGCTGCAACATAAGTGCTCATTCATCCTTGGTGCAACAAAAATATCTTCTCTCAAAGTTCCAGCCTTCACACTGCTTTCATTATTTACACTAGAATTCTGAACCTCATCACTAGGGGGCTCAAACATTCTAAAATTTTCAATAGACGTGGCTGCCATCTCAGTTTGACATAATGACACATAAAAATCAGAAATTACTAATTCACCATGTTTCATGTTCTCCTCCTTATGTGGTGGAATTATGATGGCTTGTTCATCCACCCATTTATCTGCTTCACACCCTACTGGGATGTGCTCAATTCCTGCTTCCTGGTGAGGCTCAAGGGGTGATTTTAAATCTGAATTATGTTCCTCTTTTGGATTAGACCCAAAAGATGTCTCACCTTAATCATTCTGCCCCATTTCATCTACACTTATTTTGAAATCAACCATCAAAAGATTGAGAGTGATTTTACCTCCCTCATCTCCAACAATCAAATGTTTGACTACTGGATCTTCCACTGTGCATTGACCTTATTCATCCACTTCTTGGAGTAATGGGGCACCAGCAAGGTCTTCTAGGTCATTTCTTTCCAAGAAACTTAATGTCTCTCCACATTGTGTGGTGCTCAGATCACAACCTTTGGACTTCCTTCCTGGAGGAAAACCAAACAGTCTCAAAATGCTTGGCCCTGCCAATGGCCTTGATGAAACTTCCTTCTTGATTCCTTTTCCCTGAGATTGGGATGGATTCATATGTAGGGCTGCAACTTCATTTTTATTTTTTCCTACTTCTTCTCCACCCGAAGAACTAGGTGGCTCTTGGTTTCCTCCCTTGATTTTTCTTGGCAGTGAGGACACACCTTTATCCCTCCTATCCATCTTAGCTCCTAGGGGTAAAAATATTGGCTCGACTTCCTTGCACACACCATCAACCATATGTGCAATCCTTCTTCTGCTATCACTATTGTAGGGGTCTTTGAATAAACTCTGAATCTCTAAATCACAATAGTCTCTAAAGGTCAGGGACTTCTGAACCTCCTTCTTCAAGGCAGAGTACTTCATGAAGTACTCATAGGATTTCTTAGGGTTCCCTCCTTTGAGTATTCCTTCATAATCCCAGCTAGCCATAGGTAGGTATTTTCCTATGCCCTCTTCAAACATATGTTCAACAAGGGAATCATATCCAACTTTCTGCAAATAGAAATTTCCAACAAGGGTCGACTCCTCTTCATATGGTTCAACATATTCATCATCATATTGCTCATAAAAAACCATCATCTGAGTAAGAGTCTTCTTCACTGAATATTGACATGATTGCAAATTCATTAAATTAAGAGTCTTCTTTCCACAAGAGTAGAGGAAAGAGCTCTAATACCACTGTAGTATCCTAGTCAAGATATAACCAAAATATTAACTTCCACTTCAGATTTTTAATGGAAATTTTCTAACAATTTTTAAGGCAAAATCTGAGACTGTGCAGGATGTAAGTGACGGGGATGGAAACTCTGAATGGGGATGATTGGAGAAAGATTAGGTTCTAGAATTTATAGGTGAGAGTGTGCAGCAGCAGTAAAATATGGTTTCAGCATAATTCCTTGGCACAAAGTACTAGATCCATTCACTTTTCAACAATAGAACAAATCTATTGTCTATTGCTGCAAATTATGCCTTTTCTGCTGCTTGCAAATCATATAAAAATCAACAATGATGAAAACAATTTTCTTGCAACAAAACATAAGATTCTTACCTTCTAGGTTTTTCCTTTCAGTGATGCCTCTATCCATCCAAGCAATGGATGGAAAAACACCTTTATTTGTTGAATCATATGGAATGTGATCAGCCATATGTCTGTCCTCTTCAAATAAAGAGAACTCATGATTTCTACGGAACTCCACAGGTTTTGCCCTCTTCATCCAATGGCTCAACTCTCTGCCATTGATCCAAGGTTGCCCAACTCCATCACATGACCCACATGTTGAAAGTAAGTGTGGATATGATGCCTCCTTGTCAAAAGTGGCTACACACACATGCATGGGATGCCTCCACTGCTGTAGGTTAAAGAACATGTCATCTGCCTCAAATTTAGGATCTTTCTGCTCATCATGTGACACAAAAAAATAGAATCCTTTTACCCAATTTTCATTCCCAAAGTTTGTGGCTGAATGTGAAGTGGGGAATGTAGGGTGATGAGCCATGCTTCTGAACATTTCATCTATTGAAGTTGTGGATGTATCCTCTCTATTGATGGTTGAACCATCTATGGTGAAATCAACTACACCTTCCTTGGAAGAAAGACCTTCTTCAATGATCCTCTCATGTTCATTCTAGAAAAAATCATGCACTTGCTTTTCACCCACTTTTTCTGCACATTCTTCAAGCACATACCGCATAGACTGCTCCTCATGAAATTTTCAATGGACGTGGCTACCATCTCAGTTTGACATAATGACACATAAAAATCAGAAATTACTAATTCACCATGTTTCATGTTCTCCTCCTTATGTGGTGGAATTATGATGGCTTGTTCATCCACCCATTTTTCTGCTTCACACCCTACTGAGATGTGCTCAATTTCTGCTTCCTAGTGAGGCTCAAGGGGTGATTGTAAATCTGAATTATGTTCCTCTTTTGGATCAAACCCAAAAGATTTCTCACCTTCATCATTCTGCCCCATTTCATCTACACTTATTTTGAAATCAACCATCAAAAGATCGAGAGTGAGTTTACCTCCCTCATCTCCAACAATCAAATGTTTGACTGTTGGATCTTCCACTGTGCATTGACCTTCTTCATCCACTTCTTGGAGTAATGGGGCACCAGCAAGGTCTTCTTCGTCATTTCTTTCCAAGAAACTTAATGTCTCTCCACATTGTGTGGTGCTCAGATCACAACCTTTGGACTTCCTTCCTGAAGGAAAACCAAACAGTCTCAAAATGCTTGGCCCTGCCAATGACCTTGATGGAACTTCCTTCTTGATTCCTTTTCCCTAAGATTGGGATGGATCCATATGTAGGGCTTCAACTTCATTTTTATTTTTTCCTACTTCTTCTCCACCCGAAGAACTAGGTGGCTCTTGGTTTCCTCCCTTGATTTTTCTTAGCAGTGAGGACACACCTTTATGCCTCCTATCCATCTTAGCTCCTAGGGTAAAAATCTTGGCTCGACTTCCTTGCACACACCATCAACCATATGTGCAATCCTTCTTCTGCTATAACTATTGTAGGGTTCTTTGAATAAACTCTGAATCTCTAAATCACAATAGTCTCTAAAGGTCAGGGACTTCTGAACCTCCTTCTTTAAGGTAGAGTACTCCATGAAGTACTCATAGGATTTCTTAGGGTTCCCTCCTTTGAATATTCCTTCATAGTCCCAGTTAGCCATAGGTAGGTATTTTCCTATGCCCTCTTCAAACATATGTTCAACAAGGGAATCATATTCAACTTTCTGCAAATAGAAATTTCTAACAGGGGTCGACTCCTCTTCATATGGTTCAACATATTCATCATCATATTGCTCATAAAAAACATAATCTGAGTAAGAGTCTTCTTCACTGAATATTGACATGACTGCAAATTCATTAAATTAAGAGTCTTCTTTCCACAGGAGTAGAGGAAAGAGCTCTGATACCACTGTAATATCCTAGTCAAGATCTGACCAAAATATTAACTTCCACTTCATATTTTTAATCGAAATTTTCTAACAATTTTTAAGGCAAACTCTAAGACTGTGCAGGATGTAAGTGACGGGGATGGAAACTCTAAATGGGGATGATTGGAGAAAGATTAGGTTCTGGAATTTATAGGTGAGAGTGTGCAGCAGCAGTAAAATATGGTTTCAGCATAATTCCTTGGCACAAAGTACTAGATCCATTCACTTTTCAACAATAGAACAAATCTATTGCCTACTTCGAGGCTTCCTGGGCTTCTAGCATATGCCAACAATACTAGGTGAGGGTTAATAATGTTTAGGAAAGAGATATATCAGTCATGTATGTCATAAGGTATGGTGGTATAAATACTGTATGAACTTGGAATATTTTGGAGTAATTTGGGGATTAATTGCACATGGTGGATTGCTGAGCTAGTCAATTATAGGATTTCCAAAACGAGGCTAAAAGCATCCAAATTATTATTACAGGGACTGATATGGATATTATACTTAGTCATCAACCTCCTCCAACTAACAAAATGCAAAAATATTTCTTAGATTGAAAATGGCAGTGAAAATGGTAAAACTAGTCTAGAATAAGCACCCAACTAGCTAGTCTTGCATTGTAATTCATCTAACTGCTCCAAAACTTCAAATAATCTATTATGCTATTAGATAATGCTCTGATAAAGGATATTCAACACATATAAGACAAAATATGGGTTTATAACACTTTCTTTCTCATTATTATATTGCCTTCCAAAGTACATGCCTCAGAGGCTAGATTTTCATTACAATAGTGAGAGAAATGGAGAGAAGAATGAGAATATTACTGTGTATATGCTCCTGAACTATGATCAAGTCATGTGACTTTCATTGGCTGCATATTGAACTTCTGGACTTGATTGGGGCGCATTCACTGAGCCACCCTCTCCTTCAGGGAAAGCTCCTCTAGATTTAGCTGTGAATGGGAGAAGAATGTAAGAAGAGAGTGAGGATCATATATGAATCTGATCTCTGGACATATAACTCTCTGATATGCTGCAAATAATGGCATACTGAACTTCCTGGATATTCTGGGCGCATTTCCTGAGAACTAGCTCCTCCTTCTGGTTATTTTCCTTCAAATCTAGCTGCTAATCCACTGTAGAATTGTCCTCCTCTTCAAGCTGACTATAGATATTCATGGCTGGACTGATATGAATGTTATTGGCTACAATAACATATTCTGGACCTGCATAACACTCTTAGATAACCCACAAAGTCTTGGGGCACATCACCCAAGCAATCTTGTTGATGTACAACACTCAACCAGAGAGGCTCAGAGCTCTCAAACCAAAATTGCAAATGACAAAAGTTCTTCATTGGAGTTGGTTGGCTTCTTTTATAAACTTATGATGACCTGCTGAGTAAGTTACTTAGCTTTGGTGACTTGTGAGAGTAGGTTACCCATTTCCCATCCTACTCCAAGTCATGTAAGCGCCTTCTTGGAATAATTAGCAAGTTTTGTCTTAGAAAAAATTGCCAACTTTTGTCTCTCTTCACCCAGATTAGCAATTGCACCTTAATTAGCTTTCTGGATGTTGCTAAATCTTTACTTATAGCTTTTCTTGTTTTTTCCACTTTTCTGGTTTTTCCTGCTTTTGCCAACTTTTTGTTTGCTTTTGCCAGTTTCTAATTTGTTTGCATTGTCTTCTTTCCTCCTTTGGACTCCTTGCTTTTCCTAAGATTTGCCACTAAGGCAAGAGTGGTCCACATGACCAAATTCGACCTCCTAGCCATATTATCACCACTTGCCAATATTTATTAATAAAAATATTCCAACTTAGAATTAATTCCAAATTCAACATTTAAGCAATTAATTAATAATTAATTAATTCATGTGGTATATTTGCCTCAAAATTAACCCCTACTCCATTTTGGCAACATCTTCCACATGGGTGCCCTCTTGGCCCACTTGCTCATTATCCATTAATTTTATTTATCAAAATTACCTTTAATAAATAAATTTGCCAACTTGGGAGACTTAGGCCAAAATTAATTCTAAGCAAATAGAACTAATACCATTTAATTCCCTTAGGGGTTGATTTTGTCCCCTTTCACCCATGGTACTGGATGAACCAAAATTGGGGACATGACAAAGGCCATTGCCTATAAAATTTTACAAACATGTTTATGGTGATCCATCCTCTTTAAGGATGCAAAGGACTACACAAAAGGCTATGTTGTTTATTCAAGGACTAGAAAACCCTCTCAATGTGATGAATTACCTTTGTACCTAGTGATAGCATTGCAATCATTTGAGAAATAAGTTGTCATATTTTATTAGACCAATTAACCCCTTACTTGACATTTTGGTGTTTGATACATTACTACAACTACGGATTAATTGACTTGATGGGAGAAAGTAGCATATACGTGGGATTTCAACATAGATACATCTCAATTTATATTTGAGCATATATGATCACAATATTTGGTTTTCCTTGGAACTTGACAACAAATTAGGGTAAGAATTTCATGAGCGCAACTATCAAAACCTTAACTAAACATTTCTCAATTTAGCACCATAATAGCAATCCCTATCATCCATAGGAAAATGGAATTGTTGAGGCATACAAAATTCTAGAACAAGGATTAACAAATGTTTATCTAGTTAATCATAGAGATTAGGATGATCAAATTCCTATTGTCATTTAGGTATATAGTATTGGAAAAAAGAAGCTCACATATATTTTTATCTCGGTGTATGGATGCAAAGAAATTGTTCTAGTAGAGTTCTTGGTGCCAAGTTTATTCATTGCACAACCTACATGGATGAATGATGAAAAATAAACTCAAGGGAGATTCATTGAGTTGATAGAATTGGATGAGAATAGTTTCTTGGCTCAATTCCATTAAGTTGTAGAGAAGCAACAACAAAAATCATGGCATGATCATTATTTTAAGCATAAGGTATTAAAAAAGGGTGATTTGTTTTATTTGTATCACAACAATTTTTATAACGATGAGGGAAGCTCATAATGCATTGGATCAAACCTTTGATTGTTGTGGAAATGCAGGACTTTGGTGCTAACACAACTAGATGAAATACTGTGCAAGTGTTTAGTAAAAGATGGGTTCCTGAAACTCTTTGCTTCACCACAAAATTGAACTTCGCAACTCTGCAAGTGGGTGAACTATACATATTGTTGTTTCTCTTTAGTCTCTTTCTTACTATTAGTGGCATTAACCACTTGTTTTGGGATTTTGAGAATTTTGAGTCTTTTCTGTGATATAAGTAACAATTTTTTGGTTGGAGAGGAACCTACATTTGAAATCTAAGCCATACGAGTCATATATGGAATTGAATTTGTGAGAGTGTTTGGTGGATATGGAAATCAATAGGTTAATACTAAGTGAATTGGGTCTTGGATTGTGGTATTGTGCTTTTACGAAATTGTGTTAGTGTCAATTAATCTTGGAATTAGTTTATGCTAAGAATTCAAAGTGAAAATTGTTGGAAAAGTTCCTGTCAAAGTTCTACTAGTGATACAAAAGGGATACATATTCAACTAAGTGATATGAGTGATGGCATGCATTGTCGTTCGATTTGGGATTTTGTCAAGAATTTTAGAGTTAATGTGGTAAAATTTTATCGGATCTGCTAAGTCTTAATAATTAATATGATTTAGTGGTTTTTAGTGACTCTAGCTACCAATAATTATTTCCAAATTCTTCATAAACGTTTCGTACCTAGCTAATTTTTACTCATTTTTGTTTTTTGGTTGGTAGTTATATGATGTCATTACTTCTTGTTTAGCTCAATTCTTATGTACTAATCAAAAATCAAGAATTGAAGTTACGATACATTATCTATAAATGTGGGACTTATAACCCAAACATCTCACCAATACGGATTGTCTATGAAAATGAATTTTGATATCTATAAAGTTTAATAAGAATGGTTAACGAGCTCTTATTATCAATATAATCTACACATGAAACATCCAACTAACAATGAAATAGTAGTTAGGAATTTGATTTTTGGCTTATAAGTTGTTAATCACCAAACATACATACAAGGATTGGCTTAGCCTCCATCCATCAATAAGAAAAAAAGAATGACTTTGTGTCTTCTAGTTAGGAACATGAGTTTTAATGTTTCTCTTAGCATATATTTCATTCAACTAAGATTCATATAAGACTTTATCAATGTTTAGATTCCAACAATGGTTGTGCAAGCCAATTAATTAGACACCACCCCAACATGTGGTTGTAGATACTCAATAGGTATTAGTTAACAACTTACACACAAGTAGTGTTGAACAATGGATACATGTAGTTGATACTATCTAGTTATCCAATCATATGTGAATTGGATTTATGGGACACTCAACAATTCACCCAAGGGATATATACTAAAGATGAATCCTCATATTGGTTTATAAATCAGAGTCCAAAACATAGATCGATTCAATGACAATTCAAAATCAAACCAACAACAATAAAATAAATCATTCCAACTGATAAAGGAAGAAGTATCATGTGCATTGACGTGTAATTAATTCCAAACATCCAATAGAGAAATCTCATAAATGATAAAACATTTTATTTCCCTCCACATAGAAGATATATAGCATTTTAATTGAAATTGTTTACCAATGGACGATGAAAAGTTAGCCACATTATTTTTATCAAAATTTAATTGGTGTTTTCCTCACACACAAACATTATTATATGTCCTATTAGATAAGACAAATATGAATGTATTTCCTCTAATGCTCCATAACTCATAATACTAATATAAAATGTGTACCCATATCACTTTGTTTGTGAGCAATTACAGTGTTTATGTTGATTGTGAACAAAGACTATGTCGCTTGAAGGTGACTCATGCTACAGTTGAATTAAATGGCATATATAACATCTCAGAGGAGTTGTATATCTATTGGGTGTTTGTAGGAGGATATTACACTCCTATTACTACATTCAAGGATTAGGTTCTCCTTTGGATGACACCCAGACCACAGAAGGAATACATATGACCCACTAGTTACCCAACGACTTGAGAAGGATGAAGATAATTGTTAGTTGCAATGAAATGCAAATTTAACTAGAAATTGAAATAGTTATATTATTACAGTGGTAGATCTCATTGAATACAATTGGATGGTCTGAGGTTCATGGATGTTTAGTTTAGCAATACATTAGGAAACATTGATTCTCGGCAAAATTAACCTCAAACAATCCACATTTTCATAATAAACCATTAAAACACAACTAAGAATAAAAATACCATCACATAAAGATCACATAACAATAAACTAACTCATAATAGAAATAGATTTATTTTACCTTAGAAAGTCAAATGGGAAAACCAACTTCGAATGGTTGCTTAGTCTTTATTTTTAACAATTTTATGGTTACAATGTAAGCTCATGGATTTGTAGTCCATTCAACAATTTTCACAACAAGATTCATTTTTTTATCCTCTTCTCTCTGTTAAAAGACCCTTTGTGATTCCAATTTGAAGAAGATAGAGGCAATGTTGGGGTAGATGGAAGGCCAAGCATCCTTGTCCTTTGTTTCTTATTCCATGTCTTTCTTCTCTCGTATTTCTTTTTCTTTTTCTCATTTATTTCTTTTTCTTCTTTCATTTAATTTAATAATGTTTTCATTGTCTTTTTTGTGTTTCAAGTCTCAGTTATTGTTGATTGCATGTGTGAATTGAACTTTACAACCATTCATTTTTTTCCAAATCCATTTTGTATCACACATCTGCATTGAGAGGATTTTGGTGACCAAAATACTATAGAAAATCAATGTCTATATCAACGTGCCTCCAGTATGCTTCATTTGAACATGTCTATCAAATTTCTATCTAGCTATAACTCTGACTCTAGCTCTGGCTTTGGCTCTGGCTTCTAGCTCTAGTTCAAGCTATGTATTTGGCTTTGGTTTCTAGCTTTTCTTGTTCCCACAATGAAAAAATATACACATTGATTCTCTGTTGTGCATCATACGCAAAATTCCCAATAACATATCGAGTTATTCAATCAAAATCCATTCCCATATTCAATGTGCAAGTCTCTTTCATTCTCAAACTTGGAGACTATCTATCTTGGAAGCTAAGGGAAGTCACTTTGAATTCTTATCTTCACTTATTCAGTGAGATCTTAGCAAGCTATATGCCATCACACAACAAATCATAAAAAGGAAGTGTGGTTTTCCTTTTGTTTGCTAAGATCAATTGCTTCCAACATGGATCAACTATGATGCTTGTATGTGATTTCATAGAACTTTGCCTCTATAGAAACATCATATGAATGAACTCCTTTGTGTTATACATATATTTCACACCCTTTATATGAAAGAACAAAAATATATTATACTACTAGTCAAAATCAGTGGAACAAATGAAGACTATAAGCTTTATATATGGAGTTTGCATGGTTATAGACATATGGTCGAGATTTTCCTTGAATAAAGGTGCAAACCTCATGGTTCCTCTATAGGATAACCATGGCCAGTCACAATTGCTCTGTATAATATGTGTGACTGCATCTCAAGATCCATAAATTAAGAAAGAAACTCAAGAATTACAAAATCCACGAGTGTAGCCATGCATGGACTCATGAATTCAACCTTATCACCTTCCTGGATTATAAATGGAATATCCATGGCTAAGAGAAGCAAATAGTAAAATTGATATCAAGTGTCCAAGCTCTAAGAGAATTTAGAGGAAGTGAAATTAGTCTAAAGCTCATGTCTTCATTGTTGAGGAGAAGTTATCAATCAACTTCCGTAGGGATCTTGAGTGGAGACCAAAGGATCATTGGATTGGTTCCTATATGAGATAGAAATAAATGAGATTGCCATCAGCAAGGGACTAGTGAATGGGGCTAATGGAAAGATAATATGACCTCTGGTGAACTAGGAGACACTACAAAAAAAATCAAGTATTCACTATTGTTGTATTTTTTCCTTCCCAAATTAATAGATCAATTCTTCATCCCCCCAAAAAAATTCTTAAAATTGAAGTAGTTTAGATTTATATACATGTTTGGTGATGAAATGAAAAAGGATTTGAGGAAGGTGTCAATTTTTTATAGGTCAAATCTGCACTTCTCCATCCGTGATCACATTAAGCTGTCGATCACACAAAAGGACAACATGGATTGAAGAGCTAGATTGCCCTGGATGATGTATGGACTGAACCTACCCTCTTCATCTAGGAATTTCCCTGATTTACCTAATCTTTTGACATGTGCGCTACTATGTGGGCAGAATACTAGCACACATCTGCTAGTATTCCCTACTTTGCTCAAGTGAAACTAGTGCACACCTTGGAAAAGTTGTTGGCGCTTGTTGCAAAACACTAAAGTTGCGTCCTGTGTGCTACTATGCCTTGAGAAAACTCGCGCACATCTTAAGATGTAATAAAAAATATATTAATTTGACGAATTGGGATTAGTTGAAGTTGGTTCTGCAACTTCCCCAACCTCCCAATCCAACGACCTCTCGATTACAACTGCCTACCTTGTCCCATAAATGCAAGGAGGATCCATGAGAGAGGGACCTAGAAGAAAGGCTTAAAGAACTGTTACGTTGGAGGAAAGTCCCAAGTCATCGTGAAGAGAAGGATCCCAGGATCTGGTTGCAGAAACATCTCAACACGTCAGGTATATTGTACTATTCATGTTTCTTTGACAATAAAAAGGTCGAAATACCCTTCCTGTCCCAAATCAGATATCTATTGGATTGTATGTCTATTTGGCTTAATGCTTGATTATATTTGTTAAATTGATTTATAATTTAATCATATATTATTTGGTCAAGATACGCTGAGGAAGGTATCCTTTGTATTGCAGGTTCGTCAAGCGGGATATCAAGTGAAATCTAGGACCAACCGTCAGTTAAAGGTACATCTTTCGATATCCTGATCTTTGTCATTTGTAAGAACTAGTTGTAATGCAAATAATGTATTTACCTGTCAACCCTTCCCAGTTGGTAGTGTCCATCTCCTCACTATAAGGTAGAAACCCTGAACAACAGACTGACGACTCCGCTAGGGAGTAATCGCTCTGTTATTCTGCTCTAGGAGACTTAATTTTGGTTTTCTTCCAGCCCTTTTTTCAGTTCTTGATTCTTTGAGAGGTTTTTTAGGTCTGTGTTTACTGTTTCTTGCTGCTTGATTCATCTCAGTTGGCTGTTGCAAAGCTTGTTTCTGTCTTTTTGACACATGTGCGCTGGTCTTCCCTAGTAACAGTAGCGCATATCTCCTGATGGGAGCTGCTCTTTACACTGCACAATAGCACACATATCCTAGTGTGTGCTGGTTTCTACACTGCACAATAGTGCATTTTCCTATAGTGTCCAGTTTTTGGTTAGGGTTTGATTTTCAGTGGTTTGATTCCACTTCCAGCCTATTGCTTTGCCTTCTTGACTGACCCTTGAGACTTCCATGTCTCTTTTGAGTCTTTTTGGCCTCTCTTGAGTCTTTTTAGTTTGTTTGCTTGCTTGAGTACTTTTTAAGTGTCTTTGCCGCTTACTAGCCCTTTTTGAAGTCCGTGCACTATTCTCTTTCGGACATAGCTGCATACCTTCACCCTAGTTGTTGTTGCAGTCATACAGACCTGCATTTTGAATGTTTTTTGTTTGTTGCAATGTTTAGCACGCTTTCACTTTGTCTTACTCCTTTCCACTAGGGTTTGACTTCAAGTTTGAATCCTTAGGGTTGCTTTCGAAAGGTTGCTTGGTTCAGATACTTGTTGATTGTCTTATCAGTTCAGTCCAAGTAAGTCAAGTCTTTCTAGTCTTTTTTTTGTTGGGTCCGTGTGTTGTTAAAGTCATTCTTGGTTCACTTGCTTACTTTTTGCTTGGCTTAGTGTTTTCTTAGGGTTTTGATGCTTAGGAGCAACCTGTTTAGGTCTGTCTTTCTGTCACAAGTGTCTCTTTTCCCTGTTTCTTTTTCACTTTGTTTCCAAGCCTCAAGTTTTTCTTTTGCAAAAACTTGGTAAGTCAAGTCTTCATCGAGTCTCTTGATTCATTTGCTTTGAGCCATTTAGATGTTTGTCTTACACACGCTTTATATTTATATCTTGCTTGCTTTTGTACAAAGCTCTCTTTCTTTTACACTTATCAGAAAAGACAAAAAATTGTTCAAATAGCTTAGTAGTAAGGTCTTGCATTATTTTGAGGTAGCATAGTTTACTTTGAAATATTAAAAAGAAAATACAAAAAGATTATGTTTTAGGATTGCCTAGGTTTCAAGTTTTTGAAAGAATTATAAACGAAAAGAGAAAAAATTTGTGAATTTGAAAGCGTTATTTTACAAGCACTTTACTTTCATAACAAACCATTCCACACACCGCACTACAACCCTTGAGTAACAAGTAGCCCTTAAAAATAAATTATGAATAAAATTTATTAGCAACATTTTTCTTTTTAGGTATACACGACATCAACTAGCTTAGGCTAGAGTTTTGAGCTTAAATCACCTTAAATTGCTCGGAACTGGCTTCATTACTCAACAATTGTAGTACGACTTTGTATTAGGTAAACCCATCTATATCAAATAGTCGTGGGAAACTCTAGTTAAACCAGAGCTAAGCACGAGGCCATGGGAGATTGGAGTTGTTGAGGATACCCCCTCACTTTCCTCTCAACCATAAACTAGAGTTGACTCGTGTACGGGGGTCCTTTCGGACTTCAGGCTTTGTTACCCTGCCCATGCGTTTCGACTAGGTTGACGACTGTCCCCCAAGGTTATTTCGTATTGATGGTAGCCTTAGTATCAGACCTTTAGGATTCTACACAGGTAGAGTGGGCGGTTATTCCAACCACTTCACCTCGGACAGACGTGGAAGGTAACCCTCTGGCAGTAATCCCGAGAAGGCGGTTTGGTGATTCAAGTGCTTGCACCCAGTGGACCTCCGTAGGATGCCACGTAACTGATCGTCGATGCTCTGTTAGTCTATTCTGGGCCCTGATCATCCCATACTTACTTCCGAGAGTATTTGCCATCTGTTTGCTTGGTTTGATTACTTAGGAATTTTTTTAGTGGTATGCTGTTTGCTCCTTAGTTGTAGTGGCCACTAGATTTTTACTTAATTTTATTTTGTTATAGTTGTGGAGGACCAAGATCTTCGTCGGTCTCGGAGGTTGCAAAAACTTCCCCCACTCATAGTGGATCCTCCACCGCCGCCGCGACGTAGGAGAACTGAATCCTTTGGTTCTTTTGAACTTACAGGCGACACAAAGGTTCTTGGAGAACCACAGCCTAGAACACCAGATCGACAAGTCCTTGATATTGTCAAGGTTGAGGATCTAACTGCTACAGAGTTTAGTACTCCTTTTAACCCTCCTCTTACAGGACCCAACGATCAACTTCTAGTGCCTGTTGGATTCCAACATCCTGAGTTTAGTGCTTACCATTTTACACCGGGTTATACCATGGTTAACCCAGGATACGAGCAGGGAGTTCCACAAACTCCCACAACTTCTATGGATGCAAGGATTCTCAATCCTTCTTTTCCAAACACTACCCAATCGAGTTTGTCGCAGAATGCTTTGGCCTTGACCCCATCCTTTAGTTTCAATGTTGGCACTTTAGACATGCCGAGCTCATTAGCCTCGACATCTACCTCGGCCTCCACACCCACTTTTGGACCCAACAATGTACCTCTATCGGGGGTACCTGCAGTGAGTTTCACTCAATCTTCTACCACACAATCATTACAAGGTGTAACTCAGAATATTTATTCTTCATCCGTGGTCGGATCCATCCCTTCTGCATCCATGCCCTCCATGGGTACGATGACGGCAGCATCCACTACTACCACGCCGGGTTTCAACCCCTATCCAGGTTATAATGTTAATCCGTCGAATATACATGTAGGGAGTGTCCCCTTCTCTCTGTTTGCTGGAGGAGGGGGTAATATCATTAACCTGCAGTTCGGTGGGGTTAACCCCCAGTCACAATGGACTGCATCCCAAGGATTTAATCCGCTTACTTTCGGATGGAACAATTTCAAACCTTTCATTTCACAACCGGTGGTTGGGGGAAACCCCAACCAACAGTACACAAACCAGGCCATAGGTGGTCCCCAATACCAGGTTCCTATTTACCAGATGCCATTGGCTCAACCACGTTTACCTTTTCTAGAAACTTTAAACTTTCCAGATCTTTCAAAGCTTACAAATGACCCCGTGCGCCATGATGCTACGTGGCCACCCATTCCCACCAAATTTCCCTCAGACATACCAAAGTTTGAAAGTAAGACTAGTGAGGACCCTGGTGACCATGTCACAACCTTTCATCTTTGGTGTTCCTCCAACTCACTGAATGATGATTCCATAAGGTTGAGGCTCTTCCAAATAACCTTGACAAGTGTTGCGGCCAAGTGGTATATTGAATTACCTGTGGCTTCCTGTAGCACCTTTCGGGATCTTGCCATCGTGTTCTTGAACCACTTTCAACTTCCTTTCCGGTATGATGTCGGTACAGACCTTTTGTCGACCTTTCAGCAAAACAAAGCCACTCATCTATCTGATCATATTCAGGAATGGCAAAGGCGAAAGAGGCTCATCAAGGCCGACATCCCCCCAACATTCTTATTAGAATGGTACCTTAGGTCTCTTCTTCCTTATGTTTCTAAGGAAGTTGCCACTTCAGGGGTGTCTTCCGAGGAGGAGGCCATTTTGAGAACTCAGCAGCTCGACTTAGTTTATGCTCAGTCTGGGCTGTTGTACAAGATTATTCCTGATGCGTTGAGGTCTAATATAGACCTAGGTAAGCCTAAACCTGGACCACATGCCAATGGCATCATGTGTTCAGTCAATTCTGCAACGTTTGATGCCTTAACAAAGCAGGTTCACACCTTGTCAATCAAATAATCTTCTGCAGAAGCAACTTTTGTTGCGTCCTCCCCTTCTACTACTGAATTTGTACAGCAAGTGTAGACAAACCAAAAGGGCTTTCAGCAGCCCAAAAGAAAGGGCAAGAAAGAGGAGGGAAACCAGCAAAAGCCCAAAGATAGACAAAATGCCGAGGAGGGAAAAAAAGAGAAAAGGAAGGCTAAGTTTCCTTGCAAACTGTGTCAAGAGGACCACCTTACCCACCAATTCCCCCTAATCGAAGAAGCCCAGAAGTTGATCCGTGAGAAGAAACCAGCTGTCTTGAAAGATCCTTTTCCTCATGGACAGATTTCAGCTTCTGGCAGCTCTATTGCTGGGGGCACTATTGGTGCCGCCTCAGCTGATCAATCATTCGTTAACATCGTTAACTCATATGCTCTGTTGCAAACTAGAGCAAGAAATTATACCCCGAACCTGCAGCAAAAGGATGTCCCTGAGTCATCTACCCCTCTCCACATCGAGAGGCCGGTGGATCCGCTGCCAAATATTTCGAAAGGTGTCTTCAAACGGGTTGTGCACAACCCTAACACGAGGGCTGCTTCCAACTACAATGCAGTGGAGGATTTATCCCAAACCCCTTGTGCCATGTCCACCCTATAGGTACTACAAAGTTTCCCATTGCAACGCAGTGCTCTTCTGGCAGCGATCGAGAGTGTTGATTCATCCAACATGCTTGCACGCTTTGATATGAAAGATATCAAGTTACAGTTGTCATATCACGTCGCTCTCCAGATAGAGGTCGTTCATGGTTCCATGACCATTCGACGAGCTGTTGTAGATGAGGGTGCGTCCATGTGCGTAATGTCTATTTCTTGTTGGAAAGATTTAGGTGAGCCTGAGTTAGCTCACTCGAACATGATACTTACTGCCTCTGATGGAAGATCCTTCCGTCCACACGGAGTCTTACCATCCTTCAATGTCGAACTTACAGGAAAGCTAGTATCAGTAGAGGTCGAAGTTATGGATGCCCCACTCGATTACAACTTGTTGTTGGGTAGGAGCTGGACATATGCCATGCAGGCAGTGCCATTAGCTGTCATAATGTTCCCACATGAAGGAAAGATCGTCACAGTAGATCAACTTTCCTTTACTCGGAGGAATAACCAGACTTCATCGGATTCATCTATCCCATTGATTGATCATTCCAGTCTAGTCACTGAGAGTTTGGGAGCAGGTCTCTACGGGTCATTAATAGGCACTTTTGACCTACCTGCTCCCACTTTTTTTATTGGTTCTGAAGAATGTTCATCTCCTAATACTTCCACAGTCCATTTAACGAAAGATCCGTGAACTCTCTCAACTGAATCAGAACCAGTTGTGCCTATATCTATTGCAGAGGTAACCCACTCGAATTCACAACAAACTACAGTAGAACATATCATGACTCCGTTGGTCTCTATTGAGTCAGATATGGACTGTGTTCCTACATGGTCGCTAGAATCCACCCACTCTCCTGATTGTTTAGACACGGTTTTTCCTTCTGACGAAACGTTCTTGGAAGTCATGATAGGCTTGGAATGCTCTCAAGAAAATATGCACCCTAGGTCCTATTTACTTCCTATTCTGAATTTAATAGAGAGAGGTGAGTTCTCTCCGAGACCCAGTGAGAATGTTGATTGGTCCTCTGTCCCTTCCACTTCACAAGATTTTTTTGCCGAAGGGAATAGGACGAGTACAGCGAGAACCATCCCGATCAACATTTCCACTGAACCTAGGGTCACAAAAAACATCTTTATTGGAGCGGACTGTTATCTAGATGAGATCATTCCGTACACCAATCTTTTTAATGATTTCCATGACATATTTGTATAGCCTCATGAAGAGGCCCCAGGCATCAATCCTACCTGAAGAAGTACTATGCTTAAGTATTTGTGCTTTTTCCTGTATTATAGCTGTATATTTTTGTATAGTTAGTGTTTCTTATGTTTTACGCATCTAGTATCATATTGTCATTATTTTGTCATTGAGAAACTCTATCGATAGTTACTAATGTGATTGTTGAGATCCTATTCTTTGGCAAGTCATGAACATACGATCCTAGAAGCTGTCTTTTAAGTCATTTTAAGCTCTTGTTTTGACTATGAAAAACTAAACAAGATTGTCGAGCAAACTTGGCCTCTTCAAGCTCGTTAAAGGAATTGAAGGTCCATCCGCTTAAGTATAAGTTTAACCCTTTTCCAGACTTGTGCGGATTAATTATGAAAAACGAATACTCTAGTCATCTGTGGCTAGAAGAGTTCTCCTCTCATTGTTTTATACTTTTTCGGGGGAGGGGACTAACTGTACGAAAAAGGACCTCTTGGAGTCTTCTTTAGGGTTTTCAGGCTCTCGAAACATGAAAACACCAAGCAAGCACTCACCTACTCGGGCTCGATGTGAAATCCACGAGAGGGTAAATAGAGGATTGTTTAAGTTTTTTAGACTCTATAAACAAGAAAACACTGGCGAGCATTAACCTACTTGGGCTCGATATTAAAATCCACGAGTAGGTGTATAGAGTTATTGTTTAAGCTTTTCAGACTCCTTAAAATTGAAAACACCGGCGAGCAAGAATAGATCTCGGCTCGATATTAAAATCCAGAGATCAGTACTATAGAGTATTCTTCTATCTCTTCTTCGAACTCTGTAAACAATGAAGAAGGTCCTGAGTCTTCCTCCCATGGGCTCGTTAAACTCTTTACATGGTTGGACCTATTGAGTTTTCTTTTCTTCTTGGACTCATTAAAACAACAAGACGAATATTCTTTTATCAAAAATAATAAGGGATAAGAAGGGTATATCACATCTTTTTCAGTTTCAAAGGAAGTTATGTCAGTCATGTCCTTGAACACAACACCTACTTGAGTCTATCATGTCAGTTGGGTTTTAGTTTTTGACCTTAGGGTGAACCTGATCTCCGAGTTTTTACTCCCTTGGTTGGTTATTCTTCCAACCATATGGAGGGTCTGTCAATGTATCCTACATTGCAGGCTTATATCATTTCCCCTTCATGTTGAAAGCTTCCTAAGTCACTTTGTGTCATGCTCACTGTTCAAGGATATAGCCTGTGTCGGCCATTCTGCATTTTACCTTGACTTCATGTGTCGGCCATCCTAGTGTCAATTTGTTTCATCTTGTTACTTGTCCTACTCCACATCACCTCATACCTGTGAGTGTTCCTCATGTTGGATGATGGAGGATGCATTAAGGCCTCCCTTCCAGCAGACTTCTTCCCATCGACATCAACTCATTATGCTCTGGGAACAAATTTTAGAGTTTCAGTTAGTACCTTGGGGATTGTAGTCATCAGTGGCAGTTTCCCTCGCTGTTGAATAAATGGGAATACATCAATGTCTCTTAGTCGACAGGTTCCTCAAGTGTTCGACTTCAAGTTCTCTTATTCACACTTGTTGGATCGTACTAGGTACCTTGGACCCCATTATCATTATCGGTGGAAGTCCTCACGTTTGTTAACGGTATACATCAATGACTGGTAATCAAACAATACCCCCCATGTTCGACTTCAGCTCATTTATTCGCATGGGTAGGGTTTGTACCTTGGGTTGTTTTGGATGAAGACCTTGGGACCATGATAGCATCATCATATTTATGTTATCACCCAAGTTTCACAAGACTGAGCCTCACTCATTTTGGCTCTTCATGAGACATAGATCCAGCTTGTTGTTATGGCTATGATCTCTCTTTTGACATGGATCCACGTTTGTATTTCAATGGCCATGCTCTATATATACATCTCCTATTTATGTATCGGAGATCATACTACACATCTATATGATGTTAAGATTGTAATTTCTCGCTGACCTTGATCGTTGTTTCATGTGCTTTTTGTGACTTGGTTCTACGGTTTCTTGCTCCTCCTCTGACTTGGACTTATAATTTATTTCGGCCATCGTTTCCCTTTGACCTCACACATTAGGGGGCATCTATTATAGGTCAAATATGCACTTCTCTGTCCGTGATCACATTAAGCTGTCGATCACACAAAAGGACAGCATGGATTGAAGAGCTAGATTGCCCTAGATGATGTATGGACTGAACCTACCCTCTTTGGCTTGGAATTTCCCTGATTTACCTAATCTTTTGACATGTGCACTACTATGTGGGAAGAAGACTAGCGCACATCTGCTAGTATGCCCTACTTTGCTCAAGTGAAACTAGCGCACACCTTGGAAAAGTTGTTGGCGATCGTTGAAAAACACTAAAGTTGCGTTCTGTGCACTACTATGCCTTGAGGAAACTCGCGCACATCTTAATATGTAATCAAAAATATATTAATTTGACGAATTGGGATTAGTTGAAGTTGGTTATGCAACTTCCCCAACCTCCCATGACAATAAAAAGGTCGAAATACCCTTCATGTCCCAATTCAAATATCTATTGGATTGTATGTCTATTTTTCTTAATGCTTGATTATATTTGATGTTAAATTGCTTTATAATTTCATCATATGTTATATGGTCAAGATAGGCTGAGGAAGGTATCCTTTGTATTGCAGGTTCGTTAAGTGGGAGATCAAGTGAAAGCTAGGACCAGTTGTCGGTTAAAGGTATGTCTTTCGATATCCCGATCTCTATCATTTGTAAGAACTAGTTGCAATGCAAATAATGTATTTACCTGTCAAACCCGCCTAGTTGGTAGTGTCCATCTCCTCACTATAAGGTAGAAATCCTGAACAACACAATTTGATAGATGTGTAGGTACAAGTACATCGCTGCAACAATAAAGGAAAGGACTAGCACACTTTGAAGTATAAAACAATTGGAGAAAATATGTTTTTCTCTATTTCTTCCTCCTTTCCATTTTGATATTTGACTTGCATGTAGGTCTAAGGAAATAACTATTAGAATCTGCACATGTGACTACCAGCGAGCCTTACCCACTCTCCAAGAGGATCAACCTAGGAACATTAGTGGGATTCCCCAACAATAGAAATGGAAACCATATTGGAGATGGTTTATCCATAATCATTCTTAAGTATTGGGTTTTTTTTCACTTTGTTTGTCATTTTGAAAGTTATAGTAGCTCTTATATGTTTCCTAGAACACAAAAACATAACCAAGAATTAGGAAATTTTTAGAATTTGAGTTGTTTAAACCTATTTTTCTCACTATCCATGCCTATTATAAACAACAAACATGGCCGCTCACTATTCTTATACAAAAAATCCATCGAGACACATGTTTCTTCCATAGAACTACCACGAGTGCACTATTAAAACTTGAAAATTTATCATTTTCATACTTGAAAATTGATTATATGTGATGCATGGATGCTTAAAATCTCCATTTGATTAATCTTGGATTTGAACATATTTTCTTGTACACAATTAGTGCATGAATTAACAATGACTCTTTTTTTGAATGCTTGCATGGTCTTTTTTGTTTCGTTTGTTTATTAGTTAAATTTTTTGAATGAAAAAGAGTTTGAAAATAATTTGCATGCGCGTTTGATTTGTTATCTTCTTAACCATTGATAATAAAAAAATTTCCTTTTTGAATTATAGAACATTGTTGTTGTATTACATTTCGAGAAAAGAAAAATATGAGATATTCTTCCCTTTTCATGGGCTTTGAAAATTTTGGCCCCACTTCATCAAAATAAATGTGAAATGCATGTTATTTTTCATTTTAATTGTCTTTATTATATCAGCAAAAATTTCATCGTCTCAACACCAAACAAGCTGCATTCCATACCTTGAGTAATAATATATATTAAAATCAATGACTTAATTAAAAGAAATCATAATTGTTTTATAGAAAACATACAAGCATAGGTTGTAAAGCCTTGGTTTAGGGTGGAGAGTAAATTCTCCAGGGCTATGGAAACTTAACCAGCTCACATCAAAGAGTGTTAAAATCCATTAGTAACAAATATCATTTTTTCAGGAAAGCACGCCTCACACGCGTGTTAAGCACTAGAACAATCTCGGCAAGTATAGAGATTATGATATCTTGCTTGTCTAGTGGGATATGAGTGTATGGGAGATTTAGTATAATTGACAAGTCCTCGAGGTGACACCAATTCTCTTATAGTTTCAAGTCTAGAACTTACGTCCTATGTTCCTTGCCCATATGCAAACACATGACCCATGATTCCCTCAACTATGCATTTACAAAGTGGTAACGTTAGTGGATTTTTTTAGGTTTCACATAGGTGACTGCAAGAGGGAAATGCATGCGGTACCTGATGTGGATGTATAACACCTATTTCGACTCCCTTGGAGAGTTCTTTTCTTCATGAGAGTACTTGCACCTTGGGTTGATGTCTCTATGTATCGTCAGATGATTGGGTCCTTGATGTACCTGACGAACACGAGACCAGATATTTGCTTTGTTGTGAACACATTGAGTCAGTTCCTGACATATCCAAGGAGTGTTCACCTGGTTGCCGTAAAGCATATTGTGAGGTACCTGAAGGGTACAGTGGATTATGGGCTCAAGTATGAAACGAATCAAAAGTTTAACCTGCAAGGTTATGTTGATTCAGATTGGGCTAGCAATGCTGCAAATAGGAAGAGCACATCTGGGTGCTGCTTCAGTATGGGATCAGGTGTGATCTCTTGGTTTAGCATGAAGCAATCCTGCGTAGCACTGAGTACAGCTGAGGCAGAGTATGTTGCAACATGTTCAGCTAGTTGTGAGGCAGTATGGCTACGGAAGCTACTGTCTAAGTTATTTGATCTCCCATCGGATGCTACTGGTATCTTCTGTGATAACTAGACTTGTGTGAAGCTGTTCGAGAACCCAGTGTTTCATGACAGGTCAAAACACATAGAGATCAAATATCACTATATCAGGGATATGGTGCAGAGAGGAGCTGTGAAGGTCCTGTATGTTGCGACGGACAAGCAGATTGCAGATGTGCTGACGAAGCCACTAGCCAGGGTGAAGTTCGAGTGCTTCAGGGAGAGGCTTGGTGTTCTTCAAATAGAGGACACTTCGAGTAAGAAGTGATGGACACATTTGTTGAAGCCATTCCAAGCATGTTGGAAGGAGGATCCTTCACATGGCTGTGGATGTAAGCGCTGGATGATGAGCATCAGGATGATGTTCTAGTTTCTGCTTTGTATGATCAATTGGATCATTTATATGTATATGTATGTACGCATCATGTTGGATGCTGGATATGATCAGTTGGATCATTTATATGTATGTACGCATCATGTTGGATGCTGGATATGATCAGTTGGATCATTTATATGTATGTACGCATCATGTTGGATGATGGATATGATCGATTGGATCATTTGTATGTACTTTGTATATGCATCATGTTGGATGCTTGGACCATGTATCTATATATGTATCAGGTGGATACATTGTATGATCAGGTAGATCATGTATATTGATATGTATCAGGTAGATACTTGGTGTGCATCAGATGGATGCATTGTATGATCAGGGTGATCGTGGATGACGAGCTTCTCCAGATGACATGCAGCAGGATGTTGCAGTGATGATGATCAGGATGATCATGTGTACATCAAGATGATGTATGGTGAGTATCAGATGATACTTTATGGCCGTGGATCAGGTTGTGCAGATGAGCATGTCTGGGAGATACTATAGGTCTGAGTTGCGTACCCATAACAGCCTGGGATGCTCTTTCGAGACATTGCTTTGGGAGGACATGTAATTTGTGCCCTAGGAGATCTTCAGGTCGGAGTTGTGTACCCATAACATCCTGAGATGCTCTTGCGAGGTTTTGTCCTATGGCATGTAATTTTCTCTTGGGAGATCTGGACAGGATGAAAAAGGCCTCAGATGCTTCAGCCAAGTTTTGCCATGACCACATGTAATTTTCTCCTGGGAGATCTGGACAGGATGAAAAATGCCTCAGATGCTTCAGCCAGGTTTTGTGGTGGACCACATGTAATTTTCTCCTGGGAGATCTGGATAGGATGAAAAAGGCCTCAGATGCTTCAGCCAGGTTTTGTGGTGAGATCACATGTAATGTGCTCCTGGGAGATCCGACAGGTAGAGTTGTGTGCTCATAACAGCCTGGGATGCTTTAGCCAGGTTTTGTGATGGGTCACATGTAATGTGCTCCTTGGAGATCCTACAGGTAGAGTTGTGTGCTCATAATAGCCTGGGATGTTGCAGCCAGGTTTTGTGACGCACGTAATAAGTCCTTAGGATTTCACAGTATGGCCAGTGATGATGAAGACCTGCAGGTGGTGGGCCTACATCCAGTATGAAAAAGGACTGGCTCTGTAGAACTTCCTATGACGAGTAGAGTCAGAGATTGGTTGAGATAGCAGCAGCAGTGACAATGATGATGACGATGATCCTGAGAAGAAGACTTGTCTAGCAAAACTGTGTCGAGAAATACCTTCCTAGTTAAGAGGGAGTGTTGATGTATATGTAACTTCGGAATGTATTTCATCTATGTATTTCATATATATTTATTGTACCCTTATTAGAGATGTGTTATTCCTCTATAAGGAAGTGTCGTCATGTGGATTGACAAGTGTCGCAAGTGTGTGTACTTGCCGATGGGTTATTAGACCACCATGTGTGGGGTCAGCCCTGAAATATATATTATATTGTGGATGTATCTAGATAGACAAGTCGGCCCCATAGTGTAACTGGGAAAACAGGTTAGTATAAATAGAGATCGGGAGATCTCTATTTTGATAATTTGGAAAGTCACACTTCTCTCACTCAGAAAGTGGCACACTGGTGAGGAGGAGGATCATCTGCTACTAGGAGACTATCTCAATTGTATTTTGGTTGTACTTTGGTTGAGCCATTGCTCTCTCTATCTCTGAGGAAGTTGTGGGTTTTTTCACCTTAGGGTTTTCCCCACGGAAACTCTGTGTCTCTTGTCTCTCATGCTTTTGATTCTTGTGATGCGTGTCATGCTTATTGTGATTGTTATGCATTGATATACTGTATATGTTATTCTCTCAGTAAAGATCCAAGAGTATTGTGAATTAATGCTCAAAATTTAAGAAATTTGACTTAATCACTTACATTCATTTTCTAACAGATTTAATGCATTAGCTTATTTTTTATCTAATTACATCATTGATTGGCATCTATTACATTAACTTATGATCCGTAAGCATTCATGTAAAATAAATCCATGACATTTAGATGAACACACCATTTGAAGTTGTATAAGTAAAACTCGCAAAACTCTATGTGTGTGTGTGTGTGTCAAAAAATAGAGATCCATACCATCATTTCTATACAAAAAATGAATATATAGTGTCTATGTACACGATCATACCATCTAGCCTTGCATAGATACATAAGCCAAGAGTACCAAAAAAAGAGCCAACCTTAGATCTAGTCATCAGACTCACACACATGAACACCATGGTATTCATTACTCATATCAGTGGTCTAATCATCCTAGAAGGAACCCCAACCACATGTCATTGAATTTGCATGGGAACCTCCTCAATCAATTTCATAGGGAACCACATGGTTAGTCCCTCTAAGTCCTTGGGCACATTGCACGGGGTCTCACCAACATCCTCATCCTCTTAATATGGATTTGGTTTCTCTTCCTCTCTCGCATGACGCCTATTAGGGGGCATCCATATAGGTCACACTATACCAACATATGTTCCATCACCATTGATACAATTAATAAAACATTGCATATTAAAAAAAATGGTTTCCTTTTATATTTTTTCAAAATTCCCTAAAAAAACAGTTTCAAAAATTCCCCCCACAAAAAATATAAAAAAAAAACAAAAACACTTTGAGGGCAATAAAAATAAATGATTCTTACTTATGAGGCACCATTGGGCTCCAGGAAGAAGTCCTAGCTCTAGATCCTATAGGAATTTTGTGTCAGTGTAGGGATAATAATCTATAATGATGATTTTATACCCCCACCAATTGAAGAAAAATAGACCAAAGGTACTCATATGAAGCCCACCTCCCAAGAAAGCCATCTGATCACTCCATCAATGCATCTTGGGCTCTTGTGGCCCAATTCTTAGACTGTAAATACTAGGGTGCATAATAGTAATCCTCTCCGTAAAGAAATCACAAAAAATAAAAGCATACCCAAACTGCTTATGTTTCCCTACCCTACATAGTCATCTAGTCTCACATGCTAACCACAAAGGCTGAGCACTAGTAAAAAACTAGAGGTTGTAAGCACTCTAGTACATAGTACATATGTGGCCATGAAGTTGGATGCTCCACGGTCGATCCTGAAATAGAGTGATGGTAAAGAGAATGATCTCAAGGTTAGATCCTAAATCCATCATATCAACACTTGGTTGCTACTTTTATGGGTGCCCTACGTGCAGTGTGTCGGGATGTACTCTGACATTGTCATGGTAATTGGGCCCTTTGCCTCCTCCTTTGAGAATGACTAGATCCCCCTCTAAGATAATCCAATAAGGAAATATATATCCTTGACATCTATATGTATAATCTTTTTTCCCATGCATAACACCTACTCACTAGGGTCCCAATACCCCACCAACCTCTACAATAGCTCCCCCTACTTTACATTTTAACACAATGAAAAAACTTTAGAAGCCTGCAATCACACAAGATGTTCAAAGTTGGATGATGCTACATGGCATTAGCATCCACATCCTCGTGCTCTCTCTCTTTCCACTATTTTCCATTTTGATATTTGACTTGCGTGTAGGTCTAAGGAAAGAACTATTATAATTTGCACATGCGATTGTCTAAAGCATGACCCACTTTCCGAGAGGGTCAACATAGGAACACCAAGGGGATTTCCTGACAACAGAAGGAACCATGAAGTTGTACTCTGTTAGAAGTTTGAAATAGGGCATGTTGGGAAACCTAATTGTAAAAAAAAATTAAAAATTCAGTAAATCTCCTCCAAAAAAAAATTGAAAATTTCAAACCCTATCAATTGAAGTGTTTTTCCATGACACCATATAACTAACTCAAATTAGGGATCAAAATGTTTTCCCATGCAATGAACTTCCTTTGACTCAAATTATTTTCCAATGATGGTGCATCCACCATAATTCACGTATTTTTTTGTGCACCATAAATGTGTGTGGTTTATTTTACCAAATAATCCAACTTTGTACCATAAATGCACCAATCACAATTAGATTATTTTACAATTTTTAAGTTGGTTAAGAAATTTTCATTATGCAAGTTAAGATTTTTAAGGTGAGTTAAGGATTTTCAAATGGGGTTCAAAATTCCCAAGTGGAGTTTAAAACTCAATACCCCATCCAAGAAAGCATATTTTGATGAAAAAAGGAATATGCTCACCTTTTCAATCTAACTATAGGAATCAATTAGGGGGGTCTACTATTGTGGGTGAAGGAAACGAGCTATAGGATTTCAGCTCACTCATTCCAACGCCTTTCTCTCATGGATTAGCTAATATACTCATTATGGAGCATGAAGCATACTCCTCATCTAGCCATCAAACATCCATGATACTATCTTCCACTTCCCTCCACAACACAAGGAACATATTCCCTTTCTTTGTGTAGTCCCTTGGGGATATTTTTCCCTTTTAGTGCTCTTAAGTGGACGTAGAAAGAGTCCAATATATTGAATTATTTCTATGGATAATCTAGAAGAATAGACTTGGCTTTTAAGTATCCAATCAACAATAATAAACAATAGGTAAAGGCTTCCTAACTTAGCCAACCTTTAAGCTCACCTACAACCATATATCTCTCATCCAAGACTTGTAATCCCTTCATGTACAATGTTGATTCCATTCCTTCCCATTTGGTTCATGGGTAATGGTTTACAAGAGAATGAAGTAGTCTTACATTTCCCATAATAATTGTACTCAACCCACACTTCCATAACTACATGAAGTATACATCCTCACCAACTTCTATATGTATTCAATTATTAGATTTATAAATCAATAGTGGATGCCTTTGCCATAATGCACATGATGGAAAATATATAAGATATTAGGCTAACAATTGGTAATATAAAATTACTCTTCCAAAGGTCCCATTTCCTCTTCTCCTATGGAGGAATTATATCCCCTTTTATCAAAATTCTTGGACCATTATATATTATATTCCAAAATTCAATATTTTCATAGCTTTAGTTCATTAGGGCAAGCGTACAATACAATCCATAACAGTATATTTACAATATGTACATGCCTATCCATTCACTAGTTCGGCACTTACTTAAGCCCTGCACTAGGAATCCATACAAACACATTTGCATAATTTACACATGGGGTCATTTATTTAAGCTCATGTGGCTTGACATCATGTCATTATAAACATGCATTTACAATCTATACATGATCTAATCCAATACATTCCAAGTGTCAACCATGTTATTACATATCCACTTTTAAAATTTGTTGGGAGGGGCTAGATGAAAGGTAGGAAGAAAATTAATGTAAGGGAAGATATAAAGACTTGAATTTTATAATTGTAGAAAATTACCAAATGGTGAACTATTTTTAAATTAATTACTTTTGTTATTTGTGTAAATGTGATTACTTCATATTGAAAGTTGCATTTGAAGTTTAGAAGACACTTAGACCTTATATTTTCAAATTTGGCAAGTTAAAATATAGCTTGAAATTAACAATTGAATCTTGATAAATTTGTGATGGTGTGTGAGTGGGGGGTTTGGTATGACTAGCTTAGCCTAATCTACTTTTAGTTTCATAAATTCAAAACAAAGAACATTGTTTAATATCTTTTTCAATGAAAAATTTCTCAATTCAGTAATATATGTTCATTAGGAATATAAAACTAATTTAACCATAATACAAATCTCTACATAATTCATTAGAGAAAACACAAATATATCATGATATTATCACAATGTTATTGTAATTGTTTATGATTTTGATAGAAAACACTTCAACAATAACATTTATATACATTGCTTTAAAGCAATTGCTAATTATATTAGCATACATTGATTATATATATATATATATATAACATTTTAAATAGATTAATATACAATTACTATATGTTTTCATATATATATATATATATATATATATATATATATATATAACATTTTAAATAGATTAATATACAATTACTATATGTTTTCATAAAACAATTTCAATACAAGCCAATTATATATAAAATATCAAATAATTTAAATTTAAAATATTGCAATGACCATAAACAAAATCACTAATAACTAGATTTTGTATATATATACTATGAGATCATAGATAATTAGTAACACTTATTTTCAAATTCGAAAACATGTATACGTCAACTTTTCAATGTGAAGACTTACACATGCTTCAAATCAAAAGCTATGGTTTTTTTTTAAGTGGATTTGTTTTGTTCTTTAGAGAAAGTAGAACACATAAAATGTGTTGCTTTGATAATCTTCAAATAAAACTAGAAAAAGTTGAACACATCAATTGTGTTAGTTTAAGACAATTAAAATGACAATTCACATAAAGACTATACCCATTTGAAAAATAAAGGGGTAAATTAATAGACATTTATGGTTTAAATCTCTTCACTTTTCATTTAAAACAATTTTGGTTGGATTTTGTAATTATTATAAGCAAAATCACAATTAATTACTATAAACAAAATCACATTTAATTAATAATAATAATAACTATAAATACATAATTATACAAATCTCCCAAACTATGATGAAAATATATATAATTAATAAATATCACCTACACATCATCTTTTTTATTTTTTCAAGTCACTAAACAAGTACACCCCACATAAAATGTGGTGTCTCATACATGTTTCGACTCAAAGGCAAAAATGTTATTAAGTTTTATACAAAGTTGAACACATAAAATGTATTGCTTTAAGAATCTTCAAATGTTGTGCTATGTATATATCAACAAGACATTTATGATAAATAATATACTTATGTATGTATCAACCACACATTTATGATAAGTAATATACTCACTTCAAGGCATAAAGAGGTAAATTAATAAACTTTTATTATTTAAATCTCTTCACAAATTAATAGATTTTTATTATTTAAATCTTTTCAATTTATCTTTAAAGTGATTTTTTTGGAATTTCTATTATTTAAATCTTTTCAATTTATCTTTAAAGTGATTTTTTTGGAATTTAAAATATATATATGATATAAATAGTATTTTAGATATTGCAATTATAATTTGATTAAAAAAGTTATAAATACCTAATAAAAATCTTTTAAATTAGTTTAGATCCATTTCAAATATAGAGAGATTCAATTTATTGAGATATAAATATTTTTTCACTTAAATTTTTTACATATTTAAAAGAATTACACCTTAAGAAATTTGATCTCTCTCAATACTTAAAAGATTCCAGTTTAAGATGGATCTATAATGGTTTTAATTTTTAATTTATGAACCTACATGGATTTTTTAAATTACTTTTCATTTTGTTTTAATTTTTATCTTATGAGTCGACATGAAATTTATGTAACTATAAAAATATTGATTCACCGAGAGGAATGAGGTTCTCTACAACTCAGTACCAGGGAGATGTTGTCATGTATGTAACGTAACACTACATTACGAAAAATAAAAAGTAATTAAAAATATTTATGTCTTTTCATAAAATAAAAAATTATGAAAAGTAATTTAAAAAATCCATGTCGACCTATAAAATAAAAAAAAATAAAAAACTTAAACCTGATATGTCAAGCAAGAGAGGGATCAAATTTCTTAAATTTAAAATTAAAAAATAAATTACACCTCAAGAAATTGAATCTCTCTCAATGCTTGATAAATCCGGGTTTAAGATGGATCTATATCGATAATTAATAAATACAATCTACTATTTCTATATTCTTATTTTTTAATGTTTTTCAAATCTCTAAACATATGTATCCCACATTTTAAAAACAAAATTCATATATTTTAATTAAAAAAATACAATTATTCTCTTAAAACACGATGTACACTTTATATGTTTTTGTCTTACACTTATTTCTGAATCCCCAAATATGTGCACTCCATTATATAAAGTCTCATGCATGTTCCACTCAAAAGGTACAATTACTTTTTCTTAATAAATATATTTTCTTGTAAAAAAATTAAATATAGAATATAAAATATAACAAACAATGACTTTACTAATCTTAAAAACCTTGACCGTAAGGCATAGAGATTATAAGATCCATTTTGATGCCGATATACTAGGATTGAGCTTTCTCCAACAATTACTTGAATTATAGAGACAAGGGTAGGTTGCACAATCCCTATCTCTTCCTCTTAAGGGGACATAGTGAAAATATTTTATTAAATGTTGCAGCGCATTAATAATTCAATCAAACCATGCTTTCAATTGAAGTTCCCATTGATCCCCTACAAAAGGCCCCATTAACTTAAGGGCGACCTTAATTTCCATATCCATACGTGTCCCCTACTAGGAGAGTGTTGATAGGGCACTTACCTTATTTGAACTCAAAAAAACATACATTGTCTCCTTTTAGGAGAGTGTTGGTAGGGTACTTATCTTATTTGAACTCATAAAAACATAACATTGTACCTTGCTAGGAGAGTGTTGGTAGGGCACTTACCTTATTTGAACTCAAAAAATATTCTTATCTCGATTTTTTTTAAGTTTTGTCAAATTAAACATTAAAGTTTGTAAAAACTTATGTTGATATGATTATATTTTATTTATTTTTAATAATAATAATAACATTGTTTATGGTTTTTATTAATTATATTTTATTTTATTATTATTATGTTTTTTTGTTTTTTTACACCATCTTGTTATTTCCCTTGGGAATCAAGGGTAGGCAGGGACTCCATAGGAATGGACCTCGAGACCTATGGGCCCCCACCCCACCATAGGTGACGTTGCACCATTCCATCAGGCCTTTAATTACTATTATGTTATTTATACGATGTTCAAAATATATATTTTATGTGATAGATTTGTCTTTCACGTTATGTGAATATTGTGTTGAGTTGTTGATTTTTTATTATTTAGTTTTGCTTTTAAATATTTTTCATTTGTTTAATGATATAAATGTTTAATGCTTTTTTTTTCTTTAAGATTGGGGAGATTTTTATTATTGCTTTAAATATTAGTAAAAGTTATCAAAGGTTAAAAACAGGTTGGAATGGACAAGGAGGCCCTCCAAACTATAAATATTGTTAAAAGCACTATCATAACTAAACGTAAAAAGAAAATGTGGAGTGATGTAGAAAAAGATGAAGTTGAATTATTGTAAAGAAATCATTAACCCTAAGTTAGAAAATCAGAATGATGTTTCCATGTTAGCCAGCTCAAGAAAGATAATAAATATTGAAAAGATGAGAACAAGTTCCCATGAGCTTCATAATCAAAGAGGGTATTAGACAAGACCTAAAATGCCTTCACATGAAAGCATCTATAAAATCATTGAGAAAAATATTGTAGAGGATTGAAAACACTATCTCTTAGACTAGCGACTCTACAAAGACATTAGATCTAGGTTTCAAAGCATTTGTAACAAAACCAAATTTCATAGCTTGTTAGCTATAAAAATAAAAGGGTTCTCAGAAGTTATTTTTCAGAATTATTTGATCATATAAATAAATTGGCATATCAAACTAAGTTATTTAAGTTACAGGCATAATAAACCAAAGTTAGTTTCAAAGTACAATCATCATCATCATCATCATTAACCATTACTTGATATGTGACTATACAATTATACTTTAGGATATCAAACCTGACAAAAATAACTTGACACGTGGTTTTACATTTAGATTGAATTGTTTCATTTTTTGTTTTAATGAATCATATGATCAGCATGCATCTATAAATATTTATCAAGACACGGATTGGCCAAATATTAGCTTCAAAAGCATTACTTTACCATTTCATTCATTTAATAAATAAAAGATTCACTTCACTTCGTGACTAAATAAGCTTCAACAACAAATCCATTTACTTCGCTTGGGAAATTTCATGAAGAAGAAAATTAATGCAACTTCTAAAATTTCACCTCAGTATTGAGGTTTCCCATGTCTAATCCTTGTGAACTTTCAGCCTTAGAACTAATCTAAAATATTAAATTGTAGCAATAAATTCCATTTCCCTTCAATCCAATTTATCCCATCAACCCAAGAGAATAAAGCCATATGAGTGTACTTCAATACGACAATGCTACAACCCTTAAGGCATGTTTTTCGAGGCATATAATAGATGTGAAAAATCTTATTACAATATATTATAACAACAAAAAATATGATCCTTTAACTTCTGTATATGTGTTAAATTGCCTAGATAATTTAGCTATATTTTATGTCAAAACAACATGAACAACAAGGGTTGAGATCAACTCACTCATGAAGATACCGTAAGTTGAAAACCAAATATGAAACTACACAAAATTTGGACAGCTAGAAACTTCATATATATGTAAAACATGAGGTACAAGTATAGACCACAATGTTATCATAAAGATAGTACAAGTCAAGTTCTCCAAATACTAGCTAGTTAACCATAAGAAAACCCTAGCCACCAACTCCTCCTAGCCAAGAATCACTCCAAAGAAAATCTAGTCACTCCAAAGATCCTCAACATGTTATCATTACACCAAGTCCTCCTTGGCACAAACAATAAGCTTGTATCCCACAATCTCTTTAGACTAGCATTATTGTCTTCAATGGGGTTTACAAACCTTAACCATGTTTCATCACACAAGTACATGGAAAGGAAACTCTATCACTAGCCTCCAAATCTACATGTTCATCCTGGGGTTCGATTCCTCAAACCCTAGGTCTTAAACTCTTGCATCAACAAAAGCACCAAGATCTCCATGGAACATCAAGTATAAAATAATTGAGTCTTCTTCCAAGTAGAGCATTGCACCACATTCAAGACTTGTCAAGCTAGTCCCTTCATGATCTTTCCCTAGCCTCACATCCCACAAGAATAAGGCTCCAAAATCATACAAGGTGTTAGCTCCACTCTCCATGTCTTCTACTAGGGTAGAACCCCTAGCATTACAACAAGAGCCAAAATAACCATTATCATACCTAATGGCATGTTCTTTGTTAGGGTTTACATGCATGGAACAAACCCTAACATTACATAAGAGCAATCTCTCTCTCTCTCTCTCTCTCTCTCTCTCTCTCTCTCTCTCTCTCTCCTCCTAGTGTTTCCTCATGAACCCTAATGTCATTCTCTTAGGTTCCTTGTGAATCCTAGTGTTTTTCTCCCTACAAGACTTCTCTAAGACAATACAAAGAATATAGTACAATGATTATATGAATACAAGAGCTCTCTCTTCCCTTTATATATAGAAAAGGTAATGAACGCCAACATAAAACAAGCACATAATTCCATACGAGTAACCAACAAGGAAACCCCACATGAATCACTCTATAATACAATGATGTACAAGTGTCAAACTAGGGTTTATCCAACCTCCAAGGTGAAATGTCCTCCAAGCACAATCCTCCTTGGGCTCAACACCCCTCCTCCAAGACAATGCACTCTCCAACTAGTTTTTATTGCAACACTCCCTCTTCCATAGTGGTATAATATCCAAGTGTCCTCATGCAAGTCATTCCTCCTCTAATTGTGTGCTACATGTCCTCATGTCCAATACCACTCTCATGTGTGCCAATGTTATCACTAAGATCCAATGTTCCTCCTCAACATGTGTGTATGGTTCCACAACCGACCTCCATGAAGTACTCTCAACCCAATTATCCTCAAGTTAAGTGCTCAACCTGCAAGGTCTATGTCACATGGTCTCAAGATCCTAGTGCTAAGTGCACTCCTCCAAGTTCCTAGCACTTCTCTTCCTGGGTATTACCTACCCCATTTTGTGCACCCAATGGGTTAGTCATCATGTTTATTAGGGTAAGAACCTCCCATGTAAGGGTGGTATGTTACCACTCTAACCCAATTCAAACATCTACCTAAAGTGAGCCATGCATATGCCCATGAATTATTTCTAAGGGGTTAGAAGACCTAGTGCTCTCCTAGCAAGGTGAAAACACATTTGGAGTAATTCCAAGAGTAACATTCACTAGGTAACTAAATAATCCTCAACAATAAATTGATGGTACATGAATGTTGAAATTTTATGTTCAGTTTGAATGCTTATTACGGATTGTTTTATAGATGAAATAGTTAATGTTGGCGTGCACTAAATTTGTCTAAAGCATGAATTTTGTAAGCTATACCACAACCTATCCATGATTTTCTCCATTTAGGGTTCCCTTTAATGGTTTTCTTCTCATATGTTTGTGTGAGTGTGTATTTATGTACACACACACACACACATGTGCGTACGTATGTATGTATGTATGTATACATATACATATACATATACATAAATACATACATACATGCATGTATGTATGTATGTATGTATGTGTGTATATGTATGTATGTATATGTGTGTGAGTGTGTGTGAGTGTGTGTGTGTGTGTGTGTGTGTTTGTAAATGTTGCCTTAGAAAGTATGGATGGGCCACAACACTGGAAATCGACAACTAACTTACACCTTCAGGGGGGTTGTTCAATGAATGGGATCAGTATGTGGGTTTACTACTACATAACGCCATTTCTCTCCAAGATCATGATGATGAGATTAAATGGACTTGGAACAAAGCAAACTGTACTCTAACAACAAAGCTAGGGTATGATGCCTTAGTTTCATAGAACCAAGTTAGAGATAGTGGAAATGGACTTGGAAGATGGATTGTCCATTAAAGATAAAAATAAAATATATATATCTTGGTTAGCACTGTCTAAAAAAATTATGACATGGGACAATGGATAAAAGCACAGTTGGTATGGGCCCAACAGGTGCATATTGTGTAAAGTTGAAGCGGAATCAATAAATCATCTATTTATTTTATGCTCCTTTACAAAAGTAGTTTGGCAAAGCATCCTTCAATTTATTTCTTGTATCGTCCAGTCTAAGGATTCATTGGTTCAATATTTTGAAGAATGGGAATCATATCCATCAATATCCCGTCATGCATCCTTGCTGAGTTTTTTCATCTGGGGGTATGGATATCCCATAACAAAATGATTTTTTAGGATAAGGTTTGGGATTCGGATGTTGTTGCACACAGGATTCACATTGGATTCACATTGCATACAAGTTTGGATAGACAAGGCCATCCAGAAAACAAGACTAATTAAAGAAAATAAATACAAATTTACCTTGGGGCTTCTTCGAAGAGAGTGCTAGGAGGGAAGTCGTGGCACTGGGGCAGTATTGCATCTCCATAATTCTCATTTCTTTACCATCAAGTATGGATCTCGAAGGGGCACAAATAATAGAGCAGAATTTTTTGCCCCTTGGATTCTTTTAAAGTGTGCATTTGCTAAAGGTCTTGGATATCTTCTGTTGAAATATTGTAACTTCGAAGAATATTCTATTGTATTTTATTATTGTAATTTATTCGGAGATGTTTTATTCCTCCGTCGGGATGTCATTATTGTATTTAATTATGTAAAGTCATTGAGGTAAATCTTCCCATGTAAGTCGGGGCAATAGATCCCCTAGAGTCAAATGTAATGGGGTTTTTAAGTCCCCTAGAGGAGTCGGTCCAAACAGCATTAGTTGAGTGGTAAAGTTAGTTGAGGCCGACATGTCAAGTTGTAAAATTAAAGTAGAAGTGAATGTATAAATAGAGAGCTAGGCTCTCTCATTTATTCATTTCATTCACACACACACTCACTTGTGGATTGTGCATTAGGAGAGAGAGAGAGAGAGAGATATCTGTGAAGGAGAAGGAGCTCTTGTTTGTGGATTTCATATTTGTACTTTTTGGTCATCTATATTAAGGAAGTTTTGCTGGGTTTTCTACCCCATGAGGGTTTCCCGGGATAAATTTGTGTCTCTTGTGTTTATGTTGTGCTTGTTATTATTTCAGTGATCTTGTATATGCTATTGTTGTGAAATTGATTTGAATACTGATTTTATCTATCTTAGAATATTGAATCTTAACATGGTATTAGATCTATCCTGAAGGAAGACAATGTATGGCATTTACGACACTTGTTTCACTTGCATCAATTTGAAAGCTAGGGTTTTGTATAGCAAAACCTAGTCATCAGGGAACTTTCGCTATAAATAACTTTTGGCAAAGGTTCAGGATCTGAAACTTGGGCAGACCGAATATAACATGTTCCTATACCTTGTATCTGAGTTTCAACCTCATATTCGTTGTACTTTGTGAGATATGATCCGTACAAGTTAGGGTTTCTGCCTCTTCCAGAATGCAGCTCTAAATTGGTGACCTAGGAAAAAAGGTCATATATAGGGCTAGGAAGCTCCAAATGGAATTCCGTAAAAAGTGATAGTTAGGGAATGGACTACAGTTTCACAGATCTAAGTATCAGAGGCCAAAGTTGAAACAGTGACACGTGGCACGTCGTACAAGTTCGCTATGTTGTTTCATCCCATAAACAGGTCATGTTGGGAAACGTAGCATATCTCTCTGATAAAGAATCCCATGAAGCTCAAAATTGTGGGGTTAGAAATATGGCAGTTCATGCTACCAAATTACAAAGTTTCAGACCCTAAGGATCCAAAATTCCATAGATAAACCAGAAACAATACTGCACATATAAAATGGCTCAACAGAGGAAATCAAAGAAGAGGAGGAAGAAGTTCTCACTTAGGGTTTTCATTTTTTTAGACATGGAATGACCTAATACAATGTTGGAGACACCTGATGCAACATTGGAAAATTTTAAAATGGATTTGGAATCCATTCATCATAGATATTAATCTTCCATCAAAATGTGTGGGAGGAAGGAGATTGAAAATTAGGGTTTCCAAGTAAGAAGAAACCCTAGCAAAGTTGGAGACTCATAGGGCAGCAATGAAGGAGGTTTAAATGGCAATAATATTCTATCATCCTAGCACCATGAACCTATATAATATGTTTACAAGTGATATACCTTGGATGATTAGGGTTTTACCCTTATAGAGAAGACTACAAGCAATCTCGATAGGTATGACTTGAGGAGATGCAGGTATGTTTTGAAATCTGTTTCATTTATTTGATGATTAAGTTCATGATATGTTTTCATATTATTGAGGTTAGTACAATCATGATTAATTTTAGATTTGTCTTATCACCTTAGTAAAAGTATGAATGCATTTGAATGAATGCATCTTTGTCTCCAAGAAAGATGTTGATGATGATGTTGAAGTAGGATTGTATCATCCCTAGACACATGTCCTAAAAGGATCCGTAGACTCTTGTCTCCGAGAATGTGATGATGATGATGTTGTGTTGGTAAATCCTATATTTGATCTAGGTCACATCCAGTATGAAAAAGGACTGGATCTGTGGTGGTATATCCTAGATTTGACCTAGGTCACATCCAATATGAAAAAGGACTGGCTCTGTGGTGGTAAATCCTAGATTTGATCTAGGTTACATTCACTATGAAAAAGGACTGGCTCTATGGTGGTAAATCCTAGATTTGATCTAGGTCACATGCAGTATGAAAAAGGATTGGCTCTGTGGTGGTAAATCCTAGATTTGATCTAGGTCTCATCCAGTATGAAAGGACTAGCTCTGTGGTGGTAAATCCTAGATTTGATCTAGGTCACATCCAGTATGAAAAAGGACTGGCGCTATGGTTGGGATTGCATATTCCCTAGACCTTAGTCCTAAAGTGATCTAGAGACTTATGTCCCCGAGAATGTGGTTGGAGTGTATCTTCCTTGGACCTTGTTCCTAAAGTGATTCGAAGACTTATGTCCCCAAGAATGTAGACAATATTGCATCATCCTTGGAATTATGTCCTAAAGTGAGAGGGACTGATCATCCCGTAATTGGATCATGATTGCATCATTCTTGGCATTATGTCCTAAAGTGAGAGGGATTGATCGTCCCGTAATTGGATCATGTGTGTTGCATGTTATGTTGCTTTGATGGTGTTGTTGATCGAAAGATCAAGATGATGATGTCATTGTTGATCTAAAGATCCAGATGTTGATGATGGTATTGATCAAAAGATAAAAATGATGATGTTGTTGATGATCGAAAGATCCAGATGTTGATGATGCTGTTGTTGTAGACGATTGAGTGATCAAGTGCTGCAGAATATCAAGACTCGGTACTGTAGAAGATGATGCTCCAGTATTGAAGATGTTCTAGTAGTTGTTCCAGTTGTTGATGATGTTGAAGAAAACTTCCGATGATTTATAGATGTATCACTATGATGTTGTTGATGATGGTCTCTCTCCTTGCTCCTACAGTTGATGTTGTTGTTGTCAGTAGAATATCCTTCTCGTTAAGGGGGAGTGTTGAAATAATGTAACTTCGAAGAATATTCTATTGTATTTTATTATTGTAATTTATTCGGAGATGTTTTATTCCTCCGTCAGGATGTCATTATTGTATTTAATTATGTAAATTCATTGAGGTAAATCCTCCCATGTAAGTCAAGGCAATAGATCCCCTAGAGTCAAATGTAATGGGGTTTTTAAGTCCCCTAGAGGAGTCGGCCCATTCAGCATTAGTTGAGTGGTAAAGTTAGTTGAGGCCAACATGTCAAGTTGTAAAATTAAAGTAGAAGTGAATGTATAAATAGAGAGCTAGGCTCTCTTATTTATTCATTTTCATTCACACACATACTCACTTGTGGATTGCACATTAGGAGAGAGAGAGAGAGAGATATCTATGAAGGAGAAGGAGCTCATGTTTGGGGATTTAATCTTTGTACTTTTTGGTCATCTATATTGAGGAAGTTTTGCTGGTTTTTCTACCCTGTGAGGGTTTCCCAGGATAAATTTGTGTCTCTTGTGTTTATGTTGTGCTTGTTATTCTTTCAGTGATCTTGTATATGCTATTGCTGTGAAATTGATTTGAATACTGATGTTATCTATCTTAGCATATTGAATCTTAACATTTTCAGGTATTTAGAGACTCGAAACTAATGATAGATTGGTGCAATGGACAATGTACAATTTTGAATATGGTGCTTAGTGTCATGATGGAAAATCTAACGAAAGTTAAAAAAAAAAATTGATCACTTATATTTCAATCATACATTCAAAGACTTCAACACCAAAGCGGATGTGATTTCAAAAGAAGCTTTAACCTTGAGTGAAAGTGTGTTGAAATACCAAGAATACATGAATGAGGAGCCTCATCATGAGATGGTCATTACTATATTGTGGTTTTTCAATGGTCACCGATGTTGTTTTGGGTGTCTGTTTAAATCGCCAGTTGATGTAAAGGTTTGCTGCTATAGGGCATATGTAACTTACTATTGATACCTTCTTGTCAACATCTGTAGCAAGCCATGTGGGTGTAGTTTGTATTATTTTCATGTCTGTACATAGAGAAATAATAGTTCATTCATGTATATTTTGATTTATCCTCTCTCTCTATCTATGTGTGTGTGTGCGCGCGCGTGCGCGCGTGTGTGTGTGTGTGTGTGTGTGTGTGTGTGTGTGTGAGAGAGAGAGAGAGAGCACTTATGCATCTAATTTGTATTTTTGTTGTGAAATCTACTTTAATATAAAATTCGTAAAAATTGTTTCAATTGTGATATTTTCACTCCTCTCCACTTGGGTTCAAATCCTACTTGTGACATGTTCACTCTTCATGAGCTGATTCTTGATTGGGGCTCTTTGTGAGCCAATTGTTGATGGGGATGGAAAGGTAACAACAATTCATTCTCATTAAGGGCTTAAGGAGGGATGATTTATATTCTATTAGAGAACAACATAAAAATCAATTAATTGATATACACTTAAATTTTATATTTATTAGATTTTAATTTTAATTTATTATTCTAATACCATGTTTATACTAGTAAACCACAATATAATAAATACACTTATTTAATTTAATTGATAAAAACATGGTCAAAAGAGAAGAATATAATCAAATTATTATATTTTAAAAAAATAATGGATAATTTGTATTGATATATAAAAGTTGTATCCTAACAGGTCAACATACAGAAGTTCATAATGTCCAAAAAATTCAAAATACAGCAATGCAAATTTGATAAATCTTATTTAAGACAAATACTTATCCATTGGATTTGCTTAAAATATTTGTCGGCAATATCCTATGGACCTGATATCCTATGGACCTGATATCTATATATTCTAACAAATTGACCACAAAAAAGAACATGAAAATACATATATAAAACTTGAATCCCTTATGCAAGACCATGCCCATTGTTCTTCCATTTCTACTTCTCCATTTCCTTGTAATCCCTACATCCTTTTGCTATCCTAGTCCACTTCATGTCATTCTACTTCATGTTGCAATGTCAAGTCCTCCATGCATACCTTCTTAACTAACCCGATGGAATCTAAGGGTCTACCCGCCACTGATTGAGAGATTATGGTGAAACCAAGTATCATGTTGTTTTGCATGTCCACATTAGAGACCAAATTATCCACATGTCTTCCTTGAGCTTCAATTCTAGCCTCTAGGTCCTCGTATCTAGCTTGTTGGTCATCAGTATAGTTCCCAATGCTCTTATTCAAGTAAAGAATCGCAATCTTGTAATGCATCCAACTACTAACCAGTGGCCTTAAATCTCATGTCAAAAATATCACACACAACACATTTTCCATTGTGATTATGCTCTGCCAATTTAGGGTATTTTTTAAGGATCTTAATATTATACCTAAGTATAGTATTCTAGGTGATTATTTTAGAATGAAAAAAACATATATATACATATATATAGGTAGGAGAATATTAAATATGAAACACACAATTTACTATTGAAACTTGTAAATTTTGGCAAATATTATGATAAAAAAAACATATTTTATGTAAATATAGGCGATATTAGAGACTAAAAATGACCAAATAGCGAATTTATTTTTTGAAAAAAAAGCCCAAAAAATATCCAATTGGTGAAATTTTGCCCTTAAAAATTACCCTGTCTGCCATAGAATCATCCAAAACGTGCCAAAATCCTGCTCATGGAGCAATCCTTTCCACCAATTGACCTATGTTGGAAATTGTCACACATTAGGATCTATGTATGACAATTAAATCCACAAGAAAATAAGCAATTGGACCCCATAGACCCAAACCACACAAAGACAAGGCTTACAATAGATAAAATTCTCCCATGTGGTATCCCACCCTGAACCTTTAATGCTCCACATCATTCCTAGAAGCAAATTGCCCCTACCTAACACACTTGGAATCACTACACTAGAGTGGTAGCCACCTCTTTGGAACAAACAACAAAAATATGCCACCCAAAAATTCCAAACTATCCCACCAACATCGAATGAACCCATCATATCCACCATAACTATCCCCTTGAAATATATTGAATGCAAATGTGCAAGGGGTATGGGGGGTGGGGGTTGGCATTAACTCCCTTTCTTTTAAATTCTCCCTTTGTCAATTGTCATCATTGACCAAAACGAAATATGACTAGGGTTGCAATTCATTAGCCTTGTGGAATTAAAAAAGGGGTGGGGTCACCCCCATTTTGAACCATAACTCATTTTGCTAGAATCACCTTGATCAAAGTGGACATAGCATCTTCTTGGTAATTACACCCTCAAGGGATATGATAAAAGTCAATATGTTCAAAGTAAGCAATCATAGCCCTAATTCAAGTTATGTACATGGAAAAGGGTGATAAGAAACCTAATCTTACTTTCCTAATTTGTCCAATAATAAAGAAGGAATTGGTAAAGATTAAGAGCAGTTTTTCTTCCTTGGCCTATAATATCAGTAAACCTTGATACAATGAAAGAACTTATGCTTGACTGATTGTCATCAATCCTAGGCCCCATGTAAATGTTGTTTCTTGTTGTTCATCAAGGTTAATGATAAGCCACCGCCAACACCTGCATCCCCTAATCAAATTATTGTATCTTTACTAAATAAAAAATAATTATTTAATCACATGTTTTATGTAGTGAATAAGATTAAGAATATAAATATATTCATCTAATTAATTAATAATAACATGATTGAAAGAAAAAGAATATATTCAAATTATTATATCTTTTACTAAATAAAAATAATGCTTTAATTGCATGATTTAGGTAATGAATAAGAAATCAACATTTAAATAATTATGGCATTAAATTGTGCCTCGGATTAGGTTAAGATTAATGATATCAACAACGTTAGTGCTTGTGACACATTTAGTTTTCCAACTATTGAGGTAAGGACAACTAGGGAGAGTAAAATTAGGTTGCATCAGTTAGAAAATAATGATTTAAATGCTCTAGGTTCTAAAGGGAAGGCCAAACACCCACTCCTTTTGGCAAGGGAAAGGATGCTCACAAGCCTATGGGGTTCCCCTTGAAACAATAGTGCCCCACTAGCCTTTTACAAGGATGGCTCTAGTGATGCTTATTTAGAGGAGTGTGTCTTTCAGAAAGGCATCTTTCATTTCTTTGAAGCCCACAACAAGTAAAAGAACTTTGCCTTAAGTGCACTTACTTTGATGCAACCTACTCTAGGGATGTTAGGATGGATGAGGAAACCTAGTTAGTTGCAAGAGGGAAGAAAATGGAAACCCTCCCCTGTGATTTTTTGTATGGAAGACCCCATGAATACTCGAATATCACGAACCCTCTTCAAAATTACTCTTAACATGATGTGCTATATTAGATATTTTGTTGCTTCTAGCTTGGATGCTCAAAAATAATTTAAAGAGTTGGTTACTAATCTCTTGTCATACGTCGAAAGGACCCTCGCTCCCCTCTCAAAGAAGCTTCTCAAGCAAAACAAAGATCTCTCACAAGGTAAAGCCCTCTTATCTAAACTATTGTGGGGGAAATAAGTTATAAGCAATGCATCCAAAGTTGATGCTAAAGGGTGGTAAAGCATTTCTTTTACACATTTTTCATGCTAGCGGGTGTTTGACCCATAATGTTAGGTTTAGGTTTTAGAATAGATATGTATATAGTGCTTTTAATTTTCACCCATTGTGTATTTGTTATATATTTTCCTCTTTAGTTTTGTTTAGTCTATAGCTAGGGTTCATGTTTACATCTCAGTAGTTATATAGGTTGATGATTTGGTGAACACTTTCATGATTTATCTAGTCAAGCATTGTGTATATATTTGTACTCTACCTTTTTAAATATATTAAAAATACTTCTTATTTATTAAGAAAAATGATGGCATTACAATGCATTTTTGAAAGATAAAGGGGAAAGTTTGGTTTGATGTGTTTTTTAGCATGGAGAGTTCATTGATTAATCAATATTATATCATGTGTGTTTATATTTAGGAGTTTAAAATTCTAAAAAATGAAAGTGATATATTTCCTAGTATATAGGGATCAAGAAGCCGGTATTTTTAATATATTAAAAAATTTACATAAATTTGGGATGGTTTAGAATTAAGTATCAAGACCGAGGGGGGAATTTGAATAGGTGTGTATGGATTGTACTTGTCCGAAGTCATAGGAATCTAAATCTACTTTTAGCCTCTAGAAATGACCCCCCCCAACTAGGGAGTGTAATGTAGACACTGACATACATGTGACTCAAAATCCAATCTCTTTGCTACTAGTCTCTTTGTTTGGTTGCTCCTTTAGGAAAAAGAAGAGGAGCCATGATTTGGGTAACTTGGACCCTTTTTACCTCATTGAATGATGCAAAGCAATTAGTGTTGTTAGAATCTCCATTAATCTCAAATCCATTCATTGGTTAAAATATATTAAGGAAGAGAAAGAAAAAAAAAGTAGTCCATCAGTTTGCATAATCCTCAAGCATGGATTATAAGAGTTGTGTCATGTCACCATACTAGGGGTAGAAATATAAAAGAGGTATTAAAATTGTTATGAAATAAATGAATACCTAGGATATATAGTAAAAATAAGGGGGTTTTAAATGGGTGGCAAGTGGGGTGGGGGGATTCTCTTTGATCTTGGAGGAAATGTTAAAATAGACTTCACTTGGGGATTATGTATCTCTAATAATAATGAGGTTGAGGAATTGAATGAATTACAAGGACTATGGATATTAAAGGACCACAAAGTAAACCATGTTATAGATGTTGGAGATTCCTCTATCACCATCAAGTTCCTCCTTCAACAATCTATTCCTCAAAATCCTAGCATCAACCACAAGTTTCATAGAATTGTAGAACTAGCCAAAAAAAATTGAAACTATCTCCTTGTTCCAAGTATTGTGAGCTCATTAAATCTCGATCACCTCTATAACACATAAGTGTAAATTTTAGGTGAAGGATTTATTCAAATAAAAGTGGGGAACCACATCCCATGTCCCTCCCATGATATCAGTTCTCATTAAGTTTGTGATGGTAATAATGTACAAGTGGGTAGGCATGTAGGGTCAAACGGATGAGGACTTATGTTACCCATTCCTCTCGCCATTTCAATAAACCAAGTTGTAAACATTCTTGATTATGAAGAACATTAAGTATTGGTCCCTTTTTGCATGGGAAAAGACCTCAAAGCTTCCCTACAAATACAAAAGAACAAGTATATGGAGTTGGACTAGAAATTGGAGTCGATAGCTTTTTTGGTTGCTCTTATTATGAGTTTTCTAAACCTTGTTGTAGAGGCAACTCAATCCCCCCTCCTTCAACTATTGGTTCAATTGGTGATCGTCTTCACATGGCTCTTTGGGACTTAAGGCTGGGAAATGGCGGTCTCGTGCTCTTCCTTTTTGAAGTCAAAACTATAGGATGGAGCTTGCTAAGAGGATCTCCCAAGAATATAAAAGTTTGAGGAGTATGTTATGGAGTTCTAGGTGACAAAAAGTGCCTTCATGGGATAGCATTCCAGTTTTTCTCTTTGTATGGAATGGAATGGAATGTAAAGTTTTATTAATTTGGGTCATTTTTCTAGGCAATATACTTGCCATGTCAATCAATTCATATCTTGGTAAGGTAACTATAAGGGGTTTGGAACAAATACTTGGTAATTTTTCAATTAGGTTGCAACCACCTCTCTCTATGTTTGTATTATAATGTTGATTGGTCAACCTGTAGCTCTTTTTAATGCAATGAGATCCACTATTGTTAAAAATAAAAAATAAAGGGTTTTAAAACTATAAATGTGTATTGGAAAGGGGGTTCAACCAAATAATTTTGGGAGGTATTCTTTGATATCTAGTGAAATTAGGGATTTTCTTTAATATAACGAGTTAATAAGTGGACAAACTCAACATTTCCAATGAATTTGTATTTTTTTTACAGTGCACCATTATATTTTTCAAAATTCTACCTATTTGAGTCATCTTAAAATGGGCCAAAATACCTAACAACAAAGTTCCATGATTAAAGTTCCTATCAATTAGTAGAACTATAAATTCAAACAAAAATTTTATAGATTTGGAAAATCATTTGGATAGAAACTATAGTTGAATTTTCCCACTTATTAACTTATTTCATTTTTAATATCCCATAAACACACATGCTATGTCATAAGTTCATTAAAATATATGGAAAAGAAAAAGAAAGAAGAAAACCTCCTCATACCTTTGGATCTGCAACTAATTATTTTAAAATTTTAATGTGTAACTTTTTTTTCAATATGAAAAAAGGACTATACTTTTTATTCTAAGATAGAAACAAAAGTATACAAACGAGTCCACTACTGCTCAACAGAGAAACCATAGAAACCAGATACAAAATTCCATCAAAAAAAAGTTAAAATCATTACCCCGCTTCCATGAGAGATATCCAAAAACTACTCTCGAAAAAGGAGAGAGCATCAAAAAAATAAACTACATAACATGCCCAGACAACAACAAGAGCTAAAGCTAAAGGAAAAAACAAGTCTCCAGACAGATCAATAAGCTTGCAGTGCAAATCAATTAGGTAAAGACCATTTAGCTAGAGACACCAGAAGGTCAAAAAACCAAGAACTGAAGAAAGATAGCAGCACATACCAAGTAGCTGAAAATAGGCACTGTCCCTGATTCTAGCAGCATGTTCTGGAATAATTTTTCAAGAAAAATTTTGTCCTCAGGGAGACAGAGGGCCACCTTGGATAAAGAATCAGCATCTGAGTTAAACTCTTTGAATATATGCTAGAAATTGATGAAGGAAAAAAGAAATTGGAGGGACCTCACTCTGTTCAAACACCAGGATAAATGGATTACATTAATGGAACACATGTGGACAGCCCAGTCTATCACTACTTTAGAGTCTTCAACTACCTGAAGATGGGTGACTCCTTGAAGGCGAGAAAAATACAGGAGGCCCCATAATGCTAGAAGTTTGGCACAAGTATTGGAGATATTACCATAGGCCACTTTCAACTTGAAGAGATCACCATTGCGCATATCAAGCACCATTCCAGCTCCCCCCATCTCCATCTTCTCTTAGGAGGCCCCATCAAAAAAACCAATGGGCATTTTTGGTTGGAAATTTGGAGCGGGATTTTCACTGATTTTCTTAACTTGAGGAGCCTTGCAGTGTTGTAAGAAGACACCCATGATGGAAAAACTAAATCTATAAGTATTGATAGGGGTGTCCTCGAAGATGGCAAAGTTTTTGTGCTTCCAAACATACCAGCTAACAAACATGGGAGAAACTTCCAACTAGGAACATAAGAGAACCAATGCAGTAAGCTTTGTTCAAAGGTGAGATGTAATGTCCCCATTCAAATAAGTGCATAGTAAGACAATCCCATAAATCCTACTAGTTTCCTAGGTTGGATGGGCACATGTGGGATGGTAATAAGGAAACTAATAAATGATATTTAGACATTAGAAGGGTTCAAGAATTTAATAAATATGATGAATAAATAAATTCAAGAGAAATTCTAGGTGGCAAGTGGTTTTGGAGACATATGGAGGTGGTGGGACCCACACTAGCTTGATTTTTCAATGACACATGGCAGCTCTCTCTTGCCAATTCGAATTCATGGGAAGGCGAACACTCTTGGGTGAGTTGGTAAGTCATAACACATGGCATTGAGCATATTAGGTCGAAATTGGAAGGAATAGTAACCTCCATGGGAGAGGAAGAGTCAAATTGGAGACTAGTTGACACATGGGCTAGATTCCCTAGTTTTATGACAACAATAATGAAGCATCTATGACATTTTATGACAAAATTCAGACCTGACTTCTTACACCTGACCATTATGACATGTCAGCCCCAAAAATAGGCTCAAGAAGGCGCTCATGGAGTTGGAGGAATCTAAAGAGACTCAAATTCGAATTTGGGAGAAGACGGAAGGTTGGAACTAGGAGACAAGTGGCAAATGAGGAATATTTTCTAAATGAAAAATTATTGAATCTATTGAGAGGATTTCGACCCCTTGAAGGCTAATGTTGGTTATAAAATGTAGAAATCAAGTATGAGAATGGCTTTTGATGATTTGAGAAAAATTGCATTTGTGAAGAGAGAGCTAGTGGATGACTAGTTTCTTGCCTTAGCCAATTTCGAGGGTGAAAGATTCCCATCCAAGTTGGTGTTTGGAGAGGCCACTCAGGTCTTTCATGGTTCTTTAATGGAGTTTGTATTTGCAGGTAGCAGCTACAGGAAGTTTCATGGTTTGGTTTAGTGCAGCACTTTCTCTCCATCGTTTCCAGTTTTGAAGGCATATTCGTGCTCCTTGAGGGAGGGCGTTTTTGGTGAGCTATTGTACTCTTTGGGGGAGCTTCTAATGCCCCATTTCTTTTGTAATATGAATTAAATACTCTGTTCTTCATCTCCAAAAAGTTTCAGGTCGAAATTCCAAGTAGAAATGTATAAATCTCATTTTTAATGGAAGAACAATGCCATTTCCCCACTACCTTGTTGTGAGCCAATGTATTGATGATGATTTCGAATGTATGGATGATTCTCTGATATATTTGTGATAAATATATTTCCATGGATGTCTTCTACAAGTTTCATGTACTGTACTTGAGCATTTGAAGCATTTTTACTCAGTTTAGTTGTATTGGGAGGTGAAATAGTGCCATTTCCCCAAGGGTCGAATTGGGGGTTTTTGCTGTTGAATGTGAGAGAGTTAGAACAGTATTAAAAATCAATTAATGGTGCATATGAGACCTTAATCACATACTTAACACATTATATACCTCTGTTCATAAATTTGTGGGAGTTTGGAGGCATTTGGAAGGCCATTTGTAGTGTTACCCGAGGGGGATTTGATGCACAAATTACTAGTCAAAATTACATATATTGATCAGAATACAAATCAAGTTTGCAGCAGTATTTGGAGGGCCATAAAACATCCCTGAACCTTATATTCAAGTCTAAATACCATTCATACACTCCTACAGAAGATTTGGGAGCATTTGGGTTGATTTGGAGGTCAAAACAGTAAAACTAGTCAAAGGTCGAAATTGGGAAAAAAAGTGGAAAATTGGGCATTTTAATAAAATTTGAAAAAGGGATATTACATGAGACCTTCCCACCTCCCTTCTATTTTTAAAGCAACTATGACCTCCAACCATAAACGCTTGACATTGTCATATTGAACAAGCAAGTGGTCTACTGTTTCAGAGGCTTTCTTGCATAAAACATGGATACCAGGGCCTAGACCACCTCGCTTGATGTAGTTGTCCCAAGTGAGAATCTAGTTCTCTAGAGACAACCAAGAAAATAATTTTATCTTCAATGGACAAATCCACTTCCAAATCTTCTAATACCATCACTTGCCCTCATCATCTAAAGCGTCTGAAGCGAGAGAAACAATAAAATGATAGGCAAGTTTGGCTGAGACATCCCATTCTTGTTGTTCCATGACCAAGCCAAGCAGTGTGTTTTTTGGTGAGTGAGAAAGATGCCACTTCATTTCAATCCAAAAATAAAATTTGACCATTCTAATGCGTAGCCCTCGCTCAATCCAGATCCGAAGGGGACATCCACTTTTGAGTCAAAGAGATCCCCTCCACCATAAATTAGAACCTAGTGTGATTGGCTCCAACTGATACACAAACCAAACGAATCTTTATTATTTTTATGGTTTTTACATTTCACATCAAATTCAAATCTGATAGGATTCCATTGCTAAACCACTTAGAACGAATCTGCATTACTTTCAATGTTTTTTACATTAATTTAATGGGACTTTTTTTCGAGGACCACAAACTAGTAGTATTCCATTTCATTGGCCAATGGCTACATGGTAATGTTAATCCATACTTGGCAGACACGTTAAGTTTTTACCTACTAGTTGGTTGAGGATAGTGATGGTTGGTTACATAGTAGAGTTGTGTTTAATATATAATATACTAGGAATGATATCGATTAAAATAATGTATTGAATAATATAATATGATTGATGATTATATAGATGTAGTTGTATAGTATATTTATGATGATTTTTTTTAAAGTATATTCGTGGTTTTATAAGTTGTGTAATTTAATAATTATATAAAATTTATATTATATTTTTAAGTGGTATGATTTGTTTTTATTTTTTTAATTATGAATAAATTTAAAGAATGATTTTTCATATTCGTGGATGTTATTTTTAATGTGTGTAAATTAATTTATTTTATTTAAAGAGAAGAGATTTAAATTGAATATTTTTTAACATGGAATTAATCAAATTACAAACAACATTAACAATAATTCTTATATATATTCTTTGAGCATATCTACAGGAGATATAATATGGAGGCAGACCTTCTTTCAAAGAAGGTTATTGATCTTCTTGAGGGAATTCTCTTCATTCAAGAAGTTCTTGAAGGAGTAGTGACTTTTGAAATCTATGTTCTTATCTTTAGATGATTTATGTGCTATGTGGTTTGGTTATTATTTCTTGGCTCTGTATAGATTGAATAATGGTTAGTTGCTTTTGAAGTTTTTGGTGGGCCCAATCTTGATTTTGTAAGTCTCTTTTGGTCATTTGCTCTGTTATGGACTATTTTCTGAGTCTTTTGGCGTACTACATCTTGTAGTAAAACATTTGGATGTAAGACAATTTAATAACAAGAAATGTGGTGTTTTTTTCTGAAAAAAAATAAAATAAAATAATTCTCTTTATATATTATATATTCATAGTAAATATATTTAAAACTACACCAAATTTAACTATATGATCATTAAAAAATTAACATGCTTACACACTACCACCATATACTTTGCAAACTTTATTTATACACCTACATAATAATAAAAATACAACTTTACATTACACCTACCAATATTTACGCTATATCTTACAATCTGGGAAGGACTACCATTTATGTTTTTCCTATATTAAAGGAGGATGGGACAAGTGTACTGTCCGGATTGATTTTATGGTCGTCATTCAAAATTCAAAATAAACAATTATAGAAAAAATATATATAAAAAATAACTGGTAGTTGATGCATGGATAACTCGTAGCTCATGCATGGATTAGTGATAGACAACCCATTTAACTAAAGAAGGTAACATGTAGCTAAGGCATACACAACATGTGATTACAACTAAGCATGGAGAATAAGTAATAGATAACTTGTTCATAGCACTTGACTTGTAACCTATCGGTGTTTACCGGCCACAAGTTAAGTAGTTGTGCTAGTTATCCCCACCCTATCTCCTACATAGAATGAACTTATAATGATTTTTATAACAAAGAGTGACTTTGCTCACCAAGTCATAATCATGTAACAAAGAGTGACTTTACTAATTCAATATAGTCTTTTTATAACAAAGAGTGACTTAGCTCACCAAGTCATAATCATGTAACAAAGAGTGGCTTTACTAATTCAACCTGGTCATAATTATGCCACATGAAATATAGGCTTTAAAAGGTTTGATTGTACATTGTTATATGTGTCTAATGCATAAACTAGTTATGGGTTGCTGCAATTCACATTAAGTATTGCATTTCGTTACATTCTTCATTGTAACGAGAGCTGAGGTATTTGAATAGATGACTAAGTAGGTAATGAGAGCCGATATATTTAAACAAGTGAATAAGTGAATAAATAAGTATTTTGTTAAATATTTTAGTTTAATGTTTTATTAAAATAAAAATAAATATATAAAAACATATCGTTATGTTTTCTTTAATATTTTTTTATTTCATTTTTATAATAAAAATAAAATAAGAAGAAATATTATATATTTTCTCCAATGTCTCTATTCACTTTATGTTTCTCCAATATCTCTTTCTATCCCACTATGTTTTCTTCAATATTTATTTCCACTTTTTTGTTTTCACCAATATCTCTTACCACCCTCACTTTAAATATATATTATTGTAGTGCAACTTCACTACAAAGTCTAGTGATGCCATGCACACTGAAAAAGAGTCTGTGAAAGGTGTTGATTAGATAATGTTCACTTTAAATATATATTATTGTAGTGCAACTTCACTACAAAGTATAGTGATGCCATGCACACTGAAAAAAGAGTCTGTGAAAGCTGTTGATTAGATAATGTTTAGATAAAGTACACATGGTGGACAAGTTATTTATTCAAACTTTATCATTTTTTTAGGTATTGATTAGATCATGTTTAGATAAAGTATACATGGTGGACTAATTATTTATTCAAATTTTATTATTTTATTTAATGGAAAAAAATCATATTATTGATATTCATTAGTGAATCAAATAGTACATCAAATGAGTCTCATAGAGACTGAACAAAAATATATAACAAAAGACTTATTCAAATAGAGCAAAAGTATATCCAAATGTCATCAAAAAGTAATCGAAGTTTATTCAAACTTCATCATATCTCAATAGTTTTAATGCCTCTTTCATTAATTTAATTTATTTTGAAATATAAATATTTTATCATCATGTGTGAATATTATGAATGTACATAGGATAGAAGAAGGTTAAATATTTTATGAATTTGATTATTTTCAATTTGATATCATTTAAATTTGGCTAAAAAATCTTTACCAAAATTGTATTTTTGGATTGATGAACTTCTTATTTTTAATGCATAAATGGATTTAACACCCTTAATACCTCTACTACAATAGAATAAAGTAATAATAAGATCTAAAATTTACAATTCCATCCCTCCAAAATTATTCTTACCAAATTTTAAGTTAAAATATTGATTTTTTTAATAGTTAGAAAAAAACAAATTTAGAAAACATTTAAGTTATAAGTATATAATATATACTTATAAATAATATATACACCTATAATATATTAAAAAAATTATTTGAAAAATAATTTAAAAAATACCATTAATAAAATAATAATAAATAATTATATTACTGTGAAAAAACAGTTGTAAACATTCAATCCAAATTCATTGACTACGATGAAAATTAAAATATAATATAGATAATTAATAATTACATTATACACTTTACATATTCTTATGAAAATATAATATTGGGAATTAATAATTACATTGTACACTTTACATGTTCTTTTCTTTGTGTTTTTTGTCGAATTCCCAAGCATATATACTTCAATTCAAAAGGTGTAATCATTTTTCTACCGAACTTATCGGTTGATCGAGACAATTAAACTTATGATTATGACATTTGAAACTATACATTCTATTATTTTGAAGATTTTTAAATATATTATTTTGAAGATTTTTAAATAAAATTTGAAAATTATAAACATAATCAAATTTAAATTAATTATAAACCACGACTTTATTGACCTTAAAAACTTAATTTTGTATAATCATAAATATTATACGATCTATGTTGATGCACATATAATAGAGGATCATGGTTTCTCCAACAACTGGAATTATAAAGATGGTTTATAATATTTACAAATTTTAATATTCTTATTATAAATTTTTTTATAATATAAACTAGTTTCTCTATTATATGATCATAAAATCAAAAAGGTATATATAGATCTATGTGGTTGGTCTGTCACTAGGGAAATGAGACCAATCATAAAACCAAGATTTGTTATTAGTTTACCAAAAAGGGTCAGAGTCAAATGCCTTTGCAAACAATTTATCAAAACAATAATAACTATCATAATGCCTTAAGAGGCTAGGTCTATGCATAATTAGTGTAGCATATCTAACATAATTACTACCAAAATAGACAAACCCGGTGTAATCTAAAATACAAAGAGTCATAAAGAGTATAATGCTAAGCATCATCATAGACAGTGACAAGGGAAGGCACCTCAGGCACAGTCGAAGCTGAGATAAGTTGCCTTGTTGAAACCCATTCCTTGAATACCATGCCTGTAGTGGATTTATTGAGCTTGGCTTCTAGCTCAATTTTGGCTTTGGCGATCAGTTTGAGAGTGGCTTCCATCCTTTTGAGTAGATCTTAGGTTTCATCAAGCTAAAGAAGCATTTCATTTTTCTCCTCTCTGTTTCCCATGAGTGCTTTGCCTACCAGGGTCTTCATCTACTAGTAGAGAGTAATCGTCTTTGTAAATTTGGTATCTCGAGTCTTGGATGTGCCTGCATCTTCCACCATATGCTATGTTTCTGCTTGAATCGTGTCCATATCAGTCACAACATGCTCATTCTCTACCCAGGTCTCTATGTTATCAATTAAGACTTGAGTCGGTGTTGAGATAATCATATTATAGATAGTTGTAGTTGCCTTCATCTCTTGAATGACTTGTGGCATGTGGATGTTGCATTGTTATTTCTACCCCCATGGAGGTCACCTACCTTTTTTCATTTATGTGCCTTGAATTCCAAGAATCGACCACACAACTTGCGGCCTCAAACAATGCAGGGTGTTATGTAACCAAGTCCCAGAAAGAGCGTGAAAATAGCATAAATAGACCAGAAAGAGTAATCCACGTCTTAATAAGAAGCAAATAGATGAATAGCAAGCGTCTTCAAGGGGGAAACCTCCTTATACAATGCACTAAGTACACAAGACAAGATAAGATAAAATGATTCAAATGAAAAGGTCCCCTTCCTATATATAGGAGACAAGGAGATACATTAAAAATAATGGACCCAAGCCGACGTAACTAATATAATAATACTAATGACAATTACCACTAATAGACCTAAGTCGACATCAATAATATGTAATGAGCCACAATATAGGGGTAATGAGCCACAATATAGGGGGTAATGTGCCAACATTTAGGGATTAACATGCCCCTCTACTTCATACAAGTGTTGTCCTCAATGCTTGATTAGTTGTGGATGCTTATGTATGAAAGACTCATATTCCCATGTCAAATCTTCAACTGTTAAGTTTTTCCACTTGATGGGGGTACTTAGTAATAGCCCGATTGTGTAGTTGTTTGGTCCTCGTTTCAATGATTTGTCCAGGTTCCAATATGACTTCTCTTTCTTCATCAAGCTCTGGAAAGATAGTTTGAATTGGGATCTTGTCTCCTATTACCTTATTTAAGAAAGAAACGTGGAAAATTGGGTGTATCATTGAAGATGAAGGGAGCTCCAATTCGTAATCCATACTAACAATGTTCTGCAACACTTTATAAGGACCATAGTACTTGGGTGCTAATTTATTGTCTTTATTTAGTTGCTTGAGGGACATCTGTTTGTAAGGTTGCAACCTCAAAAATACCCAATCCCCTTCTTTAAAATTCCTTTCACTGTGATGTTGATTTGCTTGTTGTTTCATCCTATTTTTTCACATAGCCAGGTTGTCCTTCAGTAACTGGAGAACTTCTTGCTAGTGCTCTAGGTGATGTTCCACAACTTGAACTTTAGATTTTCCTTTTAAGGGAGATGTGATAGATGGAGGATGGTACCCATAAAGTGCCATAAATGGAGACATTTTGGATGACAAATGGAAGGAAGTATTTGATCTGTACGCGCCCAAGTGCACAACGGGGACAACAGTTCGATTGAATGAATCGGTTCTGTTATGGCAGAATCATAATAATACGCAAAGCAGGAAATACACTACGCACATAAACATACACACACAAACAATATGCTGGAATGCGAACTAATCTCTTCTTTATTTTCACTCGGTTACCTATTGATTCTTCTCTCCTCTATATTACAACATTTTACATGCTTAAATAGAGTGTTGAGAATGCTTGGGTTGTCTGCCCATTACGTTCAGTTACAAGGAAAGTTAGAACGGTTTCAGAAGTTCAACCGTTACGGTCGACTGGAAGACAGAGAGACAATCTGTCATAGTTCATCAGTCGCAAATGTCAACAATGCATGTCGAAGCTGATGAACTTGTCGAAGTCATTGAACTTGTCGAAGTCGATGAACTTGTCAAAATCGATGTTGGCATCTGACAATAATGCCAACTGCTGGGTGGATTATACCTCCTTCCTTAAGAAACAATTATCCCCATTGTTTGCTTGTACAGATGAGGAAACTTGTTGGTCATTTCAGTAGAAGAGTACCATTTTCCTTGTGTTGCGATCTATCCAGCTTTGGCCACCTGAAACAAGGGAATTTTGTTCGTCCTTGTATGGTGTACTCGTCGTCCCACAATGGTGTCACAAGGAAGAGGATTTTGAACATATGGATGGATGTCTTCGGGTTTTGTTTTCTACAAGTCGTTTTGTTCCAACAGTGGTGCATGGTATGGTCGAAGTAGATCCACATTAAATATTGGATGCAGACCCAGGCATGAAGGAATGTCGAGCTGGAAAGCATTTTCTCGAATCTGTTCAAGAATACTGTACGGACCATATCGCAAAGGATTCAGCTTCTTATATGGACCGATGAAGTGTTCCTTCTTGAGATGTAACCAGACCTGATCCCCAATTTGAAATGAATGAGGGATACGATGCTTATTTTGTTGGGCCCTAGCTTTCGCATTAGCTAGTTGCAACATTTCATGTGCTTGTTTCTGGATGTTGCAGATTTGATCTTGAAACTTCAATGATTTTTCAACTTCTCGTCGGTTATAGTTGGTATCGTTTGACTATGTCGAGGAACCAATCAATTCAATAGGCAATGAGGGTTGAAATCCATAACAGATCTCAAATGGACTCTTTCCCGTAGAGCTATGCTGAGCACGATTGTAGTTGTGTTTTATATATGGAATACTTTCATCCCATGTTCGTCGATGCTTGTGGTTGTACTACCAAGTGATTCACAATTTCTGTTTGTTTGTCTGTCTGAGGATGGAAAGCGGTCAATAAGGAGAGTCTTGTATCGATCTGTTTTCAGAGAGTCTTCCAAAGGATGCTAACAAGTCTGGCATCTCTATCAGAAATAATGGTTGTCGGTAAACCATAATATTTCCAGACATGTTCAAAGAAGATTTGAGCGGTCTGTTGCATTGTCATAGTCTTCTTGCATGGAATAAGAAAGCTCATCTTGGAAAATATGTCGACTACTACTAAGATTGCACCATGCTGATGTTTGGTAGTAGGATATCCCATCAAGTAGTCCATAGAAATAGATTCCCATGGTCGACTAGGAACTAGAAAAGGTGTGTACAATCCCTGTCGTCGATTAGGCCATTTAGTAATGGAACAAACCACGCATGATCGAATGTCCTTGTTGACGTCAGTTTTAAGTGAAGGCCAAAAGAAATACATTTGGAGAATAGAAAGGGTCTTTGCTACTCCAAAATGTCCTGCAGTCTTGTTATAGTGCGCGTCCCAAATGAGTTGTTGTCGATGCTCACATGTCGGTACACAAAGTTGTCCAAGCTTGTATAGCAAGGTGTTTTTCAAGAAATAGTCAGATGTTGACAACTTGTTGGTCTGAAGTTGTCGGTAGACTGATGAAAAGTTGTTGTCTTCTTGATTCAATTGAGTCGAAGTGGTGGTGTCATAACCCCGCATACTCATCACTGTAAGAAGGAGAGTAATGGGTGGTCAACTTAGAAAATCGGCTACTGCATTGGCTTTACCTTTCTGATACTTAATTACAACTGAAATTGTTCCAGGTAATTAATCCACTTGATTTGTCGAGTTGATTGTAACTTCGACTGGGACGGGGCGAAATGTAAAGGCTTGTGGTTAGTGAGAATGACCATCTCCTTGCCAAGAATATAATGTCTCCATTTCTTAAGATCTTGAACAATGGCGTACAATTCTTTTTCATACATCGAATATATTCTAATTGTGTCACTAAAAGTTTCGGAATGAAAAGCGATTGGGTGACCCGACTGACTAATCACTGCGCACAAGGCATATTCCGATGCATCTGTCTCAATCTCAAGGGGTTGATGAAAATCAGGTAATACAAGTACTGGTGCAGTACAAAGCTTGTGTTTGAGTTGCTCAAAATCTTCTTTTTGTGTCAATGTCCATTTGAAGACAGTTTTCCCATTTTCCTTGGTCAAGTGATTCAAAGGCTAGGCTATGTAACTGAAGCCGAGTATGAATCGTCGATAAAAATTCACCAAACTAGGAAAATTTATTAGTCCATGAATGCTTTGAGGAATGGGCCACTCTTTAAGGATTTGCACTTTCTCTAGATTGACATGAATGCCTGCAGAGTCAATTGCATACCCCAAATATTTGATGTTGTTCATCCCAAAGGAACATTTGTGCATGTTCAAGTAGAGTCAATGTTGTCGGAGAGTGTCAAGGACTTGTCGAAATTGTACGACATGTTCTTCCCATGATCGACTGAAAATCAATATATCGTCGAGGTAGACAATGACACATTTTTCGATGAAAGGTCGAAGAATGTTATCCATATACCACATGAAGGTCGTAGGTTCATTGGTTAAGCTGAAAGGCATGACTAACCATTCAAAAAATCCTTCCTTCATCTTGAAAGCAGTTTTCCATAAATTTGTGGGCTCGATTGGAATCTGATGATATCCCGACTTGAGTTCGAGCTTAGTAAAGAATTTAACACCTTTCAGACAGTCGATAAGCTCGTCTATCCATGGCAGAGGGTATCTATTTTTTACTGAAATTTTGCTGAGGGCCCTGTTGGGCTTCAATCTACTAATGCAGATCGAACCTTAAATTTATATATCAATCCGGGTCTGTAAGCTTAGAGGCATATCCAAGTTTTAGGACCTAGAGCTAGACTTGTTCAGTTAACCTAATTTTCTGTGAATTGAACCTACTGTCTAATGGGAAGTACTGCAACTTTAAAGATACAAAAATCCTTTTACAGGGATAGCTTCATCTGTTCTTTAAATGCACAGCAATCTATTTAGGAAAGCAATTTAACAGTGGAAGAACTGATATAATGAAAGCAATTAATCAATGATTCTAACCCTAACAATCCACTAATACATGAACAATTAATCATTAAATTCCCTTACAGGACATTGTTCGTAATTGATAGTTGTTCAAAACACTTCCTCTTCAGGTGAGCAGCAATATATGACATGTCAAGATCACAGTCAGAACCGTTCCTTTAAAATTTAACAGAGTATAAGGAAAAGCTCGTAGAAATGTAAGTGGTACATAGCATTAACGAAATCGTGGTTTGGATTATTTAAATGAAAACAGATCAATAATAAAATCAATTGGAAACTAACTAAATTCGTTCTACAACGATATGCTAGCTACTACAGAATTAACACATACCAATGGTTCGATCTAAATCGCATGCATCAATTAAATCGTTGCAAATAGATAAATTGCAGGCACTAGCAATGTAATGGTGTGAGAACTCAACAATGGGGGCCCTCCAGTGCCTTGTTCCACACACAGTCGTAGGTTTACAGAACTGAGAGTCTAATTGTATTCACCATAAAATCGATTACACAGTAAAACCACGCAGTTCAGAAACAGTCTGCGTTCTTCCCAAAATCGTGATTATCAATCCAATGTTTTGTGGAATATTTATACAAATTCAAAAGAAAACTGGAAATGCTACAATCTTGCAAACTAATTAATGAATATAGCCATCGAGATCCTCATGCAGAATCGTGAAACTCAACAGAATCCAAACTGCCCTGCTTTTGTGCTGAGTGGTAGCACAGGTGGTCATTTGACCGACTTTGACTTGCCATCTGTAAGAGCCACATCATCTGTTCGTTGGAAATTCGTCCATCCTTGGACATTGAGGATCTTTCCTCCATCTTCCAGTTAATGCCTAGCTGTCCTGCAAGTGCTCAACTTTGGAGATATTACGGGAAGTTAGAACATACTGTAATTTTTTAAAAACCTAGTTTAAATGCTCTAAAAACTTCAAAATTCAATTTGTTAACAAGCGATGACATTAATACCTTTTTAAACAAAGTCTGTGATGAACTACAAGCTTTATAGATTGGTATGAGGGTTTAATGGAGGAAAATGGAGGATATTTGGATGACAAAAAGAGGTCAAAATGGTGCCCAACATCTCCCCCAAGAGGAAGCTGTTGCATGTCCCCATGCCAAAAAGTATTTGACCTTGTGTTAAAACCAAAATTTTGCTGCTGACCTTCCTGCTTCTAATCTCCTACTGAGACGATGCATCTGTTGATGTTGGAGATGCATAAAGGACCTTCAACCTCTCATACTTAGCTTTGTAGGTCTTCTTCTGCTTATACCATCTGGATGCATTCTTAGAAATGTGTGTCCTCTGAATTCTCAGCTTCCGATTGTCCTTTTTTAATTTCTCATTCTTGAGCTCCAATTCCTTTATTTCAAGTTTCAATTTCTTGATCTCTTTATTTTTCTTGGAAGTCTTCTTCTTTGTTGAAGGCTTGACAGAACTGGTGTCCACTCCTAATTCGTCACTTCCCTGTACTGAACCCTCTTCCTTTTCTTCTTGCACAGTTTGTGGCTCTGAGGAAGGAGAAGCTAAGTCTTTTAATACTCCCTGTCTTGACTGTTTTTCCTTCTCCCTCTCCTGCTGATCTAAGAAAAGATTAATTTTCTTTGTTTGTCTTATTATCTCATCAGCATCTGGGGTTTCCTATCCTATCTCCCTTGCTAGGTTTTCTTCTTGACCTTCCACAGTTTGTGGGTGTTCTTCATCCTCTAATGCTGGCTGGCGATGAACTTGCTTCTTCCTCGGCTTCTTCTGGTAAGTGGTAAAGACTTGTTCTTGTTTTTGAAGTTGTTTATCTTCTTTCATTGCACTCCTAGTTCGTATCCTTCTCTGAGGCTGTTTTGAACTTGTCGCCTCAGGGTTGTCTTCATCATCAGTAATAAGCAATACTTCCTTTTTCTTCTTTTTCTCCTTTGGCAGTTTTGAACTTGTTGCCTCAGGACATGTTATCATAAGCAATTCCTCTTCTTTTGAAACCTCTTCATGCAATTCTTCCTGCTCTTCAAACTGATTTTGAACTAAAAATTCTGTCCATGTCGAATTCTGCTTCCTTAACTCATACTGGATGATGATTTTGATAAGTCCACAGTGGAAAAGACTTGTCAATTTGTCTTTTTCACGCTTCTGGACAGCCTTGGCCATTTTAGTTAGACTCTGCAACAGGAAAAAGGGCATATTGATCTCACATTCACTTGTCAAGTGCTGCAACAATTTGATATGGTAAAGATAAACGATACTGAATCTCCCTTCACAGGTGATGAATCTTTGTATGATGTACACCATTTCATCCCAAGGATGAACCAACCAGCTCCTTGGTATGCCTTTCTTCCAGTTTACTGACCCTGCTCTAGATCTGCACAAAAACGGTATCCATGATTTTTCTTTGAATTGCTTGGTTTTGAAAAACCTTTCTCCCTGCTGTGGCAGACCAGTAATTTGTGCCAAAATGTCTTCAGACAGCCTGAAGTTTAAATTCCCTACTGTAGCCTTTTCTCCATCGAACGAGCCAGCAAAGGCTAAGCTCACATTATCGTTTTGCCCATCGAATTTTTCAAAGAAAGGCACCCATTGATTTTTCTTTAAAATTTCTAGACATTTTTCATGAACATCTACGGGCTCAAATACCTCTGGTTCCAATCTAGATGACATTTTGAAAAATAGAAAACAGGAATCTTTTATTTTTTAACGCTGCCTTTGTCTTCCTATCCCCTCGATAATACTCTGAATCTATGAAATTTGCTGTTGGTTTGAGCAGAGTTGTTTAACAAAGAGAAGGGTTTTTAAATTTTACCTCTTCTCTCGTGCCACTATCTTCCTCTTGCACGATCTCCACAGTGTATTCGCAGCTTCCTTCTCACTGATTGCCTTTCTTCCTGTGCGATTTCTTAAGCAACTCTTGTATTCACACTTCCTGTAACCCACGGCCCCTTCTCTTTGTCAATTACATTCACATAGCAGTCGATTTTGCAGAACAATAACTAGACTCGGCCTCAAGTAGAATAAATGAGTCGTGTTTTCTGATTTACATAATACAGGAACCAAGTTTAATTGCGTGCTGTCGTGGGCATCATTCCACGTTTTCCCTCCATCATTACATAACATGCCACTTCAAAAACGATGAAAGGTAAGGTTTTGGGTTTATAAACACTTTAATCCTTTTATGTGCCCATCGTTTAATACATAAAACATAAAATATACCTTGGTTCCAATGTTTTATTTAAACAGGCTATTTCTTTAAAATGAACCTTCTTTTCCAGAAAAGAAAATGTGTTGAAGATAAATATGACCATTGTTTCCCTCCTTAGATTCTGTGTATTACTTAATGCCTGATGCACTAAATTCATATACAAAGAAACTTTTGCAATTCCTTCATGTCAACATTTCACTTCTTGTTGAGAAGGAGACCCTGTTTGTCTTTAAACCAAGAAGAAAACTCTGTCTGTAGAATGCAGCTTGTATCCTGTAGAGTGCAGTATATGTCCTGTAGAATGCAGTATTTAAAATTTCCCTTGGGTTTGATCCTGACAACCATTTTGACAAAGGCTAATGGAAGGTAAGTGAGGTACTGGCAGAGATTATCAGAAGAATGTAAGAAATAGGCAGTCAAGCTTTTCAATAGTTGGTAATATGTCATTGCTTAATAACAAAGAATTCTGAAACTTTTTAAAACATAAAAACTATAAATTCTTACAGACTTTGGTTGATGTCCCTGTATGATGAGCTTGCTGTCTGATGAAGTTGGTTTGTATCCTGGTTTGTTCATGTCCTTCTGATGTCTTCATTTTACTGGAAGTCAGGTCCCTCTGTAGATTTCTGAAGTCAGGTCCCTCTGTAGATTTCTTCTGCCTTGATGTCTTCATTTCACTAGAAGTCAGGTCCCTCTGTAGATTTCTCCTGCCTTACTGGAATCAGGTCCCTTCTGCATTATGAAAAATCACAATCTTCTGCATATGGAAAAGACTTGGAGGGTTCATGAAAATGCTTATCCCCCTCACAGGCCTAGCTTTTGACTTGTCCTCAAGTCACACAAGATGTTCATTATTTTGAAAATAAAACAGGAAATTGGAAAAAGTTTTTTTTTTTGTGAATTTTCAATGGCCAGGTAAACCTGGTTTTCCAGAGAAAATTCAAGTTTATATTGTGCCAGTGAACTGGTTTTCACAACTAAACTTCCCTTTATATATATATATATATTTGTTTATTTCATTTTTGATTTTTTTTTTTTTTTGATGTTTTATTTGCTTGTTGTATCACAGCAGCTAAGGAGCAGGTGAAGGAAAAACACTGAGGTGTCTATCCAGCACTTGCAGTTCCTTTTGCTGTGAAATCTGTTGGACAAAATCTGCCATGTTGATAGGTTTGTGGTACAGCTTGAGCCGGTGGACATTGACCACAAATTTATGTGCTTCATCATCTATGGTTTGAAGTTTTACTAAACCATTGTCATAGACATCGACAATCTCATATGGACCAAGCCAGTGAGTAGTAAATTTGGCTTTGAAGTCTTTAAAATTGGAGTCAAACAACAGTGCCCAGTCACCGATGTGAAATTGCTTCTTTTTGATAAATTTGTCATGCCATTGAGCTCTCTGCTGTTATATCAGAATATTGTGTTCTATGGCAGCCTGTCTCATCTCATCCAGCTGATTCAATTGAAGTATTCTTTCTTGCTGAGCTTCTGAAAGATCTATGCCCAAATATGCTGCTAACTTGAAAGTATGAACTTGAAACTCAATGGGAAGGAGGACTTGCTTACCATAAACCAGTTGATAAGGAGAAAACCCAGTACTGTTTTTCCAAGTGATCCGGTATGCCCATAAAGCTTCAGTCAGCTTAGCTGACCAATCTTTCCGATGCATCTGGATAGTTTTGGTAATGATACCTTCTAAAGTCTTGTTTGTAGATTCCACTTGGCCATTTGCCTGTGGATGGTAGGGGGTAGACTTTCGATGCTTGATCTTATATTTTTCTGCTATCTCCTGCACTAATTTAGAGGTAAACTGGGCACCCTGATCAGTTACAATCTCTCTAGGCACCCCAAATCTAACAAAGATCTCCTCAAACAGAAAGTTTACTACAGTCTGTTATGTGGCTCTGGGCAATGGTTTGGCCTCTACCCATTTAGTAACATAGTCTGTGCAGACCAAAATGTACTTCTGTCCATGTGATGGTGGATGAATGGGACCAATGAAGTCAAGGGCCCACTTTTCAAATGGTTCAATGAGAATCTGTGGTTGGAGTGGCATTTCATCAGACCGGACTAGGCGTCCCATTCGTTGACAAGTGTCACAACTTCTAACATACCTTTTTGCATCTTTGAAAATGGAAGGCCAATAATACCCTAAATTGAGTATTTTATATGCTGTCCTTTTGTCTGCAAAATGGCCACCACACGGTTCATCATGGCATGCCTTTAAAATATCCAAGATTTCATCCTGTCGGACACATCTTCTTATGATTAAGTCATATCCTATATAAAAGAGATCACCATTAACCCATATATGCCTAGCACTTTGTTTAATAATCTTCTTTTTTTCTTTAGATGTCATAGATGGTGGTAGTTGGCCTGATGATAAATAATTTGCAATGTCAGCATACCAAGGAGTGATAACAGAAATTGCAAAGAGATGCTCATCAGGAAAATTATCTAAAACCGGAACAACCTCACTAGTATTGTGTAAGCGAGACAAGAAATCCGCCACCTGATTTTCTCGTCCAGGCCTATCCAAAACAGTGATATTGAACTCCTGCATTAATAACAACCATCTAGTAATCTGACCATTAGTGATGGATTTATTCATTAAATAACGTAAGGCTGAATGATATGTATGAACAAAAATTTCATAGCCAGTGATATAATGACGGAATTTGTTTACAGCATGGACCACTGCCAACATCTCTTTTTCAGTGACTGTATAATTCATCTCTGCAGGTGTCAGATTTTTACTAATGAAATAGATAGCATAAGTCAAAGTATGTTCTTTCTGTCCCAATGAGGCTCCTATTGCAGTAGCAGACGCATCAATGGAAATATGGAAAGGCAATGTCCAATTTGGTCCCCTTAAAATGGGAGCAGTGGAGAGCTTTTCCTTAAGTGTCTGAAATGCAGATTTACAGTCAGTGTCCCAAGTAAAACACACGTCCTTTGAAAGCAATTTAAACAATGGCAGGGCTATCTTACTAAAATTTGCAATGAATCTACGATAATAGCCTGCATACCCTAAAAAGCTTCTCACGTCTGTTTGAGTTGCGGGTTCAGACAGATTTTTAATGACTTGGATTTTAGCAGGATCTACTTTTATTCCAGACGAGGAGATGTGGTGTCCTAAAACTATCCCTTCAGTCATCATCATGAAACACTTTCGTTACTCAGGGAAAGGTTTGATTCAATACATCTTTTCAGAATTTTCTCCAAGTTTGCTAAAGAATCTTCAAAGGTACGTCCATATACAGAAAAATCATCCATGTAAACCTCAACACACTCATGAATTAGATCTGCAAAGATGGCCAAAACAACCCTCTGAAAGGTAGCTGGGGCATTGCATAAGCCAAAAGGTAACACTTTGTAGGCATAAGTGCCCCAGGGACAGGTAAAGGTGGTTTTGTCTTGGTCTTCGCTTGCAATACTAATCTGATTATAACCACTGAAGCCATCCAAAAATGAGAAATATTCCTTTCCAGCTAAAGCATCCAGGACTTGATCAATGAAAGGCAATGGAAAATAGTCTTTTAAAGTTTCCTTATTCAACTCCCTGTAATCGATACATATGCGCCATTTACCATTTTTTTTAGGAACAATAACCAAAGGTGAGACCCATTGGCTGTCGGAGATGGGGTAAATAAATCCCACTTTTAACAACTTCTGTAACTCATCTTTGACTATTTCTTTTAGCATAGGGTTCATTCTGCGTTGTGGCTGTCTCAGGGGTCGTATTGTGTCATCTAGGTAAATATGGTGTGTGCATGTCTCAGGATGAATGCCTGGCATATCAGTGTACTCCCAGGCAAATGCATGGGAATATTTATTCAGCAAAGTGGTCAACTGCTCTTCCTGTGATGTGGTAAGATGTGCACCTATTTTCAGAGTTTTGCCTGGACTGATTTCTACAGTTTTACTGTGAATATCGGTGATGGAATGAACATTAAAAACGTCATCAAGTGCTAATGCTAGGGAATGAACATTGCAATTTTCCTGGAAATTATGACCCATAACTTGTTCTGCTACAGCATATTCCATTTCTCGTAATTCTGCAGAAATATCAGGTTCAGCAATAAAATGATCCAGTAGATCTTCGTGGTCGTCTTCTTGAAAATCGAAGTACTGATTTATACTTAGAACAGGCTGAATTACCTCTTCTTCTTGTTCTTTGGTTTCATTAATCCATGACAGTTGATCCAATGTGGAAGGTCGTTGGGCAGAAGGGTAAAGTGAAATCTGTTTCCTCTATGTCCCATGCGAAATGAGCATGCTTCCTGATCGACATCCTATGAAAGCATCTGCTGTTGCCAGCCAGGGTCTGCCAAGGATCAATGGGTGACCTCCTAAGTTAGATTTTGGCTGTAGGACTATAAAATCAACAGGATATTCCCAGGAGTCTAAAGAAACAATAATATCTTCCAAGACCCCTTCAGGTGTAATTTTAGACCTATCAGCTAATTCTAAGACAGTTGTGGTGGGTCTGAGATTTGTCAGATGAAGGTAATTCATTGTCTCTAGTGTCATGATGTTAATGGCAGCACCTAAATCGATCAATGTTTTTGGGATGGAAAAATTATTAATAGTAATTGTAACCATCGGAATTCCAGGATCTACATACTTTTCAATAAAAACGGTGTTGGACATTAACCATGCTAGATTGCCTACCACATGAATTTTTGATGGATCCTTCCTTCTTTTATTTAGACAGAGTTCCTTAACTGCTTTAGTGTAAATCGGGATATCTTTTATAGCCTGCAGTAAAGGAATCTTAACGTATATATTTGTTAACTCATTCAGAACATCGAAGTCAGGTAAGGAAATCAAAGGTTTCTCTTTGACTAACCTCTCAGGAAAAGGAGGTGGATAAGATGCTATTGTGTTCCCTCGTTGACTGTGATTTTCTGACTGAGATTTTTCTGTATTCAATTTTTTTGGAGTTTTGTCTTTTTCTGGTGGTTCTTCTAAGATAACAGGAGATTATTTTTCCAAGGTTTTCCCAGATCTCAAATTGATATTTTGCAGTGGGAGAATGGAGTAGGGAAGCACTGTTCCATCATCAACATTATACATAGGTCTGTCGGTTTTATTATTTGGATTTGGAATTGGCTGAGCTGGGAGTTGTGTAGGCCGAGGTGGAGGCTGATTAGATGGCAACTGAAGTTGTTGAGGTGGTGTACCCAATTGAGGAGCCATGTTATTGGGATGTTGAAAAGATGGATTTTGAAAAGATGGGGTTTGGACTTGATGCTGCTGGTATTGAGGATAGGCAGAAGGTTGTTGATAGGGCTGCAAATAAGCCTGCTGATATGTCTGATTACCATGGGCATACCCTCTCCAATTTGGAGCAGATTGGGCTAATGGAGGAGACCAAGTTTGCCAAGGCATGGGTGCATTCCATGAATTCTGAACAGGAGTCTGATAATTTGTATTAAATTGCTGCATAGGATCTTGAGACATACCTGAGAATCGTGGCTGCTAAGGTCTCCGTTGTCCCATGAAGTAAAGAGACTCCATGCTGTGATTTTCCTCCATTCGAACTGCCTGCAATTCCTTCAATCTAGGGCAATCATCAGTTTTGTGATTAAAAGTGCATAAGCCACAAATTTCAACAGTATTTAAAGGACATTCTCTAAGTGGGTGTTTCTTCCTACATTTAGGACAAAAAATAGACAAAGCCTGATCTTGTTGGTCCTGTTGTTCTTGCCTCTTCTTGGTTTTTGTTGCCTCAACTTGTGTACCTAAGGTGCTTAATAAATCAGTCTTGAAATCTTCTAGCAGATTCCCAAGCTCAGCTCTAGAAATACCACTGTTTGCAGATTTAGTTGCTTTGGTATTGCTATCTCTTTTCCCAGTTCGAGCCTTTCCTCTGGAATATTTCTGACATAAGTCCTGTATCTCATCAAAAGGAAGGTAAGAAATGTCATCTTTTCCCATAACATTTAAAATATCCAAATACTCTTCTCTTATTCCTTTCAAAAATATTGTTCTAATCATTTCAGGTGTTAAAGAATTGTATTTAGATTTCTGTAAATTGTATGAGAATCTTTCCAAATACTCCTCCAAACTCTCATCTTCCTGTTGAGTCATGCCAAAAATGTCATCTTTCAGCCCCTTTGATCTGCATTATGGTTGATATTTTCGAAGAAAGATCTTCCTCATGTCATCCCAGCTAGTGATAGAGTGTTCTCCTAAACCCATGAACCATTTCAAGGCAGCTGCTTTAAGAGTAGCAGGGAAAAGACGGAGCTTATGGGTGTCATCAGTATACCCATAAGTTCGACACAAGATGTCAAGTTCGAATAGGAAAGAGTCAGGATCTTCAGAGGTCATGCCATAAAAGTTTGGTAAGACAGAGGGTGGAATATTCTTCATTTTCACCTCTTCCCCTAGGATAACGCTAGTGTCTAAGATAGGAAATTTAAAGGTGGCCTCCTGATCTTCTGTTATTCCTTCATCCCTCACATGTCTTCTCTCTTCTTCCCTTCTTTCTTCTTCCCTTCTCTCTTGTCTGCATTTGTTTTCTATTTCCAACATCCTCTCGTACTCCCTTCTCTGTTCTGCAGTTGGGCCTTTGATGTTTCTTCCTCAGACATTTTGAACTTACCAACTGTTGAGATGAACCCTTTTGGAAGAGAAGTTCCTGTTATTTCTGTTTTTAGGGGGTTTTTAATAAATCTTCCTTTCTCGTCTCTTAGTCTAAACATAAAAGTGAAATCTAATCTATATTTTTGTTTGAAAGTTTTGTTTTTATCAGAAAACTAAAGTTTCTAAGCCTGCTTCTACAATGCCTCCCCGGCAACGGCGCCAAAATGTTGGGCTTCAATCTACTAATGCAGATCGAACCTTAAATTTATATATCAATCCGGGTCTGTAAGCTTAGAGGCATATCCAAGTTTTAGGACCTAGAGCTAGACTTGTTCAGTTAACCTAATTTTCTGTGAATTGAACCTACTGTCTAATGGGAAGTACTGCAACTTTAAAGATACAAAAATCCTTTTACAGGGATAGCTTCATCTGTTCTTTAAATGCACAGCAATCTATTTAGGAAAGCAATTTAACAGTGGAAGAACTGATATAATGAAAGCAATTAATCAATGATTCTAACCCTAACAATCCACTAATACATGAACAATTAATCATTAAATTCCCTTACAGGACATTGTTCGTAATTGATAGTTGTTCAAAAAACTTCCTCTTCAGGTGAGCAGCAATATATGACATGTCAAGATCACAGTCAGAACCGTTCCTTTAACATTTAACAGAGTATAAGGCAGAGCTCGTAGAAATGTAAGTGGTACATAGCATTAACGAAATCGTGGTTTGGATTATTTAAATGAAAACGGATCAATAATAAAATCAATTGGAAACTAACTAAATTCGTTCTACAACGATATGCTAGCTACTACAGAATTAACACATACCAATGGTTCGATCTAAATCGCATGCATCAATTAAATCGTTGCAAACAGATAAATCGCAGGCACTAGCAATGTAATGGTGTGAGAACTCAACAATGGGGGCCCTCCAGTGCCTTGTTCCACACACAGTTGTAGGTTTACAGAACTGAGAGTCTAATTGTATTCACCATAAAATCGATTACACAGTAAAACCACGTAGTTCAGAAACAGTCTGCGTTCTTCCCAAAATCGTGATTATCAATCCAATGTTTTGTGGAATATTTATACAAATTCAAAAGAAAACTGGAAATGCTACAATCTTGCAAACTAATTAATGAATATAGCCATCGAGATCCTCATGCAGAATCGTGAAACTCAACAGAATCCAAACTGCCCTGCTTTTGTGCTGAGTGGTAGCACAGGTGGTCATTTGACCGACTTTGACTTGCCATCTGTAAGAGCCACATCATCTGTTCGTTGGAAATTCATCCATCCTTGGACATTGAGGATCTTTCCTCCATCTTCCAGTTAATGCCTAGCTGTCCTGCAAGTGCTCAACTTTGGAGATATTACGGGAAGTTAGAACATCCTGTAATTTTTTAAAAACCTAGTTTAAATGCTCTAAAAACTTCAAAATTCAATTTGTTAACAAGCGATGACATTAATACCTTTTTAAACAAAGTCTGTGATGAACTACAAGCTTTATAGATTGGTATGAGGGTTTAATGGAGGAAAATGGAGGATATTTGGATGACAAAAAGAGGTCAAAATGGTGCCCAACAAGCCCGGTAGTCGATGCACATGCACCAAGTCCCATCTTTCTTTGGAATGAGGACGACTGGACTTCCACAAGGAGAGGAGATGCGTCGGATATGAACTTTATTGATCAAATCTTGAATTTGCCTACGAATATCTTCATTTTCGATAATGGATCTTCTGTAAATAGATGCGTTAGGTAATGAAGAACCAGGAGAAAGTTCAATAGAGTGTTTTACCTGGAAATGTAGAGGTACTCCGTATGGCTCTTGGAATAGGTTTTGGTACTCATCAAGAATATTGTCGATCTGCTGCTTCTGTCAGGAGCTGCACTGGTCAGTGAGTCAACTGGCTGTTGCAGTCTTCCTGGAATGTTGCGTCTTAATCATGATCAATGTGAACTTCTGAGCATGGTTGATGAGCTTCTTCGTCTGTTTAGTAGATATGATTGCAACCATTGGTGTAGGTCGTCGCTTTGGTATTCCGCACCATTGGTTCAAAATTTTGAAAATCAACTTCTGAGGTCATGACTGGTAACTTCCATGTTGATCCCATAAGTAAGGTTTCCCAAACAAGGTGTCGGCTACGGAAAGCGGTGCCACGTCACAGAGTACTTCATCTTCAAAAGGCTTAATGAAGTAGGTGAGTTTTCATTGTGGGGTGATCCTTAGTTCCTGTCCATCCTTCATCCAACCGATGTTATAAGGCTGAGGATGTGGAGTGGTAACAAGACCTAGTTTCTTCATGAGATCTTCATAAACAAAGTTCTTATGCCTACCCTTATCCACAATCAAATGCAATGGATTGTTTTGAACCCATATCTGTGTATGGAATAGGCACTCTCGTTCCTCCTTGTCAATGATAGTTGAGGCTGCTAGATTGGTCGATGTTGATGTCAAAAGGGTCATTGCTTTTGGGTCAGATTCTACCATATTTTTGTCGAACAATTCGGATGTCGACACTTTTTCCAAAAATGTCTTCTGATCTTTGCATTCAGACGTATCATGACATGATGAATTGTGGTAATCACACCATTTCCCAGTAGGGGGTTGTTTGCTATGTTCCCTTTTGTCTTTCTAAGAATTCTTTTTTCCATGATATTTCTTTGGTGAAGTTGGCTGAGAAGATCTTGACTTGTCAAAGTCAGTTAGTGCCTTCTTGTCAAGTGGTCGTCCTATCAGCGTTGTCGCGAAGCGTACTTTTCCTTTATGTTTGTCTTCAATATCACTGGCATAGTGGAATGCATCCACAAGCGTATTGATAGTCAAAAACTCCATCTTCTGTTGAATGTATGGGGACAATCCACTGACGTACTTCAGAACAATCAATTTCTCTTCTTATTGAACGCCAAGTCTAGCCATTAGTCGGTAGAACTCATCGGTGTAACTTTGTACGGACTAGTCTTTCCATTTCCTTAGATGCTGCCACATCTTATACTATTGTTCAATGTAAATGGGCGGGTAGAACTCCTTTCGGACATATTCGACAAATTTCTCCCATGTCTCTATGGGGTCTCCACTTTTCTCCATCTTTGTCGATAGGTTCTCCCACCAGTAGTGTACAGATGTTGACATCTTTAAGGATGCAATGGTGATTTTTTCAATTTGTGAGAGTTGATTCACAGAGTAATAGGATTCCAATTGTTGTACCCAATTGTCGATGGATTCCGCGTCAATCTTGCCTTCTAGATTCAGTATGTCCAAATTCATTTGCACCTTGAATGGACTGATTTTTTCGGAGTTAGATCTTGTCGAAAATCCTCCTGATGTCGATGCAAATCGCGTGAGAATCTCATTGAATTGGGTGAAAATTTTAGTTCATTGTTGAGCAAGTGCTTGCTCTATGATTTTCTCTTTCTCGTCAATTGCATGTCTACTGTCTGTTTCTCCTTCCATCTTTGAAGGTAGTGTCTTCTTGGATTGATGAGTTTGCGAGCGTGTTTGAACAGGAATAAGTCAGGTAACTTCAATGGAAGTGTCTATGCACAACTTAAGCACGAACAAAGCTCTGAATAAATCTATAAATGGATGAATCTCTAATACCAATGATCTGTACGCTCCCAGGTGCACGATGGGGACAACAATTCCATTGAATGAATTGGTACTGTTATGGCAGAAGCATAATAATAAGCAAAGCAGAAAATACACTACGCACATAAACATACACACACAGACAATATGTAGTAATGCGAACTAATCTCTTCTTTATTTTCACTCTGTTACTTCTTGATTCTTCTCTCCTCTATATTACTATATTTTGCATCCTTAAATAGAGTGCTGAGAATGCTTGGGTTGTATGCCCGTTACATTTAGTTACAAGGGAAGTTAGAACAGTTTCAGAAGTTCAACCATTACAGTCGACTGGAAGACAGAGAGACAATTTGTCGTAGTTCGTCGATCGCAAATGTCGACAATGCGTGTCGAAGTCGATGAACTTGTCGAATTCGATGAACTTGTCGAAGTCGTTGAACTTGTCGAAGTCGATGAAATTGTCGAAGTCAATGTTGGCATCCGATAATAATTCCAATTGCTGGGTGGATTAGTATTGTACCACCATTCTGCCAAAGATAACCATTTCACCCACTGTGTTTGTTAATCAGATGTAAAGCAACAAAGATATCCTTCCAAACATTTGTTCACTATCTCAGTTTTCCCATTGGACTGAGGATGATAAGAAGAAATGTGAACCAACTGAGTACCCAAACAAGAAAATAATTCAGTACAAAATTTTCCAGTGAAAATTGGATCTCTATCACGTACAATAATCTTCGGTCTTCTATGTAACTTATGAATTGTTTCCATGAAGAATGTGGCAACTGTACTTGCATTAAAAGAGTGAGAGAGTGCACAAAAGTGTGCATACTTGGTAAGTCTGTCAACAACCATCATAATAACATTCTTTCCTTCTGACTTGTGTAGACATGTGATAAAATCCATTGAGACATCCTCCCAATGCTGACATGGTATTTATAATGGTTGTAAAAGACTTGGGGTCTTAATTATTTCAGCCTTATTTTGTTGGAAAACCAAACATTCTTCGATGAACCTTTGAACGTCGAATTTAATACCTTCCCAAAATAATTCCTTCTTGACGCCATGGTATGTTTTCAGGAAACCTGAGACCCCACCTATAGGAGAGGTATGTAATTCCAAAAGGATATTTTGTTTGAGTTGGAAGTTCTTACATATATATATAGATGATCCTTATACCATATTGAATCATGTTTCCACACAAAAGTATCTGATCCACTGGTATCCTTTTGTAGATTTTAATTAAGTTCCCACACAGATAGGTCATTCGTTCGTTCTTCTCTTGCTACTGCTACCTAATTGGGTTGTATAATCAAAATTGCACAAAGTAATGCCTCAACATCCTCATCTTTTCTGAAGAGTGCATATGCCACCACATTTTGGTTCCCTTTTGTATAGATGATTTCAAAGTCATATCCCAACATCTTGGTTACCCATTTTTGTTTCTATTTTGAAGATAGACTCTATTCCAAGAAGTATTTAAGACTATCATGATATGTTTTGACCTTGAAGGGCATACCTATTAGGTAAGGACGCCATTGCTTAAGTGCATGTAGTATTGCCATCATTTCCTTCTCATAAATGGGTTTTTGTAAGTTCTTTCCCTTGATTGGTCGATTTTCGAAAGCAATGGGCCATCCTTCTTGCATTAGAACAACACTAGTTCCATTTCCTGAGGCATCACATTCCCCGATGAAGGTTTTTGTGAAGTCTGGTGTGGTCAAAACAGGAGCTTTGCACATTTACTCTTTAATTTTTTCAAATGCTTGAGTTTCCTCTAGAATCCATGAAAATTCTTCCTTATTCAATAATATTGTTAGTGGTGTTGTTAATTTTCCATATTTCCGAACAAACTTGGGGTAGTACCCTATCAAACCTAAGAATCCTCTAAGATTCTTCAAGGTTTTGGGAATCGTTCAGGCCATCATGGATTTAATTTTGTTGGGTTTTCATTAACACCTTCGTGAGATACAATATGACCCAAATACTCTACCTCCTTTACCCCAAAGAAACATTTGGAGGGTTTTGCATATAATTATTGCTCCTTTAGTAGTTGTAGCAACCTGTCAACATGTTGAACATGTTCTTCCCAAGACTTGCTAAACATTAGTATATCATCAAAAAATACCAACACAAATTTTCTAAGGAAGGGCTTGAAAATGGAATTCATCAAAGCTTGAAATGTGGAAGGTGCATTAGTAAGGCCAAAAGGCATGACCAGAAATTCATAATGACCTTCATTAGTTCTGAATGTTGTTTTTGGAATGTGTTCTCCTTCATTCTAACCCGATGATACCCTGAACGGATATCCAACTTTGTGAAGTAAACTGCTCCATGTAATTCATCTAAAAAATCATCAATGACAGGAATGAGAAAATTATCTTTAATGGTAATCTTGTTGAGCTCTCTATATTCTGGAAACATATGCCATGATCTCTCCTTCTTGTGTACCATTACCATTGATGTAGAGTAAGAACTTTGGATATACCATATGCTCAATTTCACTCTTCTGGCCACATGGGTGCCTATAAGGTCTGATGTTAGGAGCAACACTTCCTATAAGTGAATAACATGATCAAAGTATCGAGTAGGTTGAAGACCTTTTAGAATACCTTCAAATACCTTGTAGTGCATATCAATGACCCTTTGAATATCCAAGGGAATAGGAGGCTTATATGTTAGAACATTTAGTGAGCATAATTGTGCAATTACACCTTGATGTCCCTTTTTCAACAATTTTGTCATACCAATAGAGCTTATCCCCTTGCTTGGTTTCCGTGTGATACCACTTAATTCAAATTATTTTCCTTCCCAAGAAAATTTCATGAAAAAGTTCTTGAAAATTAAAATCCATTGTTCCCAATAATTGTAACCATTGAACCCCTAATACAACTTCAGCACCACCCATTGGGATAGAAATCATAGGACTATTCAAAACAGATTCCCCCATAGTAATATTCATATTATGGCATTTCACTAATCAATTGGTAGTTCCTCCATCTGCAATCATTACTTGAAACTATGGTGTTGGATATACAAAACAATTGAGAACTTTGGCTAATTTACAATGAATGAAATTATGAGTACTACCAGAATCAATCAAAAATGTTACTTTTTCTTTTCGATATATCCTTCAATATTGAGAGTTTGAGGAGTGATAATTCCAGTCATTGCATGACAAGGTATGGTGGGAGTAATCTCTTCAAGCGTAATCTCTTCTATTTCTTCAACTGGAGATGGTTCTTATTATTTCGCTTCTTCCTCTTCACAATCTATGTAGAATATTTTTTTCTCACCACACTTATGTCCCTTACTATACTTGTTGTCACAATTAAAGCATAGAAATTTTGCTCTTATTTCATCCACTTGTTGAGGTGGGTTAGAAGAAGGAACATTATTCTCTCTATATTTGTTGGAGGTGGTTCTTATTGTATCCATCGCCATATTTTTATTTTCAACCTTCCTTGTGAAGATGAAAGTATTCTCTAAGGATGTTGGTTCTAAGAGGCATACCTCATATTGGATGTTATCCTTCAAGATTCCAATAAAGAGATCCAACAATTTATCATCTAGTATTCCCTCCACTTTGAGACTCAACTTTTGAAATTGTTGAATATGCTCGCTTACTAGACACTTTTTCCTTAGACTTATCAATTGGGTAAAGAAAGAATTACTCTTAACATCATCATGATATCATATCAATTCTTCTATAAAAATTGACCAAGAGATAATGGAGTTCTTTTTGCATTCACAAAGCTATTGGTACCACACAAACTGCTTAGGTTCTAAATATAAAGATGCCTTTTGGATATTTGGAACTTGGTGTATATCAAAGAATTGCTCCATCTGGAATATCCACGTTATGGGTTCCTTGACATCAAACTTCATCATCCCAATATTGGGGATTTGGATACCCCTTGGGGACCATCCCTTGTTTATTCCATTACTATAATACATTCATCTTGGAATATTCTTATTAATGGAAGGTTTCTCAACATGGACATTATATTTATCTTCCTGAGAACCCTAGAACACATCATCAACTATAGGGAGATTATCCTTTGAATTTTGTATGAGCTTAGAAATATTTGTCATATTTTCATCCATATGTACCATCATCTTCTCCATATGTCTCATACTTTCCTCTAAATTAAGTAAATCAATTGTTTTCGCAGACCCTTTAATCATATCTTCCAACTTGGACATTCAAAAAGATAGGTCTTCACTTTCACATAGGTTAGGGATGAATCCTCAGGTGTTTTGATTGGACTATGATTTTTTCCACTACATTTTGGAGGAATTTTGAACAATATAAATAGATATCACACCTTAGTTTCACCTCAAATAGATCCTTCTACTCAAAGTTATTCAAATTTAAAATGGTGTACATTTTTCGAAGCCTGATTTGCTATCTAACCTTCCAACTGAGGTAACATTGAAATTTTGGCCCCTATAACTCTAAAATATCATCTTGTGGTATCCTAATATGTCCTCTTTCCAATTCCATAGGTTTTGTATAATTTGGATGTGCCAAAAAAATGTTGTGTCAGTTTTCCCAACACTTGTTATTTTTTTCTTTTTTCAGAAGAGCGAGAGTGTACGACCTTCCACATGTCCAATTTTTCAATTATGATTCTGAAATTGCTACCAAATATAGTGTGGTATATCTTATTTCTAATGCAATAGGTCTCAATCAATTTGGATCTTACATGCTCCATATATAATCGTTTTTCCCAAAACACATGTTTTAGTCTAATTTTTGGACTAGTCATAAACCCTAACTTCCAAAGGGTATATCTCTGAATCTTTAATTAATCGGGATTTGAAACTCAAACCATGGATATTGAACTCTGTCCTATGTGTCTCCTGCGAGTTTCGTTGTCTGGAACTTTGTAAAAAAAATTATAGAAAAAAAATCCAATAAGACTCATTTTGGAAGCGTTTAAGCTCTGATACCAAATGTTATGCAACCAAGTCCCAGAAAGAGCATGAAAATAGCATAAATAGACCATAAAGAGTAATCCACGCCTTAATAATGAAGAAAATAGGTGAATAGAAAGCCTCTTCGAGGGGGGAACCTTCTTATACAATGTACTAAGTACACAAGACAAGACAAAATAAGATAAGATGATTCAAATGAAAAGGTCTATTTCCTATATATAGGAGACAAAGAGGTACAATTACAACTAATGGACCCATGCCAACATAACTAATATAATAATACTAATGAAAATTACCACTATTAGACCCAAGACAACATCAATATATATAATGAGCCACAATATATGGGGTAATGTGCCAACATTTCAGGCTTAACACAGGGAAACAGAGAAAGGGGAACCTTTAGGGCTTCTAGGATTAACCTACTACTTGCAAGACCAATCTTACCAGAAAAACAACTAGTACATTCAAAACAGGGAAGGAAATTAACGAGGCTTCTTCTCTACCAAATTTCAAATCCATGCCTAAAATCATTCACCAACAACCCACATACAATGAAGTTATTATGATCGTAAACGGAGGGAACAAATTCAATATGGAAACCTAGTTTATCATCGTGCCTCTCCTTCATCGTTGGTCGTATCCACCCTCAGTTCCTTGCATTTCCATCATTATCGGGCTCAGATGGTGGTGTCCTTGCTTGAACTCGAGTTCCCAATCCTTTGCCACTTCTCCTACTACCCATGCTAGATGTCCAATCATCTAGAGTTGGTTGGATCATGTCCAATATGGCTAGAACAAATTCACTATGGAAACCTGGTTTATCATCGTGCCTCTCCTTCGTAGTTGGTCATCTCCACCCTTAGTACCTTGCATGGACATCATTCCCAGGCTCGAATGGTGATGTCCTCGCTTGAACCAGAGCTCCCAATCCTTTACCACTTGTCCTCCTACCCATACCAAATGTCCAATCATCTAGATTGGATTGGCTAATGTCTGTGGAAGCTTCCTTGCTCTCCCATGCCACCCATCATGGAGAAATATTCTTATAATATATCCCTATGTTTGAAAATTAGAAGTCCATGTGATTTTTTGCAAAGGACATTATATTTATCTAATTTATATCTAATTTATTTGTTTATTTTGAAAACAAAAAACAAAAATATAAAAGTTACACGTACTCAAAATAGTAAACATAAATCAAATGTATATGTACCTTCTTTTTTTCCTTCCTTGGAAGCTAAATTGTAATAGGGTGTTGTGTCAAATTTAACGTTGTTGAAGAAAACGAAAATATCGATATAATATCATTTTGGCATGAAGTTAAATTGTAGTAGGATGTTGTGTCAAATTTGATAGTGTTCATTTCGTTGATCCATATGGAAGGAGTTTTTCTAGCATACATGGAAGTATTGGGTTAGCTTGGAAAACGAAGTATAATTGAGTATTGAAATCATCATTTAGCTCTTAAAGTAAGACGATGAAGTGCTTATGTAGGTTGCTATAATAGTACTTGGTGTGGGAACTATTATTCAGCATATGTAAAAACTCATCTGAGATTTACATCTAATAAGGTGGAAAATTGCTCGGATATTTACAAGAGGAATGTTGTTATTAGGAATTGGTTAATTTTTTGTTGTAACTGGGATAACAAGAATACATAAATTTTTATATTTTTGTTCATATGATTCTGATACTTGCATTAGATCCAACAAATGTAATGAGTGGGTCTAATAATTAAGAACATAAATAGTAGAATTTTTGGATTTAAGTTGTATTTAAATTTTAAATGTTCCAAACATTTCAAGTAGACCCACTTTAAGGATCACATGTGTTAACACCCAAAACAATTTCACCTAGCTCATTCCCCTAGTCATATAACATATTTATCCCTTTTTTCCTACATTTTTTGGCCTCCAAAAACCCAAAAATCCCTAAATTGGTAACCAAATGGGGAAAAATCATTATTTCCCTCATCAATTAATGATTATCCTTCAAAAAAGGTTAAAATCCCACAAAAATGGTCAAAATCCAAAAAAAAGAAAAAGAAAAAGGGGAAATAGTTAAAATAAAACTAAAAAAGAGGGAAACCATCAAATAACACTGGCCAATACTAGTGGTTGCCCAATACCATGGGTCAATACTACCACCCAAAATTGTTATAAAAAGGTGATGGAGGCCCCCCATTTCACATCCATGATCAACTCTTCCTACCCGTATGCTTCCAAAATTCCTATTAAACTCTAGCCTAACATTTTGGGCTTTTGTTCCCATTCAGTTGAGTATTGTCCACCACTTGAACATTTGGAGAAGTGTTGTTAGGGAAAGTTTCCTATAGCAGGGGTGAGACTACCAACGTACTGGGGTAAAATATAGACATACAAGGTTCTGAAAGTACGATTATTACGCAAAGAGATTAGGGTTTAGGAGAATGTGTACCTTATTTAGAAGGTTGATCCAAGCCTCTCTTCTCATTCTCCAATGCAACAACCTGCAAAAACATTCAACAAAACCTTCCTCAAACCAATTTGACTACAAATAAAATATTGATATTTATGTGAGAATAAAACATCAAATTGTAATCAGATCTTAAACATATATGAACAAGTCTATTTGGAAAGGGAAAAATGTATGATCTTTAGTAATGAAGGAAGCAAGTACATCAAATTACCTCCCTTCAATCGTGGCACTTCATGAAACCAAGACTCAAGGTCTCCTGCTCCTCTTCTCCAAGGATCTCAACCTCTGATCAAATGTGATAGTGTTATAAGAAACTAGGGCACAAGTGAGGGGGATGTGAATGATACAAATTCCTCCAACATAATGCTATAATGGGATTGATTCATCTTTCATGGTCCCTCTCTCTCTCTTATATAGCAAGCGAAGAAGATAGGATCAAAGAGGAAGTAGTTACAACCGGAAGAGGAGGTTCCAAAACCACCCAAACCAACCATTTTTCACAATTTTATATATATTTTTAGTGTTTCTGAGGTACCCGTGACTTTGCAATGGACAACTAGCGGGTGCCTGTGACTTTTACCATGTGCAACTTGTGGTTTTTTGGCAAACCCGCGGGTGTATGAACCTTTAACCTGCATTTTTTATGGTAAAATGGTCAATAGAGCATTTTTTGGAGGTTTTCAAGAGAAGTTTTGGTCTCTAAAATTGTTCCTAAGGTTCCTATCTATCAAATGGTCCATCAATTAGGTAATTCCATCCATCTAAAGTCCCAAATATGGCTCTTCCATCCACAAATGTCATTTTTTGTGACTCACAGTAATCTCATGAAGTGTCGTCATGCGACTAAAAGATGTAAGTGTCGTCACAGATGGAGAGTGCCAATTTTGTCTATAACAGATGCCCCCTAATGTATGAGGTTAGAGGGGAAGATGATGGCTAATATACATTATATAAATAATAAATGGTTAAGTCCTGGAGTCAAAGAAAACAGAGAAACCAAGCATCGTAGGCTCAAATGAAGTACCTGAAAGAAAGGAAATGTCAAACAAACTCATCCCTGGGATAAATGTCCATGTTCAAATAGTGGAACATGACCTCTAGGAGGATACGAAGATGACCCAATACATACGTATAATTGATGCATATATCATGGCCACTAGTATACAATCGTGGATCCATGAGAACATATGTGTGAGCATAGCCATAGAAATACAAAGGTGGATCTATGTCAAAACTGGCGATCATAGCCATAGAGAACAAATTGGATCTATGTCTCATCAAGAGCCAAAAAGAGTGTGGCTCAGTCTTGCACAACTTGGGCTATAATAGAATATGAAAAAGGTTTCCATCATCCCAAGGTCTTCAATCCAAACCATCTCAAGGTACGAATCCTAACCATGTGAATAAATGAGTTGATGTCGAACATGGAGGATATTGTTTGATTACTGGTCATTGATGTCAATCGTTAACAAACGCGAGGGAATTCCACCAATAATGAAAATGGGCCCCAAGGTACCTATTACATTCTAGTAGGTGTGAATAGATGTTCTTAAAGTCGAACACCTAAAGAATCCATGGAGAAAGGGACATTAATGTATTCCCATAACTCAATGACGAGGCAAATTTCCACGGATGACTGCAATCCCCAAGCTACTACCGAAAACTCTAGACTTTATTCCTATATTAAGATGAGTTGAATTCTATGGGAAGAAATCCATCGGAAGGTAGACCTTAAGGCATCCTCCATCATCCAACATGAGGAACAATCAAAGTTTGATATGATTTGGATTAGGATTGAGTACATGATGAAACATACTAATACCAAGGAATGGCCGACACATGAGTTCAATGCAACTGCAGAGTTGTCGACACAAGTTGTATCCTTGAACAGTAAGCACAACACAAGAGTGACTTAGGAATATTTGAACACAAAGGGACCATGATATAAATCTTCAATGTAGGAGACATTAACAGATTCTCCATATGATTGGAAGAGTAACCAATTGGAGGAGTAAAAACTATGAGATCAGGTTTATCCTAAGGCCAAAACTAGAAACAAACTTGTTTGATAGACTCAAAAAGGTGCTTTGTTCAAGGACAAAATTGACTTGCTACCATTATATTGAAATATATTTAACACTCTTCCCTTCCCTTTTCTCTTTTTTGATACCTTTTTCATTTTTTAATGAGCTTGACAAAGAACTAAAGCATGCTCGATAAGGATCCAATCATGTGTAATTTTATGAGTCCATGGAAGGGAACTCAAGAATTTCTTCTTCCTTTTATGAGTTTGAAGAAAATATAGACTAATACTCGATAAGATACTGATCCGCGTATTTTAATATCGAGCCCAGATCTGTTCATGCCCCCACGGTGTTTTCATATTTAAAGAGTTTAAAAAACTTAAACAAGAACTCTATACACCCTCTTGTGGATTTCACATCGATCCCGAGCTGGTAGATGCCCGCTGGTGTTTTCATATTTCGAGAGTCTAAAAATCCTAAAGAAGACTCCAAAAAGTCCTTTTTCGTAAATTTAGTCTCCTCACCTGAAAAAGGGTAAAACAATGCGAGAGAGAACTCTTCTAGTCAAGTATGACTAGAATTTTCCTTTTTCATAAATAATCCACAAAGGTACGGAAAAGGGGTAAACTTATACCTAGGTGGATGTCCCTTCAATTCCTTTAGCGAGTATGAAGTGAACAAGTATACTTGGCGATCTTGTCAATTTCAAGGAGTCTAACAAGCGCTTAGAGAAAACTGTTAGAAAAACAGGATCGCAGAGCAATAACAATAAACAAGATGCAAATACAAATTACACAAACACATTACAAGAGAGACACCAATATATCATGGTTCACCCAAGATGGGCTACGTCCACACTGAAATTTCCAGCCCTTATTATTATACCATCCAACAAATGAAGGGATACAACCTGCAGCACATCCACTACACTTCCTCTTCACTGTCTCACAGTCTCTCTTCACGATCTCAGAGATCTTTACAATGCATAATACCTAATACATCAACCCTAGCCATATTACAATGTATTTATTATAAAGGGGAAATACAATGGGAACAAGTGTACAGTAAGCCTGGGGTACAAACACGACTGAATAACGTCTCTGAATCTGAAAAGATCAGGCTCCACAACCAACAATCTCCCACCCTGATACTGATCACAGCAACTCCACTACTGTTGTACTTATTGGACTTGGACTTGGAAAATTTCTTCATCTTCACCTTCATTCTAGAAGGCCAATTGAAACCAAGAAATAACTCAGTTTCTCTCTATTCGCTACCTTTGTGAACATGTCTGTAGGATTCTGGCTAGTATGTATCTTTTCTAGCTTCAACAGTTCATCTTCCAGAATAGAGCGTATGAAATGGTACTTGAGCTGTATATGTTTAGTCCTGGAATGGAATGTTGAGTTCTTTGCAATACGAATGGCACTCTGGATGTCATTATACAACCTGCTATACTTCTGCTTATTACCCAATTCTTCCATAAACCTTTGCAACCAAATCATCTCTTTACTAGCCTCTGTAACAGCAACATACTCTGCTTCCGTTGTTGAAAGTGAAACAACCTTTTGCAGTTTCGAAATCCAATTTACTGTTGTTCCACCTACAGTAAACACATACCTTGTGGTGATCCTCCTGCTATCCTTATCACCCGCCATATATGCATCAACATGTCCCTGCAGAACAATGTCTGAACCTCCAAAACATAATGCATGAGTGGTAGTACCTCTCAAATACCTGAGAATCCACTGTACTTCCTTCCAATGTTCTTTACCTGGATTGTTCATATATCTACTCACAACTCCCACTACATGTGCAATATCTAGTCTTGTACACACCATGGCATACATCAAACTGCCAACTGCTGATGAATAGGGAATCTTGGACATGTAATCTATCTTGCATTCTGCATTCTAAACCTCTCCGACACCTTTTGTATGTACTCACTTTGAGACAATGTCAATTTGCGATTTTTCCTGTCTCTTGTTATTCTCATACCAAGGATTTCCTTTACAGCACCCAAATCCTTCATCGCAAATGAATTAGCTAGATTCCTTTTGAGCATATTTATATCATGCATGTTTGACCCTGCAACAAGCATGTCATCCACATACAATAACAAGATAATATATCTTTCATTATCTAGCCTCTTGAAATAAACACAGTGGTCAGAATGACATCTACTATAACCTTGTTCTGTCATAAACCTGTCAAATTTTAAATACCACTGCCTTGGAGTTTGTTTCAAGCCATACAAGCTCTTCTTCAACCTACATACCAAATCCTCCTTCCCTTTGACCTCATACCCTTATGGCTACTGCATATATATCTCTTCTCCAAATCCCCATGGAGAAAGGTTGTTTTTACATCTAACTGTTCAAGATGCAAATCTTCTACCGCCACTAGACTTAAAATAGTCCTAATTGAAGTCATCTTAACAACGGAGAAAATATTTCATCAAAATATATACCTTTCTTCTGTGCAAACCCCTTTACAACAAGTCTAACCTTGTACCGCTTCTTACCTTCTTCTTCTTCCTTCACCCTATAAATCCATTTGTTCTGCAATTCTCTTTTACCAGCAGGCAACTAAACCAAATCCCAAGTCTAGTTTCCTACCAATGAGTCCATCTCCTCATTCATGCCTTGCTCCCACTTATTTCTAGTTTCCACCTGCATTACTTCTTCATAATATTATGGTTCACCAGCATCAGTCATCAATAAATAATACATTGAAGGAAAGTATCGTTCAAGGAGTCTACTTAACCTAGTAGATCTTCTTACACTTGCAGGAGTTTCAGGTACTTGTTGTTGTTCTTGATTTTCTGGCACCTTTGGAACTTCATTTTCTTCAATTTCATCAAGTACTGTGTACTTTGTGTTTTCATTTTCCTGTTTCTTTCCCTGCAACTGATCTTTATACATGACCCTTTCATTGAATATCACATCTCTACTCCTAATGATTTTTTTATTTTCATAATCCCATAAGCGATAACCAAAATCATCAACCCCATATCCAATAAAGGTACATTTCTTGGATTTAGCTTCAAGCTTTGTTCTACTTTCTTTATCAATATGGACAAATGCTTGACAACCAAACGTTCTCAGAAATGAGTAGTTTTTTACCTTTCCATGCCTCCTTTGGAATACCACCATCCAAAGCACTAGAAGGCCCTATGTTTATTAAATAAATAGCAGTATTTACAACATCTGCCCAAAATTGTAAGGGAAACCCTGCATGCAATCTCATACACCTTGCACGCTCCATGATCGTTCTATTCATCCTTTCTGACACACCATTTTCTTGTGGTGTTCATGGGACTGTCTTCTATCTACGAATCCCATGGTATGAACAGTAACTATCAAACTCCTTGCCACAGTACTCACCTCTATTATCAGATCTGAGACACTTCAACATTTTTCCTGTCTCATTCTCAAACAAAGCTTTCCACTTCTTGAAAGTAGCAAACACATCAGATTTCTGTCTATTGCAATAAACCCAAGTTTTTCTAGTTGAATCATCAATAAATGTAACATAATAATGAGAGCCAACAAGATATTGTACCTGAGCCGGTCCCCATACATCTGTATGCACAAGCTCTAACTTTTCATTCTTCTTCTGCTTCCCAAACCTGAGAAATATGACTCTCTCTTTTTTTCCATAAACACAGTTCTCACATAATTCCAAACTTACCTGCTTTAAATCTGGAAGCAACTTCCTTGAGTGGAGAATCTGCATCCCCTTCTCACTCATGTGGCCAAGCCTATGATGCCACAATGTTGTGTATTTTTATGTGGAAGCTAAAGAGATAGAATGGTAAGTATTATGAGGACATAAATAAAATGTACCTACCCTGTCTCCTTTTGATATCACCATTGATCCTTTAGTGATATTCCACCACGTTTCTCCAAACATAGATAGACAACCGCCATCTCCCAACTGCCCTGTTGAGATCAGATTTCTTTTCATAGCAGGAATATGCCTAACATCTTTTAGCAGCCATTCAGTTCCATTCTTAAATTTTATCCATACCTTACCCATTCCAACAATTTTACATGGCTCATCATCACCCAATAAGACATGTCCAAAATCACCTGGAACATAATCATGAAAATATTTCCTATGGGGTGTAGCATGACATGAAGCCCCTGAATCTACTACCCAATAATCACTAGCATTATCTAATGCAAGAATCAAAGCATCTTGTAACACATCACCTGCTACATTTGCTTCCTGGGTAGTTTCATGTTGTCCATCTCCGTTCTTCTTTACAGATCTGCAGTCTTTCTTTAGATGTCATTTCTTTCCACAGTTCCAGCACTCTATCTTTCCCGGTCTAGAATTGGATCTTCCTGTTTTAGACTTGCTGCGATTACCTTGGCTCTTTCCTTTCTCCCTTTGTCTTCCCCTGCTCTCCATGGTCAATGCTTTACCTGATGTCTCACCTGTGCTTTTTCTTTGCATTTCCTCACTAAGAATAACACTAACTACATCATAAAATATCAAGGTGTTTGAACCAGAGACATAGTTACTTACAACCATGACCAAGCCATTCCAGCTTTCTAGCAATGAACACAAGATTAGAAGAGCCATAACCTCATCATCAAATTTCACACTTACGGAACTTAGTTGATTTGTAACCGTATTAAATTCATTTAAATGATCAGCAACAGATCCACCTTCAGACATCTTCATATTAAATAAACGCTTCATTAGAAATACCTTGTTGGAGGTCGAGGGTTTTTCATAAAGCTTACCCAATGCACTCATGAAACCCTTTGTTGTCTTTTCTTTTGAGATATTTAAAGCCACGGACGAAGTAAGGGACAACCGTATTGTTCCTAGTGCCTTTCTGTCAAGAACCTCCCATTCTTCATCCTTCATAGTCACCGGCTGCTTTGCTCTTCCTCCCAATGGTGGAAATAGATCCTTCTGGTATAGATAGTCCTCCATTTTCATCTTCCATAACTGGTAGTTTTGGCCATTAAACTTCTCGACCTTAAACTTTTCTTCTTCCACCATTGCTCCCACTCGAACCAGAAACCCTAGTTTCCTGCAGGTTTATCTGCCAAATAGACCTTTGGCTCTGATACCAATTGCTATAAAAATAGGATCGCAGAGCAATAACAATAAACAAGATGCAAATACAAAGTACACAAACACATTACAAGAGAGAAACCAATATATCGTGGTTCACCCAAGATGGGCTACGTCCACACTGAAATTGCCAGTCCTTATTATTATACCATCTAGCAAATGAAGGGATACAACCTGCAGCATATCCACTGCACTTCCTCTTCACTATCTCACAGTCTCTCTTCACGATCTCAGAGATCTTTACAATGCATAATACCTAATACATCAACCCTATCTATATTACAATATCTTTCTTATAAAGGGGAAATACAATGGGAAAATACCACGGGTTACCCAAAACCATGGGCACATAAACTATTAGCGAAAACAGCCCCAAAAAATTTTCTCGAGGGCTTCGCCCCCAAACCCCCATTTCTCGAGTGCGCTGCCCCTGAACCCCAAAGTGGGGGAACGAGTGTACAATAAACCTGGGGTACAAACACAACTAAATAATGTCTCTGAATCTGAAAAGTCCAGGCTCCACAACCAACAAAAACGCCATAAAAATATTTTCTGTAAAGTTTTGACGAGCCCGAAAAACTAAACCTGTGACTTCCTTACTATTTTTAACAAGATAAAAGGAGAGACGGAAGAATGCTCATAGCCTCCTTACTATTTTTAACGAGCTTGAAGGGAGGGATGAAAGAATGCTCGTAGCCTCCTTATTGTTTTTAACGAGCTCGAAGGAAAACTGGAAGAATGCTCGTAGAGGGAGGAGACAAGTGTCAGGGGCATGCGAGACTAGTTCCAAGCGCATGGAATAGAGCTATGCAAAATGAAAGGAACATGAGAAAGATAAGGACACTCGGGGTGTGTCTCCTCTGGGTAAAGGATGTGAAAACACAAAGGCAAAGTGATACATGGCTTAACGGAAATGACATCAGAGATGGAGACTTATATAATGAGCTACAAGCGTGGAAGCCGGCATCAGGCTCATTAGCGCAAGAGGGATCAAGGTGAATGTATATGTGACTTAAACACAAAAATGGGAGCCTTATAAGGGATGGCCAGAAATATATGAGGAAGAAAGATATGAGGCTTCTTCTCAAATTCATGGTAAATATAGAAAGGCTCCCGAGCCTATGACAAAAACTCATCATGGGCACCAAAATGGCATAAGGGTGCTGACTAGGGTGACCCATATTAGGTAGGCTCTTCTGTCGAACTGGTGCATAATGCATATAGAGATGGCTAACACACCAATATCCAACAGGTTCAACTGTATGGTGAATTCAGATGGAAAAAGGTTCAAATGCATCATAATAGCAAGGAATCCTAAACCTATATGCAAGGTTTCGAATATACCTAACATGATCGAACAAAGTGTCTAAAAGGACCAGTAAGCAAGTATAAGTCCAGCTAAGAATCTTGTATCCAAGAAACATTAGTACCAAGATCATATCTAAAACAGATTAAAAGAAAAATCTGATACAAGTCACTGTGGTAGAAATACTTTCAACTTCACTATCATCAACAACAGGCATATTGTAGGTAGAGTTAACCAATGAAGACTCTACAGTACCAAAGCCCGAGGAATTACAATCAACAAGAGCAACTTCAAGATGAAGATTATAATTGAAGGACGTGATGGAATTTGCCGAAACAAATTCATCATCATGGGAGTTGAAAATTCTAGAATCATAATCAAACTCAGCAGGAACACCAATTTGTGAGTCTATGGGAGAGTCCAAAGACTCAACATTAGGAAGATCAGACTCCAAGGTCAAACCGAGGCTAGAAATAATTGCAACTTGATCAACATCCAAATGGATGGAAGACTGAATTATAGACTCTATGAAAACTTCATCAGAAGGAAGTATATCATCCCAGATAGAATACATATCTAAACATTCAGATGGAGGCATCACATGGTCAACTGCCGGGACCCAGTCCTAAGAAGGTAAGCATGAATTCAGAATCTTCTTCTTAGTATAAATTGGACTCACGGAACAATATGCCACATAATTCTCTTGTGACATGGTAGTTCCTACTGATGAGGGATATACTTGGTATATAGCTGCGTAATAAGAGGGATCAACAAATGCAAACTGATCAATAGTGGCAATGCTTTCGTTATTAGGAAAATGCATCATATGAAAGAGCATAGACACCACACCATGCATAGCATATACGTAATCACGCCCGAGGATCATATCAAAGTCCACAGGGTCCCTTAAAACCATAAAATCAACTAATTAGACTGTTTTTCCACCCAAAGTAACAGGTACCTAAGGAAGGAATCCCACCGGTTCACTAGGTCTTCTATCGAAGGTCAGCAGCCAATTAACAGTTGGAACAAGGTTAGGGAACCTAAATATCTCCAATCATAAGGGGATAAGATACTATCATTCACTCATTCATCTACAATGCATCAATGAACCGCCTGGTTTCTGATATCAACCCTTATCTGGAAAGGTGTATACGAAGGAAGATGAGGCCCATCTAGACTATTCCAATCAAAGGAAATGATCCAAGAGCTTGGTAGGGTTTCACTCAGCATAGATGAAGTGCCCCCTCTTTCAGAAACATCCGAACTGGTAATGCAGAAGACTTCAGGGGAAGGTTCATCAGTCTCTGAAGGACTGATGGGATCAGTCGAAGATTGCATTGATTCGATCACTTCACTCTCCGAAAGAAGAGTGGGGTTGACCAAAGAATGTTTTCATTAAACCACTTTATCAATCAAAGGTTGACCAGGCTGTTGGGAATCTATTGACAATTCAAGAGCAAAGGATCCTTCAAGCATAGACCATACTCTCCGCACCTCTAAAATAGCAAGGCATGGGTGAGTAAGGTGATCTCCCATGCAAAGTTTACAAGGAAACTTTGGTTTGCGTCCTATAATCTTAGACTCATTTACAACATAAGTACTCTCAGCATGACTAGCATTGGATGACATCTTGCCCCCGGCATGACTTGCAATGGCTGGTTTCTCAGAAGTAGAATATTTTTGAACTACGGACCACGCTTTTTGCACTTCTATAAGTACAGGGCACAAATAGGTTAGGTGGCCTCCCTCGCAAAACTTATAAGGGAACTTAAGCTTATGTTTATTAGATTTTTCAACAATTTCAAATTTCTCAGCATGACCTACAGTGATTGATTTAGTGTCTCCAATATGACTCATAGTAACCGGTGACTTGTCATTAATATAACCAGCAGTCATCAATGACACGTCCTCAACATGACCAACAATGGTTGAAGACATAATTTCAGCATGATTTGTAGTGACTGAAATTTTTCTCCCAGCATGACCTCCAGAGGCTAAGTAGGTGCCCCCAGCATAACTTCCAAAGGTTGGGTGGTTTCCCCCTTGCTTTGGCACCTTCTCCCTATTATTCCTCTGTCTATTCCTTTTAGACTGTTGGTTACTAGTATTACTACTTTCATCACATGAGGTAGAAGGAGGAGGAGAAGAAGTTAACTATGAAGAAGGCATGGGGTTTTGATGCTCTTGATTTGAGGTTCTTACTTCAGAAGCATCGGGAGCATGCAAGGCATTCAAAGTGGAAAACAACCAAACCAGCATCCCTATAGTGAATCTCGGAAGATTTAAGTTAGCCATTAAGGGAGTACCAACGTTCCCAATGAATGGAAAATCACAAGGAGCTCCTTGAAAAGGGGTCCCTTGATTGGTGCTCACCGGAATGCTAGCCATATTTTCTGAATCAATGAGCAAGAAATCTCTAAGGCCAACTAGGAACAAGCAACACAAAAAGAACACCACTAGAAAGGTCCTAGGTAATCCAAACTAGGAAAACAGATTCCTTCTGAAGGGAAGTCTAGGATGATTACGGCCCAGAACAAACCAGCGAAGGATGAAGAACAGTTACTCGGGATCCACAATACCGAGTCTTTGGGTGCAAGCATTTGAATCACCAACCTCCCTCCCAAATAAATGAAAGGGATTTCCTCCCACATCTATACTAGGTACAGTGAAAATAGCCTTCCACAATCACATGTGTATGAATCCTAGAGTCTAGATACTAAGGCTACCAACCTTGCAGAGAGGGTCTGGGGGGACAATCGCGGGTCAAATCAATGTGCATGGGCAGGGTAACAAAGCCCGAAACTCAAAAGCACCAAAAGGTATTAATAATTCCCCATACGCACATTGATTCTGGTAGATGCTCAATTGAATATGGGAAGGGGTATATCCTCTACTCAATCTCGCACGACCTCGTGCTTAACTTCAGTGTGAGTGGAGCTTCCCGGTTCACCTTCTACAAAGATGGATTTTCTCCCTAAAAGAATGGCACTTATTTTTTGACAAGTTTGAGTGATCGTGGAGGAGTTAACTCACAACTCTCTATCTCCACAATCCTACTTAATCTATTAGGTGTGTTTCTAAACTAGAAGAAAACCTAAGATCCTATCCAAGTTATTGATTGATTGCTTTAAAAATGTACTTAAAAAACTTTCAAAAGAGGTAAAACAAGCGCAACTAAAGAAAGATATCCTTTAACTGAAACATGAAGCACTTAATCACCACAAATATGCACTCACCTACTCTCCATTTCTTTTCAATGCAAGTCCTAAAGATATGATCTGAAATGCATATGGAAAAAAAATTATATCCAATGCAATTTTTAGTCTTTTCGAATGCAAAAGGTAAAAATTTAAAGTTTAATGTGCAAAATTAAACTTAAAACCTAAGCATGCAACTACTCAAACAACTAGCTATTCAAAAGAAAATTTCTTGTGTTTTTTTTATGCAAAGCACTCCTAAATCCTTTAAGTCACTTGCAAAGTATTCTACCAACACTAGCTTATAAAATGAACCAATTTTTTATGCTTTTTCAAGGTGAGAACAAAATTGAAATTCAAAGTAAAACACTACCAAAGCAAATGCAAAAACTTTCAGATCTCCTTATTAAACAGTGAAAGCAACCATAAACCCTCATATTCTTATCATGTAACCATGCCAAAATTGGGAAAAGCATACAACAAGGACTTCTAGACCCAATCAAATCAAAGCACCTACTAAGAAATATGGTTTGGTAAAGCTAGGTCTGCACACAAACAGTGAAATCAAGGTCCTAAACCATAGAAAAGACACTTGAGATTTAACTACAAAAGAGAGACCAAAAGCATAAGGAAGGACAAGAAACCAATCTAAAGAGTAAAATCACTCAAATAGATAAAAATAGGGTCAAATAGACTCAATAGGTTCCGAATCCAGTCAAATTAGAGCAAGTAGATTCAATTAGACTCAAATTAGGGTCAAAACACCAAACTAGTTCACAAACCCCCAACTTGGGTCAACAAGCCCCAAATCTTTCCAAATGAACCCAAATTGATTAAAGAATATCCCAAACATCAAACTAAAACCACTCAAGAGACAAGACGCCGCTTCCAAGGGGTCCTACACAGAACTAGGATCAGCAGGAACTCCAACAATTGCAATCAAAACACCCCAAAGAGCTCTAAAATTGAAAAACTCATGCTCAGGAGGTACCCACGACTACGAAAGGGTACAAGTGCAAGTGACTCGTAGGTGAGGAAGAATTGCACCTGCGAATTTGTCTCAGACCCATGACTGTAAGTATCACAAACTCACGAGTATGCATAAAAGTCCAAAAAAAGTGCAAAATCTGACTCAAAACTGAGCAAGGAAGGGTCTAAGAAAGCTTTAAGATTGGTCCTAACTTGGAATTCAACTCAGACCTTCAAATATACTAGAAAAATGGCCTTGGATACCCCAAAGAATATAGGCTTATCCCCAGCAAAGTTGCCATTTATGTTGTTAGGGAAAGTTTCCTATAGCAGGGGTGAGACTACCAATGTACTGTGGTAAAAGATAGACATACAAGGTTCTACAAGTACGATTATTAAGAAAAGAGATTAGGGTTTAGGAGAATGTGTACCTTATTCAAAAGGTTGATCCAAGCCTCTCTTCTCGTTATCCAATGCAACAACCTGCAAAAACATTCAACAAAATCTTCCTCAAACCAATTGGACTACAAATAAAATATTGATATTTATAAGTGTTAGGATATTTCAATACTCCATCCTTGTCCTACCTAGCATTATTTATTTTTCCTAGATGTTGATGATGTCATTTTTCCCATAGTGATGTGCAGATGTCATCCAGTATCCATATACCATCTTCTGAGCCATGCATGCATTATTTTTGGACCACTTCAATCAGATCCCTATTTTATAGGAACCTAATAAGTGTTCCATTGCAGTCCATCTGAGATATTTGACTCATGTGGGGGGTTAGAGATCCATATGCCACTGATTGTGGCCTCATGCACCCTTTTATGACTGGCATGCATGATAGACTCACTATTGCGCCCTCCTTACTCAGTTAACTTATTGTGACTTCAGTTAGCCAAGTTTAGGTTCAGTTCAGTTGACTTTGAGTCTTCCGGAGCACTCCAGTGGTGATAATCCCTATGCTAGACCAACTGAGGTTCGAATTCTACTGTATGATTCAAATTCTTTCCATTGTAACATCATTTTTTATTATATTGATAATTGGAACATGTGATATTATTCTGCTCCTATCTGAGTTCTGCTTCATTATTATTCTTCTCCTCTTTTTTACTACAGTTTTTACTCTTCTTCAAATTTTTTGCTCATTATTTCTTTGTGAGGTATCCTCGGCTCTTTAGATTTGTTGTGACATAGAATTTCACATGGTATCAGATCCATTTGAGAGAATAGGTTAAACATCTACTTTCGGTAGTGCACCAGAAGCCTCTGGATTTCCATAGCAAATCATGGTGCCATTGCATTGAATTCATTGGAGAAATCCAATGAGGTCTATCCAGGTGTGAAGGATCCGGATAAAAGTGCCTATTGTCCTAAAGCAGTGCTCAGTAGTAGTCTACCTCCTTATTGAGAGTTTTTTTCAGGTTATTCAAATTTTTTGAGTTCAATAGCAGTTACAGCAATTTTCTACAGTTGCAGCAGTTACAACAATTTTCTATAGTTACAGCAGTTTTTTCTGCAGTAGTAGCAGTTTCACCTTGTATTCGCTCCAGCAGTTGTAATGGACAATTTGAACTCTCCTCTCTCTCCCAGGATCTTGACACCCTTCAATTATCTTGATTGGAGGGATGATATGCAGATGGTATTGCAAAAAAAATCACTGTACAAGGTGACAATGGGGAAGGATCCCGAACCAACATCAATTGTGGAGAAAACTAAGTATCTGAATAGATTGGATGAGGCATTTGGTTTCATGTGTATTCATATTTCCATAGATCTACTCTTCCACATCGAAGGATTGAAGACTCCAAGATAGTTGTGGTTGAAGTTAGAGACCCTCTTCAGCAAACAAGATGAGCTAAGAGGCCATATTCTGGAAAATGAGTTCATTGCTCTACAACCAAGAAGTTTTGAGACCATTCAACCGTTCTTTTCAAAATTCAAATATCTGGTTATGCAATTCAAGTGTTGGCACAGCATTTTTCCAATTTGAATGAAATATTGCCAATCCAAGAATTTGCTTTGATATCTCCTAAGTTTGGTGAGGAAGGTGCCAAGTCTCAAAGAAAATGATCCATATGACCATTGGCTAAAGTTAAAGGGAGCTAAAATATTGGTGAAGAGGCCTTGGGGAACCATGTAATAGGATTGACGGTTCATATTGCAAAGGAAAAGATAGACGGTGGAAACGAGGTTTTGCTGGAGAAGAAGAAAGGTCAATAACGGAGGTAAAGTTCGTCGAAAAGCCAAGTGAAGGGAGGTTAAAAAGCGTGCAAGTCTAATCGACGTTTGATTGGTTGACAATTAGGTCAACAGCTCATATCCATTCTGCCTCACCAACATGCACGCAAAAGTGAAATTCTTGGTGGTTGCGAAATACCAAACCACCATCCACGCATCAACACCATAGCATTTCGCAACTTGGGAGGGTGGTAAGGGAAACCACCTTCCACCATTGCGAAACCGCATATAGGGGGGTAAAATTGAGATTCAAATTTAATAACAAGACCAAAGGTTGTGACCAGGAGCTAGTGGAAAGATTCCATATTTGGTTGAGTAGATAAGAAAATTGGAAGATTTTCTGAATTTGGCAGAGCAGATAAAATAATGGTGGAACCTCTAAAAATTATCTAAGACTCTTTTAAAATTTAAGGGGGTTTATTGTTCCACTTCTATATCATCCACAAGGTCATATTATAAACCTCATATGCCCAAGTGCTTAACAAAAATGAAAAAGGGTTATTTTTAATATAAATATTTTAATATAAAATATTTATATTAATTTTTAAATCAAAAATACATATCATATTATAACCTTGGCACAAATCTCGAAAAGTTATGGAAAAGTCAATTGTTTGGAATCAAGGGTGGGCATTTATTCCGCTGAAGAAATGGTTCGATGGTTAATGAGCTAAGGATGGTGTGAAATTTTTTACCATAGTTTTAGGTTTTACAACGTGTCAACATTATATCATTTCGCTGATGGGAGAGGTGGTAAGGTAAACCACTCCCTACAATTTGCGAAATTGCTCTCCGCACAAAAAATAATATTTTTGCCAAATATTTAACCTTATGTTATAATGTTGATGCTCCGTAATTTATTTGTAGAAGATCTCATAAATATGGAATGCAAAATAGTGGAAAATATTTTCCAAGATTTGAAAATCCAAAACCATGAGAAGCAATGGATGGTATTCACAGGAAAATGAAAATTGTTTATGAATTTCCATTTATTTCGGGAAATTGTTTTTGAATTTCATTTTATGAAATTCATAAACAATTAAATGCAAAATGCAAAAATGGAGAAACATTACAAGACATGGTTTTTAATGGAAGATGTGGTTTTCCAAAACTAAGGGCTGAATTGATTTTAATGGATATTTTGATTGATTCCAAATAGTTGAAAATGGAATTTTCAAAAGTGGATATGGAAAAATTTGAGAATTGATTTGGGAAATATTTTGTTCCCAAATATTAAACTCTTTTTTGACAATTCGAAAGTGGATATGGATAAATCAAATTTAAATTTGATTTTGATGGAACTATGAGAGTGTGTGGCATCCAAGCATACATTTTCATATTGACAAATATTTCAGGCACAAAATCAGAATCATCAATCCCAGATCTCAAGCAAGTTATCTTCATTCTATTTTTAGGAGATTAGTTCCACAAATGAAGAAAGCAGTTGAACATTCGAAGGGAATCCAAATCAATCTCTCGTGGCAAAAAGGAAACAAGAATAGGACACTTAGCAACAGTTATTTTCAGTAGTTTTGAATATTATGGAGATTTAGTTTTGTGACAAAAATGCAATATATTAAGTAGTTTAAAGTTTAGTATTTTTAGAAGTAAAACAGTTAGGTTTTTCCTCAAGAATCTTATCTATGTATAAAAACAAATTTTGGAGATGTAATCTGGGTTGGAACCCGTGAGAAGAATACACATTTTGTATCGAGCTCTTTCCAATTTAATAAATATAGCCGAGCATAGTTGAGCATATTTTCAAGAGTAAAGATTCCTGTGTTGTTGATTTACAGCCTGTATTTTTCCTTTCCTTATGTGTTTTGTTATTCCAGTGAATTTATTTCCATTATGTTTTCCTTCATGCTTTGATGAGAGTTTTCTTAAATCAGAATTCATGTAACTATGCTCTGATTTAATTGGATCAAATTATTCACAATTTTTCCACTAAAGTCAATGTTGGATTCATATATAATCAGTGCCTAATATTGATGGACTGTCTCTTTTTCTTCAATTATCTCCTTCCAAACAAGAACTTGACTGTGAAAAGATAACTACCTCACCTTTGCAAAAATCCTCATTGTTTAAACTCTGATGATTCTTAAATGTTTTAGTTTTTGACTCCATGCCCAATGGTATCCATGTGTCTAATCCACTTACAATTTTTAAAAAACACAATAATTTTGAAATATCTCAAGCCATTGTATTTATTTGTTGAGAGAGCCCTCTTTGGTAGAAAAAAATATAGGTTTCCTCCTAAATATTGGTTTGAAATAGTTACCTTAGAACTATCCCTCCACAACCAAGGGATAAATTTTGATTGCTAACAGCAAGGAGTGTGGCATTGAGAAGAAGGATGAGCAACTGGTGCTATCCATTCTGAGCAAGCTAGGTCATGAGTTCTCTATCTTTGTCTCTACTTTCCATTCTGGGTGAATGTCAATCCTTGGTTGGAAGATTCCATCCTTAGATGTTTTCACTAAATCTCTCATCCAAGAACAAGATAAGCTGATACAGATGGGTGCCTTGCAGGCCTCCTAATATCAATCTCTTATGGTTGGAGAAGGAAAAAGTGTGAATGGAAATGGGATGCACAAAGGCAAGGATAAGAGTCAATCTGAACCCAAGCAAAATGACCATCAAAAGGAGCCTCCAACTCTAAGAAGGACAAACAGAAGGGATTTAAGAAATCCAATTGTTCTTATTGCAAGAAAGGAAACCACCCAAAGAGATCTTGCATGCAAAAGAAGATAGATCAGATGACCAAGCTTCTTGAAGAGCACAACATTTCCCTCCCAAAAGGTGCAAGAGAGACTGATTCTGGAAGTGAATCTGATGGGCATGAGATTTTCCATGCACTGAAGGCTAGATTTTCAAAATCACAAGCCCTCCTCATAGATTCAGGAGCCTCCAACCACATGGTTTCCTCTATAGAATCATTTTCTTCTCTAGATCTCAAAGATGGTCCAATTATTCACATGGGAGACAACTCTCAGATCTCTGCTGAAGGGAAGGGAACAGTACATATGGAGCATGGAAAGTTCAAGAATCTTCTATTTATGCCTTCTTTGTCAGAAAATTTGTTGTATGTATATCATATGACTCGCATAGGTTCACCGAAGAAAGTGGTCTTTGGTCCTGACACAATTGAGATTGGACATATCTCCACTAGGAATATTATAGTGAAAGGGTTTGCAAACCATGCCTCCAAGGCATATGAATTCTCACAATTTTTGCCATACTCTATGCCTACCCCATCGAAATCTGATGAATATCTGAGTGATACCTCTTCTAATGAAGATGAGGATCAAGATCTTGATGTTGAGAATAAAGCTCAAGGAGATTCAAATTTAGATCCAGATCCAACACATGCTCCCAATCCATGTCCAAGGCCAATATGAGCTCACAAAGTCCTTGTAGCTGCTAGGAACACAGTTGGGGATCCATCTGACCATAGAACCACCAAATCTTAGTATCATGCAAAACTTACACTATGTCATGTAGATCCATTTCTCTCAGAGAGGTGTTGCATGATGGTGGGGTTTGATCCACAATCTCTTGGAGATACTTGCAATGGGGGATCTACAATCAGGCAAAAATATCAGTTGTCTAAAAAAAGGTACGTACATGATTTGGACCACAATGAGCCATTCGCTCCAGTAGCAAGAAGGGTTCCTGAAAGACTTGTTTTGGAAAATACAACTTCTATGCAATGGGAGGCACATCAGAAAAGCAGATCCGGATCTAGCACCTGCATTTTTATCCTATGGAGGGGCAGCTTGCCAATATTTTTGTAAATTCTTTCACTGAGGAAATTGTTTTCCTTCTATGCTTAGCATGAAGGTTCTTTGATTTCCCTACTGCTGTTCTTTTTGAGGGGGGATATTTTTCCCATGAGGTTTTTCCCCATTTCCTTGGTTCATGGACAGTTCTTTATTTTTTATCATGTATTTGATTGTATGGGTGACCTTTGGTCTTAATAACCAGGGCCCAGGATGCAAAGTATGGATTAGGGGGGGTGTTAGGATATTTCAATACTCCATCCTTGTCCTACCTATCATTATTTATTTTTCCTAGTTGTTGATGATGTCATTTTCCCCTAGTGGTGTGCAGATGTCATCTAGAATCCATCTACCATCTTCTGAGCCCTGCATGCATCATTTTTGGACCACTTCAGTCAGTTCCTTATTTTATAGGAACCTACTGAGTGTTCCAGTGCAGTCCACCTGAGTTATCTAACTCGTGTGGGGGGGTAGATCTCTGGATGCCACTGATTGTGGCCTCATGCGCCCTTTTCTAACTGGCATGCATGAGAGACTCACTATTTCACCCTCCTTAGTTAGTTAAACCAATTGTGAATTCAGTTAGCTGATTTTAGGTTCAATTCAATTGACTTTGAGTCTTCTGGAGCACTCCAACGATGACAATCCCTATGCTAGACCAACTGAGGTTTGAATTATCCTGCATGATTCGAATTCTCTCCATTGTAACATCATTGTTTATTATACTGATAATTGGAACATGTGATATTATTATTCTCCTTAATGAGTTCTGTCGCTGCACTATTATTCTTTTGTTCTTTTTTACTACAGTTTTCACTCTTCTTCAAATTTTATGCTCATTCTTTCTTTGTGAGGAATCCTCGGCTCTTTAGATCTGTTGTGACATAGAATTTCACAATAAGAGAATAAAACATCAAATTGTAATCAGATATGAAACATACATGAACAAATCTATTTGGAAAGGGAAAATGTATGATATCAATTAATGAATGAAGCAAGTACATCAAATTACCTTCCTTCAATTGTGGCACTTCATGAAACCAAGATTCAAGGTCTCTTGCTCCTCTTCTCCAAGGATCCCAACCTATGACCAAATGTGCTAGGGTTTATAAGAAACTAGGGCACAATTGAGGGGGATGTGAATCCAAATTCCTCCAGCATAACAATATAATGGGCTTGATTCATTTTCAATGGTCCCTCTCTCTCTCTCTTATATAGCAAGTGAAGAAGATAGGGTCGAAGAGGAAGTAGTTACAACTGGAAGAGGAGGTTCCAAGACCACTCGAAAAGACCATTTTTCACGATTTTATATATTTTTTAGTGTTTCTGAGGTACCCGCGACTTTGCAATGAACAACTAGCTGGTGCTCGCGAATTTTACCATGTGCAACTTGCGTTTTTTTAGCAAACCCATGGGTGTATGAACCTTCAACCTACGTTTTTGTGGAAAAATGGTCAAAAACAGCCTTTTATGGAGGGTTTCAGGAGATGTTTTGGTCTCCAAAATTGTTCCTAAGGTTCATATCTATCAAATGGGCCATGAATTAGGTAATTCCATCCATATAAAGTCCCAAATATGGCTCTTCCATCCACAAATGTCCTTTTGTGCGACTCACAGTAATCTCATGAAGTGTCGTCATGCAACCAAAAGATGTAAGTGTCGTCACGGACGGAGAAGTGCCAATTTTGGCTATAACAAGAAGAGCAAGGAACCTTGGAGACCCGAAGCACTACTCTTCGTATAGCTGCAAGGGCCCCCATATACTCACCTTCTGAGGTAACTCTTATTGTAAACCCTTGTTTGCAACATAATACAAAATAAATTTCATGGGTTCCTATTTATTTGTTATTTTTACTGTAGTAATTAGTTAGATTTATTTTTATTTGTTATTCTACATTCACACATTATCTATTCATGTGACTACTACTAAGGGTTCCATAATCCTTAGTAGGTTCCCTTTTGCACAGGCTTGTGTGAAAACACTAACCACAATATGTTTAAATACAAAGGAGGTAGGGTATGTATATCTTCGTAAACTAAGTAGTCAAATCATTGCATGGATACAATCTCTTATCCCACAAACAAAAGGATCTCATAAAATCTTACTAAACTATAACATTAAATTAAATTATTGTTACTTTTTTAAATATTAATAAATGATGTATCTTTATATCTTTATGTTAATTAAATTTTAACTCTAACTTATTATTATAATGGGGTGTCACTCAGACTATAGTGGACTTAGCGGTGATCTACCGAGAAGACAGTAGGAGGTTCACTTTCCCAGACTGATTTCATGACGATTATTTCAGGACCCTACGGCAAGCTTCTTGTACTATTCAATCTCTCCCTCATGCCATGGAATTGGCGGTGGTCATCTCATACGTTGTTGACCGGATTGTTCTTGATGTAAGCTAGGCTCCATCAATGCAAAGCTTAATTCTCCTTCAATGGAATATGATGCCACATTTATCATCTTGGTTTTTGAGTGTGTGGCTCTTTTATGGCCAAAATTAGGTCATTCTCTCATTTATCCTCCGAGACTCTCCCTCAAGAGCGATTTCTCATGCAATTGGGAATCTCTCTAGGTCCATCTCTACTTCCAACATGCCCATACAGCAATTGAGAGGAATTTCTCGTTGGGCTCGTGGTGAGCGTTTCCATGCCATTCATCATTCAAGAAACTGCTCTGAGTCTGCAATGTCATCACTTAGCAACAACTCTGCTTCGATGACTGGGGGAATGGCGCACTCTAATGATAGCAATCTGTAAAATAAGCTGACTCGGTGGGGATGCAATATTGAATGGTTTGACATGGATGAGAAGTCCCTAGGATATGACGATAATATCACTTGCCCTCACTATGAAAAGTTGATTAATTTGGATCAGACCCACAATAATGAATCCAAGTATAAGCAGGATGGTATCCCCCATGGGCATAATGCTCAATACTGGGATGAGGAAGCTGCCAGCCCCTCCGACAATGGTTTGTTGGTTAAGGAACTCATGGACATGGTACTTGATAATCATTAGATAATTTAGTATGTGTATTTTCAACTGGAACAAATGAATCATATAATGTCAACGCTCATCACCCTACTCATGCACCCTCACAGTTCCTCCCATAAGCCCAACCCGATGGTTGAAGATTCCATCATCCTCAATGAACCAGCCCCTCTCGGCATGGAAGCAGTTGGCAATTCTCAGGTGGATATCATTCCAAAATCTTGTTAAGTCTAGTTTTATCCATGATGGATTATTTTGTTTTTCTTAGTTTGTGGACTACAATTTCATTTTGTTTAGGATGTTTAAAATTGTTGTCAGTTTTCTAGGTCGGTCTATAAGAATTTCTCAGAAGCTATGGTTGAACTATGCCATTTTTGTTAGTCTATCAACTGATACTTGTTTTGGTTATTCCTTTTGGTGGATGGATCCAGACATTCTCAATAGCTATGTACTCCTTTTTCTTTTTCAAATGAAATATAATGTTTTGCTTACTTTTAAAAAAAAAATATTATTATAACATCTTTTCTTCTCCATAAAAAACAATCTAGTAATTTCATATATAAATATTCAAATGATACACATTGAGGTAGATTGCTACGAGCAATCAAGTAGCTTAGGGATTCTATTTGAAATTTTTTAAGGTTAGACATAATATCATCTTACCATAACTATTATGTGATATGAAAGATTGTAATATGTAGCTATAGTTTAGGGTTGTGAACACAACTACTCTTTATGAAAAAACTATGAGGCTTGCTAATGTATATTTTGATTTCACACTTGAAATACCAAATATAATGATTTTTTCTTGGAAAATAATTCAAAATATATAAAAGGTTGGAGGTCATACCCCTTGAAATCTAGTAGAGAACATATATAAGACATAGACCAATTCATGATTAAATTATTTTTGCATAAATGGAATAATGAGTAAAAATGCTCTCATATGCATGTTCAAAAATATTATCTACATTTTATTACATTAAGGTCGATAAAAGAAAGATAAATTAACATCGAGCTCAAAGAGAATAACTAGAGCGACTAGGACCAAATCCCTCCACTTAAATATTTCACTTTGCAACACCTATAGTTCAAGAATTGGGTGGTGATAAAAAAAGATAGAGTGGCATGAATTTCACCTTCCTAAACTTCCTTAAGATTACTACTATGCATGTGTGAGAGCCATGAGATATTACTTCATTGGGGGCCTATGTTCATGATGTCTAACAATAACAAAATCATGGAAACTGGGAAAAAGTCCTAATTCAAGACTACTTACCAATGCAAAATCATGTTGGTTGATTGCTTCCTTCAAATATTATTTATCAACATCTAAAACATGTTTTTTTGAATCCCCCTCATAATTGAGAATCTTCTCTACCCAAAAAAAACAAATCTACCAAAATATCAAGATTTCATTCTAGTGAGGAAATAACATCATTTTGAATAGAAAAATTAGATCTTTGTTCCACTTTTAAAGGATCCAAACATTCTATCCTATGATACTTTGGCTTCATAGACTCCTCTCCACCTACAGTTAATAATTTAGGAAAAGAAAGGATATGGATCTGACATAGATAACTCACCTAGAAATCCACCGGTGGATAATCTTTTCCAAGAATTTGAACATCCTTCTAAGCATCAAGCTTACTGTGAGCAAGTTGATTTCCCAAACTTTTTTGAATTTCTCCTAAAGAAGTATCAATAACTACCTTATATTCCACAACCAACTTCACATATTTTAGCCAAATGATTTCTCCTCTTGGACATTTGTATGCAAGGACTCTTTTATGATAGTCATGTAAAATGTACCATGTGTTATGCCAATATCTACATCGGAAAGGTAATCTTTCATCATTGAGATCTTGGACCCATGCCAAATTATCACTCTCCAAAGAGATTTTGTCTAGTAACCCCCATTAGCACCTACGAGAATCGGAAGACAAGGGACCCCTTCCATCTAAAGAGTTTATGAAGCTACATGTTGAAATGAACTATTAGAATTTTCAATGGGTTTAAATAACTTTGGCTTCAGTAGTTAAGAGGCAACTCTAAAAGAAGAACCCGCGACAATTATAGGTCCCTTCTTAGTGTAGCCAAGTTGAAATATTGAATCTAGGTCATAAGCACAAGACCACTTTCCCCATATATGCGTGTACCCCCCATGCCAACTCGCTCTTTTCCAATTGGATTCTCATAGAGAAATGAAAAGAAACAATTACATAATTTAGGAGATATTTTAATTTTACCTCTTTCCATTGATGACTATTCTTTCCTTATCTAGTGAACCAACTTAAATTTCCTTCCACTAAAAATATCCAATCAATCTCTATCTCTCGACTCTATTACACCTTCCAAAATATAATCATACAATAGGAAAACCTTCACCATGCCTAGTTTGAATGCAATTATTTTTCATTTTCTAGAAGCCATAGTCATATGAGCCCTTCTGACAAGCTAAATTTTCCATGAGTTATGCACCTCACCCCCACCATAGTTAGAAACCTAGTGTTTACGGACAATCTACATGAGCGGACTCAAACAAATCTCCCTAGTCCAAGTGGATCTAGAACAAATAGATACACAATACCATTTACTTTCATAGATCAATAGAAATACTAGACAGGTCAAGATGTGGCTTACCTCAAGTCTGTAGTTCCTTTCTCCTCGTTTCTCCAAGCTCCAAAGTCTTCAGATCTTCAGCTGCAAAACCATTTCAAGCAATTGGAAACATACAAGCAGTAAAAGCATATAAACATGAATTGATCTAGATTAACAGTTAAGGAGGAAAATCCTAAGTATTATCAATACAACAACACTTATGGAAAGAACTTGTATTAATGCAATAAACAGAAGTATATAGGCAAGAAATGTCACGACCCAAGCCTTAACATTGCAACTTCCATCCAACAATCCTAGCCTCCAAGATAGAATACCTGCCTCCAAAAGGATGAATGAGGATCACCTAGAATAATTTCACCAGCATAAGAGTACAATGGTCCTTCCTCCCTTTTACAATGGAGAGGGGGGTTGTATATATAGGGCTAAAGGGATAGAATAGGCTGAGGATTTAGGGGTGAGGTGTAACGGATCATCCCACTAGGTTAGGGGATCGAGAGCCACCTATATAGGAATCTAGGGATAAGCCTCCACATCATCAAGCTTCGAGAAATCGCTCAAAGCTTCCTTTTATCCAATTTAACCAACTCTGACGCACCTTGCAGAAAGGAAACATGCATCAGAAGTGGATAACCTCACTTGGTACAAAGGCAGCATGTGTCATCGACACACTCTGCTAAGTTGCAGAGTGACTCACCAAGGGTTCAACACTCCTTGCTCAAAGGCAGGGTACGTCGGGGTGACAACAAAAGATAGAAATGGAAGGACAACAACCTTCCTTCTGATGTTTTAACCCAGGGAACTTCAGCAATAAGGCATATGGATGACACATGACTCATGACGATGATATTTTGGCATAACAGAATGCCCCCCAAAGCATGAAGTTGGAAAAATAAAACAGGTGAGATGCTTTGTAGTAAATGAAAGGGATGGAGGCAAGGATCATCGGCTGGAATATACTACTGCAGAACAACTGACTATGAGATATGCATCTCACATGACTCATAACATGGCTATCGACCAATACATTGCAGATCCATGATAGTAGAGACCAACTGAACACAATCATGGCTACTAGAAACAAGCGTAGATCCATGATGAGATGATAACGCAGCCACGACCAATACAAAGTGGATCCGTGTGATATGACTCAAAAAATATCCATCGCAACCTGGGTAAAATATATGAGTTAACCCATGGTCTTCAAGCCGAACCTGCAATGATACGAATCAAACCATGTGATTACAATGTCTTGATGTTGAACATGGTAGAAACCACTTTATTACTGGTCATTGATGTATACCGTTAACAAGCGCGAGGGAAATCACCATTGATGTCAATGATTCCCAAGGTATCAAAGTACAAATCATCGAATGTGAATTAATGAGTTGAAGTCGAACACTCAACGGAATATTTCGATCAAGAGCCAATGATGTGAACTTATGAAGCGAGGTAACTAGCTATTGAGGCATGCAGGCCCAAGGTACTTGATTGGTTTCTAGATTCAATCCTCGGATGATGTGTTGAGGTCGACAAGGATGAATCCACCGAAGGAGGGCCATGATGTATCCCCCATCATCGACACGAAACATGATCAAATATGTTTTGGAGTAAATCGGACAGTAGAGCAATGCATGAGACTTACTCAGGGAAGACCAACATGATAGTAGGTAGAATGACTGCATCTAGTGAATCGATGAACAGACCTCTCTTGAACATGGGCATGGCATGACTTGGAAGTATTGACATGACGAGAATAATACCAACCCCTAATGCAACTGATGGTGGAATCATTCTTTGGATGACTCAAAGGAGTGGAAAGACTCTTAGAATCAGTAAGACTCGAAGACAAACAAATTACCCAGGTACTGGATGCATATGCAAACAAGTTCCATGTTCAAGAGTAACTAAGTACTGTCGTAACTACAATGAAACACAAATTATTTCCTTATCCCCATCATGATTGATGAGTACCTCTTTTTTTTTAATGAGCTTGAGGAGGGTAACAGATGCTTGGTATAACTCATCCTTTGGACAATTCCAATCCCAAATGTTTTACGAACCTGAGATAGGAGGGGTTTGTCCCAAAACAGGCCCTTCGATGTCAAATATTAATGAGTCCAAAGAAGGTAAACCCAATGTCATTTCATATTTAGAGAGTCTGAAAAGAACTAAAGAAGACTCCAAAGGTTCTTTTTCGTAAAGGTTAGTCTCTTCACCCGAAAAAGGATAAAACAATGTGAAAGAGAACTCTTCCAGTCATGGTTAACTAGAGTGCTCCTTTTTCATAAATATCACCTCCTGGTCCGTAAAAGGGGTAAACTATCACCAGGAATACGATCATTCAAATACTTTTAGAAGCGTGAAAGTATCAAGTTTGATTGTCGATCTTTTCATATTTAGGGAGTCTGAAAAGAGCTTAAAGAGGAACTCCAAGGGGTCCCTTTTTCATGGGAGTTTTATGAGCCTGAAAAAGTGATAAAAGATAACTTGGTGACTTATTCTCATTGTTTTACAAGCACGAGAAAGAACCAAGAGTAAGCTCGATTCCATTAATGTTTGATTTTAATGAGCCGCATAATAGCACAAAAACGCTCAAGAGTCGTTCACACTTGATAACAAGCATGAAATGCCGACAATAGTCGTCGAAATGTTATAACATCACTTTACTTTACCTATGCATTCCAAAAACTAAGTCAAAATGACAAATTATTTGCTTAGACACAAAGATATGACCAACTATAGTAAAAATTGACCCATAAAAGAATAAATCAAAAGAAGAATATTCCATTTTTTATATAAAAAGGGCCAAATAGTAAAAAATAGTTACCATTTTTTTTTATCAAATTGGGAGGAGTAAAAACACCATTTGGAGTCGATTTTCAAGCACTGATTGCAGGAGTTTCAACCAGCTTCATTTGTAGTGGATTAGATTTTCATTTTATTTCATTTTTTTGGGTTTTTGAGCTTGTAGAATGGGGAAATTGCGCGCCCTCTAGGAAACACACTTTCCCCTTACAGGAAGTGCATCGAGGGATCTCTGATGCACTTCGCGTATGGGTAAAGTGCATCACTGGCCTACTGTGTGAAATTACAGGGTGCATCAAAGCAATTCGGCCCACTAAACCAAGAAATAAGCTCAAAATATCCAAGCCCAAAGGTATAGCAAGGTTCTAATTCATGTTTGAATGTTGTTTGGAAAGGTGTGGATCACTAAAATGGTTCAGTGGAGGGAAAGAGAGCATGAAATGGAGGATTCCCAAGTGGAAAATGATCCTCATTCCATGAACGCGCTCCAACAATGTGGTTTGCTCAAATTCTTTCACATCCAGAGAATGAGAGCCCAAGTGCCATTACTGGATCATTTGATCAGATTGTGGGATCCAGACCAATAGTACTTCCGAGTTGGTGTTCATACTCTAACCATATATGTAGAGGACATCTATTTCCTGACAGGGTTGTCTAGGCAGGGAGTGTCAGTTTCCTTATCAGGGCCACGAGGTAGTGACCAATCCACGGAGAGCCTAGTGGCTCAGTTTTGTACACCTAGTACTTAGATTCTTGCTGGGAATATTCCCGTCAAGAGTGTGAGGGATCGACCACTACGCATGGTTCTCCTCACCCTAGAGAGATTGGCGGGGAGAAGGGCTCCTCATCAGGCCACGAAGGCACATATGTTATATGTTGTAGAGTGCATGGCCCCAACAGTGTTCAACTGGTGTGAGGGAATCCTCGCAAATATCAGAGATCGGCTTACCAAGTGTCGCAGAGGTGAGATGAAATAGTTAGGCTATGGTTCTATTGTGGTCTCGTTCTTCTTGGAACGAGTCCCGCTACTACGTCCTCAGGTGGAGATAGAGGATCTAGATCTGAGGGATCCTCATATGGTTAGTTGGTACTAGGTTATGGCCCGCCACGGAGGTGGGGGACCCATCATCAGTTATGGTCCTGCCTTTTTCAGGTGGGTGCGGGGACAACTCCTTATGGTTGAGGATTACCCATATGCGAGCGCAGAATTGAGAGGTGACCCGGACTTGGCTCTTCCCAAGGGGGAGCAGTGGGGGAACCTAGGTAAGAACGGAAACTCTATTGTGTTTTTTTCATTTTATAATTTTTTATGTTTTTGGAGTAGTACTGATAGTTTACATATGTTTTATGCAGATGTTGGTCCAACTTGACCATTGGGTGCTTCTCTGATTGAGCGGAGAGCGGTGGTACATGATATAGCAGTGGCGCACCAGGATGCGACCGAGGATTTGACTGAGCTGGAGGAGAACCTCCATAGATTGACGTTGTACATACTAGACGCCTCTATAGATGAGCTACCACGCCATTACCAGCATCAAACTGCAATATTTTCGACATGTTTTGGTCCACTGCTCCGTAGAGTGGCCAGGGCCATCATTTGTTATCATGAGCATCCTAGGGAGTAGCTCATGTGTGATATGTATGTACTGAAAGATACGAGCTTCAAAATTTTGTAGTGAGGACTTACTGAAAGCTCATATGCTTCAGATTTTGTACCAGTACCACATTTTTTGTATTATACCGACATGATGATATATATATATACATATATACAAAACACTATTCACAGCTTTATATACTGTGTTTCATTGATGATTATGGGATCTTGTGCATGTTTAACTTATACTATAGATAATTTACATGTTATGTCATTTTTTACGCATATATTTGATAGAATGTTTATGATGTCCAATTTACCAATCCAATATGAAATTGGCCATGGAGTAAGCAACGGTGTTCATGTCTCTCAGGATATGCAGGTATTGGATGGATTCAAAGGATCTCTCCAAGAGATGTACTTGTCAGAATAGACGGAGTAAAATGGGATCGCGGATAGCGTAGACTCGGTTAAGATGAGAGACCACTAGTTGTGAGTCAAGGTGGATGAAAATGTGATCCATACCCAGGGAAAGAGCATCAGTCAACAATCCAATCAACGCATGATACTCTACGGCATTATTGGTTGCATATCCTATACAAATTCCTCCAGAACTCATGAGATCGTTGATGAGGGAATAGAGTACCCATGTTGTCGAAGCGAGGTTACGCGTATTCCAGCTAGTGTCATCCACAAATCCAATACATGTTTCCATCTGCACATCCAGGCAGAACATGGTATAAGCGTAAAGACAAGATCCTAACACACTAAAAGTAAAGTGGCGCACCACACAAAACACACACCATGTACAGTATCTACATAGTACTAATGCATAAAATACTTAGGCATAGTACCGCTTTAGGAAGAGTACATTGTGAGGCTCTCCTAATGATATCCCGTCATAGTCTTCTAGTTCATATGATCCCTTCTCCAAAACATGCTTAACTACATATGGACCATACCACATGGACTCAAGTTTTCCTGCCCCCAGCTTATCATGTTTTTGGTCATGGGTGAGGACCAAATATCCCTTGTTAACGACACGAGGTTTGATTGATTTTTCATACTTGGCCTTGATGCACTTCTTGTGTGCTTCATTAGCAAGGGATACATCTGGCGGGTTTCTTCGAGTTTATCCAAGTACAGAAAACATTCTTCCTCGGCGGTGGTGTTTGGTAGAAGTTTGACTATAAGTTTCAATGATGGAATCTTGCACTCAATAGGTAAGACTGCCTCCAGTCCGTAGACTAATTGGAAGGGTGTGAATCCAGTGGCAGTTTTGACGAAAATCCTATATGCCTATAGGGATGAAAAAAGCATATTGTTTCAATTAGACATGTTTGTACCCACCATCCGTTGGATCATGGTTTTCAAGACCTTATTGATGGCCTCTACTTTTCCATTGGATTGTGGGTAATACGGAGTTGAGTTCTCATGTCGAAAACCCAACCTGGCACTTAGTTCATCCCCCATCTTGTTCTGGAAATGTATTCCATAGTCAGTCACGATGGCCTGAGGAACTCCGAATTGTGCAATGATGTGATTAAACATAAAGAGTGCACCATTTTTGTCGTCTTCGTTGTATGTAGGCATAGCCTCGGCCCACTTGCTAAAGTAGTCAATAGCGACGATGACGTAACCATGCCCCCTGGCCAAGGTAGGCTTACAATGCATGAAATCTACACCCCATTTGGAAAAGGGACTGACGACAATAATTGGATGTAGTGGGGCTGGATGAGAGCACTTTTTATGATGAAAAAGTTGGAAAGGAGAACAATTCTTGACGGCTTCAATACAATCTGTAAATATGGAAGGACAATAGTATCCAGCGTGTAGGATTTTATGAGTTGTAGCCATCCCAGAAAGATGATTGCCACATGCCCTAGAGTGACAATCATTCAGAACATGTTCAGCCACCTCATGAGTAAAGCATCGTCAGAGGATAGAATCAACACCACGACGGTATAAGGTATCACCGATGATTAGGTAGTACTTTGCATGGTGACACACACGACGGTGGTTGTCACGAGATAACTGAGGACTGAAATGTTGGGTCTGGAGATATAAAGTGACGTGTCCATACCATGGGTCAGAAGTACTGATGAGAAACAAAGACTCGTCAGGGAGGGAGTCAATGGGATCAGTTCCCTTATCACTACAGGCAAGATCACAAATAAGCTTCGCAAAAACCAAAGAATTCTTTGATTTGGCCTTCTTAACCTGGAGGTTGAATTCCTGAAGAATTATGATATAGCGCGAATATTTTCCCCCCGGCACCTGACGTGTGAGAACGTGGTACATAAGGTTAGAGTTGGCAATGATGTTAGTAGTAAGGAGTAAGATGTAATGACGAAACTTTTGAACAGCAATGACTGCTGCGAGAGCTAGCTTCTCAACATGTGAATATCGGGTTTTAGAGTCCATGAGACCCTTACTAAGGTAATATATCACATGTTCATGGGCGTTACTATCTTCCTGAACCAGCACCATAGCAATCGTGGTAGCGGAAGCTGCAAGATAAAGGATGTAGTCCTTGGTGTAATTGAGTGGTTGCAAAATGGGGGCATGAGTGATGGCATGCTTTAGGCTGTCAAAGGATTGTTGGGCATAATCATCCAACTGAATGGGACATCCTTCTTTAACAATCTCATGTATCCCTGTGTCTTCTCGACGAAATTACACACGAAGCGCCGCAGGTAGTTTTCCTTCCCCTGCAAACTTTGAAGTTGTAACATCCTGAAATTTCATAAAAATTAAAAACTTTTGAAAACAGCATTAAATACGAAAATTATAATTGCGGAAATAATAATTGTTGATTATGAATGCATTAATTAAAAAAAAATTATTACTAAACATATCTTAATTTATGTTTAGAAGAAATGTGACAGTGACAACTTTAACACATTGATAAAAATCATGATTATGGTAACAAGTGAACTAACAGATTGGAAATATGATGCAACACTTTTCTTTTGCAATGATACTGACAGTTTGACCTTGATGCATAAGGGTGTCCTACGAGGTACCCTGGAGCTTACTTAGCTACAACGCTAAAGCAAAATGAATGTTCTATGTGCAGATGACAGGTAAGAAGTTTCATGGCTGCGTAAATTCCAAGTTCGTTATAGTTTAATTTCAACGTCATGGATAAATAGATTGTTAGAATCTGTTGCGACCCACATAAGTATGCAGGTATGGATTTCATAGCTATAATTATTATTTTTCAGATGTATGTCTTACAACTCCACAATGTTTAAAACAGAGTCATCTATGTACATCATCCTGCTGATAGTTTTGTCGCTGTAATTCTTGTCGTTGTTATAGCTGGCTTTGTCGTCGTCTTAAGATAATAATTACTTGTAAAAATTAGCGTCGTGATTGTATTGATAACCGTCATATGCATTGTGATAAGAGTTAGGGTATGGAATTTATGACCATTGCTTGGTTTTTATACTAGCTACAAAGCAATGGTCCTAATGGAAAATTCACAATTGTAAACTCCTACATTATTTTATTTTTGTACATGGAAGAAAATAGAAACTATGGTTATTATACTAACCATATAGTTTTTATAGGTTGCTATCCTATATAAATAATTTATAATTGCAAACTATTCATAATATATATATATATATATATATATATATATATATATATATATATGAAAGTTTGCAATAATCAAATGTCATAAAATCGAGACTTAATATATAAGTGGCTAAACTTAAGCCTTAATAACGAATTGTTGTAACACTAAGTCGAAATCTTAATTATAGTATAAGAACTATTGTTCACCATATGATTATCACTATAGAGTTTTTGTTCGAATTTTTAATATCCAATGCAAGTTATAAAGCTTATTTCAATAGCACTGACATGCATTTAACTCAACAGGGTGGTGAGTAGACAGTCATTAATATGACATGAACTTCGAGCTATCGTGAAGATTATGTCTCGATTATGCATTAATGGATTGAATCGAAACTCCAGCTGACGAGGATGTTTGAAGTTCCACATATTATGATATCATTGCAATAGTCTCTGCACTTGTCGCTGTGTATGATTAAGAGTTTGATTCACCTCCAAATTGGATGCAAAATGCTCCAACGTGATACAAGGTGGCAAGAACGTGCAATTGAAATGATGTAGCAATAAATGCAAGGGTTGTTCGACCGAATGCAACATCGCTAGAACTCTCATGAACGTTGGATGTGATGAGTGTGGATCGTTCGATGCAACCCTAACATTTGTCGTTGTTTTGGTTTATGAGGTTTGAGTGAAGTTTATTGTTCTATTGTTCCGGTCTGTGTGGCCGACAGGCTGCCGAAATCTAGGGTTAGTCAACTTTGCAAGGGTTTTGACCCCGAGACCTGTAGACAGGATTGAAGTTGCAGGTTCTATTTCAATGTAATGGCATTGTAATAAGAGACTGGGTCTCTGGTTTGGGTTGTTAATGCGCTGATGATTTCAAGCTCTTCGTTTCGAATTTGTATGAAACACACCAAGCTGTAAATGATAGAAGTTCCTTCGTCTCGTTTACAACATAGACTTCGTCGTCTATCTGGTGAATGCAAAGAACTTGGCCGTAAAAAAAATGGTAAGCTTTCTCAGAAAGTGTAATGATTCTTGAGTTGAAGTTTCGGTTTTCAGTTTTTAAAATAAAATATTGCTATTGTCAAAATCTAGGCTTGGTCTTCGTCAGTTGCAGGGTTCGAAGAAACGACTTTGGACAGGGGTTTGGAAAGGAAGGACATGCTTCCATTCCTGGTAAGCTCCGGGTCTTCCAAAAGCCCTCATGGGTGCTCCTTTGGTCTGTGATGATGTGGTTGATTCCAATAGAGAGTAATCAGTCTTGCCATGGCTTTGTCTGTCGGTTGATCCTTTGAGAAGATTTGTATGTTTGTGTGCAAACTTCTACAATGAAAGACATTCATCTAAAATTCTCTGTGTTTATTTCGATGCTTAATTTTTGTCCATATGGAAATGTAAAACTCATGTTTACGAGTTCAGTGATGAAGGGAATAAAACCCTGTGTGATCTCGTTTGAAACATATTGTAAATTTTTGTTGTTGGGAATTGTTGATTCCTCTTTCTTGAATATGGAACTTGTAATGGTTGAATACGTTTTAACATCCCACCTGTTGATTTGTGTTATTGTGGAAAAGTAATGGAGCCGAGGCTCGTCTAATCTGTGGATAAAACTCTGCTTCTTGAAAATGATAAAATGTTGTTTCTATCTAGTGCTATTCGGTTTGGTTTCTATGTAATAATTTGTGTCTATCGCACTTGCTTAATGAATACGAAAACTATAGTGGAGGTCTGAGTATTCGTGGCAATGATAGAGTAGGTTTCATTTTTGCTATGTAAAGAAAAGTAACAGGCTATGCCCCAACTGAAGATTCTCGTTGTTTGCAAGCAATGTGTCATACTGAAACTAATGAGCAAGAAATGTAAGTCGGGTCTGTGTTAAACATTTGAAAAGAGTAGGTTGATATCGTAATTTTTCGAGCTAGGGTTTATGTACTATGTCATAGATGATAACTTTGTAAAGTGCAATCCCGAAAAGGTTTGTCTCTTCGTTTGTATAATGGAAAAAGATTGGGGCTATACCCTAATTTGAGTTTTGTTTGAAAAGAAATGAAATGTTTAAAAAAAAACTTCTAAAAAGAGCTTTGATTCCATAACTAGGATTCAATCCGTAGCCTGTGTAGTTGTAATGGTTTCTGTTTGCAAAAACAAAGGTAATGGAAAAAAAAATTCTATCTAGGGTTTGAATGAAACTCAGTTTTGAAATCAACACTTACAGTTTAGAAAATCTAAATAAATAGAATGAATGATGGAAAGAAATGTTTTCATTATCTAATTGTATTAAATAATTAAAGACAATGGTTATAGCAGGAATGAAAACAATGTGTATATGTGAAATGTGAAGACTGTGAATTTGCAGCTCTGTCCATAATTTATTTCTTTATTTACTTACAGCAACACTGTTTATAATGCAAATGTAATATGATATATGGAGAATTGGATTCTATTTACTTCTTATGAACATAGTAATGATAAGGGAAATACAATGTAACTGTACAGGAATTAAACAATGTTTGTTTCTCATGAAACTAAGGAAACATTCTATAATATATATTAGATATTTTACAGAACTTTCTACTATTATTAACTATAGGGTAGAAACTGATAAACATATAAATTATTGTATTTATCTATCGAATCAAATGGCAATTTGCCTATCTTCTCATCTATTCTTAATTTGCGTATCTATACTAGAGTACGATGTACAAAACAGCATGTGGAAAAATATAGATACTAGTTTATCAATTCCAAATCATCATCAAAACTTTAACATTCAGACTTTAAACAAATTTAGAAATAGATTCTTCTTCCAAACAGAAACAGAGATTACTAACTTACTGAACAGAACTACTAGCTGAGATAAGTAGAAAATTTGTAAAACCTGGATAAATCTGTAGGGCAACAAACAGCCCAAGAAGAATGTTCCACCCAACCAATTCCTGAAGACAGTCAAGTACTTGCCTTAGGACCCCCGAGCCTGTTCACTAAACCACCAAGAGGAAGAAACTTAGGAATTTAGGATCTCTTCTTGTAGTAGCAAGTAACTTGTTGAAGCTCCAAGAGTTAGCAGTCCAAGGGACTTGCTCCATCACCTCTGGTTCTCCTTAGAAAATAATTTGTAGACTTATGATTTGCACTCACCACTAGCCTCCCTATTCGAATCTCTTAGTGATCACCTGATGCACATGAGGAAAATATTTCTGCAGAATATTTTGTAAGAGCTGCCTGCTCAATTCGAATTTGCCTTATGTAGGCTGCCTAGGCCTTTTCAGTTGTTACTGGATCATTAAATGAGCTGCTTGCTGTTGGAGCCAAGGCCGCAGCTAGGGGAAAAAGCTGCGAATTTTGAGGAAAAAGCACAAGTATGGAAGAGAAAGTGCTAAGTTTTGAATAAGCGCCAATTTTGGGACAGAAGAAGACGGTGCGCAGTACGGTGCCAGATGGATAATCTCAGCGAAGATCACGGACCAGAAATCGCGGAGCTCGCGCGCACGTCAGAAGAGAATGAAGGCTGAATAGAAAGCCCAGCTACCCTAATCAATGAAGCAATGGAGTAGAGGGCTCAGCTACCCTCATTTAAGGCTAAGTACAGAAGTTATGGTTGCTCGGATCAAGGAGGAGCAACGGACCAAAAAGCATTGAAGGCGAAGGACGAGGCACCCATACCCGTAAGCTGCGCCGGAATTCATGGAGCCTGCAGGAAGCGGCGACATGACTGCAAGCGGCGCCTACAGTACACCTAGCCATGTGCGTGGTTAGGGTTTTTGGGGATTACTGCTGGGAAAGGCCCACAGTTTTGTAAAGGTGTGACCGCCATGGCCACCTATATATATGAATAATTGTAATGGGTAGATGTTAGTTAGTGAGATAGAGAGTCGGTTAGACATATAGCTAACTAGTCAGTAAGCGGGTTAGCAGTGAAGCTAATCCTTGAGTTGCAGACAGTCCGAGGCGACGTCTGAACTATTGTAATCTCTGAAGAGAAAGAGAATAGATCGAGAGAAGGGCTCCCAGCTATGTGCGTGGAGTTTCCTGGAAAGATCTAAGGCTGCAGCTGTGTGCGCAGCATATTGTATAAGTCTATCATTTTCTGGTTAATATAAGATACTCCCGTGGACGTGGTTTTCCCCGTGGAGGTGGACTTCATATTTCTCGCTATTATGATGTGGTGTTAGAGATGATTACCTGTTTGTTTTAGTCTATTACAGTAAATACAGGAGTATTGCATTATCTTTATGAGTGTGTTGAGTAAGTTCTTAAAGCTTTCTTGGGAACTATAATCGTTAAGGGTCAAAGGAATCGGTAAGACGACGTCGTCGTTGCGATAGGAGAACCTGTTGCTGCGACAAGCACACAAGTGAAACTACGCATAGAATATTCGCGCAGGGGATAATTGGTCCTAGCGCAGGAGGGAAAGTACCGCGTAGCTAGGCTGCTGAGCAGGAGCTTGAGCGTTGTTGCGCTCATAAGTCTGAATAGAGGTCAGACCGTCACCTTATAGGAATCGTCAAGGAGGAAAGAACAGTCTCTGCGTCGCCCGGGTTAAGGAAACCTGATTCCTTAGCCCCCCCATAGCCACTTCGGGTGAGACCTCGAGCTGTCGCGCAGCTCGTTGCCGAGAGGGCCAGTGCGCCAAGGGGTTTTGTTGCTGCGCTTCATTAAAACCCGGGTCTGTCCAAAAAGCAGCCAACAAATGGTTCCGTTGCCGCGTGAATGAGACTTGTTATTTCAGCGACACACGAGATTGAGGCGAAATCAAGAGAAAGAGGGAGCCAACAAATGGTTCCGTTGCTTTGAACCCTGTTGTTGAGCCAACAAGTGGTTCTGTTGCCTTGAGACTTGCTCAGTTAACAAATGTGTTACTGGAATCCCACAGCTACAGAAATTCAGGAGTGGTTCGATTCGAAGGCTAAAGAGTTCGCTGAACGAGAAAATAAAAGCTTTAGACTCCAGCCAGAAGAATGGTTGCAGAAGTATATCTATACTGACCTTCACGAAATTTTCTTTGTCACATTTGCACTTGAGTTACATGCTTGGATAGCCAAGTTAGCACATACTAGACCCACTGTGCATATTGATCGACCAGTCGCTTGGACGCCTGAGCTAGTCAGTATTTTAAAGCGGGTAGACAATTCTGTGTCCTGCGCAGTAGACTTTTGGTTGAATAGTCTGCTGGAAGGTTTCATCACTGAGTTTGCAGTAGATACAAGAAAGAGTTTCAGTGAAGCTGAGAGGAGTTTCTTTCAAGCACATAGATGTAAGTTCCTGAATTCTTTGAACTTATCCATTAAGATGCTTCTGTATGAAAAAGCAAAACTATGTATAGCTTCAGATGAATAGCATAGACAAGTAATGTCCGTAGACTCTGATAGTGACCCTGAAGTTATTGGTTGCACTCGTAGTGGAAAACGGTATAAAGTAGGCCTTGACCACCATTCTTTTGAGTCAAGCCCAGAAGACAGTCAAGTTCCCAGAGCAAGCCACATAGAAAGACAAGGGAGTGTTCATATCCCTTATCACCCTTTTACACCACAAAATCCGGACAAAGCTCAGTATAATCCCGCAGTAACACCTTCTAGTAGCCCACACGGTACTTCTAGTACCTCTGTACCACCTTTGTTCAACCATCCCAGAAGAACTGCTACAACACCTACATCTCAAACTCGCACAAGAAAGATGGGTGATGACATGAAACTACCAACTTTTAGAGGAACAGGGATAGAAGACCCTGAGCAACACTGGTTCCTATGTGAAGCCATTTGGACAATTAAGCAAATTAATGATGATGCTGTTAAACTGGTTCAGTTAGCAACCACATTAAGAGAAAGAGCCTTAACTTGGTTCATGAAATACTCAGCAGCACAGAACAGAACGCTTGCTGATGTAAGAAATGCAATGATTAGAGAATTTAAGAAACCTAAATCAGAATCACAGTGTATAACAGAGCTCAAAGACATCAAGCAGTTACCCACAGAGTCAGTATGGGACTTTGATCAAAAGTTCAAAGCCCTGATAGATCAAGTAAGCTTTGAGTTTGCACCACAGCAGCATAAGGAATGGTTCATTGCTGCACTGCTTCCACACATTAGACTTCCTCTTATGCAACAGAATCTCACTACTCAGGAACAAGCTCTAGAGATGGCTATGAAACTAGAAGCTTCACCAATTGCTGGAACAAGCAACGATGTTGCGCAGTTGCAGAACCAATTAGCAAACTTAACCTTGCAAGTGCATGATATTAAGAAAGGCAAGGATGTTAAGGAAGAAATATGGTGTACAAAATGTAAAGCGCAAGGTCATTCAAAGGACCACTGTCCCGTTTTCATAGAATATATTGCAACTGGAGCACCTAATCCTTTACCACAGCCACAGGGGCCTTGGTGTGAAATCTGTAGAACTAGAGGTCATAGACCTCAAGAATGTCACTTACTTCAGAAATATGTACAAACTCCAAAGAATCTATATTGTAATTTCTGTAAATCAGTAGGCCATGATGAAAACAATTGCAGAGCATATGACCTTATGATGGAAAGGAAACATGATGTTTATCGAGTACAATTAGAAGCACAAGGACCCGTAGCAGGTCCACAGTATGACCAAACTCGTGACGGCCGAACAGGAAATTACAGAGGCCGTGGACGCACAACAAACTTTGGCCGCGGACGAGGCCAGATCACTTGTTATAATTATGGAGCGCAAGGTCATTTTGCAAGAGATTGCCAAAACCCTACAACCCTTTGCAGATATTGTAAATCTTATGATCATATCATTGAAGAATGCCCTCAATTGCTGACTAAAATGCAAGCAAAGACGCCACAGGTCAACCAGAATATTCAATTGATTGGAGCAGAAAAAATGGAACCAGACCGTACAGTTAATATTGTGACGCGCAGTGGAACAACCACTGGTGCGCCAGAGTCGGGAACTGGAAAGCAAGCAACGCAATGGGTGCGCCGCGCTAATATTAAACCAGCCCCACTTAATCTGCAGAAGCAAAAAGAAGCATTCAAGCAAGCCCAAGAATATTTCTCAGATCCCAGAGCTTCAAGTTCTGTCGCAACCCCGCATAATGATATTAGATCGCAAGCGCTAAGACAAGACAACCTAGTACAAGAACAGGCCACTACATCCGGAAGGCCCGATGAAGAAGATGCATTAGGTACTGTCCATAATTTTCTAAGGAACTGCTTAAAGTTGTTGCGCAATGAAAAAGCAACTATGGAACTTCAACACCTATTGGATAAATGTCAACAATCTGCTTCGACGAACACGCCGCAGCGTGCTGTTCACCAGATTGGGAGTCACGTTAGAACCGGAAAAGAGATGAGGCTCACAGCGCAGATTGGAGCATTTGAAATGGACGAAGTCATTTTAGATTTGGGCTCAGAATTTAATGTTCTCACCATGCATACATGGGAACAGATGGGAAGTCCTCAACTTACAAGATCCCCTATCCAGCTAAGACTCGCAAATCAGCAACGAGTCTCTCCATTGGGCAGATTACCCAATGTACCTATTGATATTGAGGGAGTAAGAAGTTCTGCAGACTTTGAAGTAATCAAAATCCTGGATGATAGTAGACCTTACCCAGCACTTTTAGGTATAGACTGGGCATTTGATAATTTGGTTGTCATCAATTTGAAGAAAAGACAGATGACCTTCGAGGATGACCAGATTAGGGTCATTGCACCGCTTGATCCTATCCAAGGACCAAGGTATATAGAACCCATTCGGGCAGAAGAAGAAGCGCGCCAAATGGAAAGTTTGTATCAGATGACTGCTAGTCAGAGTGACTATGTTAATCCTATAGCAGATGGCCATATCAGCTGGCGATGTGATAGTTCATGCACATCAGACTCCGATGCAGGATTGGAAAACTGGCAGAATCGCTTACATGAGGTTTCTACAAGACGTTGCGCCATGATGACTAAATCCATTCGATGGATTGGTACAGAATTGACTGACACTCCAATTTTTGATGGTTTAACTAGCGTAAGTGAATTCATACAGGCATATGAACAACAGTTCCAGAGCAGCAGCGCATACAGGCATTAGATGTATCACTACGCGCCACACCCGCAAGATGGTGGGGTGCGCATAAAGAGAATATTCATACATGGAAAGACTGTCGCAGACTGATACTGCGCAGATTCCAGGACACTACAGCAGAAGTGTCGCGCAAATATGAGGAACAGAGTGACCCCAGGTCACACATTGAAGCATGCATTCAGCAATGGTCAGATATTCCGGACGATGAGTGGGTTCACCTATTCATCCACACATTGGACACAGTTCCAAGGAACTGGTACACTGAAACAGAATTGCACAGAGGCACTCTTACTTGGCCTCTTATGATAGAAAGTTTTCAACTTACCTTCATCTTTGAGTCAGAGCATCCAAGTATTGATCAAGCTCTGAAGTGTATTAAAAAGAAGGTATTTGAACCATGTCTATTACCAGAATATTCCCAGCCGGATTGGGCTGTTCAGATAGAACATGCCCTCGAATGCTATAATTTCACCACTAGAGAAGAGGAGGATGATCCTCGCAATATCAATATTCCAGAATCAGAAGGGACTCACAATGTTGAAGGTCCTCATCTGGATACCCCTGCCATTACAGAACACATCAAGCTCAAGAAGGTTAACATTGGTACAGAAGCCGAACCCAAGTTTGCTTCTATAGGAGACTATTGGGATGATGAAACTGTTGCGCATATTTCAGATTTATTACGTGACTACCAGGATATCTTTCCTACCAAGTTCACAGAAATGAAAGGCATCCTAGGAGACTTAGGAGTGATGCGCATACCATTGAAACCAGATGCCAAGCCAGTAAAGCAGCGCCCATACAGGTTGAACCGGCACTATAAAGAAAAAGTCAAAGAAGAAATTGACAAGATGCTCACAGCAGGTATTATTGAGCCAGTAGAAGAAAGCGACTGGATTAGTCCTATGGTTGTGCAAGAGAAGAAGACAAAAGGTGAAATAAGAATTTGCGTGGACCTGCGCAAACTCAATGACGCATCAGCGCATGATCCATTTCCTACGCCTTTTACAGATGAAGTGCTTGATAATGTTGGAGGACAAGAGGCTTATTCCTTCACTGATGGATTTTCGGGATACCATCAGATCAGAATTCATCCAGACGACCGCCATAAGACTACTTTTGCGACTGAATGGGGCTCATTCCAGTACACGGTAATGCCCTTTGGTCTTAAAAACGCTCCTGCTATCTTCTCTAGAGTCGTTGTTGCTGTTTTCAAAGAATTCATCCATAAGTTTTTAGAAGTCTATTTTGATGATTGGACTGTATTTGGCTTATTAAAGAACCATATGGGGAACCTGCGAATGATGTTAGAAAAATGTAGACAGCATCAGATTTCCCTTAACTTGAAAAAATGTATCTTCTGTGCTCCTTTTGGTATTTTGTTGGGTCATATTGTATGCAGACAAGGACTCCTGATGGATCCTGCGAAGGTTTCCATCATTGCTAATTTACCTGCGCCCAACTCAGTCAAACAATTGCGCACTACATTGGGACATACTGGATACTACAGAAAATTTATCAAAGGTTATGCCAAGATCACAGCACCTATGGAAAGATTGCTGAAAAAGGATTCGAAATTCCAATGGACAGAAGAATGCCAACAGAGCTTGGACACACTTAAAGAAAAGATGATCACTGCCCCAATTCTAGTTTTCCTAGACTGGAATAAACCCTTTCATGTTCATGTCGATGCTTCTTCTATAGCATTGGGGATCGTACTTACACAACCAGGAAAAGGAGGTATCGATCACCCCATTGCTTACTCTAGCCGGAAGTTGTCCACATCCGAGAAGAACTACACTACTACAGAGAGAGAAGGACTAGCTATGGTTTACGCCCTACAGAAGTTCAGACACTACTTACTGGGCGCACATTTTAAAATGTATACTGACCATTCTGCTTTGAAATACTTGGTCAATAAGCCAGTGTTAGGGGGAAGAATTTGCAGATGGCTACTGCTCTTTCAAGAATATGATTTTGAGGTAATTGTAAAGCCAGGTAGATTGAATGCAGGACCTAACCACTTATCTAGGATTGAGTCAGGAGAAGAACCTACAAATCTGGAGGACAATCTGCCTGATGCACAGCTATTTTTTGTTCAAGCAGCAGATGAATATTATGCTGATATCCTTGAGTTTCTCACTACTGGACAAGCGCAAGTTGAGTTTACAACCCAGCAGAAGAAACAACTTGTCGTCAAAGCCGCAGACTTCACTTTGATAGCAGGCCAGCTTTATAAGCTGGGCCCCGATGAAGTCTTGCGCAGATGTATCCTACCGCATGAAAAGAACTCTATCATCGCAGAAGCGTACTCAGGTACCGCAGGAGGCCATTTCGCAGGAAAGCCGACTGCTCAGAAGATCTTAGCTGCAGGTCTTTGGTGGCCGACATTGCATAAGGATACTAAGGAATTCTGCAGATGTTGCGATGTGTGCCAGCGAACAGGAAAACCTTCAAGAAGAGATGAGATGCCGCTAAGACCTCAGATAACACTGCGCGCTTTTGATAAATGGGCCATTGATTTTGTAGGTCCTATCAACCCACCAGGAAAAAGAACCGGCGCAAGATACATCATTACAGCTACTGAATACCTCACCAGATGGGCTGAGGCTAAGCCAGTGAAGAATTGCGACGCTGCCACGGCCGCGCAGTTCATTTTTGAGAATATTATCACTAGATTTGGATGTCCACTGATTCTAATGAGCGGTCAGGGTACACATTTCCTCAATGAGACTATAGAGGCCCTTACTGAAGAATTTCAAATTAGTCACCATAAGAGTACACCCTACCACCCTCAAGCTAATGGCACGGTGGAGGCATTCAATAAAATTCTTGAGAATGCCCTGACGAAGATCTGTAATCAACAAAGAGATGATTGGGACCTTAGAGTCACAGCTGTATTATGGGCTTACAGAACTACCTGCAAGAAATTAACAGGCCACACACCTTTCAGTTTGGTGTATGGACAACAAGCAGTTATGCCTATGGAATACATTATTCCTAGTCTCAGAATTGCGCAAATTACAGAAATGACAGATCCTGATACTATGAGCGCAAGACTCTCACAACTGCTTGCCTTAGAAGAAGACAGACTCTTATCCGGATTCCATCAACAGGTACAGAAGGCAAGACAGAAAGCTTGGCATGACAGGCATATTAAGAATAAAATCTTTCAGGAACGAGACTTGGTACTCCTCTATGATAGTAAATTCACCAAGTTTCCAGGCAAGTTTCGTGTACATTGGTTAGGCCCTTTTCAGGTGATAAAAATAACAGAAGGAGGAGCAGTTCAGCTTGCGAAGCTGAATGGAGAAGTACTGCCTACAAAGATCAATGGGAGTCGGCTTAAGCTTTACCGCGATGGCCACTCCGCCCTGTCGACTTAAATAGCTGCTCAAAGAAATGCAGATGTCCAGTGTAGTTGAAAGAGGCATCGCATCCAGTCTACACGGAAGTCGCGAGACCCTCAGTCTCTGGCTTCCCGCGCAGTTCCATGAAACATCCGTGCATGTCTATAAAGTTTGGTTGGAGCGAACCTAATTGCGCTCTTGCGAGGTTTTTCCCGAATCATTGAACTATCGCTCTTGCGAAGTTCCCGGTGTCAAATTGCCGCTTGAAGAAGTTTTGTTGTGGACCCCTATAGGCACAGTTTCCTAAGTTGAAATGACCCGCCGGAAAAATTTGAATTACAGCAGTTATGTAGCCGCGTCTGAATAAATGAAGGATAAACCCGCCATTTAAGTGTAGCCGCTCTGACAGATTCGACTTGATCTCCGTAAGATTTGCATTTAACTCATGTACCGGAAAGTTTTAGCTTCTCCCGGAAGCCTGTCAGAGCCCGTCCATCACAGTAAATGCACCGCAGAGGCGAGGGGGATCGTAGCGTTGTCAACTCATGCATAGCCGCCTATAGCTAGTAGCCCCACTTGCCCGCATTTACTATCGCCTTTGCTATAAATAACCCACACTTGTATAATTTCTGGTTACTTTTCTCGAGCTGCATAGTCTTGTTTCAGAATATAAGCCATTGTTTTCAGAGCCGAGTCGTGCAGAGTGTTTCCTTTGTTGTCAGTGTTCATATCCCACACCAGTCCGCTGTTTCTGTCCTAGTTCTTGCCACCTATACCCGTTCACGATGGAGAACCTGTCGACTGAAGAAGTTGTTCGTCAATTCCTGCGCCGAGGCCTAGATTTCGGCATGACTACTCCCGTGACGGCTTCGACTTATGTACATCCTGGTTATCAGGATCCCAGACAATCTCCGGCCACAAGAGCGTCTCAGCCACAGCCAGAAGAGCCCGTTCCAGAGCCGTTGGCCACTATGGTGAATTATATTCCGCCGCGACTAGACGATGCACCAGAGGTGCATATTCCGAAGAATGCAAAGTACCCACTTCCGTTACCACCACTACCGGTTAGCGTGCGAATAGAAGGGTCCCTGCTCGGACACCTTCCACTGGTCAAGTTCTCTGATTTCAACCTCGGAGACTATAAGACATATCCTCAGTTCCAGCTAGACCGATATCTGACGGTAGTGCATAACCCCACCAGACAGGTTGACGAATTCATCCTGAAGGAATTTGCAGCAAATCTGGAGCGCCCTGGACTCCTGAATCTGCTAAAGCTACCGCATTTCGGGCGTAGCAATGAGGTGAACGCAGTCGTCAAGACACTGCTATCCTGCGTTCATGGAGGTTACCTTTGGCTGGGGAGGCCAATCGATTTAAATGTCAATTTGATTCATCGCATTACTGGCCTGTCTAAGGTTGGTAAGGATCCCAATATCCATTTTATGGGAAAGGAGAAGGATAGAAAACTGGCTGCAAAGCTGGTCCAGAAATACAACCTTACAAGAGGAGGTCGGGCTTATGACCTCACAATAGTAGAAGATGAAGCACTTAGATTTACAGGAAGTTTGCTCGCGGGCAGACTTCTCACGAAGTGCAGACCGAAGGAAGTTACTGGAGCTGTCGTGGAACTCGCCATCGCAGCTGCGGAGGGAGAGCAGTACAACTGGTGCCTCTTCCTCCTCAATTCTTTTTTGGAAGACTGCTGGAACGTCCAAGATAACCCCGGTCAGTCGTTCCATTTTTCTTGGCTTTTAATTTTATGTGCTCTCGTCGGGTGGAAGGAGCCCCCGAACACTCAGTTCCTTCCGCGCCGCGCAGGAGAACCTGTCGGAATTCGCTATGTAAACCTTTGGGAATCCCCTAATCCCGCGAAGCGCAAGATGAACCGCGCTGTATTTTGTGAATACTACTATCTCCTCAGAAATACCATTCAGGAAATGCCAAGGCTGAGTGAGGAGACAGTGAGGATATATGAAGGAAAGTTGGCTTTTACTGCCGACTTACATCAACTTTACCTCCGTCCCTGCGGCATTCAAGAAGAATGGGCCGTAGGCCTTTACAGGATGACCACAGAAGATGTCGAAGAAACTATCAAGTCCTGGTCGGACGAATGGAGAGAAGCCGCCGACATCGCATCTGCGATGCCACCCACCACTGCGCAAGAGAAGGATAAGGGCAAGGAAGCCCCTGAGCAAAGAAGTGATGAAGGCTCGACAGAGCCAGCAACCAAGAAACAAAAGGTGTCGCATCCCTCTGAGGCCATTCCCTCGGGGATCGACCAGTACGTGAAAGAGCAATTTCGCGAGCTGCGGAACACGCACGCTCACATCAGAAGTGCTCTAGACCTGCAATTTGTGGAAATAAAGGGTCTCGCAGGAAGGATTGCGCAGACTCATGCGCCAGCATCTACTTCGCAGGCGCCACAAGAAATTCCAAGTACCAAGCGAGTTGAAGAACTCATAGAAAGGCATACTGTCGTGCATATCCCGCCTACGAGCATGACACTTCCAGATCCGCTAGCTGCACTACAGGTAAGCGCAGTTGGGCCCGTTGAAATAAATTTGTCTTCAATTCCTATAGAAACTCTACAGCTAGTGCATGAGAAAGTTTCTCTGGAGTTGAGAGCTAGAGAGCTCTCTACCTTCCAGGAAAATCAGCGACTGCAATCGCAGGAGATAGAGCTGAAGGCAAGCCATAAGAATATCTCCGAGAAACTTGCACTTTATGAAGCGCAAGACATTGGCATAAGAAACGCAGTGAATGAGATTGCCCAGGAATTGCCGGCTTGCGAGATTCAACCAGACCTCCCTCTGGTTGAGAAAGTTCAAATTATTGGAGGAAGGGTGAAAACCCTAGAGCATGAAATAGTTTCTATGGCTGAGGGCCATAGAACCCAAATCGCTGAGCTAGAAGCTCGTGTTGCCGCGCAGTTTACAGATGATGCGCAGGAACAATTTGACGCGCTGAGCAGAGCTTCCACACAGATGAAAGACAGAATACAGGAAGCTGAGAACCTGATGAACCAAGCTATGGAAGCTTGGACGGAGCTTGAGAAGCTCCCTTTTAAAGTTGGTCTTTTGGAACAAGTGCAAGCCGCAGAACAGTCCCTAACTGTTCTGACTGAAGAAGCTAAGGCCTTAATAGGCTTACCAAAAATGAAGAAAATGGGCGAAGTGCGCAGAATGCAACAGCAACTGCACAAGCTCAGAACTGAAGATGAGAAGCTCACCAACAGCATTCAGCCATTCATGGATGAGTATGCTGATATCGTGGGTCGAGTCGAGGCCAAAATCAAAGAGATTGCTGAATCTCAAGAGGTGATTGATGCTATCACTAAAGAAGAAGCCACTGCAGAAACGGTGCAGACTGCTGTGGAATGTGTTGATGAATTGGACTCCGCTATTGCGCAGTGGAAGAAAGCATTCGCGTAGACCCAAGAAAAAGCAGATGCGCAAGTAAGGCGACCACACGCTAGTGCGAGTGGCTCGAGGGCGAGCCACAAGTAAGTGTTAGGGGCCTGTTGGAGCCAAGGCTGCAGCTAGGGGAAAAAGCTGCGAATTTTGAGGAAAAAGCACAAGTATGGAAGAGAAAGTGCTAAGTTTTGAATAAGCGCCAATTTTGGGACAGAAGAAGACGGTGCGCAGTACGGTGCCAGATGGATAATCTCAGCGAAGATCACGGACCGAAAATCGCGGAGCTCGCGCACACGTCAGAAGAGAATGAAGGCTGAATAGAAAGCCCAGCTACCCTAATCAATGAAGCAATGGAGTAGAGGGTTCAGCTACCCTCATTTAAGGCTAAGTACAGAAGTTATGGTTGCTCGGATCAAGGAGGAGCAACGGACCAAAAAGCATTGAAGGCGAAGGACGAGGCACCCATACCCGTAAGCTGCACCGGAATTCATGGAGCCTGCAGGAAGCGGCGACATGACTGCAAGCGGCGCCTACAGTACACCTAGCCATGTGCGTGGTTAGGGTTTTGGGGGATTACTGCTGGGAAAGGCCCACAGTTTTGTAAAGGTGTGACCGCCATGGCCACCTATATATATGAATAATTGTAATGGGTAGATGTTAGTTAGTGAGATAGAGAGTCGGTTAGACATATAGCTAACTAGTCAGTAAGCGGGTTAGCAGTGAAGCTAATCCTTGAGTTGCAGACAGTCCGAGGCGACGTCTGAACTATTGTAATCTCTGAAGAGAAAGAGAATAGATCGAGAGAAGGGCTCCCAGCTGTGTGCGTGGAGTTTCCTGGAAAGATCTAAGGCTGCAGCTGTGTGCGCAGCATATTGTATAAGTCTATCATTTTCTGGTTAATATAAGATACTCCCGTGGACGTGGTTTTCCCCGTGGAGGTGGACTTCATATTTCTTGCTATTATGATGTGGTGTTAGAGATGATTACCTGTTTGTTTTAGTCTATTACAGTAAATACAGGAGTATTGCATTATCTTTATGAGTGTGTTGAGTAAGTTCTTAAAGCTTTCTTGGGAACTATAATCGTTAAGGGTCAAAGGAATCGGTAAGACGATGTCGCCGTTGCGATAGGAGAACCTGTTGCTGCGACAAGCACGCAAGTGAAACTACGCATAGAATATCCGCGCAGGGGCTAATTGGTCCTAGCGCAGGAGGGAAAGTACCGCGCAGCTAGGCTGCTGAGCAGGAGCTTGAGCGTTGTTGCGCTCATAAGTCTAAATAGAGGTCAGACCGTCGCCTTAGAGGAATCGTCAAGGAGGAAAGAACAGTCTCTGCGTCGCCCGGGTTAAGGAAACCTGATTCCTTAGCCCCCCCATAGCCACTTCGGGTGAGACCTCGAGCTGTCGCGCAGCTCGTTGCCGAGAGGGCCAGTGCGCCAAGGGGTTTTGTTGCTGCGCTTCATTAAAACCCGGGTCTGTTCAAAAAGCAGCCAACACTTGCTCACTCCCTCCACCTGGGGGATAATGCCACTTTTTTAGGGGTAGTTGTCCCATAACCAATAGCTAGTGGTGTGATGCAATTGCTGCCATCTGTCCCATACCTTCCAACGGCTTCCATTCCTCCTAGTGGGTCAGTGAACACTCATTTAACAGTCCCCTTGGGTGTTTGTCTCCAAATTAATTTATTTAAATAATAATATTCAGTAATTACATTCATCCTTGATCAAAACTGATCATAATTACAAAACTTTGTAATTAAATTTAACATAAATTATTTTGCAAATAAAATAATAATTCCTGAAATTTGGGTAGGTGACAGAAGTTCTGTGATGTCGGTGGGCGATGGTAGAGCAACGATGGCTTCCACCTTGAGTAGATCAATGTGGATCCCATCTTTCTAAATGATGAAGTCTAGGAGGCGTCCAGACTCAACATATAATATGCACTTGTGAGGGTTTAGACGGATGTTATACCGCCTACATCTGAGGAATACTGCCATTAGATGGTCAATGTGGAACTCATGACAATTCGAATGAGCAGGGAGATCGTCTAAGTAGGGATCCACAAAGTCCTTCACGTTGTGGAAATAGTACGACATAGCCTACTGGAATGTGGCACCAGCATTTTTAATCCAAAAGGGAGTTTCTGATATGCAAACGTACCCCACGGGCATATGAAATCCATCTTGTGTTGATCGGTAGGGTGGATCTCTATATGATTGTAGCTAAAAAAGCCATCCATAAATGAGAAGATAACGCTTCTGGCACAGTTGTCAATGTTATGGTCAATAAATGGGGTAGGGTAGTTGTCCTTGGGAAAAACCTTATTAAGATACATGTAATCAACATAGACCCTAATGGTGCCCTATTTTTTGGTAACAGGGACGACATTAGAGACCCAATCTATTAAGGGTACAGGATATATGAACCCAGCCTTCAAGAGCTTTTTAATTTCATCCTTTATAGCCGCATTTTTCCTAGGGTGCACTGGACGTAATTTTTTCCAGAGAGGTTTTGCATCAGGATATGTGTGAATCTCATGTACAATGATGGCAGGATCAATCCCGGGAATTTCCTCCTAGCTCCATGCAAATACATTGTGCAACTGTTTGAATAAGGTCGTATATGAGGTAATCTCTTCAAGAGAGCATTTTTGGCCTATACGAATATATTCCACTACTCAGAGTGTGGCCGAGATGTCAATCAAAAATGTAGGTGTAATTTTTTCCAAGTTACCCTCGGTTACCGTATCACAAGTGAGGATAGGAGATTGGGCATAGGGAAAGACATCCAGCGAAATGATTGTTTCAATGTGGTTCTCCATGGAATCTAGCGGTGGGAGGAAAGGAGATTGATGGTTGAGGTATTCCCATGGGGGTTCATCCACACTCATTATCTCCATGATGGACTCGTCGGAATGCAAAGTCTGGAGTAGAGGATTTGGTTGGGATGAGATCTGTTGTAAGGGTGGAGAACAAGACGTAGATGCCATTGAAGAGTGGTCATCAGGTGCTGATTGGATAGCCTCATAAGTAGATTCCACTGGTGTTAGAGGAATAACATATCCAATCGAGTCTAACTTATCAGGATCGGGCACGAGCCATTGGTCAATGGATTTGGATGATGAGGGGATCATAGAAGAAATCATGTTCACCGTGGAAACATGGGAAGGGGGATCCGGTGATGGAAAGAATCCCATGAGGGATGAATATTTAAGGATTCTTAACCCCACTCTCATATATCTGCGATGAATGTGCTAAGAGTGGTACGTTGTCTGCAGGATGAGTAGTGGTGTCTGGTGTACATAAATCCAGTTGGTTAATAGTGACAATTTTCCCTTGGTGGGGAAATTGTACGATGAGGAATACAGATGATGTGACCGCAGTCATGGAATAAAACCAATTACGACCAAGGAGTAAATTATAGTCCAATGGGGCGAAGACTACCTCCACGTTAATGGAAACAGTATTTCCCCCCAACTTTATTGCCAAAGCTTGTAACATCCCATGTGGTCTGAAGCCATGACCGTCAAATGCTTTCAAGGTGGTAGGGGAGCGGTTCAACTCGGGAGATCCAATGGCTCGCCAACAAGATAACGACATAACCAAGGTGGATGATCTTTCATCTAAGACAGTACAATGGATGCTTTTCCCAGTGACGTTGGTAACTATTTCGAACACAAGTTGGTGGGAAAGCCTCGGCTTGAAATACTCAATTCTGAACATAATGGTATTTGAGGAATGAGGGTCTACAACCCCGATAACAGCGAGGAGAGTATTACGCTAATTATGACAGTTTCGTAAGACTTCCAATGTCAACATAGCACAAGGGGCTTGTGCTAAGTCCTCTACCATGTTATAGTTTTGAGCAACCCGAGCATTGGGATTGAAAACAACTTTTCTAATCGTGCTCTTGGGTGGACGTAACACTGAATCAAGTGAATTTTTCTCAATAACGAGAGGACCTTGGGGCACAGGAATGTTTGACGTAGATGTGGAAGGTTTTTCAATATTACTTCTATTAGATTCCTTATTCAGGACTGAATCATAGGAACGTGATCGAGTGTTCAAGTTGACAGTTTCACTACGCATCATGAGAACATGAGCGGTAGAAAATGGTTCTCCTTGAGAAGGAGAGGGTTGTTGCGCAATCATCTGTTGTCGTTGTGTGGGGAAGGGATCGGTTAGGACTGCGGGTGTGGGGTTCCCCTTGAGGAACTTTTGGACCCCGTCCTGATGTGGGCACTCTTTGATGAACTGGTCGCCACCACATGTAAACAAGGATACTTAACCTTCCGCTTTTGTTTGGGGTTGTCGGGATTGTTCTGTTTGGATTCCTACTGATTAGAAGAATTTTTTTTTTTACCTTTGTTCTTCTTTTTACCGCCGGATTTTTGAGGTGAAGCAGATTGGACTGAATTCACTTCTTCAGTGGCAGAAGGGTTGGGTGACCTGTTGGTGTTGTTCCCATCCTGTTATGGGGGTGGAGTCGAGCCATGGTGGCTATGTGATCCACCGGATTGTGAAGCAGGTTGGTTATGAATGGAACTAATGATGTCATCGGCATGAGGTCCTGATGGTGGTTTTGTTGGGTCGTAGGTAGGGAGGGGTGCATCAGGAACAATATCATATAAAGTGCGAGATTGAGCATAGACAAGGTCTAAGTACTGGGCATGTTATATGGCTTGTTCCTCTGTGACTGCCCCACCCATAGCAACATCTTTGGCTATGATGGGTAGTAGTGACTTTGTAAAACAATCTGCAAGGAGTTGGTCCGGAATGGGAGCTTTAATCAGACGTCGTCTCCTCCTCCATTCATGAAAATGATCAAAAATGTGAGTGGCGGTGGTTTGTTGGAGAGAAGTCAAAATATCCGTACCGGTTTCGTAGCGGATTAGTAATTGAAAATGTGTCAAAAATGACATAGCCAATGATTGAAAATTGGGAAAGGAGTGTGGTGGTAGCTCAATGTACCACTTGGAAACAGTATCGGTAAGGGTTCGCTGGAATAACCTCAATCGGATGGAATCATCCATTAAGGAATTGGATGAACACCACAAATGATAAGTCATTACATGGTTTTTCGGGTCCTCACCGGGTTTGCCGTCAAACTTCGGGATGTCGTATGGTAACTTCACCGAAATGGCTGGCCCAATTAGTGCCATGATAAATGGGATCGTTAGTCAACTGTGATAAGTCTGGAAAATCAAGTGTAGCCAGAAATGCTAATTGTTGGTTGGGATGCAGATACTGGTAGTACTGATAAGGCATCTGTGTACCAATAGGGCCATGGACCGATTGGTCGTAAGGTCCTCCCGTAGGAAATTGGCCATATGGGGGGTGGAACGCCTGGGTTGGGAGGTGGGCCTGAAGGGGGTCTGCCTCCACTAGAATAAGGTGATCCTCCACCAGAAGGTGGGGATCTTCCTCCTCCAGAGTAAGGTGGTCCTCCACCAAAAGGTGTGGGTCCTCCTCCTCCAAAATGGGGTGGTCCTCCGCCAAAAGGTGGGGGTCCTCCTCCTCCGGAATGGGGCGGTCCTCCACCAGAAGGTGGGGGTCCTCCTCCTCCAGAATGGGGTGTTCCTCTGCCATAAGGTGGGGTTCCTCCTCCTCCGGAATGGGGTGGTCTCTTCCATAAGGTGGTTTTCCTCCTCCTCTCGAATGGGGCGGTCCTCCGCTAGAAGGTGGGGGTACTACTCCTTCGAAATGGGGTGGTCCTCTTCCATAATGCGGGGGTCCCTCCTCCTCTAGAATGGGATGTTGGTGGTGGTCTAGGTGGTGGTGGAGGTGGTGGTGGAGGTGGTGGAGGAGGTGGGACAACTGGTGGAGGTGGTGGGGTTGGTCCCCACAGGGTGTTTGGGTTTCCAGGATAGGGTAATCCAGGAAAAAAATTTCCTAGATAGTTTTGTCCGATATTGGGATTATGATTTCCTGGAAAAATATTCCCCCATGGGGGTTGGGTCCAAATAGATGGCCCCCCCGTATGATGTGTCCATGTAGGCTGTCTCGTAGTTGGGAGAGAATTTCCAACCATACTATAGCTTGTATGTGAAGTATATCCTCAACTCACGTTATGATTACTAACTGGGTGATGTCCCCCAGACAAGTTAGGCCCACTAGCCAGGGGTTCCCCCCCAGTCAAAAATTTCCCACTTACTGGAGTGTGCCCGGTTACCGAATGTTGACCACTAATACTGGGTTGACTACTAACAAAGGGATTACACCCGCTTGATTGTAAACTAATAGGTAGATTATAACCTCCTCTTGAATTTTGAGGTGGTGGAGGTGGAGGTAATGTCCCAATAACATAGTTAATAGAGGTTGAAGGTTTCCCTTCAAACGTTAGGGTCACAGGAGGTGTAGAACCGGTCGCCTGACTTTGAGGTGTGCTCGTAGGAAACGAGGGTTGACCTGGTTCATAAGTGGTTGTGTTAGATATGGATGTTTCTAGTGAAGAAAAAGATAAAGAACGTATAGGGGAATGTCGGAAAATGGGTACTTCCGAACTTACTCTACGTGAGAGACTCTAACGTCTAAATTGTTCACCAGCCATGTGCAACTGGCTCATTTTCTCATAGAGTGGTGCAAGGAACTCGTCGTTGGGAATCCATCGACGAGGTATGGTTTCTTCCATTGGAAGTGACCCAAAATCGACAACATGTCGACCTAGAGACATGTCCCAAAAAGATGCATTTGGACCAAAAATTGTTGATACAAGGTCATCATGGGGATGACTGAAAACCCACTCTGTAGCTCCAGGATGTCCTTCCATCAAATGATGGAAATACGTGTCATATGAAGTAGGTTGTTCCACGATCAAGGGTCTCATAGGATCAGAGATAGGTGGATTTGTAGGAGTTGAATAATTCATTCCCGACTCGAAGGTAGAGGTATCTTCCTTATGTGACACAAACGTAGTAGGTTGATCCATGTTTGGTCCCAAGTTATCCTCTCTATTAATGGGATACTCAGGTGGCAAGTTCAAAATCCTTTGGGATCTTCTCAAAGGTTGATCAGCCAGAGTGGCTGAACCAAAATTTCTCCTAAGTGTTTTCTATAAAAAAGAAAAATGAAATCCAAAATCTACACAAGCTAAAGCCACAAGCAAACTTAGGTGTTAGGAGTGGAGTCAATGGTCTAGAACCTCACGATACTATCAAGGCGGTGCAACTCACAATATACCATAGGTGTTAGTTTTTCATCATTTAATTCAATAGATCTAGGATCTTAACTGAAAGAACAACATGTACAGCATATCAAGCATAAGAGACAAGAGACAAGAGACATAAAACATTTCACTGGGGAAAACCAAGAAGGTGAAAAACCCCACAACTTCCTCAGAGATAGAATAAGCATCAATACAAGGATAACCATGATCAAACCCAAGAGATAGATATCTTAAGTAGCATACTCCTCCTCCACTTGTGTGCACCCTTCTCTTCTCTCACTAATGTGAAGTGAGTGAATGAGACAATGTGTAAAATGAGAGAGACACACTCTCTATTTATACACTAACTTTCACTTGACCTTTACTCAACTAGGTCGGCCCCAACTTAACCACTTAACATAATGCTGACTGGGATGACCCCCACTAGGGTGGCCTAATAACCCTTTGACTGACATGACTCATACAGGGCCGACCCCATCAAGGTGGTCTAATAACCCATCAAATATAAGTTACGACACTTACAATATAACTTGCAACACATGCAAGTACAACTGACGACACTTCCAATCGGACGAACAATACATCTCTGTTGGGGATACAATAAAGTACAAATACAATATACAAGTGAATATCTTCCGAAGTTACAAATACATCAACACTCCCTCTTAACTAGGAAGGTATTCTCTTGACACAAGTCATCAATACATATCGGCACAAGTCATCAATACATATCAGCACAAGTCTTCAATACTGGATTTGGATCATCGTCACTGGATCACGGAGCATCATCATCACTGCTACTGCTATCTCAATCAATCTCCAATCTACTCGTCATAGGAAGTTCTACAGAACCAACCCTTTTTCATGCTAGATGTAGGCCTAGCCTCCATGTAGATCTTCATCATCTCTGCGAGCAATCCATCAAGTAGGTATACCTCAGGACTGATTACACTGCCTCTGCAAAACCTACAAGATCTCCCGGGACTGATTACACTGCCTCTACAAAACCTGCAAGAGCATATCAGAACTGTTTATATGCCTCTACAAAACCTGTGTACCATACTGCCACCACATCATCTTCAGATCACCGTCATTGTCCACGGAGCACAACCCAGATGCAATCACACATCACTTACATTCACCGGCATGGGAAGACACACTTCAACCATCCATGAAAGGATCAGCACTTATATCTACGCCATGGGAAGACACACTTCAACCATGCGAGAATGGCATCGCACCTATATACATAGCCATGGGAAGACACACTTCTACCATGCTAGGAATGGCATAGCACTTATTTCGCAGCCATGGGAAGACACACTTCAACCATGCTCGAATGGCATCGCACTTATATCCATAGCCATGGGAAGACACACTTCAACCATGCTAGGAATGGCACAGCTCTTATATCGCAGCCATGGGAAGACACACTTCAACCATGCTCGAATGGAACAGCTCTTACATCAACGACCATGGGAAGACACACTTCAACCATGTCTAAATGGTCCTAGCCCTTTTATCTGCACCATGGGAGGACACACCTACCACCATGTGAGAATGGCTCATGTGCATTTGTGTCTCCGGACTCATCACTTCCCCTTGGAAGGAATCTCGATCTGAAGTATACCAAGCCTCTCTCTGAAGTACTCAAACTTCACTCTAGCCAGTAGCTTGGTTAACACATCGGCTATCTGCTCATCCATCGCAACATACAGCAGCTTCACTGCTCCTCTCTACACCATATCCCTGATATAGTGATACTTGATATCAATGTGCTTCGACCTGTCATGGAACACTAGGTTCTCTGACAACTTCACACAACTCTGGTTGTCACAATAGATACAGGTAGCATCCAATGGGAGATCAAATAACTCAGACAGTAGCTTCCTAAGCCAGACTGCCTCACAACTAGCTGAACAAGATGCAACATACTCTGCTTCGACTATACTCAATGCCACACAGGACTGCTTCCTGCTAAACCAAGATATCATACCGGATCCCATATTGAATCAGCACCCCGAAGTGCTCTTCCGATCAATGGCACTGCTTGCCCAATCTAAATCAACATAACCCTCTAGGTTAAAATTTTGATTCGCATCATATTTGAGCCCATACTCAATTGTACCCTTCAGGTACCTCAGAATATGCTTTACAACAACCAGGTGAACACTTCTCGGATCTGTCAGGAACTAGCTCAATGTGTTCAGCGCAAAGCAAATATCTGGTCTTGTGTTTGTCAAGTACATCAAGGACCCAATCATTTGACGATACAGCATGACATCAACCGGCTCAGATGAATCATCACATAGAAACTTCAGGTTCGATGCCATAGGTGTGGCCATGGCCTTGCTATCCATCATCCTGAACTGCTTCAGGATCTTTACTGCATACTTCCCTTGTCCAAGGAAGATCCCATCTACACTCTGCCACACCTCCATGCCTAGAAAGTAATGCATCATCATGATCATCATCATAGCATCATCCTGATTCATATCATCCTGAGTATCATCCTGATAATCATCACACATGATCATCCTGATTATCATCACTGCATCGTCCTGATGCATTTCATCCAGAGCATCGTCCTGATACTCATCACATATGATCATCCTGATTATCGTTAATGCATCATCTTGATGCATGTCATCCAGAGCATCGTCCTGATACTCACCACATATGATCATCCTAATCATCGTCACTGCATCGTCCTGATGCATATACATATACATGATCCAACTGATCATACAAAGCATCCAACTGATGCATATCAATATACATGATCCAACTGATCATACAAAGCATCCAACTGATGCATATCAATATACATGATCCAACTGATCATACAAAGCATCCAATTGATGCATATCCAAAGCAGCAACTGGAGCATTGTCCTGATGCTCATCACATAGCGCTTACATCCATAGCCAAGGGAAGGATCCTCCTCTAACCATGCTTGGAATGGCTCCTGCAAATGTGTCCCATCACTTCTTCCTCGAAGTATCTTTAATAGATAGTTTTCTTTGAACTTTGTTGCCGGAACAAATGTTGTAGTCCTTCTTTTGTAGGTACATGGTCTTTCCTACAAGACAAGTTCAATTGCATGATTAGAAACATCTTATATATTTCAGAACAAATTCTTACTCATAAATACATATGTCATACAGCCATGATCTTAGCCAATGCTTCAATACAACATTTATCCATATTTCGTAACTTTCTAGATGCCTTCCATCTCTACCAGAACAGTGTTAAGAATGTGCACAACTCCCAACATGTCAGCTAAGAGGTTTCATTCTAGATAAGTAGCAATGTAATGTTGTACAGTACCATAGGCCACTTACCCATTACTATATTAGTGGTATCTTGTTCATTAATGCAACCTTTTCTAAAATGCATAATATACATCCTAAATCTAGGAACATGTACATGATTGAACAACATCATTTAAGTAATCATATATATATCAATTCAAATACTTATCTTTGTTTAGTTGTAGGGTTGACTCCCTCTCAATCTTTGCTTCCTTGCAGGAACTACTTGAGTGTGCTCCCTCTTGATCTTTGCTTCCTGGATTACCTGTCCTTGAACTTATATTCATCCTGGACCACTATGCATGTTTAAGTGTGCACTAGTGTCATCCTCAAGATCTCATACATGATCATGCATCCATTAGTATAATCTCAATACTATCAAAACATTATGATCCTAAATAAACTTAACATGTATGGTCATGATTATTTCACACACAGGTAATTTGTCACAAGCATTAGTATTCAAGGTTTCAGGGAGGACTTCTATTACTTATGCATATTCTTATTGACCATAGGACTCTTCTGCTTAGTCATATCATCAATCAAAGTAAGAAACATAATATGCATAAACTGTTGATTACTTGAACTTCTAACTTCAAGAATAATCATTCATACAAAAGTATAAGATCCTAACACAAGGTAGGATTCTAACTTGATATAGGAAAAACATACCTGGAATATCATGCTGGCTAGTTATGTCTAACATACCCGAACAAGGTCTTCTTGTTCTCTTCAATGACTTGTTCTTAGTAACTTGCATAACTCATAAGTTAACCATTGTAGAAACAAATTATAAATACCTCGTAAGTGGAGCTTCTATGTGATCCATGAGTCTTTGTCTTCATGTCACCATGGTCATATGTTCTTGATCTAGAACATTATTTGTACCTTTCATGTTAGCAGACAACATCAACCTCATACAATACCACAGTGCATTAGTAAAATCATAAGTGTCATAACCCTAATCAATGAATGTCTTCTATCATTCACATGCATTCATACTTTTACTAGGGTGATGAGACAAGTCTAAGATTAATCAAGATTGTACTAACCTCAATAATATGAAGACAAACATATCATAAACTCAATCATGAAAAAATTTCAAAACATACTTGTATCTCTTCAAGTCATACATGTCGGGATTGCTTGTAGCCTTCTCATGTAAAGCCTCAGCCTCATCTCCCTCTGGAACTGGAACTTCTTCACTTATGCAGGTGTCCAATTCATTATTTTCTAGGATTAACCCAATCCACTTTGATTTGCTTGAAATTGGATCTGGAGCTAGATTAGGGTTTGTCAGAGAAACCCTAAAAATTAAAACTTTGAATTTCAAACTTATGAATGGATGGAAAGATGTGTCTTGCTGAGATGATCAAGCTGGTATACTTCAATTTTGAAAACTGCAAAATTTGACCCTTCAAAATTGCCTTTGAAACTTCTGGATTCATTAGACAGGACCCCAAACTAGGGTTTGATAAAGCCCACCCTTCTGCCCAACCAAAAGGTTCAATCCAAAGCTCTAAACTTTGATTTTTCTGAGGAGCTTCCAGATGTGGTCACAGACTTCAAAAATTCCAACTTTCGCAGAAGACCTAATTTTCCATCTTTTCGATCAAAATCCCAAACTAGGGTTTGATCAAGCCCAGCCTTCTGCCCAACCAAAAAAATCGATCTTGATCTCTAAATTTTGATCTTGATGAGGATCATTCAGCCGTGGACTCCGATTCGAAGAATTCCAACTTTCTCCGAAGCCCTAAATTCCCGCAGCAGAGACAAGCCAAGAATGAAGGTGCTCAGAATCCAAATCTCTTTTGATAGAAATATGCACCTGATTGATTCTGGTGCATCTCTGAAATTACGAATCCACAGGGTCTGAAACTTCGGCCTGTGGTAGCCTGACCTGTTATCTTTCCAACCCCATAGGTCTGACCTCAATTGGATTCTCTTAGAGAGATTTATGCCAAGTGTTGCAATGTGACCTATTTATGGGATAAAACAGGAGATCGAACTTGTACGGCATGCCACGTGTCACTGGTTCAATTTAGTCCTCTGAAAAACTTACCTAAGAAACTACAGTTCGTGCTCTTACTGTAACTTTTTACATAATTTCATTTGGAGATTCCTAGCCCAAGTTATGACCTTTTTTCCTAGGTCACCTGTTTATGACTGAGATCTGGAAGAGGCAGAAAAGCTAGATTGTACTGATCATAAAACACAAAGTAAAATGAATCAGATGTTGTGATTTGGACAAAAGGTACATGGGGATTTTATCTACAACCTGTAAAATTTTCAGGTCCTGGACCTTCTCCAAAATGGATTTATAGCGAAAGTGCTACGATTACTGGTTTTTGCTATATCAAGCCCTAGCTTGCAATTTGTCGCAAGTGCAACAAGTCTCATAAATGCCATATCATGCCTTCCTTCAGGCTAGATCTGATACCATGTTATTTTTTCATCATTTAATTCAATAGATCTAGGATCTTAACTGAAAGAACAACATGTACAGTATATCAATCATAAGAGACAAGAGACAAGAGACACAAAACATTTCACTTGGGAAAACCAAGAAGGTGAAAAACCCCGCAACTTCCTTAGAGATAGAATAATCATCAATACAAGGATCACCATGATCAAACCCAAGAGATAGATATCTTCAGCAACATACTCCTCCTCCACTTGTGCACACCCTTCTCTTCTCTCACTAATGCGAAGTGAGTGAATGAGACAATGTGTAAAATGAGAGAGACACACTCTCTATTTATACACTAACTTTCACTTGACCTTTACTCAACTAGGTCGGCCCCAACTTAACCACTTAACATAATGCCGACTGGGCCGACCCCCACTAGGGTGGTCTAATAACACTTTGACCCACATGACTCATACAGGGCCAACCCCATTAAGGTGGTCTAATAACCCATCAAATATAAGTTATGACACTTACAATATAACTTGCGACACATGCAAGTACAACTGACGACACTTCCAATCGAAGGAATAATACATATCTGTTGGGGATACAATAAAGTACAAATACAATATACAAGTGAATATCTTTCGAAGTTACAAATACATCAACAATAGGATCCAACAGTTATAATGTGCCCAATCTTTCAGATCACTACCAAGGGAGGATTAGGACCGTACCCCTGACCGTATAACCCGACTACCTGAAGCATGTTTGTAGTAGTTCCCCGAGTGTTTTTCTCGGTGTATTTCCACGCCAAGATGACCAATAGGTTAACTCGGATGGTTACAGAAATCCTAAACGGGTCTCCCAATATACGCAAGGTACGTGGGAGCTCAAATCCGTAGTGGTGTTGTCTAATGCACAACCGTACGACAGGAACCTTCCGATATACTACCGAGTACGTGAAGTACCTTTCTATATACCCAAGGGTACGTGAAAGGTCGTTCGATATACCGGTTGGTACGTGAATAACTACAAGCCCCAGAGATGCAGTGCAGGAAAAAATGATAGCTGCCACACTTAAAGATGTTGGAACACATCTCTAACCTAACACACAAGTTTCTATACAATTTTAACCTAGCACTACCGGTAAATTTTATCTTTTACGGTTAGGTGAATACATGAGGTGTAGACAGCAATTTAAAAAGAATGCAAACCTAAGCTAAATGCAAATGCAAATCTTTTCTTTTCTTTTTTATGAAAGTTATCTATGGTAAGGAGAAATTTTCTTTGTTTCCGATAGTAAAAAATGAACAAGTACCCCAATACTTCAAAATCAACCAAAAGACTAACGAAGCACTATTTTCACTAAACCAACAAAAGCAATGAAATAACACACACCAAATTTTAATTTTTTTTCTTTTCCTCTTTTCGAATTTAAATGAATCTACGCAAAACTGAAAAAGGGAATTTCTTTTTAACGCAGTAACTTCAATTTTCCAAAATAAAGATCAACAAGTGGGAGAAAATAAAAAAAATGCAAGAATCTCTCAATCTTTGGAAATGGTTTGTAAAAGTTCTAGTGCACTTGAAATTTCCAAAGGAATGAAAACAAGTTTTCACAACTCAGAAAATGCAAGATAGTGATGATGCTTTAAAACCTTTCAAATATCTTTTAATGATAAATTCCAAAGTATGAAAATCTCTACAACAATTTCGAAAAGGAAACTCGAAATGAAGATAATGAAAACTTTTTGATTTTCTACTCAAATGCACTCAACAGATCTGAGAATGGTGCACTTTCTAGATCTAGATTCAGAAAATGAAATAATACACTACTGCAAAATTTAAATAATGAGGAATTCCCAAAGAAGTATGATCACCCAAAATCTCAATAACACTCAAAACACACAAAATCTAAGCAAAAAATCGCAATAACAAAAATGAGAAGGCTTGAATGTCAGATTGAACAGATCTAGTGAAATAATCGGGAGTCACAAGACTGAGTGGCTCAATGGGGGATTGAAATTTCCCACACATACCAAAACACTCACTTGACTGGCTAGGACCTAGATCGACACAAAAAATTAACAATCAAGCCAAAGAACAGTACATGCTGGGTCTATGGGTTTTGTGACTGTAAGGTGCAGTGCACAGAGCTCTAAAAATAAGACCAAAAAACCAAATGGAGAAAATTTTGACATTGGGTACCAAGCAATAGAGGGAGACGCACCCTACTATGATGCACCAGAGCATTGGGTGGTCCAACAACACAGTTTGTGCATTGGGTAAGTGCGTCAGTGACATGGGTTGACAAAGGCCAGAACGCGTCAGAGACGCAGTCTGCTCATAGGTCAAGTGCATCAGAGATACAGTGACGCAAGTGATAAATAGCCCAAGTGCGTCGGGCGGGGATCAAGCAACAAAAATTAAAAATTTCTCCAAAAATAAAATGGTAGCATGTCCAATACTGATCCTGAACAAAGTCTGGGTAACCTAGAGACTCTCTGATGATCATATCCAATGGTGGGAGGCACTTAAGAGGATAAAAAGTTGATTAAATGGAAATTAATGAAACCAAAACAAATTGAAATTAAAGCTATGGATATATTTCCCCAGTACGGTCGCCAAATTTGTTTACAGGAAATCTACATGAGCGGACTCAAACAGATCTCCCTAGTCCAAGTGGATCTAGAAAAAATAGATACACAATACCAGTTGCTTTCCTAGATCAATAGAAATACTAGACATGTCAAGATGTGGCTTACCTCAAGTCTATAGTTCCTTTCTCCTCATTTCTCCAAGCTCTAAAGTCTTCAGATCTTGAGCTGCCAAACCATGTCAAGCAAGTGGAAACATACAAGCAGTAAAAGCATATAAACATGAATTGATCTAGATGAACAATTAAGGAGGAAAATCCTAAGTATTATCAATACAACAACACTTATGTAAAGAACTTGTATTAATGCAATAAACAGAAGTACATAGGAAAGAAATGTCACAACCCAAGCCTTAATGTTGCAACTTCCATCCAACAATCCTACCCTCCAAGATAGAATACCTGCCTCCAAAATGATGAATGAGGATCACCTATAAGAATTTCACCAGTATAAGAGTACTATGGTCCTTCCTCCCTTTTACAATGGAGAGGGGGGGTGTATATATAGGGATAAAGGGATAGAATAGGTTGAGGATTTAGGGGAGAGGTGTAAGGGATCATCCCACTAAGTTAGGGGATCGAGATCCACCTATCCAGGCATCTAGGGATAAACCTCCACATCATCAAGCTTTGATAAATCACTCGAAGCTTCCTTTTATCCAATTTAACCAACTCCGACGCACCTTGCAGGAAGGAAACATGCATCAGAAGTGGATAACCGCACTTTGTACAAAGGAAACATGTGTCATCGACACGCTCTACTAAGTTGCAGAGTGTGTCACCAAGGGTTCAACGCTCCTTCCTCAAAGGCAGGGTGTGTAGGGGTGACAACAAAAGATGGAAAGGGAAGGACAACAACCTTCCTTCTGATGTTTTAACCCAGGGAAATTTAGGGATTAAGGCATAGGAATGACACATGACTCATGATGACAAGATTTTGGCATAACACCTAGCTCTAAATTTGGATATCCATCAAATTAAGAACCAAGACATCATTCAAACTTGGACACATCTCAATTGAAACCCTTTGCTTTGCCATTTAAATCCTAATAGTGTTGCACAAATGTAATCCTACACTCTATCAAAACACAAACTTGAAACATCACTGAAATCGTTGCTTTTATGAAACCCTCTACTCATATGAAACATTGGTTGGCTCAAACTAAAAGTACCTAAATAAAACACTCGCTAGTTAGCTAGCTCAAGCTAAATTCAAAACATTTGCTAGGCCAAAACCCTAATACCACCACATAGATGAAACCCTTCACTCCATCAAAACACCAAATCACCACACACAAAAAACCACCACTATAACAAAACCCTCTTCTATGTATATTATTATAACATTTTTTCCTCGGGAAAAAAATAAGAGCTCAATTGTATTATATTATAAAACAATCACATTTTTCAGAGGCCTGAAAGGCCTTTCACAAAATAGTGCATGTTATACGTTTACATCAAAAACTAATCAGCTTATCATCTTCTTATATATGCAATTATGATCATATATATAGTCTTCATACATTGTATGCTATTAAAAATGAATTATATGAAAATCCAAAAACATGATAAAAAGAGATGTTGTAATCTCTAGGTGTGTGCTTGAGTAGTGATGTAGATTAGTGGAGGAGGATCATTCACCCCAGATGAGGACCAGGATCATGTTCCATGAGAGTGTCATTTTCATATTCCCATCTATTCCAAATCTCGTCACCAACCTGTAGTCCATCTTTAGATAAGTGATTAGCCTTAGTATTTATCTCACGAAACACATGTTTAAAAGGTATCTCCCTAAACATGTTTGCAATATTAGCAACTACCTCATAGATGGGCATCAGGATATAATTTTTTGGAGGTATTCTTTGATGTAACCAGTCAATCACCAATTTGGAATCTCCAAATATCTAAATTCTATCAATCCCCTTTGAAAAATCCAGGATCAAGACAAGTTTGACAGCCATTAACTTTGCTTGATTGTTCGTACTAAGACCTAAACCAACAGAAAAATTGATCCTATGGTTTTCAGATAAAAATAAAATATCCCCCATGCCTCCTAAAATTGGTTGTCCCTAAGATGCACCATCGAAGTAATCCCAACAATATGATTTATCAATGGTTTCCTTTGTAATCCTTCTGACAACGAGGGGATCAACATGTTGGGGAAAAACTTTGAGTATTGCGAATCCATTAGACACCACCATAGCTGGTGCAATACTTTTGTCCTAGAAAATGGCTAAGTTCCTAGCTAACCAGATGCCCCACATAAAAATCAGTGCCAATGCTTTGTAGTCATCAAAATCTTGATTCATAATCCATCTATTGAAAGCACCTTCCAGGAGGAGGCCTTCCCAAACAAAGGGTATGCCTTTAGACATGTGTTCCCACATCTTGAGGAGGAAAGGGAAAGATATGAATAAATGATAAATAGTTTCATTGTTCCTTTTACACAATGGACGTCTGCTAGGTCCAATATTGTATTTTCTGATTAATATATCCCAAACTAGAACTTTATCCATAAGGGCTAGCCAGAGAAGGATTTTTGTTTTTATAGGGAAATGCAATTTCCATATCTTAGAATCCCACCAAGGGGGGTCATCCTTGTCTTCTTCCTCTCTGAGAACTTGATATCCCATTCTAGGTGAGTAATCTCTGCCTTCTAAATTTCTTGACCAAATTAACTTATTAGGTTTGTCTTATAGTCTAACATGGTTGTTATGGAGGTCATTTATATAGTTGTTCCATATCTTAGCATTCTCTTCATGTAGGGCCATAACATTGGTAGGTAACCAAGATTGTTGAAAAGGCGTTGTATTAGTAACATCTCCAAACTGGTGCAAAAAAAAGGTATCCATGTTCCTTTAGGTATTCTACCATTTCCACAGGTAATCTATATCCACCAAAACATCCCACCCATTCATCTTAGCCAAGTATAACTATGTTTCCATCACCAATGCTCCATACAATCTAATCACCAATAACATGGAATGCCTGTAGAAAAGATCTCCACATCACATAAACATTCCTGGAATATTTTTTAGTGGTTCTGATCCGTTCCTCTACAGATAGAGGATGTATGTACTTTTGTTTGACTACCTGAACCCATAATCCTTTACCTTGGATGATCCTGCATATTCCTTTAGCATCCAAGGCTTTGGAAAAGAGAGTTGGGTGTTTCAGGCGCCAGCCTCCTAAATCCTTTGGGATGGAAATCTTATCCCAAGAAACCCATTGAAAAGTATGCTCCTCCAAATTACCTTTCCAAAGGAAATTGTACTCAGATCCTCCTAATCTGGTCCGGAATTCTAGTGGGAATGTGAGCCATCAAGATCCAGTAGACAGGTATAACTTCTAACACAACCTTCATCATGATAAGTCTGCCTCCCATAAATAACCATTTATTACACCATAAGTTGATTTTTCTTCCTATCTTACCAACCATTCGGGCCTAGTCCCTTTTCAAATAGTCATTTGGATTTAAAATGAAACCCAAATATTGCAAACCAATCTAAATGTCAACTTCAAAAAACTCAAATTGCTCACTAATCCATTCAATGGAAATCTAGTCAAGATTCATGAAAGACACATATGAATTTCTGAATTGAATGACCATACCTGTTGCATCAGTGAATAAAGTGAGCGTAATTTCAGTCTGAGGATGTCTCTTCTGGAGCCTTCTGAAAATGGCATAACGTCATCAACAAAGAGAAAATGGGTTATATACAGTGCACCTCCAATCTTGATACCTTTGAAAATTCCATTTTGTTTTGCATGTAATATGATGTTACTTATGCCTTCCATTACTAGGAGAAAAATAAGGGGAGATAGTGGGAAACCCTGCCTTAATCCCCTTCGTGATCTGAAGAATTCAAAGGCGGATCCATTAATGAGGACCGCAAAAGAGACAGATTGTACACAGGTGAGAGATTCCAGTTAACAAATTGCAGAGGAAAACCAACTTGCAGGAGAACCAATCTAATATAGGTCTAGTTGATGCGTTCATATGCCTTTGAGAGGTCCACTTTGAACATGATAACTGGTATGTAGTACCTATGGCGTCTTGTATCTTCCTTCCTTCCAAAAAGGCAAACTTTTCCTTTGAAACAACAGAGGACAAGATACCTTTAATTCTCCTTGCAATGACTTTTGTGATCAACTTGTATACGCAATTGCATAATAAGATAGGTTGGTAATCATCAAATATAGATGGCTTTTCCATTTTAGGAATCAAATATAAAAAGGTAGAATTAAAAACCGCCAGAATCCTTCCAGTTTTCCTTGATTCATCTATGACCTCAAGAAAGTCAATTTCGAAAAACTCCATGAATGCTTCAAAAAATTCCACAGGGAACCCATCTGGGTTGGGGCTCTTACCTTTTTGCATTGAATAGATTGCCTCCCTAAATTCCTCAATAGAGACTCTTTGTATGATGGATTCTTTCTATTCCCCATTCATATATTTAGGAAAAAGAGCCACAGTTCGCATCATATGAGCTAGAGATGCATGATCATCTTCTTTAAATAATTGATTGAAATGAGTTACCCCAATTGCAGTCAGATCTCTAAAACTTGTCACCTATCACGATTCCAAATGGAGTTTGTATGAATTATGAGCTTCATGTGATTGTGGAAGTTTTTTTTTTTTTTTTTTTTTAGTCCGTCTCCCCTTTGTAACCAAATATCTCTACTCTTAAACCTCCACATAGCTTCCTTCTCCTCAATAATTCTTCTCCGAGGAGTTTTTAAATCCAATATTTCTTGTTTTTGTTCAACCGTAGTGAAGACCTCAAGGTTTGATGAGTGAAAAATTTCTAGTAAATTTTCAATCCTGCAAAGATCTACCTCCATAAATTTCCTTCTCTCTACTGCCCAAGAGATATATCTAACCTTAATCTTCATAAGATTATTGTGGAAAATCGGTCCTGCATAAGGGTGGATACTTCTATCATATGAAATCCAAGATGATCGAACCATATCACAATAGGCCTCTTCTTCCAACCAAGTTGAATGGAACTGAAAAGGACTAGAAGGTCTTTCTCTTATAGCCACAAGCTCCAACATAATAGAAAAATGGTCTAAAATCCCTGCTTCCCCTACCCATTGTTTAATGCACACATGAGCCTGTATAATTCCTTCATTAACTAGAGAATGATCTAATCTTTTGGCAACTCTATCTGGACTAGACCTCATGTTGTGCCAAGTGGGTCTTAGTTTAAGAGGAGGAATATCATATAAAGAAATATTGTCTAGTATTCTGATAAAGTAGTCAGAGAGTGAGTCTTCGTGAGATGTAGGGCCTCAGGAATCCGCCTCCCCAATGGAGAATTTTAAGTCACCACCTAAAATCAACTTGTCAATAGAGAGAATATCGGATTTGAATATTCTTTCCTAGTACAGGACCCTCTATGAGTTAGGGCCATATATGTTGATGATGGATATGGCTTGTCCAAATTCCCTAAAGCATAAGACAGTACCCAGACCTGACAAAAAATCCCAACTATTTGTACAAAGGCAGGCATTAGTTTTCCAAGCGGTGATAAGTCCCCCCCGAGCGCCCCATAGCAACACAACAAGAGAATTCTCAACTTGATAAAAGAGATATTAGATCAAATAAAATAGAATCCCCATTTGCCAGGGTCTCTTAAAGGAGGATTACTGATGGTTTTTGAACTTCAATCAAACATCTGGGGCCAATATTTTTTTAGGGTAGCCCCATTCCTCTGCAATTTATGGACAAAATAATCATAGGGGCACCCATTTAACACTAGGATTTCTTGCTCTAAGTATCCCCTTCAGTTTTTTTTGCCTACATGATTGAGTGTCAAATAGGGCTTGCTCCCTAGCTAAGGCCATCATAGAAACTCTACCCCTAAGCCTCAAGGAGGAAGGAGGAGAGTATGGGAAGAGACCACTTCCCAAGTAGGGTTCCTTTATATCCTTTTTGACGTACAAGTTCTTAGAAAATAATGGTGGTTCCTTGTCTTTGATGAAGATCCCTTCTCACCAGGGCAGCGAGATAAATCCATATGGAGGATAAGAGTAGTGCAAGCATCCTTCCTAATAAAAAGTTGATGATAACCCTTAGAGGGCTCTTTGATGCTGCTAAATTCAATGACATTAAGTAAAAAAATGCGGAGGGTTGCAGACCTTAACACAAATTGGCGAGGATGGAGGAGGAAAAAAAGGTTCATGTATAGAAAAGGAGATGGAGGGTCTATCCACTTCTGTAGGTTCAGAGTCTGAAATCTCGAGTGTAACCCTCTAGATGGTCTAGAGAAGCACCAGAAAGTATCTTATCCAAGAGGGGATTAATCATGGTCCTAGGAAGTGCAGCGGAGAGGCCATTCTTAAAGGGAACATTATCAATCTTTTGTAAAGACTGAAAAGGAGATAGAGAGGGAAGAGTCCTTATCATTTGGGCCATGTTGTGAAGCACCTGCAACAATTAATTAATAAGAATATGCAAAATAGCAGAAATGACAGAACTCATAATCACTTTTATATTGATTGCAGGCCACTTCGAGGGGGCAACCTCCTTTGAGCAAGCTCAATACAAATAAATTCACGGTGCCTTCATAGGCCTCAACACACACTTATATACTAAGTCTAGGCGCCAATACTATGGGTCAAAACCATGGGCCACTACAAACTATGGATCAACAATACTACGGGCGACTTACAAAGCATATGCGCCAACAACAATAACACAAACTATTGATCAACAAATACTATGGGACGACTTCCAAAGCATATGCGTCCAACAACAATATACTAACAAAGTAAAGACATGGGTTCCTAACACATGTATAGAGGAATCCGAGAGATCCGTAGAAACAGCTACCCCTAACACAAGGTTGAGTTGTGGCCCTTGTCATTTGATACATTTCTTAAAGGAAGAGAGATCGATCTCCTGGTGTCCTTTTCTCTCGGAGGCTTAAGTCTCGCAAAACGAAAAACCGTCATGGCCCGGGTCTAGGTTGGGAGAGTCCAGAGAAGTAGAAGGAAAAAAATTCTTCAAAGGCAGATCCATAAAGCCTTCAAAGTGAGTGACGTCCAATAGAGTTGTATTCGTCCAGTCTTCTGCATGAGAGTTGTCTTATCTCTTGACAGAGAGAGTTGTCTTATCTCTTGACAGCGGGTGAAGTGTCTGACTCGAATAGAGGGACCACGAAAGTCCTAAACCGGATGATGAGGACATAGAGACATCTTAAAAACCGTCGTCATCTTATGTCAAACCATAGAAAATACAATTAGACCGACATAGGAATTACTACTCTGACTATCGCGCTCAGGCCAGCTGTAGAAAAGGCGAAAAAAACCATGGAAAATAACCTAAAGACCGGACCCTGCAAAAAAAAACTCCAAAACTGTAACAACGGGAATTGTCTGACTTTCAAGGGAGTCGAATACCATTAGTCATGGAGGCGATATCCATGGCCATGGCCAAGGCCAACGAGAAGAAACGAAAACCTAGTTCAAAGAAATAAAAATGTCAAAACATATTATTATTATTAATATTATTATTATTATAACATAACCATGACCAAATAAACAATATATTCTTAAATATTTATAATTATTAAAATTTTATCTTAAATTATTAATATAACATTTTGTATCAACCATTACCTCATAAACACATATTTATTTTTTATAATATTTATTTATTTCATTTAAATTATAATAGAGAGATTTGTTCTACTTTTCTACTTTTCGGTGGTTTGGAATCAGGTAAGTTATTTTGGTTAATTTGGAAGTGTTTAAATTGTGTTTATGAATGTATAAATAAATTTAACACCCTCAAATACCCTTATGTTACTCATATTATGCAATTTCCACAACTAATAGGAGTAGTTATTCTACGACTTTACGGTGGGTTTTTAGGTGAGAATCCGGTAATTCGTTTTTTAGTAAAATCTAAATTTCCACATGTTTAAATTGTATTTTTGAATCCATAAATAGATTCATCACCCTCAAATATCCCCATAACACCCAAATTATGCAATTTCCATAGCTAATATATGTGATTCTAATTTTTTTTTAAAATTTCCAACTAAAACAATTACACGGAAAATATGATCGTACAAAATTGAAAACATAGAATATTTGACTAATATATATGACTCTAATATTTTTTTAATATTTCCAACCAAAATTCAAACAAAATAAATTGAACCATATACCCGAAAAAAATTAAAAACTCGAAAACATAAAATATTTAAAAATTACACCAAAGAATATTGTCAAATTATTATATCAATAATGCATTAGTTACAACTCTATTGTCCATCACTAAATAGGACATCAACGTTTAAAAAATGATGGCATTAACGTGCATCTTTATTTCTAAGGTAAATTTCGATGTAACGAGTGAATAATAAAGATTTTACAATGTATTTTTAATGGGGTTATTTATTTATTTATTTTTATTTTCATTCAAATGATGATATTTAAAATAACTTGGATTCTTAGGATTAAAGGCTAAGATAATAAATTCGGTGGAAGAAGAAAGCAAATACATTATAAAATGGAATTTGAGAATTTAGGTAGAGGATATCAATTCTTTTAACCATTCAAATTATATTTAATTAATATTTATAATAATTATTATAAATTATAAAAAATTATTTTTATTTTATTTAAATATTATATAAAATATTTAATTAAAAAATATTTTAATTTATTTTTTATAACTCTAAATAAAATAAAAACTTTTTCAATGATTTTTTTTATCAAAAACCTAATCATCATACTCATTAGACCTAAACCTCCAACTCCATTTGACTATCATTAAACTTATTGACGAATATTTATAACAAATCTATATGAAACATAAGTTTTCCTTACCAACTCAATTCAATGAGGTCATAATCATCAAAACCCATAATATAGGTCATAATCATGCACACAAATAATATAGGCCTATAGCAAATATAGGTTCACTGCCTTAAAGAGATATTAACCTTTTTTTCTTTTAAAATTTTTGGGTTTTTTTTTTTCCTTAAATTTTAATAACTTGTTTCTATATAAATATAAAATGGTATTGGGTAAGATTAAGGTTAAGGTGAAGATGGTTCATATTTTATAAAGGGATACTTTTTATAGGTATCAAAAATATATGGATGATATATTAATTTTGTTTTGTTGATAGTGTCATTTGGGTTGAAAAAATAACAAGAAAGATAGAAGCAAAGTTTCAAGTCTCTGCCAAAACTAAATGCAAAATACAGGAGCAGAATTGTATACAAAATTGTATATGTGTGTTCAATAAAATGGCTTACATTTGACTTAAGCCCCTATTGTTATTACAATTTGTAACATTGATCAATTTAAACACAAATCAACAAGCAGAAGATAGCTTACAGGTAAAGATTTTGTTTAGTTAAGCTTACTATAAAAAAATTCTCTCTTTGTTTTCTTTTCGACAGTTCCAGAATGCGACACCTGCTGATGTGTACATGAATGTATTTGTTCAAGGATCTTGTGGTCATCAATTTGTGGACATGGCAAAGTATAGTCATAAAAATTTGTAAAATAATTATGTACAGAAGAACAGCCATATCATCGCCTCGTTGAATAGCTTTATCAGATTTTGTTGCATTCGTTATTTCTGTTTTGAAGAATGAATTCGAGTCACTTCTCTGCCCTCCAGCGGATTTGATCCAATAACCTTTCCATGCCATATACCATCTGAAATCCACATGTCCCATGCATCTTTATGCCATTGATGAAGCTTCTTTCTGAGCTTTCATGGTGTTAGTTTCCCGAGCATTAATGATGTTATCGGATCTTTAATGGTGTTTCCCGAGCAATACTAGTGCATGCACAGCATCTTGAAGAAGATGGGGCAGTGTTTTTCCGGTCACGCAAAGGTAATATCGAATGCTTTGTACATGTTAGGCATGCCTAACAAAAGCACTGAGCAAATCCTCTGCTTCAATGCATTAAAGATGAGCTGGAATAAGAAACTATGAATGGGCGGGTTGGTGAAAGCATATTGGGAATGCTGGTGAATGTTGTTTCCATGATCTTGGTAATAAGTACATATTCTTCAGTTTATATATTCCTCCTCTGTGGACCCCGCAACAAACCTTTGTGGTTGGGGATGAGCGTCTGAGTCATCAAGTAGATCAAGTGCACGTGGAAGCCTAAAAGAAGGTGGCTGGAAGGAGGTTAACATCAAATTAATATATGAGACTATAAGGGTTGATAGATAGACAATCATCATTTAAACTATACTAATTCATTTTCGAAAAATATACATGGTCATGAATATCATCATTTAATCTTGATCTACTAAATCTTTTTCAAAAATACTTTCAACTTGAGAATATTATTATTTTAAATATTAAATAACATTTATTAATAAATTGATTAAATATTTAATTTAAAGATAATTCTATTACATATTCTCTATCTCATATAATCTTTTTAAATACGAAACATACTTTGAGTAACCTTTATCCCATGTCATTCTTTATTTTTGCATCACATGTCTTAAGATATACATTGTTAAAAAATACAAATACTTTTGACTTAAAAATATCATTATTTTAAATAAAAAATAACATTTGTTAATAAATTGATTAAATATTTAATTTTAAGAGAAGTTTATTATATATTCTAGATGATCTTTTTATATACGAACTTACTTTGAGTAACCTTCATCTCCATATCATTCTTTACTTTTTACATCCACATGTCTTAAGATATACACTCTTCAAAAATACTTTTGACTTTAAAATATCATTATTTTAAATATTAAATAACATGTGTTAATAAATTGATTAAATATTTAATTTATGAGAACTCTATTACATATTCTCCATCTCATATGATCTCTTTGAATACGAACTTACTTTGAGTAACCTTCATCCTGGTATCATTGTTTACTTTTTTTACATCCACGTGTCTTAATATATGCATTGTTCAAGGAACCGTAGGATACGATTATGGAAAAGGAGATATGCAACATTATATGTTTAAAAAAAGCAGCCAGTTATGCTAACTACTCTCTGCTGCATGCATCTTAAACCCCCGCGTTGTAGCTTAATTTGCTATTTGTGTTTTGTAATCTGTCTTTTTTTAAGTAGTGGAACTTTCTACAGCTGCAAAATGTAACAGACAGGGACTTGTCCGGAAATTATTTAAAGTATATAAGTATAAAAGTTTTTTATGGACAAAGTAACTTAACTTTATTGCAACAGGTAAATTCCCAGGAAACATGGACATTTGGGAAGAAAAATTGTCTTCCCTCTGTATTGGTGATGAGGCTAATGGGGCAAAGTGTACCAGTTCCAGCAAATTGTGGGAATATGTAATGTCTCCATTCAAATAATTGCATAGTAAGACAATCTCATCAATCCTACTAGTTTCCTAGGTTGGATGGGCACATGTGGAATTGCAATAAGAAAGCTAATAAATGATGTTTAGACATTAAAAGGGTTCAAGTATTTAATAAATAGGTTGAATAAAGAAATTCTAGGTGGCAAATGGTTTTGAGGACATTTCGAATCCATGGGAAGGCAAACATTATTGGGTGAGTTGGTAAAGCATACACATGGCATGGAGCATCTTAGGTAGAAATGGGATGGAATGGTAACCTCCATGGAAAAGGAAGAGTCAAATTGGAAGCTAGTGGACACTTGGGCTAGATTCCATAGCCTTATGACAACAATGATGGAGCATCTATGACATCTATGACAAACTTCAGATCTGACTTTTGACATCTGACCATTATGACATGTCGGCCCCAAAAATAGGCTCAAGGAAGGTGCTCATGGGAGTTGGAGAAGCCAAAGAGACTCCTACTCGAATTGGGAGAAGATGGAAGGTTGGAAACTAGGAGACAAGTGGCAAATGTGGAATATTTCCTAAGTGGAAATTTCTAGAAGCTAATGGGAGGAATTCGACCCTTAGAAGGCTAATGTTGGTTATAAAATGTAGGAATCAAGTATGAGAATGGATTTTGATGATTTGAGAAAAATTGCATTTGTGAAGAGAGAGATAGTGGATGGCTAGTTTCTTGCCTTAGCCAATTTCGAGGGTGAAAGATTCCCATCCAAGTTGGTGTTTGGAGAGGCCACTCAGGTCTTTCATGGTGCTTTAATGGAGTTTGTATTTGCAGCTAGCAGCTACAGGGAAGCTCATGGTTTGGTTTAGTGCAGCACTTTCTCTCAACTCTTTTCAGTTTTGATGGCATATTCACACTCCTTGAGGGATTGCTCTTTGGGTGAGCTCCTGTACTCATTGGGAGAGCTTCATATGATGTATTTCTGATTGTAATATCTTTATATCCTCTGCTCTTCATCTTCAGAAAGGCTTAGGTCGAAATATCCATTGGTTGTATGTAAAAATGTTGATTAATGAGCAAACAATGAACATTTCCCCACTACATTGATGTATACCATTATGATGCTAATGATTTCGAATGAAAGAATGATTCTCTGATACATTTTTTATTAATAGACTTCCATGGATGTATATTATAAGTTTCATATACAGTACTTGAGCATTTGAAGTCTTTTCACTCAGTTTATTTGCATTTTGAAAAGAAATAGGGTCATTTCCCCAAGGGTCAAATTGGTGATTTTTGCAGCTGAATGGGAGAGGGTTGGAACAGACATAATAATCAATTAATGGTACATTGGTAACCTTATTAACATCCTTAATTCATTCCCTGCCTCTTTTCTGAAATTCGAGAGAGTTTGGAAGCATTTGGAAGGCTATTTTCAGTGTTTACCCAGGGGGAATTTGATGCACAATTTGCTAGTTAATTTCCATACATTGACCAGAATATAAAACAAGTTTGCAGAAGTCTTTGGAGGGTTATAAATCATCCCTGAACCTAATATTCAAGTCTAAATATCATTCATATACCCTTACAGAAGATTTGGGAGCATTTGGGTTAATTTGGAGACCAAAACAACAAAACTAGTCAAAGGTCGAAATTGGGGAAAAAGTGGAAAATTTGGCATTTTAATAAATTTTTAAAAAATGGTCATTACATAATAAAAGCATGGGAATAGAAAACAATGACAGCAAAAACTTCTCCAATCTACCTCAGGGCTCTTCACAAAACCATGTTAGTTGGTTTCATCCAGCAACCTGTACCTAATCTGGGGTGATGGAGAGACATCAAGGGGAAACATTTACTGGCACTGAAAGAGTATCTACAGGTTCATCACCCATTCAAGATAGCGCATGCATGAACAAACAAATCATCAATTCAGTTAAAACTATACCTCATGTTCCAAAGTTCAGGGATTCTATGAATCATGTGTTAAATGAGTACTCTGGAACTTCTATGCCTTCATGTGCAGTCCCTGGCAAGGCTGGTGTTAATTTGGAACCCTTTATTTTGAGAACAAACTCTCCCTTCCATGGTACTGGAAAAAGGACGAAAAAGGGATTACCATGGACAAATGGTGACAAAGTCAATCTACAAAATTCCTCTATTGTTCCTCCTGCTTCTCAGAGTACAAAGGTTGTAAAAAGCTCAAGTTTTACCAAAGGCTTGAGATCATATAGGCCAACACCTACTAATATGCACCTAAACAGAGGTCAAATATCTACTATGGATATTTACACTCAGAGTGGGCATCAATATCCACAATCCCATTGGGTGTTGGAATATAAGCCTAAACAAAACTTAGTGGATACAACGAAAGCAAAGGACTTGAGCCTGAGCAAAGAACTTGAGGAATATTCTTTGTGCGGTAAAAAGACTTGCGATGTGGAAATATGCACACTGAATCAGAACCCAGTTAAACTCATTATAGACGACGAAGAGGATGGATACACTTTTGGTTATGAGCATCTGGTTGCATCTCGTAGAGCTCGTTCACATAGTGAAAGGAATAGAAATATGACAATCCCACAAGGGCAAAAACGTCTGAGAAGCTTCAAGAAAAAGCACCTACAAGAATTCCTTTGTCAGAAGGATGTTGTTGGTGATCTTACCAACACAAATGTGGACATTTTGGATTCTGTGGGGGTAGAATGTGAGTTCTGTTAAAGAAATGGATGCAATCATTACTTCAAAAATACAAAGTTTGTTTCCAAAAAGTGTAATACAATGTTAAAATCTTACCTTCCTGTGTAGGTTTGACACTATGTGAAGAATTTTCCAAGGTTATTGTTCCATAGCTTTGGGGAAAGGAGTACACAGAACATAGGAGCCAATTTTCCTATGGAAGGGTCTTGGACATCAGTCGGTCGCAAGGGAAAGGATTTTGCACTCACCAAACACAAGCACAAACACCACCACCATCATTCTCTCATCCGTAATTGGTCACCTCCAATGCCTCCCCTTGCTCCTCAGCCTTCTGTCGATGACACTTTCTCTCTGAGCCCTTCCCCTTCACTGGTAACAATGGTATTGATTTCCAGAATGTTCAGTTTGATTTATTGTTGTTTCAACCCTCGCAGTGAGCATGGCCATTTGCATGGCAAAGATGTCTACAACATGTAAGCTATGTGGAAAGTGTCGGGAATGTTCGCAGCGGTATCATAGAGGTGAAAATCTTTGTGGACTGGGTCGTCTCCAAAAGAGGACAAATAAGGCCTTCAAATGGTTAATTGGCCATAACACAAATTGCTCCAAAAAAATTAGGTTAAAGCACCTAAAAACCTATGCATAACTAATATATTTTTCGCTATGTAATTTCTATAGCCCCTGTTTCTTCACAGTCTGGCAGGGACTAATAAGGAGTCTCATACTATATATATTTGCCATGTGTCAAAGTACGGTGGATGTTTGGTAAGTGTTTTTTTAATGCTTACATGAAATATGGTATTTTTTACTAAAATAATTGTTGGATTTGGGTGGTTTTCGATTACTTTCAAGTTCTGCTTTCCAAGGTTGCTAGCAAAGTATTTAATGAAATTCCTAAACACAAACTATTGATTGAATGTATGTTTAACAAATTACATGCGAATCAAGAAACTTATGGGATGCTTGCGAGTTTATGTGACTCAAGATAGGATGTTTTGTCATGTTGGATGTAGTCCTTGATGCCAAAGAAAATTTTAAAATACTAATTAAGACTCTTTCAAGAAAGTCCTTAATTTTGTGGGTGGATTTTGTTGATTATGTGGTGGATATCAAATAGACATTGAAGATATCACAAAAATATTCTTATTTATTAGGAGTTGCACAAGCAAGAGGGGTTCTCATTAGTCCCAAAATAACTATAGAAGTTATTTTTTCTTGGGGGTTTGGAATTGCCTCAAATAATCAAGCAAAAATATACGCATTATACCTTGGAATGGTCTTTCTACAAGATCTTCAAATCAAGAAAGTTATAATCCTGCGAGATTTACTTTTTGTCGCTTAATAAATGCACAAGAAGGTGATCCGAGGGGGCACTTTGTTCCATAGAACCTTTCAAAGGATCTATAAGAACTTGGAGGTGATCGAAGGCATTGAGTTTTATCATGTGTGACAAGTTAATAATCAACTCATTAATGATAGAGCAAATGCAATGGTATTTGGACAAGGGGGTCTTGGTTGAAGATGGGAACCTCGTTTTAGGCATTAGATCCATCAATTTTATCATGCAACACATCATTAGGAATATGAGCCATATCCTTTATAATCTCAGAGCAAGTTGTTGGAGATACACGTGACATTTCTATGGAGCGATGATGATTGCAAGTCTTCTCACCATTATAGCACCGCGAGAGAGATATTTTACTTGCCCCCGTGCCTTCTGATCATCTATCCCTTACATTTACATTCACAATATGACAAATTTTAAACCCTTTGAGTGATGGCATTGTTATATACGTGGGGTATTGTGGTTTCAAAATAGGGAGGAAGGTGGTGAAGATCGCATATTGATCTAGTTATATGGTGGTGCAGGGATTTTCAAGGCATCAAGAAAAGCTTCGGGTGCAACACTCAGTCCACAATATCCCATTGCTTATGTTTGAATGGTCTCGAGAATTCTAGTTGAGGAAAGATATGCCATCAATCTTTCCTATCATGGTACTTTCTTTGCTTTGGTATATTTCCATTAGGTTGGATTTAGGTCCTTATAGGTATGTGTATGATCACGACTTAGGGTTATCCATAGTAAGGGGTGTGACATAAGAAACATTGTTCAATCCTGGAATACTCTCTAGTTTAAGAGTTAATATAAATTTGGGTATATATGTCATGAATTGTTTAATGGTGCATCCCTCCAACTTGGTGCATAGTGGAGGTGATGGGAATACTGAGATTAAAAGGATTCTATGCAGAATGAATAGCTAGCTTAAGGGGATGTGACAATCAATGGAGTATCTAAGTATTCATTAGGAGAAGAAGGAGGAGATGGATGCAATTCTTAAGGAATAGGTCACAAAATATGACAAACTGGCCAATGATTATTGGGGTTTTCCAGATGGTCATACTCTTGAATAGGTCATCCAATTTTATCTACAGGTTCTATGAAGGAAAAAGCTAGAGATGAAGAGACTATGCTACAATTTTTTTTGCATTGGCGGAGCAGCCAATTATACAAGAAGGAGATGGAATGGAGCATGATGACATGTCAATGGAGGAGGCCCGTTCTGGGCACAAATTTGACTGATAGGATCTCATGTTTTTTCATGTTTATGGTTTCTTGCGGATTTTACTAGGCATTATAGTTTTAGATATAGTGGAATGGTCTCCAACTGCAAGCTACTACTATATTTTTTGATATCTTGTATATCTTACTTCCTAAGCTAGGAAGAACAAATTTTGATCATAACTTGGATGCCTTTTATATAACTTATGGTCATTTTGGTTTTCCCATAGCCCCTTTTTAATATATATCATACATGTTACTGTTAAAAAAGAGAGATTCTTATTGATCACCAACGTTTAATTTTTGGGGTTAAAAGTCTGGAGGACTTGATCACTTTGTCTCACTACAACATAATTAAATATAGATTCAACATTTATTTTGGTGTTGCATTTGCAGTGAGGATTTATGGGCACTAGGATGCCTTCAACTTCAAAACCTGTGTCTTTTAGGGATGCGGTAAAAAGAAAATATACCATTCATAATGCTTCTAAGCCTGCACCTATTTCTAGTTCCTATATAGTAGAGCCTGTTGAAGAGGCATCATTGGTGGAGATCACAGTGCCAGCGTTAAACCATCTACATTGAACATTTGAAAAATATATGGTTATTTGCATATTTCATGGGTACTAGTCTCTTACATCGGTTTTGTACTGGCCTCTAACTAAGAATTGTGAAATCTCTCTTTGTTCCAAAGATTTTTTTATTGTTCATTTTTATGATCAAGTTGGTTATCATAAAGTTTTTGAGAAGGGTCCCTACTTTTGGGGAAATGTGGGGAATTTTTATAACCCCTTGGTTCCCCGAATTTAATCCTAGCTCTATGTTAGTTTCAATTTATCTTCCCAATTCGCCATTACATTTCTTGTATTTATCAATTTTTGAAGATAATACTAGGGATACTTTGGGAACTTATATAAAATCAAATCTTGAAAGAACTATAAAGAGATTGTGCACATATGTGTGTATCTATGTTGAGATAGACTGTAGTAAGGGTATTCTAGAAAAAATGAAAACAAATGCACCCGAGTCTTGGATTATGAGAACACCACATTCAACCATTGGAATTGTAAACTTCTAGAGCATGTTCAAACTCTTATCCAGGTGCTTAAGCTCATCCTCCCAAGAAAAAAGGTACCAAATAAAAACAAAGAGTTGAAATTTTATGGAGGAATCAATGTCGTATAATGAGGTAAATCAACAACTTTAATCGTGAATAGGGGAATCCACTCCTTCCCTAGGGAATAGAGCAGAAAATATGGATACTCGGGCACTTTCCTCCTTAAAACAAAAAAAAATGTACTATAAAAATCAACCAATCACATTCTAGTAGATGACATCATCCCCCATGGTTGAGGTGGCATTGCATGAGTTAAGAATGCTCATTTGTCAAATTTTTTATAGTGGATGAAAACCCATAGTTAACCAAGGTTTTGGTATAAGTACTTTTAAGTCATAAAATAAAGTACTCATAATGAAAGTCCTTTAACATTTTTTCATAAAATAATATTATTGTCATTTTCAAGTAAAGTACTCATAATAAATGTCTTTTCACACTTTTTTTTCCTTTCACACTTTCTCATAATAATATTATTGTCATTTTCAAGTAAAGTACTCATAATTCATAAAGGTCATTTCACATTTTTTTCCTTTCCCATTTTTTTATAAAATAATATATTGTCATTTTCATGTTTTTAATTTTAAATTATATATTCACTCCATTATATTTAATATCATAATGTCAAACTAAGATATATATATATATATATTCCTTTCACATTTTCTAATAAAATAATATTTTTATCATTTTTATATTTTTAATTAATTATATATTCACTCCATTTTATTTAATATTACAATGCCAAACTAATTTATGCGCGCATATATATATATATATATATATACACTTTTAAAATAAATTAAATTCATGAATGATATTAATATGAAAAATGTATGTTAATTATACATATAAATTAAATTCATGAATGATAGTAATATAAAAGAGGTATGTTAGTTATGCATGAGATATAGTGTCATTGTTATATATATATATATATATATATATATATATATATATATATATATATATACTTTTAGAATAAGTTAAATTTATGTATGAGGTATATTGTCATATATATAAAAGTTGAATCATACACATTCATTTTTATTTAGTTTGAATGTATGCGTGGAGTGCCAGAACCATTTGAACAGTTTGAACTCCCTGAGTTTGATTTTAACTTGTATATGTTTTCTAGAAATATTTCTCTTGTACAGATTGAGAAAAGAATTGCTTCTATTGATTTGCAGTTATCATCAATCCCTATATTTAGACATCAAGAAAGAACTGAGCTCAGAAATGAGAAAAAAGCCTTACAAGCTCAGCTGCAAGCCATAGGCAAAGAAAAAGGTAAAGAAAAGTTGCAATTAACCTTTAATCCTGTTGTTTGATAAATGTTTCTATTGAATTTTTACATGTGTATTTTGTATTTATAATTTTTTTAGTTGTAAAGAGTAAAAATAATTTCTTAGATAAGTATTTATATTATAAAAATATTTTCAAAATGTATAAACGTTTTTTTTATTAATAATTTATTTTTCTTGTATAAAAAAATATTAGTCAGTAAAATAATTTATGCTTCAACTAATAAATTAAAAGAATTTATGTACCGCCATTGATTTATTAAGTTAATACTACTCAATTTTTAAGAATAAATTAAGTTTTATATTATTTTTTATGAGAGACTTAACTATAACATTCATCCAAAAAAGTTTATGATTTTGATATTAATTTACCAATATAGATTTAATGAATAAAGAATAATAATAATAATAATGCAATGTGGATTATAATAATATTATTAACATTTTACATGTAAATAAATTTGTGATGAAGTTTGTTGAGATTTCTCGTGGGTTGTTAGCTTTCCATGATTCCTTCGGAATAGGAGAGAGGTGATTTTTCCACTAAAAAAAAATCAATTAAATCACATTATATTAAATTGATGAGAAAAGTACTAAATATAAAAAGTCAACATAAATTAAAAAAAATAGTTCTTAAAAAATGTTTTTTATTATTTAATTTCATTTACAAAATCAAGACAAATAAATGCTAAAGGACAATAAATTTTTGGAAATTTACAATGAATCTTAGTCACATCAATGTTGAGTTATTTTATTTCTAATGAATTTTGAAAAGTAACCATGGTTATTTATATTGTGCATAGAAAATAGTGTAGGAAGTGACTTGTCATATATACCTATCCCATAAAACCCCTAACTCATAATATTTAATATATCTCATATTTTTTTTAGTACATCTCTTAGGAGGCCATTTTTTACCTCAATATCTCTCTAATGACTTGTCACTTCTATATGTAGAACAAAAAGACTTCTTGGAACTGATACCTTTGATTTAGATAAGGAATTGGTTCCCTCTAATAAGCATGATCTCCTATATTTTATATTACAATTAGTTACTATGGCAACCTCCTTCTTTAGGGAGCTAGTAAAAATTTAAAATGAAGGGGAACAATTGAGGGTTGTTTTTTAATGGGCTATAAATAATATGTACATTAATGATGTAATTTTAATCTTGTAATTGCAATATGCACATGTACTCTTGTAAGTGCAGTATGTACTATATTACTGTACATGCAGTATGCATGTGTACTTGTTTTTATTTGTATCGTGTTTTGGGCACATGAAGAAAATGATTTTCATTTTATAATGGAATAGAAATTACTAGTTTTTTTCTTCAAAAAAATATAAAATATTAATGATGTAGTCATTGTCAAATTAATGTTTTGACTAAAAATTATCTTTGAAATTTAATTTCTATTTTTTTTAAATTAAAAGGTTGTAGTTTAAATGTGCTACAAATTGGTCATTTTCTAGTTGCTCAAATAATGGGAAGGGAAATTAGTAATTTTGGCCTTAAATCCAACAAGAATCATTTTGGATCGATGGAATTGAAAATATTGGATGTTAATATTGCACAATCCTATTGCAATGCTTCTCTTGAAGCTTTCCAAGCATATAAATAAAATTCTAAAACAAACCAAGTGATTCTTTACAAATTTTAAGGTTAAATAAACCAAAGTTGGTCTCAGTGGACATTGATAACTATCATCATCAAGAAAGATATTCAATGATATTAAATCTAGTTTTGCATTAAAAACAACAATTTCATCAATAAAAATTGCAATCTTCTCAAAGATTGCATAGTTTCATTTCATTGATAGTAAACACGAAAAAAATGTAAAATGTTTTAACCTTTACTATTTAAAATGACAAGTAGTATATATATATATATATAATAAAGACTTTGAGTGTGATGTTTGTAATTTAAAATCTATAATTATAAGAATATAGGTTTTATTTATATGTAGCTATAATATATAACTTGATTGGTGAGACTATGTTGAATATTAATTAAGTATAGGACATCATTTTGAGTTGTTGAACAATTATTTATAGGTTTTATTTATATGTAGCTATAATATATAATATATAACTTGATTGGTGAGACCATGTTGAATATTAATTAAGTATAGGACATCATTTTGAGTTGTTGAACAATTATTTATAGGTTTTATTTATATGTAGCTATAATATATAACTTGATTGGTGAGACTATGTTGAATATTAATTAAGTATAGGACATCATTTTGAGTTGTTGAACAATTATTTATTAATTAATTATGATATTTTTTTATTAAAAAATAATTTATATATCTATAAGGAAATATTTACAATTATTAAAGAGAATTGAAATCAGATCTCTATGTTAATATGTTACACCAAATTCTTCTAACCAATTAGTCGAGATATTATTTTTGAATGAAACAAGAATATTAATATACTTATTCTAGAAACAAACAATATTATAATTTTCTAGTCTGGATATTATTTTTGAATGTAACAAGAATACTAATATACTTGTTCTAGAAACAAACAATATTATAATTTTCTTTCCGAAAATAAGATTTTACCCATCATAATATCATAATATTCTCTTCATAAACAATATTTCACCCTTAAAAATGTCAGAATATTCTCTTCAAAAATAAGATTTCAACCATCGTAATATCATAAATAAGATTTCAACCATCATAATATCATAGTGAAAAAAATAACAATAACAATAAATATAAAATTACCCTTTGCAATATTCACATGTAGAACTAGAAATAATAAGGGAATTAGATATTCACATAGATGTCATGGTTGTGGGATGGAGTGTTAAATTGGTCTTGTTCCTTAAAGAGTCTAGGGTTTACCTGAGTGTCATCCTTGAAATGAGGAGAAGTACTTAGATTTTTTATAAACATAATTATTTTTTAAGTTTAACTTTTAATGTATAATTTGTATGGAATTAATATAAAAAAATACTAATTATACTTATGATTAATCAAAGAGTTTTGTCGGGAGAGAAATTGCTCTGTGGCTTGAGTGTTGTTAGAAACTAGGGTTTGCAACAAAAATCAGGGTTTACTCCAATATGGTTCGAGGTTGAGAGGGCCTGATGGCCAAACCACTAGGGGGGGGCGGAGGCCCCTCCTACAGCAACATTGTTCACAATCCCGCTACGGTAGCAGATCGCACACAAGGGAATGCTAATCGCACTCCAGATGCAAACCCTGTGCAAGAATCCAAGGAGATCCCGCGGCAACAAATGGGGAGTTCGACAGATAAGGGAAGCAGCAGCGAACAAGCACCCCCAACAAACACTTAAGCGACGCCAAAAGGCAAATCTTTCCCAAAAACCAGTGATAGTCCCGCTTTGGAAGTAACTTCAAATGAAGTAGCTAAATATAAGCAATATATGCGAGATCACACCTTGATCTGCAAGTTATGGGTTTTTGGCCGACGGAAAGGGCCCTTCAGGGTTGGATTAACCACAAGTGGAAACCCTAAGGAGGGTGTGATGTGAAGCTAGGATCAAAATGATCACCACTTTGGATATAATTGATAGTGTGCCAAAGAACAGCACCTACACTTGGAACAACATAAGAGGGGGATCAAACCAAGTGGCCTCCAGACTGGACTGGTTCCTACTTTCAACGAATTTGGTCCAATCTGGAACCAGAATCGACTCTTGCATCTTATCGAGTGTTGGCTTTGATCACTATGCAATTAGCCTCAAAATTGACCAAAATACAAATCCATGCAATAGACCCTTCAGATTTGAGAAGTTTTAGTTGGATCATCCTGAATTCATGGAGAACCTCTCCCGGTGGTGGTCTAACGCTCCAATAAAAGAAGGATCCAAAATGTACAATCTCCAACATAAGCTAAAATGGGTGAAAGGAAAACTAAAAATATGGAATAAGGAAGTCTTTGGCAACATTTTTGAAGCCAAAAGAAAATTAGAGGAAGAAATGGTGGACCTACAACAAACTCGCAAAAGCAGAAGGCTATACTGAGCAACTGCTTGAAGAAGAATCACAAATACAAACTGCTCTAAATCAGCGTCTGGACCAAGAGGAAACACTATGAAGCAAAAATCCTGAATAATATGGCTAAAGGAAGGAGAGTAGAATTCCAAATTCGTCCATGACTCTATGATACAACGTTGGGCACACAACATAATTTCTTTCCTACATTCCAATCAAGGCCAGCACTTAACAACCTAGGCAGACATCACGAAGGAATTGGTCGACTTTCACAGCACCATCCTCACTGAGGACAATCCTAATCGGGAACAATCCATTAGCTTCATCCTCCAGAACATTCCAATGTTGGTCACTCAGGAGCAGAACGACATCCTTCTCCGACCTATTACTTTAGAGGAAGTCTCAAAATCTATCAAAGAGATGCAGTCAAGCAGAAAACCGAGGCCGGACAGATTCACTATTGATTTTTATCAACACTGTTGGGTTGTTGTTAAACATGAGGTATGGGAAGCGGTGGAGGAATCCAAACAATGCTTGAACATCCTTCATCACTCTTATTCCCAAAGAAGATTCACTAGTTTTTCCAGGTAAATTTCGACCAATTTCACTCTGCAATCTCATTTATAAAATCATCACCAAAATCATTGCTACTCAGGTCAAACCAATTCTACCCCACCTCATCTCAAACGAGCAATCTGGTTATGTATAAGGAAGACAAATTTTGGATGGTATCTTAACTGCACATGAAACCATCCACATGCTTATAACTCAAAAAAATCCAGGCATGCTTATCAAACTAGACCTATCCAAAGCTTTTGACAAGATATCCTGGTAATACATGCAAAAATTCTCCTGGCCTTTGGTTTTGCACCACAGTGGTTTCATTGGATCATGACTCTCACCTCCTCATATTTCTTCTCTATTCTTGTGAATGGCTCCCCCTCCCCCGCCTTCACTACCTCTAGATTTATTCGTCATGGGGATCCGCTCTCACCCTTCCTCTTCATATTACTACAACCACCTTAATAGAATCCCACACCATCTAAAGTATGCTCTCACTCTTCATGGAGGCCTCTGGTCTAACCCTTAACAATGACAAGTATGAGATCTTATTCTTCAATACCCCTCTGCATTTACAATTTGATATATCCGTACTCCTCTCTTTCAAAAGAGGATTGTTTCCCTCTGGATACCTGGGAGCTCCACTCATATCCACCGCAGCCCAAAAGAACCCCTAGTCCAAACTAATAGCAAAATTGGAACAACGCCTCACCAACTAGACGTTTCGTTCTCTTAACATTCTAGTCCAATTAGTCCTTCCCAATTCAGTCCTTCGTGGTATGTGTTCTTATCTGTTCTCAATCTTTGTTGCTCTGAAAAAGCTCCTAAATGCAATCAGATCCCTCCAACGAATGTTTCTTTGGGGAGGCACAAAAGAAAAGGGAAAAAATAAATGGACCCTTCTCTCTTGGGACAAGATATGCCAACCCAAACTCAAGGGGGGACTGGGCTTGAGAGATCCGGCCATTGAGAATCGGGAAATGTCTGCAAAACTCTGGTGGAGATGGATTACCTCCCTAGATTCATTATGGGAAAAAAAATTGCATCACAAATATGCTCTAGATGTGTAGTACAAAGACCTCATCCGTCTTCAGGACTCGAGTGGGGGATTCATTATATGGAAAGTAGCATGGCATAACAAAGACCTTATCCAAAATCATGCCTTTTGGGAAATGTGTAATGGGAAAACAACGCTTTTCTGGGACTATGCATGGTAGAAGCGACCAAAACTTAGCTCCTTGGCCCACACCCAGCAACTCAAACAATTTTCCAATGATAACAACCAGATGCTTGTAGTTCAATACTGGAACCCACATCCCAACAATTCTCAATGGAGACACTGGAAGCTCATAAAACAATGGTAGAAAAACCCCACCAATGAGCAATGGGATACTATAGAAAGAGAGATCCAATCATGTAGAATCTAGTAAAAGAAGGTGAAGACATTCTGCAATGAGGACACACCAACAAAGGAACCTTCACCCTGAAAGAATCTTGCATCATCCTAACCCAACATCATCAAATCCAGCAAGAAGAGATCTAGTCTCAAATTTGGAAACAAAACATATGGCCCAAAGTCTCCACTTTCCTCTGGCTTGTAGCCTAGAAACGAATTCTAACTTGGGATCATATCCTCAAACAGGGCTTCCAGGGACCCTCGATCTGTTAACTCTGCTACTCCTCAGAAGAGACTGCGGAACCCATTCTTAACCAGTGTCCTTTTGCTCAGCAACTTTGGGATCGAGGAGCCAACATTTTCATACAGTCAAATCGTGACAGATCCTGCATCAGAAACACAATATCTCAATGGAGAAAAAGCATAAGTGAAAACAACATAGTCAACAGAATTTGGCAACTCTTCCTGGGATTCACACTATGGGAGATATGGAAGGAAAGGAATAGACGGATCTTCAAGAACCAAAATCAGGACATTGACTATGTTTGGAAAAAAAAATCCAACATCGAAGTGACCATAGCAATAACCCAATGGGAACTAGAGGATAGCAACAACCAAGCCCAAGATCAACGAATTCTCCAATCCTAGGACATCAACATGCCCAACAACCAACAAGGGACTTCCATAAACAGATCAGTAACAACAGTCCGGCCAACTAGATGCCTCCTGATCAGGGATTTATCAAACTTAACTTTGATGGGGCTAGATGGAGAAATCCTGGACCAGCAGGATACAGAGGAGTCTTCCACGACGACCAGATAAATATCTTGAAAATCTACACAGGATACCTAGGCATGGAGAGCAACAATGTAGCAAAGTTGTTTGCAATGCTGAAAGGCATACAAATTGTGGAACATACGGGATTCCACAAGTTGATAGTGGAAGGTGATTCAATGCTTATGATTCAAATTTTACAATGACTTCTAGATGGATCCAGTGTCATCAAAATCAATCCTAGCTAGAGGCTAAAACAAGGTTGGAATCTTTAACAACCCATATTAAGCCATATCAGGTCCTCCTTCCTCATCATGTTCGAAGAAATGCTAACAAGCTCGCAAACAAACTGGAAAACTAGGGAATTGATCACCCAGATCATGAACTCGTGCAAAACTAGGACCCTGACGTGCCCTCACTACTCAAGGAAGATTGTACCTATGTGACCAGCCAAGATCACCTTCCCCACAATGGGTGCACTACAGTGGGCCATCCATCTAGACTAGGAGTGGGCCCGGAGGAATATGCGACTGGACACGAGTCCAGGCCAGGTATCCATGTGGAAGGTTCAAACTACAACCACGTGTACACATCCAATGAATGGGTTGAAACAATGCAGGCATAAGATGGGGGGCTTGCGATCTCATCCCTGCTTATCTCATCACTCAATAGATTCATCCCTCACCACGCGTATCCAATGGCACCTTCAACCATTAAGCTCACAGCATACGAGGTTATGGCGCCCTCTACTCTAGCCTACGCTTTCCATCATGAATCGAGCTGACGATTGCTTCCATTATGGGCATGTCCGGTGGCACATGTGACGTCTAATTGAATTTAATAAGGAATGATGGCATCCCCAAGCTTCATTCCAAATGCTCCTCGGCTTCCTCTACACCTATCTGCTCTCAGTTGTTGCACACAATTGCACTCCCCCTACCTACTCTTCATCTGCTCACAGGCCTTCTCTTGGCATCTTGCATGCAATGGTCCACACCAAAACCACCAGACGTCAGACGACGAATGGCCCCCGTCGCTCCCATGTGCCCCGTGCAAAGAAGGATTTAAAGAAGCTGCAGGGATTCTTCGAAACGATAATTAGCTGGAAAACCCATGACAGAATAAAGCGTTGGGAAAGAAGGTTGGGAAGGGAAAATCCATGCCCTGAACCGCAGGCTCTAAGGAAAATATTTGAAGGCATAATCAAGGACTCTGGTGCACCCCGCACTAGATAAACTAGACACACCTACACCCTCAGCCACTTCTAGGAAATGAAATCTATGATGTCTCTAGCATTTGAGGACTGCTTGGCTAGCTACATTCCAGTGGAGGGTTGTCCCCTTACGGTTGACAAACTCCTGGAGCACCTGGAAGAAAACACTCTTCGACTTGGGCACAACCAGGTGGCTATTCATGAGATTTTGAACAAGGTGAATGATCGTGTAGAGGCTCTAGCGAAGGAGTTAGTGGGGAAGAAATTCATCGGAAAGCAATTGGTCTTCCGCTGCGACCCAGAGATGGTGGCTCAAGCTCTAGTGAAGGATGTGGCTCTAGGCTCAACCAACTACAGCGACAAGATCATGGAAATTCTGGAGTAATCCCTGCTCTTTAGTTTGTTTAATGCATCAAAACTTTGGTTTTCTCATTTTGCTAAATTTTTCCATCTCTGTTATCAAGGCCATAACCCCTGGCCTGTGGTGGATTAGTCGAATTCTGTTAAGCTTAAACTTTTATCTAGTAGACTTAGAATAGTTGATATGGATGTCTTACTCAAGACCCACCAGCAGAGCAAACTCATTTTGATATCCTATGTACTTTTTTATCCCCTGTTAATATAATTTGAACTTACAAAAAAAATCAAAGATTTTTGTCTTCTTTCATTTTTCATTTTTATATAATAAGTTTTCTTTTAATATATTTTTATTCATCGCAAAAAATGTTATTAATTTGATAATATGAATTGATTTTATATTCTACATTATTATTATATTAGAGAAAAAAATTATTTTTTAATTTAAATTATAATAATATAATTCATAATATTTTTATTATTCTCTATAAATAAGAAGAAAATAGAAGAATCGATTTTATAATTTTCATTTCTATTTTTTTTTTTTTTTTTTTCCATGTGGTTCACTTTAATCGACTGCGTCGACCGCTACATCCACGAAATAATTTCTGACGGACCCACCCGAAGGGGCCTCACGCCTGCGGCCGCTGCAAGCCTAACCCCAAGAGGGTCTATGAGGATGGATCCCGTGACCTCGCATGCTGGGAGGCCTAACTTCCGGGAACACAACCGATCGAGCTAACTCTTGGGGCTATAATTTTCATTTCTATTATATTCCATATCAAATAAAATAATAAATAATTATAATTATCTCATTCATAATGCCTTTGAGTCCACGAAACCACTCCATAAAACAACCTTCATTTATGTTAAATGTCATTGTCATTCTTGAAGTAGAAACTAATATAAATGTCATTGTCATTCTTGAAGTAGAAACTTTTAATTTCAAGCACAAATGTCAAAAAGTTCTATTGGAATATATCCACATTGCCCTTTCACACATTAATTAATTTCTCACTTATTGCATACTTATTCAAAAAAAATTCAAAGAGTTCATTATTTATTCTCCAATTATTTTATATTTAAAATTATATATTCTCTTGGGTTAATAATATGTTGTTGCCAAAGTTCGAATATTCTTGGTTCACTACTATTTTGTTTAATATTGAAATAGTTTTAAAATTATATGAATAGGATTTTTTTCAATTATAATCATTAATATTTAGTTATATAATATTTGGTCAAATTACAATTTTGTATTTTTGAATGTATAAATGGATTCAATATGCTCAATTAACTTTATTGCACCTGGATTATGCAATTTCAACAACTTATATTTGTAATTCCAATAATTCTTCTCAATTTTGGACCAGATTTCAAGTAAAAATGGTCGAAAAAATATAGGGGTCACAGAGGCTGGGGGGTTCTCCTAGACCTTGACGAAATTATGGAAGCAAGTTTTTATCTTTCTTTGGGACTAGGTATAGTGTCGAATAATTAGGCCGAGTTATATGTCATATTGTATGGCTTCATTCTTCTTCAATCTCTTAACGTCAAACAGGTTCTAATTATAAGTGACTCCCATATTATTCTACGGTAGGTGAGACACAAAAAGGTGAAAGAAGGAACCCTACATCATAGAAAATTTTATCATCTCTTGCAAACCTAGAGACCTTGGAAGAGTATAAGGTCTTCCATGTAAGGAGATCAACAATAAGGCAGCTAATCAAAAGGAAAATGAGATTATCTACCTCGAGAAAGGAGTTTTGATAATAATAAAAAACGAGAGTCATCTGAAGGGGTTTTAGCTCCCCTGAATTTGGTATGGTCCATTCTTATGAGCACAACATTATGCTATTAATCAAGGTTTATCCATATAATCAAGTCATTATTGAAATCATGAACAAGTGGTCTTTCCCATTGGGAGGTCGACATGCAACTCATGTCATTTATCCATAGTGCGAGGGAGTAATCCCACTCCCCTGTGTTATTCAACCCCTCATCGCGATGGCTTTGTTATGTGCAGAGATGGTTTAAATACACAGCAAAGATCTAATCCAAATATTTATGTGAGAAATTGGGAAGGGGTGCTTTGTGTCATTTAGATCACTCTGTGGATGGAGCCCTTGTTGCCTTAATATCTAATCTCTTGAGAAACATACAATGCGGGTTCAGAGGAGGTAAGCACAGGTCCCTCTATTTTCAGTTTTTTCTTCAAAACGGAGAGACTTGGGATACGAACATCTTGCATGAACTCTATGTAAATTTGAGGCTATGTGGTTAGTGTGTCTTCTCATTCATAAATGTTGTTAATTCTTTCCTTTTGCGTCTGGTCTCTCAGAAGCTAGTCGTTAGGGGTTTGGTGGTTAAGGTATTTCCTTCTCAGTTTGTCACTTTCATGGTGACTTGGGCCTCTGTTGGTTTGGGTTTTTCTCCAATCATATCAATTGGTATTGGGTCTTGTCACGTCCCCTCCCCTTAATCCAACTCAGGGGAGGGAACATGACTAAAAATATGGGATTTCAAGACTCTAGCCCCAACATTATTAACAAGTAAAATGCAAACAGATATACATGTGTGCAGATGCATAATACAATAAACATGCATAGCGAAATTAAACTATATCCACACTCATATCTAACATGCATCGATTTGCATAATCATAACAATCAATAATTAAATACATTGAAAAATTAACACAAGAGAGTATTTTTCTTGATGTGAAGTTGTCCCGAGAAACTGTTTATGCAACTGTAATGTTCCACCTAGCCATAGGCCAACTGTGCTCATTAATCTCTCAACAAAGCTGCCACCCTCGAGCTAGGAATGATTTCCACAAAGAAAGGGAATCTACCAACTCATGCATAGCCAAACATATACCACAAATTATCCAAGCCAGTCCACAACTGGTTTTATCGAGTTGTTAAGGTAGTAGAAAGGAAGAATTGTTAAGCTAGTGAGCTCATCCACAGAGCTATTGGCACCTCTACAAGATTCAACTAGCTTAGCACACACAATACCTACACACCCAACACAAGGAAGTATCCCCTTCATTGCTCCACGATCCCTTGGGCCATACCTTCCCTTCTAGTGCTCTTCAGGGTGTGCATAGAAAAGTATCCAAATCCCTTTGATCTTTGGTGAGGTTACACCCTTCACTAGGTTTATCAAGCCAATTCCCACCCCTTGTCTAATCCTAGTTACTTTCATACAGGTTCAATCCAAAACAAGGGATGTACATAACCCAAACCATAGCAATATCTCCCCACACACACACAACAAGCACAAGTGTTGGACATGGCAAAACGTTTTAACTATGGGAGGCCCAAAACAAGATTTCCATGGATTTCCCAAATCATGGCACCCAAAAACGAGTTGTGAGAGGGGGAAATCGACCACATGGAAGACAATGACTTCTCCCACGGGTATATGAGCATTCAAATGGCCAAAAACGGCCTATATGGAACCCCAATTTGAATTCCCTTTCCTCCCAATCGTTCTACCACCCAAAAACGCCCTTCCCAGCTAGAAAAATGAAGGAAAACTCAAGAAAAATGTGGAGGAAAATGCCCAGTAAGCTCAGATTGTGTGAGAGATCAAATCCTATGGATGAATGATGGGTTGGGGAGCAAATTTGTGGGTCCTTTCTTGCCCAGGAAGACAAACATGTTTTTCCAAAAATAGTGACTTTCCCATAGACGAAATTGGACAACCATACCTTCCATTTCCCAAAGTAATAACTACCTCAACCACCTCTTGGAAGAAATAAATGATTGGGTGCAAAAGTCAATGTGGGTAGTTGATGGTTCATGGATTCTCTCATTGACACTTGGCTTGACACTATTGGCTTCAAGTGTTTGAATATTTCCCTCCCTATTCCTTGTAAAAAATATGCCCCCATACTCTTGTCGCATTTCATAGCTAGTTGTGGGTATTTTATTAAAATACATTTACATCGTATTTACAATTTCTATCGTGCCATGCTAGCACGTGATCCACATGCATCAATTTTTAATTACCGATACATAAATGATAATTAATGGCGAGGCCTTGGCCTTGAGCTCCTCACTGTGATTTTATAACGATATTACATCATTTACATTTTTAATGCAACGGGGTCAAAATCGGGGTGTTACGGGTCTTTTATGCTTGTCAACCTCTAGTTCACAGTAGCTTGGGTCTTCCTTGCTACTCTCCCTTCAATTCAAAGCTAGATGGATTTCAATCCCACTCTTGTTGTTTCCTTTGACACTAAGTTGGTTTCCCTCATCTCCTTGGAGAACCCTCGAGTTTTTGTTTTAGATAGGGCCTGGGGAAGAGCTTCAAAGAGTGTGTTTAGAATGGATTCAAGTGGATATTATAGTGATGGAAACACAAAGATTAAGAAACTTCTTCATAAAATGACAAATCAATTAGGAGAAATGCAACATTCAATTGAGTATCTTAACACCCATATGGAGAAGTTAAAAATTAAATAGAAATCCCTAAAACCAAAATTGAATGTTGAAGGTGTGCAATATGATAGATTATCTAATGACTCGGAGACGCATTTTAATATTATTCTTGGGCTAGCTCATGGATCTTAGTCAATGACCGGTCACCCCATTATCTCCACAGGCCTAGTAAAGGACAAAGCAACTAAAGAGGAAACTATTCAGCAGACTGTTGTAGCTTCCATAGACTAGTTGCAAGTTCATGAGGAGCAAGGCATGGGTCAAGATGATGTTGCAATGGAAGAATCCCACAACTAGCATAATTTTTCTAATTAAATTATGTTTATGCGTGTATTTTGTATGATCTTGTTGCTAGGAAAATATGTTAGGTTATATAGTTTTAAATATTAGAGATGTTATGTAGTTTTCAGACCATTTTGGATTTCTGGTGAAGTACAAGATGTATGAGTCCAGCTTGAAAGAGCCTTTTTGTCATTTTGTTCATATCGATTTCCTAACTGATTCGGTAGATCCACAACCTATTATCAATATAAATTGAAAACAGTTTATGTAAATAAAAATTAGTTGAAAACGTATGACTAAAAAAAATCCTAATCGTAGCATCTTTAGACTGTACTCCTAAAATATTTAATTGTAATTATTTTTATATAAAATTATATAATTTTTGTTATTCAAAATTTGGTTGGTTAAGAAATAAATAGAATTATATCTTTATTAAAATTTAAAACTTTTGGACATATATTTTTTCCTCATTCACTAATGTTTTTCATCTTTTTTTTTAAACTTCACGGGATTTTCCTTATTTTTTAAATTATTTTGTTGAGTAGTGTTTTTTTTAAGTTAAATAAAAAATTCCTTGGTAACTTCCTTCTTTTCCGAAATATCTAAATGGAGAGCGGTTCAACTATTAATCATAATAGGACCCCCACGACAGGTGCGCAACGGACATGATTGGACCTCCCTGATAGGTGTTCAATCGCTCGGGGAGGGAAAGACACTTGGGGATTGTGGGAGTGCGAACGAAGGTGGGGGGATATTACATGTATCATGGGAGGCCCTCACACACACACACGGCTAAAAATTGGAGCATGATGAAGGGTAATGGAGGCTATAGAAACAGATAGTGGAGACCTGGTGAGGGGAGATGGGACTCCACCAGTGAAGAGGAAAATGATAGCTTCAATTACGCAACTTATGGGCACTATAAATTGGTTTAATGTGGAGAACAAGATTGAGTTTATGGAGGTACTTTAAGTTCAGCAGATTGTACCCTCGGTAGTGAACCTACATTTACTACGAGAGAGAGAGAGAGAGAGAGAGAGAGAGAGAGAGAGAGGTAACCTATTTATGTCTTCATACAGATCTGTCTGGTTAATATGTGGCCTCTCGGATAATTCAAAAAGGAAAGTGGTAGTTTAAAGAAATCAAGCTAACTTCACCTCCATGTTTTGGTATGTCTATAATCGTGGTGATAGACAATTGGTGGTGGGTTCCTATGCACGGTGTGAATCGGCAATCGATATTATATTACATGGTTAAGGGGAAATGCATGGCAGACAATACCCGACGTAGAAACCAAAATGGAAAAAAGAAGCTTACAAGGACATGATCTCTACGGAGGTTTAAAAAATAAAAGAGTGCATGGAGACATGGGTGGAGAAAATTACTGAGGAAACTGCTCTAGAAGAAATTCAAGAGGACATGGGGAAATTTGTGGAGGACATCGGTTCATCCCACATAAGGAATGAAGCACATGAAAATAGTGATGATGTATTCACAGTTGAAAACATTCCTGAGCAAATCTCCGATGGAAATGGCAGTAGAAAATGAAGAGGCTCGGCTTCAGAAGCAGGAAACTTGGGCTAGGATTAAGAACACAGAAGATACTCTCAGGTTTCTAGTCAAAGCACAGGTTGAATTGGGGGCCAAGATGAATGTATTGGCCAAAGACAAAATAGGCAAGGTGTTCAGGAGCAGCCTATCACTTGGTCAGACAAGCATTGCAAAGGAGCAGCCTAAGGTTCCCACAGTTATCATTCATGATGACTCCACAACATGATTTATTGTGTGATACTTGGCTATTAGTTAGTCAATTAGAACATGTTGGTTTTTTCATAGATATATTGGATTTTCCAAGCCGTTAGACTATAGCATTTTAAGGTATAATAGACATAGTTATCTCTTTTAGTATATCAGTTTTACATGCTTTGACTCAAACTCTGAATGGACAATAGTGGAAAAACTTAATATTTGCGGTTGGTATGGTTTCTCAGTGGCAGACCAGCCACATACAACTATGTACTCTTGTTTTGTTGATAATATAAATTTAGATCAAGCTTATACAAAAAACCTCTTAATCACAACAAGAACTAGTAGTCTAAGGGAACACGATCGAATTTGAATCTAAAAACAATCAAATTTGAATCTAACACCAATCATATTTGAACCTAAGACCCATGACCTCATCAATTTAAGTGATAGTTAAATCCATTAGCCTCACCCCTAAAGTTGTATTCAGTAATAATCTTATGCAAATGAGGGTTGGAAAGTGGGGGGTGGGGGGAGCGGTTATCATTAACCTCAATGGACAAGAATATTAGACCGTTGCATGGGGCTTGGTAGTGACAAAGAACAACTAGGAATAAGTTTTAGCTTTGTATCAAGGCCTTTTTCTATTACAAAATCTAAAATCTTGAGAAATCACTGTGCTAGGAGACTCCATGCTGCTTATAAGACAATTCCAAAGCCTGGATTTCCATCTCTCTTATCTAGGTACATCACTTGAATTCGGGATTAAGTGTCAATTTTGAGAGCATTACGCACCATCATATTCTTAGAGGATTAAATTATCATTCCAATAGACTTGTTAACATTGCATCAACCTTAGAGAAATCATGGATTTCAAGGAATGGGGGGATACTTCCCCATGTATCATTCCTTGAAATTAGGACTAGGTATTATATCACAACCTAAATTGGAAGGTGGCGATAAGTCGTTGCGTTGAGAAATATGAGGACAAGGCATTTACAACCTCCATGTGTGTAGTATGCCCTTCACACTTACCAACTCTCCAAGATGTCGAAGTTATTATGCTAATGAGATGCAAGAGCACTTTGATGGTGGGGTATGTTAGGGGCCAATTCATGGAAATTGTTTGGTGTTTGGTGGTAATTACTTGGGTTCTCAACCCCTTGGTTCATTTGGAATGGTGTGGTGACAACCAGGTGAAAGTGTTTCAAGAATTGTGCAGCTCTATTGCACATCCCTTTATTTTTTGGGATGACCCTATGTGTGGGATTATGTTTCCTTCTTCTTTGGCCTTACTCTTCCTCCTATGAGTTTTGTGGAATTGCATTATGTGGTGGATTTTTGTTTGGGTGGTAGGTTGGTTACAAGCTTAGCTTTAGGCGAGTAGATACCGAAGGTTTCTCTTAAGTAGTTTATGGTATCTTGATTGGTTGTCTTTCATGTGGACAAAGCAAATCCATTTCAACCTTCTGAGACAATAAATCGATGTGCATCGTTGATGGAAGCTCACAGCCAAAAAGGAAAATGTGTAGTGTGTGAAGCAATGGACCTGAGGAAGGTCCTAAGGTTGTTAGTAAAGCAAATAGATGCTCTCCAGGGAGCAATTATTCAATTAAATTAGAGTATTGGTAATCAAATCGAATCCCAACAAGCTCATTGTGATGAATTGAAAATAAGAATGTAAGGAATGGGCAGAAGAATGGACAAATTGTCTTCGCACGTGGATATGCAATATAATATGATATTGGGTTTCACCGGGAGCTCTCAATAAATGGTGGGAAAACCCCTTGATTCTATCGGGTCTGTTAAGGAATGCTCCATGGAAGATGATACTATGCAATAAGAAATTGAATGTCGAGATGTTGAAAGAACCTCAAATATGGTTGAAGAGCCTCAAAATTTTGTAGAATGTGCCATGGAAGATGCCCACAGTGGGCTCGGTCTAGCATGCTAGTTGTAGGTTTCCCATGTTCTGTCATTTTGTATTTCTACGTGCTCAATTTGTCAAGATATATAGTCATAAATTATTTAAGTTTCATTAATTTTATTGCAGGTCAAGACACTACATAGGTTTTCTTTTGAACATAACTTGGTAATTACTTATGTATTACTATTTGAAATTTTAGACTCTATGTACTATTTTAATTGTTGAGTTAAACCACTTTTTTATTAATATAAGTGTAATCCTTCCAATTAAAAAAACATACTCTAACAAAATATAATGTTTAATGTAATTGAATTGAAAAATATTTCCTCAACAACTTTAATTCAACAAGAACGAAAGTTGCAAGCAACTAATTCCCTGCCAATTAGAGCATGCATCGTCAGGGGATGGGAGAAACGCATCAGGCGAATAATTGATCAGAGAAGGGGCACTATTGAAAAGGGCTCCGACGAACCTTCCATGAACAAAAGTGAACACATGATATGGCATCAGAGGCACCGTTCATAACAGGCAGCGCACTATAGTTTTAGAGCTCCAAGATGACATCATTGATCGACCACGTGAAGAGAAAGCAGTATTGTTCAAACCCTTGGATCGCATGTGGTAACAGGTCAGGGCACAAATCCATATCCTACATCGTGCTAAAGCTTAAGCCATTGATTTCCCACATAGCCTCACCTGATGTGCTATCACATAATCGACTCACAAAAAAGAAAAGCGAAACCAGACATATTTCCATGAAAAGGTACCAGAACCATTGTAGATGCTAGTTTGCGTGGACCAATTTTTTTTATTTTTCATATGCCCGATGAATGAACGCATGCCACCTTGGATGCCGACTCAGTGCCAGCGCTTCACTTGTACTCGAGGGTCATGTTGTTCTTAGGAGCTAGGCCGACGCATGCCCTCGTGATGTTCTCCAGCATCACCCTCTTCTTTACTAGCGCGTTAAGGACGGAAGTGCCAAGTGATACCTGCATGTAAGCCGAGCAGGAGTTCGAATGTAATTAGCATGACATTTTATAAATGCATATGTCCCAAAATCTTGTCAAAACATAAATGCCAGAACTTACCAGTGGAACTTTGATGAGGTCACTCAAAATGCTAGCTACCGGTTGGAAAGAGTGTAATTTTGTCTGGAAATAATTGCTCCATTGTTAACTCATTCATGAAAAAATCTAATTCACAATTAGTTCACAAACAATATTTGTAGTAGTGTAAATTTGCAGGTGTATAAATGAGGTTTTACTCTTACCTCACCTTCCCTCTTAAGTTCAATCCTCATGCAGAGTTCGACAAGCAACACTAAGTCCAAGATCAAAGGAGTTACAATGAATAAATCTTCACATGTATTGTGAATTACGAGGGTGTTCTTCTCTCCCATGAATATCTCGTACATGTCTTTTTCAATGCCTCTCTTGATGTCTCCAACATAAGGCACATACTACACGCATAAAACAAGAATATAAGGGTTTTAAGGTTTTGTAAATACATAAATCAAAAGATTCCATGTATTTAAGTATAAAAAAAATCCAAAGAAGAAAAGTATGAATACTTACCTTGATGAAGACGACATGGTTTGGGTTTTCCCCTGGTTCGTAAAGGATGGCATCGTTGGAGATGACTCGGACGTGGCGTGTACTTCCCATGTTGTCATCGCCCTCGATGGATAAGTGGTGAATGAAACACTTGTAACTATGAACCTATGCAGGCAAGCTATACCTGACAACATCGAAGCACTATTCAATAGTGCCCCACTATTCTCCTCTACCTCCCCGAGAAATCCGTTAGAGTGATAAGACAAGATAGGACAGGTGGTACAGGACAGGTGGTGTTGCTAGGATTTTTTGTTTTATAAATTAATTTTATTTACTTTTAAATTTTGAAAATTGAAGTCATTTCTCGAGGGATTTATGTCCCATCAGAAGTGTATTAGACCAATCAAAAAATAGAATTATTAAATTTTAAAAATTAATATATTTATTTTAATTTTCCAAAAACATATTTAATAACAAAACTATGCCAACTTTGAAAAAATGGTTAACAAATTTATGTGAAAATGCAAATTAATGCAGATCAATGGCATTGGACTAATAATCAATTAATATATATCCTTGCTTTGACAAAACATAATAAACATCCCTAACCATTACTAAACATCTCTACTCATTACTACTTAGATAAAAGATGATGCTTAAAATGAATATTAAAGATTTTAATGTACTGTGCTTTTTTGTAACATACTTGTTTATGTTAACTAAAATACTCAACAAATTACGTCTTAAACAAATGTATAAATGTTAATTAAAAACATTTAATAAATTAATGGTTTTTTAAATGAAATAAATGCTTGTTTTTTCCTTTTAGATGGAAAAGGCACTTCAATATGGTTGTTTGGTTGTTTTTAATTTTAACGATAAAACCTATATACCTTCCCATTTAAATTTAAGATAAAACCTATTTACCTTCCAAGTTATATTTAAAATATATATGACAAGAACTTCTTCTTTTTCAAGACGAAAAAAAACACCTTTTTATTAAAAGAAAAAGATGTATCAACATAACATAATACATAGCTTTGAGAAGCGAGATCTTCTCAATACCAACATCCATTAGTTCATCAAAATGGAGAAAATGTCTTTTGGGAACATGTACACCAAAACAAACTGCTTACAACAGTACGTAATCATTTCCCCAGCTGGTAATCATCTTCATACATAAAGCAGTCAAAAAGTAAAAACCCCACCGATATTTGTTAACATATTTCTACTATGTTTTCACTAAGCAAAATTTCTTCTCTGTATTCCTTGATCAATATAAAACCATCCATAATTCCCAAATCCAACTTAGAGAGGTCGTCAGCATCTTTGTTGTAACATCGATAAATATGGGAAAAGGAAAGTTCCTTAAAATGCAGAATCAATGCTTGTGTCCACTGCATCCAATGATCGAGAAGAAGAGGCCTCAAACATACCTTACCAGCAGCCCAGTCAATCAATACACTGTGAGTCCCCAAAATAATGTGCAAGAGCTATATTTTCCTTCTTGGAAAACCACAAAATCCCCAGAGAGCTAATAGCTCAACTCTAGTGTTTGTACCTCTCCCAGCTTTAAGCTGCAAATGATAGGTATGATTGAAGGAAAGCTTGATAACCATTCCAGTGCCACATAAACCCTTCTGTGCAGCTCCATCAAAGTATCCAATAGGGAAGGTATACATAGCTTCGTCGAAAGGTACAAACCGGTGCAAGATTTTGTTTGAGTGCTCAATATCATTTAGTGTCCAAGCACAAATCCGTGCATATACCAAATCCATAATAGGCCTGCTGCCCCAGAAAATCACTCCATTTCTGGCATGCCATATTTCCCAAATGGTTATATACACAGTAAGAATGTTCACACCTGAACAATTATAACATGCTTCCAAATTATCAGTAAATAGAGCTCAATCGCATGCAGGAAACAAAGGTGAGTTTACTATGTGAAATCGACAGATCCCCTGGAAAAATGGACATCTCCCAAAGAGGTGGTTTATGTCTACGGAGGAATTAGAACAGAGCTGACAGATACCCGGTCCAGAGAAGCCCCTTTTCTGTAGATTCTGCCACGTCAAGATTTTGTTTTCCATGCATAACCATATGAAGCAATTGATTTTGAGTGGCAACTTATCACTCCACAGATTCTTCTGCACACAGTACTCGGAATTCTCTAGTAGATCATCAAACAATGAAATATAGGCCATATTTGCAGTCATTGATCCCTTAGTGTGATTTGTAGCCCAAACCAAATGATCAGCAGTGTCTGTGATGTATATACTAGCCTCAATCAGATTTTGTGAATAGGCGTCCCATTCCCCACAAAGAGCACTAGGAAGAAACAGATCTTTGGAAGAAAACCACTTAATCGTGGAATCATCAATGGACTTTACCAATTGTTTCAGAACGAAAATCCCTCTATCCTGCAACTCTCTAATAAGTTCCAAAGACATGTTGTAATCCTATTGAAGACCCAAGATCGGATCAATACCAACAAAGGATTATATACCACGACCCACCGCCCAGCATAGAGAGTGATTGATAATTGGTAACGTCTTAAGAAGACTGTGCTATACCTCGTATATATTGGAAGGATATTTACACTGATATCTGAACTAGTGGCAAGGTGCAAGACCCTTCAAATACTTGGCTTTAATTGTCGTTCCCCAAATCCCTTCATCAAAAAGACAGCGCCAGAGACTCTTGACAAACAATGCTTGATTAAAATCCTTCAAACGGTTGATACCCCATCCTCCCAAATGAATGGGTAATGAAATACTCTCCCAGCTGGCGAGATGGAATTTCATAGCACTTGCATGACCGCCCCATAAGAACTGAAAAAGAAAATTGTCTAAGTTGCTCAATCACCGCCGAAGGGACAACAAATAGTGAAAACCAATACACCGGCACACTTTGAAGCACCGATTTAACCAGAATTATTCGTCCCCCCAGGGTAAGCCACCTCTGCGCCCAGGAATTGATTCTTCTAGTGACCCTCTGTACAATCCAATTCCAATTAGCATCCTGATAAGAGTTAGGGTTGATAGTGAAACCCATATACTTGATGCCCTCCTCAATATCCTTCAACTGATAGGGAAATAACTCCGCAATAAAAGATATAGTGGTTGTATCCTCACATTTGAAGGTGAAGGAGGACTTGATAGGGTTTATAAGCATCCCGGACGCTTCACAAAAGGAGTTAAGAATCTTCTAATACTGAGTCCATTCCTCTTTAGTTCCAGCCCCAAAAAGTAGAACGTCATCTACGAATAAAAGGTGAGAAATCGAGAGGGTTCTTGTGACGTTTATGCCAGAGATCAACCCATGTGACTTAGCCTTATTAATCATTAAACTAAGCCCTTCACTGGCCAATATGAAAATATATGGGGACAACGGACAGCCTTGTCTCAGCCCATGATTGCCATGAAAGAAGGAGGTAGGATACCCATTCACCAACACCGCAAAGCTAGCAGTCGTGATACAAACCATCATCCAATTGACCACTTCCAATGTAAGGCTGGTCTGAATTAGAATGAACCGTAAATAATCCCAATGCACTCTGTCATATGCTTTTTGCAGATCCATTTTTAGTATAAGAGCACTTAGCCTTTTCATCTTAATAGAGTGCAGACCTTCTTGGGCCACCCCAACAACATCCATAATCTGGGGGTTAGGCAAGAAAGCGAATTGTTCCTTCGATACAAACCTTCCCAAGACGGGTTTGATTCGTTCAGCAATGATTTTGGTGATGGCTTTATACATAATATTGCAGAGAGAAATGGGACGATACTCATCAAAATCCACAAGTCTATCCACGTTCGGAATCAATGGTATGTAAGTTGTATTCAGACGGTGGGGGATGCACACTTTTATTCTAGACTCCTCAATGGTTGTCATTAGCTCATCCCCCGGTATATCGAAGAAATGGAGATAAAACTCCACCATCCACCCATTGGGCCCCAAGATTTTGTCACTGGAAAAAAGCTTGAGGGTTTTCAGGACTTCATCCTTTGTCACAGGCTTACCCACTTCTCTGTAGTCCTCCATAGAGAAATAACGCGGGAAATTTTGAATGGCCTCCAGCTGATTAATCAAATTATTGGCCTATTGTTTAGTATAGATAGCTCTGAAGTGATCCATAGCCTCACTCTTGATAGAAGCGCTGTCATAAATAGTTATGTCACCATCCACTTTAATGTCCCAAATAACATTCATCAAACGCTGCTGATTGGCATATCTGTGAAAAAATTGAGTATTGCGGTCCCCCGCTTTGAGCCATGTATCCCTATTATTATGACGTCATTCCTCTTCGATCTGATCCAGGATATTCTCCTTCTCTTGCATCAGCTCTGTTAGATGGTTACGATGCTCAAGAGAGAAGAAGGAGTCATCCATATCATTCGAGATGGCTTGAATCTCCTTCTCAATGGCAACCAAAGACTTCTGATGTTCCACTTTTTTGACTTTAACCCAATCCTTCACCAAATATCTTAATAAGAAAAAAAATTGAGGTATCCCTATTAAGGGAGACGCCTGTAACATATTTCACAATAGGGAATGGAGCAGAAGGAGGCCGGAGGTTTCATGGTGAGCTAGGGTTTGCAGGTTCTATCATTTTTTTGCAGGTTTCTGTCAGGTTCAGGCTCTCATACCTTCTCATCGGGGGAAGGGTACGTCGGTATGGGTGAACACACAGGTGGGGAGGAGCTGCCTCCTCCTCCGAGATCGGAAAAGGAAAAAGGTAAAGCTACAGAGCAGGGTTCTGTTATCCTTGCGGAGAAGGGAGGAGAAGGGTCGAGTGGTTTGATCAAAGATGCCCCTCCGAAAGGTGAGAACAGGAAACCAGGGCAATGTGTGCCGAAATCTAAAAAGGTGCCCAAGCTTCAGATTAGCTCAGATCGGGTTCGAGAGGATATCCAGTATATGAAAGATCATGCTCTCATAGGTAAATTTGTAGGAATCTGGCCAGCAGAGAAGGCTTTGGTTTGGTGGATTAATACAACCTGGAAACCTCAAGGCCATTATGATCTTCAGCTTGGTGCTAAAGGCTTATTCACGATAATTTTATTTAATGAGGAAGATCACTCTCAAATCTTCGACAATGGGCCTTACTTCCTTAACTCCGTGGGCTTATACCTGCGGCCATGGAAAGAGCGTTTCAATCCTGACAAGGAGAACCTGACCATTTCCCCGGTTTGGATCCGTTTGTATTCCCTACCCTCGGAATATTGGAAAGATGAAATCCTTACCGATATTGGAAATACATTGGGAGTTTTTTTCAAAGTCTTAGAGCAGACAAAGCAGATGAGATACACCTCATATGCCAGGATCTGTCTCTACATGGATATCTCTCAAGATCTACCTGATGGGATTGAGCTCTCCTGGGATGACGACGACTAGTTTCAAGCGATTGATTATGAACAGATCCCTTTGCGGTGCAGACGCTACCATGAACATGGGCATCTTTCCCGTGACTACCCACTTAACAAAAATCCCGGTTGGGATAACAATCTTGAAGGAAAAGATGTAGAAGGGTTCACCAAAGTGGGTACCAAGAAGAGATCGACTAAGAGAGTAGCGAGACCCGAGGTTAATAAAAATACTCAGATCCTTAACAGGTTCGAAGTGTTGCAACCAGAGAAAGTAAGCGAAACCCTGGAGGAAGATCAAAGCCAAGAAAATCAAGTTTCAGAGCCACCCCCTTCTTCTTCAGAAAAATCAACCCAAGAAATGGAAAAAGAAGTAATAATGACGGAGGAACCCCTCCCAGGTGAAGAAGGTGAAGAAATGGAGTTAGGAGAGTTGGATTTGGAGGGCTTGGAGGTGGTCGTTTCTGCAAAAATCCCGGACTCCATACAGCAAAAGTAGGTTTCCTTGCTGGAGAAAGCAATTTTAAAGACAAAGAACTTCAAGTATTTGGGCATAGCCTCGGAATCCCTCAAGGAACCGGAAGGAAAAAATAAAGGTAGAAAGGAAAAACGGGGAAGACACGATAATGTTTGGATAATCCAACCGGTAGGGGCAAAGTTGGTCGCCTCAAGACAATATCCTACCATTGATGCAGCCCTCGCCTCATCCCCCAAGCAATTATAAGATGTATATCACATCCTAGAACATAAGAGGCTGTAACATCCCTATGAAGATTCATCTTCTAAAAAGGAAAATCGAGATTGAAAATCCGGTCATAGAGTTTCTTCAAGAAACTAAATGTTCGAAAGCAGAGCTAAAAGTTATAGGTAGGAAATTATGGCCCATTTGTGAGGGTATGGAAACTAATGCTAGAGGAACAGCTGGAGGGATAGGCATTCTATGGAATTTGAAGGAGGTGGCCCTCACAGGCTTTCTTGCCTCTCAATTTATCCTCTCGACCGCATTCCATGTTTTGGGTACAAAGATTTGGGGCTTTCTATCCAACATTTATGGGCCTTCCTTAGCTAATAAAAAACCCACATTTTTGGACTCTAAGCACACCTTAAAGACGGTGGTTGGTCCTCAGGCCTGGATTATAGGGGGGTACTTCAACTTGATTCGCACTCTAGAGGATAAAAAGGGTGGAATCCGACAGTTGAACCCCATAAACGATCACTTTAATGAAGTCATTGAAACTCTTGAGCTGGTAGATATTCGAACGGCAAACAGCATTTTCACCTGGAATAATAAGCGGACGGGAGACAGGTGCATCGCTTGCCGCTTAGACCGTTTCCTAGTTTCAGAATCCGTTATGTTGGCGGGAGGTGAGCTGACAGCAGTAGTACTTACCTTTGCTGGCTCTGATCATTGGCCGATAAGTTTGGATTGGTCGAGGGTAGGGGAGAACCTTCACCGACCTTTCAGGTTTGAACAGTTCTAGCTGCTCCACCCGAATTTCCTGAAGAAACTTCATCATTGGTGTTCAAAGCTATCCCCCATTAAGGGTACGCTCATGTACCAGTTCCAACAAAAACTCAAGCTCCTAAAAGGGAAAATCAAGCATTGTAACTTGGACTCCTTCGGGAATATTTTCCAAGAGAAAAAATGGTTGGACCAAAATATGCAAGAGGTATAACAGAGAGGTATGACCCAGGGCTATACTGAGGAGGTGAGATCTCAGGAGCAGCACCTTCTTCAAGAGCTTAACTCACGAGAGCAGCAGGAATAAATCCTTTGGAAGCAGAAGTCAATAAATCGGTGGCTGCAAGAAGGGGGACACAACACCAAGTTCTTCCACAAAGCCATTATCCAACATCGCCAAGGGAATCGCATGGTGCGGCTAAAGCGAGCGGATGGTACACATGCTGAAACTCAAGGGGATTTGGAACTTACCCTTGATGAATTCTTCGCTGACCTCCTGGAGGAACCTGACATCAATCGACGTGAGGCTCAAACTCAAGTGTTTCAACACATACCGAGGGTCATAACAGATGATCATGACCTCATGCTAATGAAGCCCATAGACATGGAGGAACTAGAGGCAGCGGTCAAAAAAATGGCAGTGGATAAAGCCCCAGGACCAGATGGGTTCACCCGAATTTCTTTCACTCTTCTTGGGATTGGTTGAAAGATGAAGTGCTGGCCCTAGTCGAGGATTCGAGAAATACGGGAAGTATTTTGAAATCACTCAATGCCACCTTCCTCACACTTATACCCAAAGGAACTGGCGCGGAGGACCCCAGAAAATTCAGAACGATTTCCCTGTGCAATGTCATTTACAAGATCATTACCAAAGTAGTTGCCAACAGACTTCACCCTATCCTCCTGCTTCTCATTTCCCTTGAGCAAGCCGGATTTGTGGAAGGTAGGCAGATTATGGATGGCATCATTTTGGTGAACAAAACTATCCACTCCTTAAAGATGGAAAAAATTACAAGGATGTTACTAAAACTTGATCTATCTAAAGCTTATGATAAACTTAACTGGAAATTCTTAGCGGGAGTCCTCAGGACCTTCGGTTTCACGGATAAATGGATAGACTCGGTGATGAGTCTTATATCCTCCTCCTTCTTCTTGATTCTGGTTAATGGTACCCCGTCACAACCCTTCCAGGATTCATGGGGAATCTGCCAAGGAGATCCCCTATCACCCTTCCTTTTCATTATCATTGCAGAGGGGCTAGGTCGTATGCTCAAGGATATGCAAAGAGAGGAACATATTCGCGGGCTTAACCTCAGCAAAGGGCTGGACCCCCAAACACATCAACAGTTCGTTGATGACACCATGCTGATGGGACCCTCTATTGTTCAGGAAGCCAGAGGCATAAAGAAAGGGTTGGATACCTTCCTAGAGGCCAGTGGATTAGAAATCAATAAAGAGAAATACTAGGTGTACTTCTTCAACACACCGAAAATCACCAGATGAAACATCCTCTGGATTTTAGAATTCTCGGAAGGTCTCCTACCCTCCAAGTACTTGGGCACTCCTCTAGAGGAATCCACTATTCGTCAAATTTCCTGGAAGGATCTGTTGGAAAAACTCAAACAAAATCTCGGCCAATGGACCTTCAAAGCCCTGAATCTCCCAAGTCGCATCATCCTAGTAAAATCAATGATTCAAGCTATGCCTCTCTACCTTTTCTCAGTTTTGGTCGCCCCCAAATCTGTCCTCAAGCAAATCCGTAATATTCAGAGGAATTTCTTGTGGGGTGGATCCGAAGGGCATAGGAAATGGGCCTTGGTCGATTGGGACACGTTGTGTAAACCAAAAGACGCAGGGGATTTAGGACTCCAAGACCCGGTAAGTATAAACAAAGTTGTGGGTGCTAAAATATGGTGGAGATGGATTACTCACACTAAGGAACCGTGGGAGTAACTCTAGCCCTTTAAGTATGCGTCTCAATGGCCCAAGCAGCAAATGATAAGATTTGAAGAGGATTTATTGGGCTCGAGCATATGGAAAGTTGCACAAGAGAAAAGGGGAATCATCCAAAGACATAGCTTTTGGGAGATTAGAGATGGAGCATCGGCCTCTTTCATGTGGGACGCCTGGAAAAAATTCCCTTATATGGACAACCGCGAGGATACCCTAGAATTACTTCTCTACCTTCAGAGCAGTCCTCTAGAGAGGGTGAAAGATTTTTGGGAACCTATGATAGCAGACGCCCACTTCAGGATATGGAAACCCAAATCTTGGTGGCAATCTTGTGTCCCTGATGAGAACTTGGACATCTTCTATGAGGAATTGTCTAAACGTAGGATCCCCAAGGTGGTCGGCCCAGATAAAATCCGCTGGGGGTATTCTAACACAGCAAACTTCAGTATCAAAGAAGCCACGGGATTGTTCATGGAAACTCACAGCATGGTGACGGAGGAAAAATGGCGCAAGATTTGGAAAGGAAACTGGTGGCCTAAAATTGCTTCCTTTAGCTAGTTATTATTACGGAGACGCATTCTCACATGGGAAAACCTTCAACGTCGAGGGATGATAGGGCCGCCCAGATGTAGCATGTGTGAGGTGGACTCAGAAACCATTAACCACCTTCTCGACTCATGCCCCATGGATTCCTTCCCATGGGAGAAAAGGGGGAAGAGCGATTCCGGAAGAACGCCGGGGTCCGAGGACGTCCTAATCTAACTATGGCCAACTGGCCTTCCTAAGCTTTTAAAAATGAGATTTTGAATAGGATGTGGGAATTATACCCGGGTTTTTTCGTCTGGGAATTATGGAAGGAAAGGAATAGGCGTATTTTTTAAGACAAAACATGAACCACAGAGGCGGTATGGAATATTCTAGAAACTCATTTAAAGGAATCGCTAACATTAAGTCATTGGACTCTAGAAGCCATGAAAACTGACAATGTAGAAAGACAAATTCTGAATGACTGGGGTATCTATAACTTACCGACAAGCATTGATCGCTCCCACTCGGTGGTCGCTCCTCCCCTTAGTCCAGACAGGTGGTAGCGCCCGATGGAAGGAATGTTCAAGCTTAATTTCAACGGAGTAGCAAAAGGAAACCCAGGCCCGGCTGGATTTGGAGGAGTTATCAGAAATGCAGAAGGAATGATTGTCAGCACATTTTGGGGCGACATAGGAGAAAATAATAATAATCTAGCCGAATTGGAAGGAATGGTGAGCGGCTTGAGATGGGCCTTACAACAAGGGTGGACGCCTCTGGTTGTGGAGGGGGAATCCCTAATTATCCTTTCCACCGCAAGGTGCATTCAGCAAGGTTCTGCCATTGCCAAGGTTTCCTACAACTGGAAATGGGAGAGTATGCTCACTAAAGTAAGGAAACTATTGGCCACCACCCCATCCATACAGTTTGCGCACATCCGTCGGAAGGGGAATAAGGTGGCAGATGCCTTAGCCAACAAAGGGGTGGGAGCGAGCATATATTTCCATGGAGTAATGCGTCAAGACATGTAAGACCAATATCTATGGAGGAGGTGCGAGGAAATGGCTAAGGAATATCTAGGCCACTTGGCTCATAGCATGGAGGAGGACCAAGAGAGAATGCCACGCCAGGAATCCATCCGGCCCAGCAGCGAATCAGAAGCTCCCTCGAACTCCGAGGCATCCCTTTTCCTGCGCAATCCCCATGACATAATATTTGTGGCTCCAGGTAGGCAGGAGGTATGGACAAATGGCAGCCCGACAACGGCCCACGGGGAGAGCAGCGAAGCAGCAGCAGTTGATGGGAATCAGGATGATTTGGTGGCATCCTCCTTCATGGCCAAGTTTTATCCCACCATCACTCGTTATGACAGAAGCGTCAAGGCAAGTGGTGGGGAATGATAAAGGACGGCAGTGGATAACGACATGGAGCAAGGATCCGCTAGAGGTACTCAAACGTCATTCCATCATTAAATGGGAATCCATCAGTCCTCTCTAGGCTCGTTTGGCACTACTAGGTTTAATTTCCATTTCAGGAAATCAGTTGGCCTCGCCAAAGGTAACTTCTTCCGTGCAACAGGCAGTAATGCTGGTAGTACGCTGTTGAGGTGGGTGTATGGCCCTCAAAGTGATTATGCATGCAAGAAGGCATGCTTCACAGATTTGGGTGCAATCAGCAGGTACATAGCCATGAATGCTAGGTTCATGGTCTGTGCGGAGAAGGGGTTTACTCATTTTTCTTCGAGGATGTTCTTTCTCTTGTTGCCGCCTAGAAATTCTATAAATACCCATGTCCCTGCTGGTATAGCCATGCAAACTGTGCGACATTCTGAGAATCGTTGGTGTCATTCTGTGGATTTGTGTTTTTTGAGTGTGTTGGGTCTAAGAGTTATGGCTCCCAGATGGAGGGCCCGTAGCCGTCGAGGATCTAGTCGGATTGGGGGTGATGGGAGATGATTACCAGGCGAAGGGCCCTCTCAGCAGCAGCCTATGGAACTGGAGGCGCCGACTCCCCTAGCCTTCAATTGGGGAGCGCAATACCTAGCGGAAACCCCGGCACCTATCGAAACTCAAATTGCTCACCAAGAGGTCGCCCTCGTCCGGGAGTATGAATCCCATCAGGGATGGAAGTTGGCAGCCAACCCTTTTTGGGCGATGCAGATTCTCCTGGCCCTGGACATCCAAGCACGACATCAGCTGGTTCAAAGCATCCAGGAGGCCATCCAGGTAAGGTGGTCAGTAGACTAGCGCAGTGGGGATTCGTTTGCTCGAAACGATTCTGGAGGAATACCTGGATCTTTCTAAGGAACCGCCATGAGACGAGGCGGTGTCTCCCAAGAGGGACCCTTCGGCACCTTGACGATCTTTGGATATGTCCAATCATTTTCGGTGGAGTTTTGATCCTCTTTGTTTTTGCATCCTTTTGTTAATTTTGATGCTCATGGTTAAATGATTCTAGTATAACCAGTCTCTACGTAAACACGGGTATAGTAGTTGGAATCCTTCAGTTTGGGGGGCCGTTAGGCCAGGGTATTATGATTTTTTTATTATCTCTCTGCTTGAAAATTGACCATGCTTGGGGTCACCAATGTGGAACGAGCAATGGCTCGACTGTATGTACTATTACTCTGCAAATTTTTTGTTCAGACATAAGTAATAGAAGGATTTATTGCTTATTTACAAAAAAAAAGGGAGACACCTGAACCTTTAGCTGCAAATCCATCCAAGTGTTGTGAATCCAATCACAGAAAGAAGTGTCCACAAATAGACCAGGGTTGAACTTATAAGGGTAAGTTTTATATTGAGTGTCAAAGTCCAATTGTAAAATGACCGCCTTATGCTCAGAAATGCCCGCAGCATATGACCATGTGCGGTACTTACCCATAGCATCACAGAGATCCTCATCCATGAAGAAATGGTCAATACCCTTCCCAATTCCAGCCTTCCCGTAAAGACCATTCAACTAGGTCGGGTATAAAATATGTGGAACAACATCCACCAACCTAGTAGCTTCAAACATGGAATTGAAAAAATCTGTCATCGGATCCAAAATATTTCCTGCCCCCCAAGTCTCATCCATGCTCAAAGTCAGGTTCAGGTCCCCTCCCAGAATGACTGAGGGATCATTGAGTAACCCTGTCACAGAGATCCTATCCCAAAATTCCCTGCAATGACGGTAAGGACCATAGATATTTAATACCCGAATCGTATGATGGAACCTTATAAAGTTCCTTCGACCAAAATTCCAACACATGTATGATAGGATTTGAGGTCAGCCAACAAAGGATCCCAAGCCACCAGAGTACCACTAGAATGTCCCCTCGCATCCAATGCACATACATGCCACTGCGGCTTAATTTTAAAAAAATAATGACATGCATCCACCGCACTCGCCATAGTCTCTTGAATAAGAATCAGTGCAGGATATACAATATCCAATAAACGTTTTAGGGCAGCTCTCTTAGGGCCACTGCCAAGCCCTCTGACATTGAAGGTAACCAGGTTCATTAAGTAACCAGTCCATGGGATATATCATCTCTAAGAGCCCGAGTAGGTGAGTTTTGGTTAAGACCTATCTCGAAAAGAGAAGAAACAGGAGGATTGAAATGTCTCAAGTTCGGAGAATTCGACACCCCCCCCAACTTTATACCAGATCCCTTCTTATTTTTTCTAGATCTGCATATGGTTACATTCCCGTTGAAAATGGAGGAGATTGAGAACATAGAGGGGTTTTCCTTTGGGTCCGTAGTGTAAGTATTAATGGGATAAGCTCCTCCCCCGCATGCGTCAAAGTAATGTCTGAAATATCAGGGAGAGGGGAAGGAGAGAGGATAATACCCAGACTATTCTGAAAAGGCTCAATGGAGGATTGTGGAAAATCCCGAATAGGAAGGGAGGGATTTTCTAAATCCAAGAAAACAACATCATGTTGAATGGACTGCGAGGATGGAGACTCTTCTGAACAGACCCCATGGTGATCCTGTGAACCCATATTCAACACCATCTCAAAATCCATGGAGGTATTAGCCCAGGAAGCATCAATAGGAAACAGACTCCCCAAACCTTGTGAAAAGGACTCACTACCTGAACCCTTTTCTTGACAGAGTGGTAGAGCATTACGAATATCATCCAAAGAGAGAAATTTAAGCAGAACGGGTAGAGTTTGAGAAAAACTACCCAGATAACTAGTAGCCGACGTGTAGTCCAGTGGGATGGGAACCCATTGTCCATCTTTCGGATCACAAGTCTGGTCCCCTTCACAAACGCCACGTTCTGCGCCCTCCACAATGGAACCACATTGTTCCTTGGAGTGGACAACCTTTCGACAGAGGTGGCATATGAATGGGATGTGCCAGTAGTCAAGACGTTGGATGAAAGATCCCCCCTCCCACACAACCTCCAACTCCCCAGGAAAACCCTCAGAATTGTCTAATTCAACCGGCATCCTGGGGGTGCATCCTTCGAAGCCCAGCAGCTGCTCCTCGTTCGGAGCCCAGCAGCTGCTCCTCCTTGTTAGTTTTCATACATTCATATCATAATAATCCAAATGCATAAAAAATATCACTAGAAGAAAGACAAAGCACAAAACAATAACACATATTTTATCCTGGGAAACCCAAACGGGAGTAAACCCAGCAACCTTCGTATAGAGATGATAATCCCGATATTAGAGTACAATCATAAAAGAGAAAAGATGGAAAATGTCTTCCAAAAGTAGAAACCCCAAAACAGTCTTCTTCTCCTCCAGCAGATGAGAACTTCTCTCACTCAATTAATGCGAACTTGTGTTGAGTGGATGAGTGAATAATGAGGTGAGCTCACCTCTTATTTATACAAGTGCAAACATGAAAAATTCCCTAACTGGGCCGACTTCTCTTGGGGAGCAATGAATAATTTTATTTTTATTTTCTTTTGCTTGATTTTCATCCCAAGGTTTACATTGATTCTTTCAAGGGTTTTACATAATTAAATACATCAAGTTCATCTCCCTTAGGAGGTACAATCAAGTACAATGAAATACAATCAATAATATCTTCCAAAGTTGCACAAAATCCAACACTCCCTCTCAACGAGGAAGGTATTCTTCGGTCTTCATCAGCATCATGATCATCTGGGTTTCATCTTGTACATCTATACTATCTCCATCATCTCTATACATACGGAAGGTTGTCAGTAGAGTCTCAATCCTTCGAGAAGTGTCTTCATGCATCATCTACACCAGTCCTTCGGTGTGTCTAGGAGAATCACTCAATCCTGGATATATGAGATATCAACTATACCATCTTTGTTATTCCATTTGCTACATATTTGTCTCATATGTCGATGGGATTTCTCCCATACCTGGATGAGATCCCAGACGAGCGAATGGGCATGACCATCTACTACATGTTCGTCTCTTCTACCGATGGGATTGTGCAATCACACGTCCAACTACTGATTGTCCGACTCATCTGTCGATGGGATTTCTCCCATACCTAGTTGAGTACCTGGACTGTAGAGGCACTTGTGTGAACCCGACCATCTACTGACTATCCAACTCATCTGTCGATGGGATTTCTCCCATACCTGGCTGAGTACCTAGATTGTAGAGGCACCTGGGCAAGAGCAGGGCAAGCATCTCGATGTCATATTTCCCTCTCAAGGAGGGACACGTTCTCTTCTACTATAATTATTCCACGAAAGTATTCGAACTTCACCTTGGGAAGAGCCTTGGTGACAACATCTGCAGTTTGGTCGTTTGTCGACACATATTGTAACTCTGTCGCACCTTTTTGAACCATATCACGTATGAAGTGATATCGAAACTCTATATGCTTCGACCTGTCGTGAAATTCAGGATTCACTGACATCTGCACACAACTCTGGTTATCACAGTGAATCACGGTCGGCTCTGGAATCTGGCCAAACAATCCTGTCGAGTGTTTACGAAGCCAAACTGCTTCTCGAGCTATTGTACTAGAATCCATGTACTCGGCCTATGCAGTACTGAGTGCTACCGAGTTCTGCTTCCTGATGCACCAGGAAATAACTACAGAACCCAAACTGAAGCAACATCTATAATTACTCTTCCTATCTACAACACATCCGGCCCAATCTGAGTCTGTAAACCCCTACAATCTTAGGTCACTATATGAAGCATACTTCAATCCATATCCCACGGTGCCACGCAAGTATCTGAGCACATGTTTTGCAGCAATCCAGTGAGTCTGTCTCGGATTGCACATGAACTGGCTGAGAGCATTCACAGCAAAACATATATTTGGTCTGGTGTTGGTCAGGTACATAAATGACCCAATCAGCTGGCGATGCATGGTGGGATCAATCAAATCTGAGTCAGAAGTAGAATCTCTCAACTTCTTCCAATTTGCATCCATCGAAGTGGCCATGGACTTGCAGTCCAACATTCTGAATATCTTCAATATATCTATGGTGGACTTTCCTTAACCTAGGAAAATCTCTTTTTTCCTCTTCCATACTTCTAATCCCAAGAAGTAGTGCATCAATCTAAGATCCTTCATTTCAAACTCAGAGGCGAGATTCTTCTTACACCGTACATTAAGTTTCTCATTTCCTGTGAGAAACAGGTCATCAACATATAGTACCAAAATTAGTGGCTCATCATCTACAACCTTGTATTAAAGGTTAGGGTCTGCATCACTCTTGGTAAATCCCAATCTCACTAGGAATCCGTCTATCCGTCCATACCAAGCACGGGGTGCTTGCTTGATTCCATATAGTGCCTTTTTCAATATTCATACATGAGACTCCTTTCCGTGGACAATAAACCCATCTGGCTACTCGATGTAAACTTCTTCCTCAATAACACCATTGAGAAAGGTTGTCTTCACATCCATCTGATGCAACTTCTATCCCATAGCTGAAGCAATAGAAATGATCGATATAAAGGAAGTATATCAAGCCAGAGGAGCAAATGTATCATCATAATCGACTCCCTCTTTCTGAGAGAATCCTCTGGCAACAAATTTGGCCTTGTATTTTTCAACACTCCCATCTGCTCCATTCTTGATCTTGTATAGCCATTTAGAAGTCACTACTGACTTCTCCTCAGGTCTCGGAAAAACCTCCCACACATCATTCTTCATGATGGATTGATATTCTTACATCATGGCATCCTTCCAAACTTGATGTTTGGATGCTTCTTCGTAAGTGGTTGGTTCTGAATCAATGATGTTACTCATCAATGCCACATAACTGGAGAACCTCTGAGGTATTTTGCTTTCTCTGGAAGCACCATGTGGAGCTTCATGCCCCTCTGCATCTTGCAGTGTCCGTTGTGCCCATCTAGGTATTTTTCGACCTGCAACATCTCTGGGGATTTCAATTGGATCAATGGGATTGATAGGTTCATTATTTTCTGCTCACTCCCTCTGAACTGGAGGGGGAGATGATCTCATCTCCTTTGGTTCTAGCATTTCTTCATCATCAATCTCCATGTCTGATCCTTTGCCTTTTTTGATAGCGATCTCTTCTTCGAAGGTCACATCCCTACTGACTTCAATATTTCTGGATCCTGGGATGTAGATTCTATAAGCCTTTGAAGACTCACTATATACCACAAAGGTTCCCTTCTTGCCTGAAGGTTCTAGCTTGGATCTTTTCTCCTTGGGAACATGTATATATACGGGACAACCAAATATCCGGAGATGGCCCACTTTTAGTTTCACTCCTGTGAAAGCTTCTTCCGGAGTCACATTCTTCAATATCTTGTGTGGACATCTATTTTGTACATATACAGTTGTTCTGGATGCTTCTGCCCACAAGAACATTTGAAGACTCTGGTCATGTATCGTAGCTTTGGTTTCCTCCAAAATTGTTCTATTCTTTCTTTCTGCAACCCCATTTTGTTGAGGGTTGTGGGGAACTGTGAGCTCCCTCTTAATTCCTACTTCCTTGCAGAAATCATTAAATTCTATAGAGGTATATTCTCCACCATTATCGGAACTCAAAATCTTGATCCTCTTCCCAGACAGATTTTCGACTTGTGCTTTAAATTCTTTGAACTTGCTGAGTACTTCTTCGGATTCTTTAGACTTGAGAAGGTATATCCAAGTCTTCCGTGAATAATCATCAATGAATGTTATATAGTAATGATATCCACCCAATGAAGCAACTGTCATGGGTATGCACAAGTCAGAGTGTACTAGATCCAAAATTCTCTTTGGATCTACTATCACTATTTGGAAAATATCTCTTGGCATTCCTACCAAGTGCACATCCTCTACATGTCCCATCATGGTATACCTGGAGCCCCGATAAACCTGTCACTATATTCTTCAGTGCTGGGAGAGCTCGATAGTTCAGATTGAACTAGTCTTCTTTTCCATAATTCACCCATACTTGCAGCATCGTGTACTAGGGCTTGGACTGGTGGAGTTTTCAGTCGATACAAGCTCTCCTCTCTTATACCAATAACTTTGGTTGTGTCCATGCTTGAGTTCTTGTGCCAAGCAAGGACTTTCCCTTCTGAGAAAGCTACTTTATATCCCTTTTCCTCCAAGGCTCAGATGGAGACAAGGTTTCTTTTCATTCCAGGTACATAGAGCACATCACTCAGGTGCAATGTATCATTTGATTATAGTCGAAGGGAGGTCGCTCTAGATCCCTTCACAATGTAGTTTGAATCATCTCCAAGTACAACACAGAGATGTGAATCTTTCTCAATTAATTCTAAAAGATTCTCTCTATAACCTCTCATGTGTCTAGATGCACCATATCTATGAGCCAAGTGTCACTAGTGGTGGGAATAGTACTTGATAAAGCTGATATGAATAGAAATTATGTGTGATATTCATTCTTTTGCTTCTTGTGATGATGATCTTCTTCTACATCAGCGGTGGATGCTTCATGCTTCCTTTTGCTTGAACTTCGACAGCTACTGGCATAATGTCCATATTAGCTGCACCTCTAGCATTGAACTTGAGATATGTCCTTCTTTTTCTTTTGTTCTAGGAGAGGACTTGATCTCCTATATTGGTGCTTATGTTTCTGGAACTTCCTTCCTTTTCCATTACCTTTCTTGGCATGGGATACAAATGCTTGATTCTCCTCAAGTTGAGTACCATGGAGTCTTTGTCGTGCTACAATTCTTGTCTCCTCCTGAGTGCAATCTGCCCAGAGTTTATCAAACTTAGGTAGTTTAGATCTACCACTTATGCTTTGAATAAAGGACTCCCAAGATGGTGGAAGACCATTCAGAGTGGTGATAATAATCTCCTTATGATCAATGGAATCTCCATTGGTGCTAAGCTTGTCCCTTAGTTCTGTGATCCTCATGAAGTATGAGGCAATGGATTCTAACTTGGATATCTTCATATTTGAAAGTCGGTGCCTCAATGTAATGGATACATTGATGCTAGTGTGTTCACACAAATTCTGTATGGTCTTTAACATTTTCCTAGCAGACTTCTTACTTAAGATATGTGGAACCAAATGATCTCTTACTGAGTCCACCAGAATCCTTCTTGCTCTCGCATCATTCTTCCTCCATCGGGATTTGTCTTCTTCGGCTTCTGGCTCAGGGACCTTCTCATTCACATATTGTAGTAGCTCATTTTCTTCTAGAAGTAGAATAACCCTAGACTTCCAAGAGATGGATTTGGAAGCTCCTTCCAGACGATCTTCAACCTTCATCCCAATCATCTTGACTACAGGTCTGGTTCAGAAACCCTAGCGAGAGCTAGGTCAAAAATGAAAGTTGAAAATTTGAAAAACCGATTCCACGGGTCGATGTGCCTTGCCAAGGCGAGTTGAGTTGAGGTAGGGCTGATCCAAATCTGTGGATAGAAGTAGGTCAAAATTGAAACCCTAATTTTGCTGCAGCTTCAAAATTAGGTCAAAAACTGAAAATTCTCGAAATTGAATTCCATCTTCACCAAAAGATGTGCCTCCCTAAAATCGAAATTCCCAAGGCTCTTTTTCTCCAAAATGTTGGGTGAAGACTTTAGAAGATGAAACCCTAGTTTCGACAATGGCTTCTTCTAGAACTGCTTTGATTCCACATTAGTTTTCATACATTCATAGCATAATAATCCAAATGCATAAACAAGATCACTAGAAGAAAGACAAAGCACAAAACAATAACATATAGTTTATCCCGGGAAACCCAAACGGGAGAAAACCCAGAACCTTCGTATAGAGATGATAATCCCGAGATCAGAGTACAATCATAAAAGAGAAAAGATGGAAAATGTCTTCCAAAAGTAGAAACCCAAAACAATCTTCTCCTCCTCCAATAGATGCGAACTTCTCTCACTCAGGTAATGTGAACTTGTGTTGAGTGGATGAGTGAATAATGAGGTGAGCTCACCTCTTATTTATACAAGTGCAAACATGAAAAATTCCCTAACTCGGCTGACTTCTCTTAGGGAGCAATAAATAATTTTTATTTTTATTTTCTTTTGCTTGCTTTTCATCCCAAGGTTTACATTGATTCTTTCAAGGGTTTTACATAATTAAATACATCAAGTTCATCTCCCTTAGGAGGTACGATCCAGCACAATGAAATACAATAAATAATATCTTCTAAAGTTGCACAAAATCCAACGCTCCTCCATCAAAATAAAACATCCAATAGAATTTGCAACGGCCATGAAGCCATTTATGCTCCAGCAGTGTAAGGGGAAGCCAGATAAGATAGTCCACAGGTGTTGTTTAGATATTTTCTCCGTACGGGGGTCAAATCCATTATTCCAGTGAGACAACACCAGTGAACCTTTGCCATAAACCCAGAAGCGGTTCTCAATACTTGATCGATCTTCTTCATATAAGAATTGGAACATTAACCATCCATTAGCCAACACTAAAACTCGCAGAATGTTTGAGATGTATGGCTTCCAACGCAGCCGAATCCAGTTAAGTATCTCTGCCCGCGACAACCGGATGTATTCAAACTTCCCCACCAACGCCCTTTAGCTCAGCACCAATATCAGGTCCATAGTGACATCCTTCCCCAACACGCACAGAGCCTCCCTCTCTTCTCCCGCTCAAACTTCAACTTGAGTGGTGTGTGTCGGGAAGCCTCCCCACGGGTTCCTTCCAGCTCCTTCGGTAAAGACATCTGAGAAAGAACCCTCTGCGGTCATCACAGATAGGAGAAACCCTAGATGCCAAAAGGTGGCTAGGATCATAAGACACATGTACTCCAAGGTTTGTAAGTACTCCCATAGTTGATTCATCCCGTGAACCTGGTCCTTTGTCAACTACACCATTACCCGAAATAGAAAAATGGGTTGATATAGGAGCCCCCAACAAACCCTCAAACCCCCGGCCCCTCTACCGAGAGTCATTCTTGTTCGAAAAGCAGGACTGCTCCGCCATAAATGGAACAAACAAACACTCAAAAACATGAGCAAGTCAACAGCCCATCACGTGATACTGTCATCAACAGATACGCGGAAAAGGTAAAATATTCCCACTTGATTAACCTGGTTGGTACTAAGTTCAACAAAGACTGTTGAAGGGGCTCCCGAGCCCTCGTTTTATTCCATATCAGAATAGGGTGATGGCTGGGAAAAACAAATAATCCCAAAAGTCCCCCAACCACCAATTCTGCCGCCAACAAACCCCCCCAATAACGTCGAGGGTTTCCGCCATAAGCGCTCAGAGCCTGCTAGGGTTTCCACCATGAACACTCAATGATGATTGTAAGACCAACAAGAACTATTTAAATCATAAATGGAACATTATATTAAAGATATTAAAGTAGTTAAATTGTTTTATATATTAATTTAGTATCTGGATTGAGTGTGATTTTAAAAAATAAATTAATATTTACGCCGTAGGCGTTTCACCACGGAGGTGCATAACCTCCACGTCAACTAGATTCCTTGCTCATGGAGCGAATGGAATCCTGCCACGTGGATGCTTATGCATCTCCGGCTGCTCCCTCCGGCTGCCGTCGCCTGCCTCCTCCCGCCGCCGACCTCCTCCACCTCCTCTCTGCACCCTCCTGTGCCCCCCCTCCTCCGCGCTCCATTCCAGCCCTCCTCTTCTTCCCACCTACTCGTCCTATCCCTACCAGCGCTTCCCTCTCCACCAGCTGCCCTTTCTCGATGAAATCCCCGTTACGAACCCATCCAACTTTTGTCGAACCTGACATGATCGGAAAAACAAACAAACAACCCAAAAATAAAAGAAACAATTAAACAAACAAAAATTCAGATACCAGTTACAAAGTGCAGAAAAATCATTTCGACTAACCAGCAAACCGAATACCTCTAAGTACATAAAACACCACCTCGGAATCGAGATACTAAGGCACAAAAAATGACTTGGGTTCCATGCTAATGAAGACTATCTGAAGGTCATGAGGCGGTTTCATTGCATCCTTCTTCCGGGTTTGCAGGATAACTTCCCCTGCTTCTATCTTCAATATTTTCTTGGATTTCACAAGCAGAAATATGCCTTCCGACTCTTCATGTTCACTCGAATGCTCTTCCTCTTCACTGGATTGCTCTTCCACTTCATTGTACTTTGCAAGCCCACTTCCCCCTCGAAATGTTAAGGAAGCTATGACCAGTAAAAGAGGCAAAATTGCAGAATGGCGCGTCATTTTCGAATTGAGATGGATATATTTAATTTCTCCAGAGAACCAATCCGTTCGGCAATTTTATAAACAGGGCTTCCTCCAATTCCATGAATCCAAGTAGCCCCAATCTCGACTCTTTCTCCCCCGAATTTTGAAGTAAATATTCGTCCGCGGGTGCGATTGCTTGCTTCTACAATGACCAAATGTTGCTTCTACATCGTCGTCCACGTCGTTGGGACTGCTTCCCCTTCACCCATTGTCAAAAATGGAACAATTCACGGTGCTTGAGATTGGTAATGGCTGCTAGCCCTAATAATCCTTTATTCTCTCTTTATCATGACAGCCATTGACAATAAAACATAAAGCTTGCAAACCCTACAAAAGTAGCTCTCATCCACACTACAGTGTGAGCTATGCCACACAACTGGCCAACACGACTTTCTAAAGAAACCAAACTGTACTCTACCAGAGCGCTCAGTGTGGTTTTTGATACTCAATTCAAATTTTTAGTGATCTTGATACTCAAAATCACTGTTGGAAAGATATTTCGAACGATCTTATAAAAAGAATGTACAGTGGAATAATAAAGTGTAACGCTACATATAGAAAAATTCTAACAAAATAAGAGAATAAACTTTAATAAATTGAACAAAGCTTGTTGTGTTGGAAAATCCTACGAAGAATTCGTAACACATTTTCATAACACTAAATGTGAATTTCAACAAGAACATAACATTTGGATACCACCTTCAAATATTAATGCTTCTACAATGACCAAATCGAAGCACTCATTCGAAGCCGCCTGCACCAATTGGTTCGCAGCCGTGATTCCGGCCATGTTCTCCTTTTTGTGGTTGGATTGGTCCCACCTTACGCTGGCACTTACTTATAGATAGTAATGATGCACGACAGAGAGCCAAGCCAACCAAGGAAGGATTTATCACAGACGACATCTATCTGCAAGGAAACACACAAGAATGATCAGAGACCAAGTATAATGAATGTATATGTGAATGTACAAAAGGAATTACCAATGGAAAGTCTTACCTTATCAATTGAGACGGTGAGGAGGTGACGACCGATTTTGGTGGGTACCTCAGGTAACAAAGGTCCACCATGAGTGCTATCGAAACCATCTGACAACCATTAAAGCTTGCAAAGAAAACTAATGAGTGTTGCAGAGAATAATAGTTTCACACACCAAAGCTATCAACCAACCATGCAAGGAAAATATGCTACAGAGGAGGAGATTTGATCTCTGAGTACCGGTGAGGATGGAGGTGAGAGCCCCGTCGGCCCGAACCAAAAGACTAAAAATTACTAATGAGTCAGACTATGCCAAAGGTTAGGAAAACAAAAATCAATACACATTTAATGAATCCTTTCAATTGTTGTAATGTTTAGACATGAGTCACGTCGTAATAACTACCATGGAGGACATGTGTAGAGAAATGGTCGAGCCCTCATCCGTGTTGGCAACGTCATGTTTCCCAAGTTAAAATCGAATGAGGCAATGAGGAGTTCATGGTTGTGAGTTGGAATGCCTAACAATCCCGATGACCATGTAGGGGTGAGTCACCCATGCATTCCTATGTTCAATTAATACGATGTGACCCAAAGGTGGCAAGTGGAATGTGGATTCCACTAAGTGAAAACATTAGATAAACATTAAAATCAGCTAAGTAAGTGTTCCATGGGGTAAAACTTTGTGATGGTCTCTAGGGAAGCACACGATAGCATGTCCTCTCCTAACATGCAACCAAAAACCCTCCAAGGTAAGAATGTCTATGTTAATTATAATCAAAGTTTTAGAGGAAGACGTCAGAGTCAGTAAGCAGATATTAGTCATTCGAGAATAATGGTTGGCATTTGAGAATAATAGTCATTAAATCCAATGGCTAATAGATGGTACCAATGTTAATCACTTATGCATAATGTTACTTTAGCCCTATATATGAAGGTTTTTTTTTTTTTCCAAACTCACCTATAGGATGAAGCTTCTTGATATAATTTTCCTTCACAGTTATCCTATTCTCACAACACCTTCAATTGTGTCATCTATATGAAGAATATGCACACACTTCCCATACTTAACATCTCGGCATTTAGGGTTTTTGCATTGACACGAAGGCCTCGGGTTATGGGTTATCGACTTATCTTCGTGGATAACGTTCCATACATTATTTAATTGACTTTATATTTGGGTGAGCTAAAATATTATGCTATCTCCGTGGAAGGTTCGAGGATCACAAAAGTATTAAATGCAATCCAAAAGTAAGAAGCACCTCATCGATATTAAACATTATAAATATGGCATGGGAAATGCAAAGTGAGAGTATATTAATCATTTTTCTCACAAATGTTTGGTGGCTTTGTGTGGTGTAAGGGAGCTTTATTATGGCTTTCCCAATACATGTTGATTTGTTGCATGTTGGAGCATTACTATTGTTGGCGATGGTAACAATGGCTATGGCTTTGGAAATTATTTATATGTCATGCATTTATTTATTCTCATTTTTTTATTGCAAAGTTTTTTAATTGTTTATAAACTATATCAAGAGTTTGTATTTTTTTAATGGTTTCTCAGTGCTTATTAATTTAAAAAAGTTTATAATCTTATAAACATAAAGATGAAAATACAACTTAAACATATATTAGTAATGATGTTGTTTGTAAATATGTGATGCATTGTAATATATTTATATGTTTTATTAATAATATTTAAAAATATAAATATTAGAGATGTATATTTTAAATGTATATGTCTATTATTACTTAATATTTTGAAGTTTTTATGTTAATTTATTTTTTTAAGTTTATATTCAGTATTATTATTTAATTATTGCATCATAATAATTTTGTAGAGGAGCTTTGAATGTAATAAAAAAAGTTATTTTATATTAAAATGTATTATAATAAAACTAAAACATTAGAAATTTGGTTTTTTTTGTTAATATTATAGATATTATTTCTTAATTTTATACTTGAACATTTTTTAACATTATTTAATTAGAAAAATATTTATAATTATTTTTTCATATTTATTTTTCACTTTCATATTAAAAATAATATAATTTAAGTGAGTTGTCTTATACCTCACTAAAATATATAAAATGTTACAAACATTGAAGGTACATAGGACTGATATGAACATATGACTAAAATATCATCATCCCCTTTTCCTTCTAATAGGTCGCAGGACACAACAACGGTCATTATAAATAAATGAAAGATATTCTCGAGAACAACCTACTCTAAGATCTCTAAGGTCTGTGTCACATTGTTAGTCCTTTTCAAATAATGTATTGTGTTGAATCTTTATTAATTCACTTCGATTTAGGTTTTTTTTTTAAATATATGAATTTATGTCACATTATTAGTCTTTACCAAATGTCAATTACTCTTATGTCTTTTTCCCTTTCGATGTTCTCATTCACGTTCTTTTTGAAGGGGGGGAACATCTCATAGTGGAGGATGTGTTGATTCGCTGAACGTGACAGGTCAAGTACTAAGTAAGAACAACTATGGAATTTCCTACAAGGCGAATCTTAGCTAGTGAGGAACTATTGCTCTAAGGCTTCCCAGGGAAGGCACTTGCAAGGACTGAAAAGAATTCTCTCCCGTAATTAAGGATTTGGGTTAGCTTCGGCATGAAAATGTAGTCCATTTGAGAGAATTTTATGAAGTAACAAGAGAGAAGCTTCGTGTATATGATTATCTTAACAATAGATAATCATTTACAACCACCATTATGAGGATAGTTGGTTTAGAAGAGCGACATCTCAAAGATGATTTAGTTGGAGTTGGCTACCTCTCGCAGCTCCTCTGACAGGATCTCCATATCCATATGCAGCCCCATCCATTTGGCAACTAAAGCTTTTGCAAATAAATCTCATTGTTTGATATGTCTCGTGGCTATATCCTTTACAACCACCATTTTCTTGTAGCCAACGACAACTAAATCATCTTTGAGATGTCACTCTTATAAACCAACTATCCTAAGTAGCATCCACCACCAGATCTTTGAGTAACTCCAAAATCAACAGTTTTACTAACTCATCCTCATATTGGATACACAAGTCTCAACAAATTTCCTTCAATATAGAAGAAAAATGCTCCATGATACCATTAAAACCCCAAACATAATTACCAACATCACCTGAACATGATAAACCCATACCTTTCAGTGTGTTGAGAAAAGTCTCAACTCCGCCCTTACTATTGTTAGGATGTATACTAAATGCAAAATCACCCGTGCAATCCGCCCACACAGAAGGAAATCCAACTAAAACAAATTTTAAAAAAATATTACAAAATTATACCACTTCTACTTATACTTCTATGTTTAATTTTTTATATTACCAAATTTTGAAAAAATATTACAAAAGTATATCATTCCCAATTATACTTCTATATAATAAGTTATATAATAAATTATGCTTAAATATATTTTTTATAAAAAAATGTTTAATTTAATATGCTCTTTGTCTTCATTTCTAAGTAAATAATTATTTATCAAAAAATAAGCATCTATATATATATAATATAAAAATAATAATAATTTTCATTATAATTATAATACAAGTAAAATAAACAATAAAGTTAGTTAGTAAACCTATTTTAAGAAAAATCTGAGAAAAATAGTTAAGTATGGTTAAAAATTAAAAATTATATATAAATTAATTAACATAAAAAATAGATAAAAAAAATACATCACATTTTTAATTTTAATTAAAATTAGAATTACATTTTAAGATTTATCTTTTTTATTTGTATATTATTTGAAATGAGAATTGTTTTTTAACTTTTTTTTAATTATCATTTTTATTTATTAATTCAAAAAATATATATAATATAATCTTTATCTTTATTTTTTGTACATTTCAAAATATTTAATGAACATACATTGCAAATTCAAACATTAAAAGTGTAAAATAAATTCAAATTAATTTGGAGAATGACCTATAATTATGTGAACATGTGTCAAAAAAAACCCAAAATGACACACTCTCCACTATTCAATTTTTTGCTATTTTTATTGTTAAGTTGATTGGGGAAGGTTTTGTCACATATAACCCACAACCTCTATAAAAAAACCTAACCCAATAGATCACTGATAAAGAAAAGCAAGGAACAACCACCTCTAACTTCTCAGTTTGAACTAATAACTACAAGGTCTAACTCAATGTCACTAGCTGCTATAGAAATAAGAATAATAAGAGATCTTGTTTCAGTTGAAGAATAAAGTGTTGTTAGCAAACTATAGCTCCGATAGAAAGTGTTCAAGTAGAAATAGTAAGTAGGATCGAGATCGAACTGAGCTCATACTAAGACTAACCCTTTTACTCAAGCCTAACAGACCACCTATTACTAGTAGAGTAGACTTCCATGCTATAAAGAATATTACTTTGGTTGGTTTGAGGTAATTCTATGTGTGGGAGTAGTCAAGAATAATATCTTTGAAGGTTAATTACAAGTAGATTTATTTGCAATAGAAGGGAATCCACAATCCATTTTACACATAAGCCAAACACATCAACTAATGAGGGGTTTAGGCTTATGATCCCTCCAATATATATGATTATCCCTTAAATATATGTGGGAAAAGTTTTAACGATTGAGAAAATGGACATTTGATTGAGGCTTTAATTAAGAACATTAAAATAATGTGCATTTTCTTATACATTTATCCATCTTTAAATTTCCTTATAAATTTATTTCTTTCTATGTTTGAGGATTTTAACTTTAGAGTCATTTCCACATTGAGCATGGAAGGAATCACACATCATCTTCATTGAGTTGTATAAAGCACTTATCGACTCAATAATCCAACCTTTGGATGACCTACTTTAGATGGCCACAATGTGGAGGACCTACTTTAGGCTTCTTGTTAAGTTGCAAACTTGGCATGGATTAGCGAAGCAGAGGATCTCACATATAAGGTCTTCTGGAAACTCCTGTAGATCAATATTCTCAGGCTCAGGCTCAGTTTCCCGCTGAGGCTGTGGTAATACTGCAGCTGAATTCTCCATGACCACTTCGATTCGGAAATTAAGACACCAGTTGTAACACTGCCTGCGATGCAAATGAAAGACTATGACGCATATTTTTTCCCAGCCGAGTTTAATGGGAACCTTCAGCCGAAGAGACGGGCCAATGATCTGCTATTAGAGTCCCTTGCTCTTGTTTCCTCGCTAGACGAGCTGTCGTCCGAGGCCAAAAAAGATGCTCAGAAAATTGTTGCCGCATGGAAACCTAAGCTCAACCTAGGCACTCCATCCAGGAACGGTGCTCATTCTCTAGAGGCACACGCGTTCCTGCAGCTCTTAGCTTCTTACAAACATTCAACAGCTAGCAACATAACCACTGAATTCACCTGCAATTGTAAATATTATCAAATACAAATGGACGGTTGATTGTTAATGGTAGATGAATGGCACAAATGACATGGATACCAAGAAGGGGCTAGGAAATGCCACCCAATCTTAGTGACAACTTGGTTTTCAAGTAAACGAACTATTTACAATATATAAATGTTTCCTTTTGTGGTTTGTTGTATTGTTTCAACATCAAGTTGGTTAAAACGATTGCTTTTCTAATTTCTTGGATTGCTTCACAAATGATGTTTGTTAAAATGGACTTAGCACGAGGGTTTAATTATTTCAGCCATTCCGTGCCAGAGTAGGGGGCGTGGCATGTGATGGTTATGGTTTTTTTATTGGGTTCATAAATTTTTATGTCGTTTCAATTGCTATAGTTTTAACTGTGTAATTATAATGTGGTTGATGGCAAACAAAATTGTCATCGATATAATTTTGTTTTAAAAACACTGATTTTATATATAATTTTTTTTTGAATAGCTATTTTTTATATGACATTAAATTTAATATTGCTATATTTTAAGTTTGTTAAGAAATTGATTGTAATTTCTTTAGATCTAATTGTAAAATACATTTTTGCCTCTCCATGTGATAATAATGGGCAGAGCTTTCCTTATTTGTCTAATCTATGTTCTATGAATGGTTACAGGTTCTATCTAAAGCTTTACTTCACGCGTCCGTTGAAACCTCTGGTTTGATAAGCCTTTGCATTTTATCTTCTACGAATTATTTAAGAAACCATAACTTTAAATATTCGTTGTTCCTACAAATATTCGGGGATAAATGCATTGTGAGCAGAACTTTTTTTATGTAACACCCCGTTTTGACATTACTACCTGAACTACTATTATATGTTGTAATTGTTTGATTGTGAGACCTCGTTGGTTTGAAGACATTGTGGACATATGGTTCTATTATTTTGCCGATATATATATGTGTGTGTGATGATAGTATTATGATCAGTAGTCATGTTTAGATATGTATCATGTGTTAATTATGACAAATATATGGAAATTACTGAATGATGGGTACGTGGATGCCGTTACAGTTATATGTTGAAATAATGAATATTATGCCAGATGCATGGCGAATGAATGAGTTTATTGTTGTTATGTTATGAAGAAATATATGTGTACATATCGAGGATTTATGCACGATATTCTATATTGTATGTCGAGGACTGACTTACAGGTTGAAACGGCTAAGTGATAGCAGGATCCTACGAGGTGGGAGGGCCTCGGGGACATGGACTTCGAAAGATAAAAGGGTATGCAAGTGATGCATTATTTACTTTCGTGTGGTTATTATGCTGTTTATGATGATGTATATTATGACATGGGTGGGGTAGGGTTTCAGGAAACTCAACCGCCCAGATTGGTTATACGATGATAGACCGAGTACAAGTGCAACGCTGCTGTTATGTCGAGTAGACATAGTCCCTTGTTCCATTAGGGGGGGTGGAGGCTTTACCCACCGTTTATCCCCGAAACCCAGAGTCATGGGAGGGTTGTGCTATGGCGCGCTCCCCAAGGTGTGTGATGATGACTGGTGGTTGCCTGCTGGGGAAGCTTGGTCGATGTAGTCGACACTTCCGCTTACGGGTTCTAGCTGGAACCGGTCATGACTTGACATTCCAGGGTAGTCTAGCAGAGGACAGGATAGGATGTGGAAGTTAGTGATGACGTAGGTAGATAGATGTAGCGTGAAGTAGGGGTGAGAACAAGATCTAACTGTAGGTGTGTAAAACCCTTGATTAGTATGTGTCAAAATCAGTGATGTATGAATTGTCGTAACTTGGATTTCAGTAAGCTAATGGATTGTACCTTGCAAACTATGTTAAAACATGTTTCGGTAAATAATAAGTTCCTTGATTATGATTGATGTATGTGAATTATTACTTTTAGTGTACTTACGTGAGGAATGTAAGCAGTAGCTACGCTTACATAACTCGCCTACATATTATGAATTACATGTAATATTGTTGAGCAATAATGTCAATTAGTGTCGCTTAATATTAATTACTATCGTTTAGTAATTAACTATTGTTGATCAATGTTAATAATGTCGATTAAAGTTAATAATGATGATTAGGGTTAATAATGTGGATTAATGGTTAATTATTGTCCATTAATAATTAATTATTGTTGATTAATAAACAAAGCTATGGTTAACCTAGGTAGTGACTAACGCAATTGATTAGAATGCTTGATTGATTGTTAATGAGTTTAATTAGCTAGGACTAAGGGTTGAAATGTTGAAAATGTAATTATAATGTTAAATAAGTTAATAGTAACTTGATCCCTTAAATTAATTATGTGTTAATGATGTTAATTAATTTTAAGAAGATTATGCTTATCTTTAGTAATGATTGTTAATTAGCTAATTACAAACTAAGGTGTAATTAAAATGGAACCAGGTAAATGAGTCGATTAAATCTTAGTAAATTTTATTTAATTAATATAATTACACATTGATAATGTTATGATTTACATTGATAGAATTATGGTTCATAATTAATAAATTGAATTAGTTGAATTTATAATTAGAGGGAATTAACATATTATAAACATTAGAAACCATTAATTAAATGATTAAGTTAATAGTAGTTAATCAATTGACCATTATTGTTAATTCATTAAATTGGTGAAGCGTGTAAGTTTAAAACTCTTACAGTTGGTGGGTGAACCAACCCCAACCCCAAACTTTATTATAAAAATGTGTTTGGATTAATTAATTAAAATATTAATTAAATGGTCAAATATTGAAATATGAGTAAGGAATTGTTTAAAATTATTATATGAAATAAAAGGGGTTAAATTTAATTGAATTGGAAGTTACGGTTGAGAAGTGACCCCAACCAACATAGTTTAATATTAATTTAAATTATTAATAAGAGTCCAAGTTGAGGGCTCGAGGACTTACATGGTAGATGGAAGGGGGGTGGAAGCATTTATGTTAGTGATAGGGGTAGTAATGAGGGATAGAGTCGGCAGGAAGAAAGGGGATAATATGGAGAAAGAAGGAAGAGGAAGGGGGATCTTTCTACCTTAGGATTTTGGAGAAGTTTGAGAGAGCAGAATTGGGAGAGCAGAAAAGGAGAGTTCTTGTTGGAGTTTTTGGAAGGGATACAACAGCTTGGGCTTGTACTTCATTTGGGCTCGGGGGTCCAAAGGGGTACCTTTGGAGCTGGGTGGTCGGCGAGACCTCGCCAATTGGCAGGGTGGCAACACTTGTTTGGTCGGTTGAGCTTCAAAGGTTTGGAAAAAAGGCTTTTGGTTGCAGGGCCACAGCATAACAAAGGAGCAGCAACAAAAAGAAAGGATCTACTAAGCGAGTAAGAGGTATTTTCCTAGCAGGTATATTTATCTTTTCTACTCTATCAAATTATTATTTCCAGTTATATGCTATATGTTGTTGCACCTGCACATTAGAAGTAAATGTTAGAATTTAAATGTAAACTTGATATAATTTACATGCATAGAAATAGACATAAGTTAGAAAATCAAAACAGAAATTTGAAACAGTGTGAAAACAAAGAAAACACAGATTTTAGTAAGTAAAAGTTCTCTCCTGTCCATGTTCCTAGCAAAAAAAAATCTACATGTTATTACAATAACATTAATAGATCAAAGATAAAAAATAAGTCCATCAGATTCAAAGAGAATGATCAAAACAACTAGGATCAAATCCCACCACTCAAATGTTTCACTTTGTAACCCCCTAGCTCAATAATTGGGTGATGAGAGAGAAATATTAAGTGGAATGAATTTCTCTTTCCTACCCTTACTTGAGATAATTACTTTACCTCTAGGATAGTTGGGAGAAATTACTTCATTGGGCCTATGTTCGTGACCTCTAACAATGATAGAATCACACAAACTAGGAAAAAAACCTTAGTGAAGACCATCCACCACCATAGAATCATGTTGATTGTCTGCTTCCCTCAAGAGGATTTATCAACATCTAAAACATCCTTGTACAAATCTCCCTCAAAACTAGGAATTTGCTCAGGGCTAAAAACCAAATCTATCGATATAGCAAGATTTCCTTCCACTTAGGAAATAAACTCATTCTCAACATTAAAAGAATAGAACTTTATGGTGCCAACAAAGGATCTAAACATTCTCCATTATGCAACTTTGGCTCCATAGACTCCTCTCCACCTACACTTAATAATCTAGGAAAATAAAATATATTTGAATTTGACTAAGATAACTCACTTAAAAAATCCACCAACAGAGAACCTTGTCTAGGGATCAGAACACCCCTACAAACATCGAGCTTACAATACACAGATTGAATTACTAAGAGTTTTTTAAACTCTACTTAAGGAGTATCATCAACTACCTTACAATCCACACCCACCTTCACATATTTTGGCAGAATAAACACTCCTTTTCGACGTTTGTATGCAAGAACTATTTTAAGATAGTCACACAAAATGTGCCTTGTGTTGTGGCAATATCTGCATGAAAAAATGATCTTTCATGATCAAGATCTCAAACCCACACAGAATTATCACTCTCAAAAGATTTGTGTCTATCGGTCCCCCATTGGTACTCATGAGAGTTAGAAGATGAGGGACAAGATGAGGGACCCCTTCTTATTAAAGTGTTTTTGAAGTTGAATGTTTAAATTAACCAATAGAATCTCCAATGGGTTTAAATATATATGGCAGAGATGAAATGTTTAGTCCAAGGGATAAGCACAAGACTAGTTCCCCATATAGCCTTGGACCCCCCATTGCAACTACTTTTTTGCTGTAGGATTCTCAAAGAGAAATGAAAAGAAACCATTACATAAAGGAGAGAGTTTAACTTTACCTCCGACTAGTGTCAACCATTCCTACATTATCCAATGAACCAAGTTAGGTAATGAGGGATTCTCATTGAAATATCTAACCAGGTTCTATCTCTCAACTCTGCTACACCTTCTAGAATCCAATCATATGCCAAGGAGAACTTTATCTCACCATGCCTAGTTTGAATGCAACTTTTTTTCATTTTTTAGAAGCCATAGTCATATGAGCCCTTCTAACAAGCTAAATTTTTCAGCATTTATCCACCTCGACTCCACCACAATTAAAAACCTAGCTCTAAACTTGGACACCCATCAAATTAAGAATCGAGCCATCATTCCAACTTGGCAAAAATCTCAATTGAAACCCTTCGCTACATCGAAACCCTAATGTCGTTACACATATGATACCCTCTCCTTTGTTGAAACACCATGTTGTCACACAGTTAAAACCGTTGCTCTTAGAAACCTTCTATTTTATTGAAACATTACTTGGCTTATACTAAAACCTCAAGACAACACTAACTAATTTAGCTAACCCATTCTAAATCCAAAACATTCGCTGAATCAAAAACCCTTATGCCATCACACAAATAGAACCCTCTACTCTATTAAGACACCATCCCACCACACAACCAAAACCATTACTATGATGAAACTCTCTACTATCTACATTATTATTACATAATTATTATAACATCTTGTATCATCCTTCATCTAATAAACATGCTATTTTAGGATATAATCCTAAATATTTATGTTTATTAAAATTTAATTTTAAATTATGATTATAACATCTTATGTCAACCATGACCTAGTTAACACATCATTTTTACGCTCTTTATTGATCTCATCTAATAAACACAATGATGGATAAAAGGAAATGACCTAATTAACACATCATTTTTACGCTCTTTATTGATCTCATCTAATAAACACAATGATGGTTAAAAGGAAATGATATGACCAAATTATTACATCCTTACTAAATAAAGAATAAATACAATTATGGCTCAAAGGAAATAATATGACCAAATTATGATATCCTCACTAAATAAAGAGTAATTCCTGAGTGGCAAGTTTATTGTCATGCATTAGTGAGACATCAACGTTTAAAAAATGATGGCTTTATAAAATGATGGCTTTAACGTGTGAATAATAGAGATTTTATAATAGCTATTTAATTGTACAAAAATATTTCCATTTAATTTAGATGTTACATGAAGAGTTCATATTTAGGGAAAGATAAAAGTTTTCCATTTAATTTACATTTTAAAAAAATGTGAGTGAATTGATTCTCCATTGTAGACTTTTTAATTGATTGGAAATATGTATAAGGTAATAATTAAAAAATGAAATTCTTCATATATTTTTTTAAAGTTTATTATATAATTTTTTGAGAATGCAATAGGTTAAATTCTAATTAAGAATAGTATTTGGCTAGATGGTGTTAAAAAACATATAATTCTAATGGAAATAATGTTGGTGATAATTATAATGAAAATTTGTCTTTCTTGCGAATATTATCTAGGTTGAAGTTACCTTTTGGTTCTCAGTAAAACTTAAAATTGTTTTTGATTGGCTAAGAGCTCATCTTCCTCGAACGTAAGGAAATATGTTACAACCCAAGATATAGAGGCATCAGCTAAGAGTGGAAGTCTGCCCCCTTACAGACCACTAGTGGGCCATTTTAAGTAGCATGATTTTCCTTGAATAATGGTGGTGAATTATCCCTCATTTATTATAGCAACCAATAATAATTGTCCTCTCTATTAGGATATTTTAATACTTCATCATTGTCCTACCTAGCATTATTTCATTTTCCTAGTAGTTGATGATGTAATTTCCCCCTAGTGGTGTGCAGATGTCATCGAGGATCCATCTGCCACCTTCTGAGCCTCGCATGCATCATTTTAGGACCACTTTAGATAGTTCCCTATTTTATAGGAACCTACTAAGTGTTCCAGTGCAATCCACCTGAGTTAGTCGACTCTTGTGGAGCGTTAGAGCTCCGAATGCCACTGATTGTGGCCTCATGTGCCCTTTTCTGAATGCCATGCATGAAAAACTCACTATTGCGCCCTCCTTAGTCAGTTAACTAATTGTGTCTTCAGTTAACTAAGTTTAGGTTCAATTCAGTTGCGTTTGAGTCTTCAGGAGCACTCCAGTGGTGACAATCCCTATGCTAGACTGACTGAGGTTTGAATTCTCCTATGTGATTCGAATTCTCTCCATTGTATCATCATTGTTCACTATATTGATTATTGGATCGTGTGACATTATTTTGATCCTATCTGAGTTCTCATGCATGATTAATTGTATGCTCATTTTTACTGCAGTTTTCACTCTAATTCATCTTTTCTGCTCATTCTTTCTCTGTGAGGTATACTCAGCTCTTAGATCTGTTGTGATTAAGAATTTCATATGGTATCAAATCCATTTGAACGTAGGTTGAGCAACTACTTTCGGTAGTGCACCAAAAGCCTCTGGATTTCCACAGCAAATCATGGTGCCATTGCATTGAATTCATTAGAGAAATCCAATGAGGTCTAGCCAGGTGTGAAGGATCTGGAAAAATGTGCCTATTGTCCTAAAGCAGTGCTCAGTAGTAGTCTATCTCCAAAATTGATATTTTTTGTAGGTTATTCAAAGACTTTTTTTTAGTGCAGCAGTTTCACCTTGTATTCGCTCCAGCAGTTCTCATGCACAATTCGAACTCTCCTCTCTCTCCCAGGATCCTGACACCCTTCAATTACATTGATTGGAGGGTTGATATGCAGATGGTATTTTGTAACAAGTCACTGTACAAGGTAACAATGGGGAAGGAGGTCGAACCACAAGCAACTGTGGAGAAGGCCAAGTATCTGAATAGATTGGATGAAGCATTTGCTTTCATGTGTATTCATATTTCCATAGATCTACTATTCCACCTCGATGGATTGAAGACTCCAAGAGAATTATGGTTGAAGTTAGAGACCCTCTTCGGAAAACAAGATGAGCTAAGAGGCCATATTCTGGAAAATGAGTTGGTTGCTCTTCAACTGAGCAGTTTCGAGACCATTCAACAATTCTTTTCAAAATTTAAATCTCTAGTTATGCAATGCAAGCAGTGTGGCGTTGAGAAGAAGGATGAGCAGTTGGTGCTATCCATTCCGAGCAAGCCAGGTCCTGAGTTCTCCATCTTTGTCTCTACCTTCCATTCTGGACGAATGTCAATCCCTAGTTGGAAGATGCCCTCCTTAGATGTTTTCACTGAATCTCTCATCCAAGAACAAGATAAGTTGATCCAGATGGGTGCCTTGAAGGCCTCCAAAAATCAAGCTCTTGTGGCTAGGGAAGCAACAAGTGTGAATGGAAAGGGTAAGCACAAGGGAAAGGATAAGAGGCCATCTGAACCCAAGAAGAATTCCAAACCAAGTCCATCCGAAGGAGCCTCTAGCTCCAAGAAGGACAAACAAAAGAAGTTTGAGAAATCCAAGTGTACATACTACAAGAAGGGTAATCATCATGAGAGTTCTTGTATGAAGAAGACCATAGATCTACTGGAAAAACTCCTTGAGCAACATAACATTTCCCTCCGTAAAGGTGCAAGGAAGATTGACCCAGGAGGAAAGTCAGAAGATCATGAGAGATGGCATGCATTGAAGGCTGGGTTCTCACAATCCCAAGCTTTTCTTATTGATTCTGGAGCCTCCAACCACATGGTTACCTCCAGAGATCCATTTTCTTCATTAGATATCACCGATGTACCAAGCATACACATGGGATATGACTCTCAAATATTTGTTGAAGGGAAAGGTACCATACAACTTGAGCATGGAAGGTTCAACAATGTATTGTATGTGCCCTCTCTAGCAGCCAATCTATTGTTTGTTTACTAGATGACACACACATGTCCTCCAAAGAAAGTAGTATGTGTTCCTGATTCAGTTGAGGTTATTAAGATATCATCTGGGAAGATGATAGCCAAAGGAGTTTCAAATCATGCCTCCAAGACTTATGAGTTCTCCTGCTTCTTGCCATACTCCCATCAAAGTGCTCTCTTGACTCATGCAAATGAGACAAGTAGGCTCTGGCATGAAATATTCAGACACCTAAACTTCAAATATCTCCAGCAGTTGCACAAGGAAGAGACGGTTGAAGTTCTACCGAACATAAAATTCTCTCAAGGGATTTGCAAAGGTTGCTTGATAGGGAAGCACCCAGAGCGAAAGTATGAAGTTCGAAAGGAAAAGAGAGATTCCTCTGTCCTAGATTTGATTCACAATGATGTTTCATGACTGATGCCCATTGCTTCAATGAATGGATCCAAATATATTATGACCTTCATTGATGACTAATCTAGGTTATGTTGGATCTACTTTCTCAAGCAGAAATCTGAGGTGTTTGAATGCTTCAAAGTTTTCAAATCCCTAGTTGAGAACACTACTGGAAGGAATATCAAAGCACTTAGATCTGATAATGGAGGAGAGTACATCAAAAAGGATTTGCAGTAGCTATGTGCTTCCGAATGCATTCATATTCAACCTTTTGTTCCATACACACCGCAAAAAAATGGTGTAGCAGAGAGGAAGAATAGGTCATTGAAAGAGATGGCTACCTGCTTGCTTGAAGCAAGATATCTCCCATCAAATCTCTAGGCAGAAGCAATAAACTGTGCCACATACATTCAGAATAGGTTACCCCACAAATCTGTTGATGGGGTCACTCCATTCGAAGCATTGAAGGGACACAAACCTGATGTCTCTCATATGAGGGTTTTGGGATCCAAGGCATGGGCCAGGGTCCCCACTGACAAGAGGAAAGCACTTCAACCTCAAAGTAGTTAATGCATCCTTCTTGGATATGCAGAATATGCAAAGGCTTACAAGCTGATGGAGATTGCAACAAAGAGATGCTTCATTTAAAGAAGTGTGCAGTTCAATGAGGATCCATTGCATGATCTACAACCAGCTGAAAAAGAAGGTATAACTGATCTACCTCCTCTATTCACTTCTAATGATGTTTCTACAGGTGTTCCATATTCAGATTCAAAAGAAGAAGACCAATATGATTCAGACCTAGATATTGAGCAAGATTATCTAGCAGATCCAGATCTAGATCCAGCACCTACTCCTAATCCGAGGCCTAAGTGTGCTCAAAATCTTATTGAGGCAGCTGGGGTTACTGCTGGAGATCCATCTGACTACAGAAGAACAAGATCTCAAAACCAAGATGAAAACATTTCACTTTTCCATACAGATCCACTTCTCCTTGAGAGGTGCTTCGTGATGGTAGGATCTGATCCACAGTCTTACAGAGAGGCTTGCCATGATCCGAGATGGCTAGCAGCCATGGATGAAGAACATGAGTCACTGCAAAACAATGGAACATGGGATCTTGTCCCTCTTCCACCTAGGAGGAAACTTGTTTAGTGCAAATGGATCTACAAAACAAAGCTTGGATTTGATGGATCTACAACCAAGTACAAGGCTCGGTTGGTTGCAAAGGGGTACTCAAAAGTCCAAGGGTTGGACTACAATGAGAATTTCGCTCATGTTGCAAGGATGGATTCAATGAGAGTTGTTTTGGCCATTGCAGCTTCGTATGCATGGGAGGTACATCACATGGATGTAAAGAGTGCCTTCTTGCATGGTGACTTGGAAGAAGAAATCTACATGAGACAGCCTAAGGGGTACATTGATGATCCTTCCTTAGTATGCAGACTGAGGAGATCACTGTATGGGCTCAAGCAAGCCCCAAGGACATGGTATGCCAAGATGGGTTCCTTCATACCATCACTGAAGTTTGAGAGATGCAAATATGATTGCAATGTTTACATGCAACATAAGGGAGAATGTATGCTGCTGATTATTTTGTATGTGGATGACTTGCTCATCACTGGTGGATCTGCTATTGGGTTGAAGCACATCAAGTCTTCCTTGAACAAAGCATTCACTATGAGAGATCTGGGACTGTTGAGACAATTCATTGGTATTGAAGTGACTTAGAATGCTTCAGGGATCATGGTTTCACAGTCAAGGTATGCATATGATTTACTGACAAAGTTACATATGGTTGATTACAAAGCCACATCTTTTCCCTTCCTATCTGGCATTTTGGAAGAAGGTGGTTCCACACCCTTGGTTGATATCACTCTTTACAGACAGTTGATTGGTAGCTTGTTATATCTAACACATTCGAGACCATATCTAACATATGATGTTGGTGTTGTGGCTAAGTACATGCAGGAACCACATGAGCTGCATTAGAAAGCATCTAAGAGGATCTTGCACTATGTGCAAGGTATGAGAGAGTTTGGGATCCACTATTCTGCTGGTGCTACACTATATCTGGTTGGTTTTACTGACTCAAGCTGGGCTGGAGACAGTACTGATAGGAATTCCACTTCAGGGGACGTATTCATGATTGGATCAGGACCAATGTGTTGATCAAGCAAAAAGTAAGCAGCACTTGCATTATCTTTATCAAAGGCAGAGTACAGAGGGGTTGTGAATGCAGCCATCCAGTCAGTTTGGTTGCATGGGATCTTCACTGAGTTTGGCATTTGCACTTCTCCTTTAGTTGACCTATTTTGTGACAATTAGAGTGCCATCGGGATCTCCAGTGACTTAGTACAGAAGCAGAGGACCAAACATATTGAGGTTCACATGAACTACATCAAGGAGCTAGTGCACAATTGGACCATCTCACTGCATTATTGTCCTATAGAGGAGATGATTGCAGACATATTCACTACAATTTTCACTCATAAGAGATTTTTCTATCTCAAATCTCTACTTGGTGTGAAAGTTGTTTGAGCTTCCTGCTGTCCTATTTTGAGGGGGGGGTTTCCCATGAGGTTTTCCCCATTTCCTTGGTTCATGGACAATTCTTTTTATCATGTATTTGATTGTATGAGTGACCTTTTGTCTTAGTAACCAAGGTCCATGATGCAAAATTATGGATTAAGTGGGGGTGTTAGGATATTTTAATACTCCATCCTTGCCCTACCTAGTATTATTTCATTTTCCTAGTAGTTGATGATGTCATTTTCCCCCTAGTGGTGTGCAAATGTCATCTAGGATCCATCTGCCACCTACTAAGCCCTGCATGCATCATTTTAGGACCACTTTAGTCAGTTCCCTATTTTATAGGAACCTACTGAGTGTTCTAGTGCAGTCCACCAGAGTTAACTAACTCTTGTGGGGGGTTAGAGCTCCGTATGTCACTGATTGTGGCCTCATGTGCCATTTTCTGAATGTCATGCATGAAAAACTCACTATTGCACCCTCCTTAGTCAGTTAACTGATTGTGTCTTCAGTTAACTGAGTTTAGGTTCAGTTCATTTGAGTTTGAGTCTTCTGGAGCACTCCAGTGGTGACAATCCCTATGCTAGACCAACTGAGGTTCGAATTATCCTATGTGATTCGAATTCTCTCCATTGTATCATCATTGTTTACTATACTGATTATTGGATCGCATGACATTATTCTAATCCTATCTAAGTTCTCATCCATGATTATTTGTCTGCTCATTTTTACTGCAGTTTTCACTCTAATTCATCTTTTTTGCTTATTCTTTCTCTGTGAGGTATACTCAGCTCTTAGATCCGCTGTGATTTAGAATTTCACATGGTATCAGAGCCATTTGAGCGTGGGTTGAGCAACTACTTTCAGTGGTGCACCAAAAGCCTCTAAAAATATAACTTTAATTAATTGTCATGGTTATTCAGTTAATTTCATATAACTTGGATATCTAAAAATATATCAATTTACATAACCAAGTTTACAATAAACACTTTTTTACAAATCAATAGTTCTTAAATTTTTTATAACTTAAGTTGATGTACAATTTGGAAATTGATCGAGGAGCTCTACGGCCAATATGCGAAGTTTCACGTGAGGGTTTTTACAGCACTTGGGGGTTGCGACACAACCCCTAATTTTTTCACTTTTCACATTTTCTCCCTTTTATCTTTTTCAGGTTTTGTCTCTGCAATTACGGTCGAAGACTTCCATATTAGTTGGTACGGATCCACGTATCAACACATGACATATTATGAAGATGAGGAGGTTTATTATTCGGAGGAACCTCTCAAAGGTCAACATTTTTTTGTAATTTTCCCCAAAGAGAATATCAGGGCACCCGAAAACACTCAATCAGGAAGTTCGTCTCGACATCCCCCTGGAGCGACAGTTGGGGTTACAAACCTCCTTCCCAGAAAAATGGCTACAGATGTCAGTTCACCCTCACATGAACACCTTACCGTAACGACTTCCACAAGCCCACTACTTCCCTTGGTCATTAGACCACTAAACCTGGCTTTAGGAGGAAACTCGTTCACCCATTTTTCTTCACAACCAACGCTAGGTTTAGGGCTTGTGACCTCGACTGACTCAACCATCCTACACACTGATCATTTCGTGGACCCGACCCTATTTTTGACATTCTTCGCGGACCCCACCCATTTCACAGGTTTGGAGCTCCTAGAGGCAGGTTGGCCTTGGGCCGAGTACACAAGCCATAACCAGCATCTGCAGCTTCCAAGAGAGGAGGACTTCCTACAAAGCACAAAATGGTTCATCGCCTTTTCCCTCCGGCCAGCAGACCAACAAGGAAACTTTATTGAATCGAGCTCAAAAAAAGCAATGGGGATGGAAGAATAGGGTCTAGAAGCAATAACAACATGCCTGGGGAAAATGGTCGGAAACGAAGAAAGAACAAGTGTCTAAATATCACAAAGGGCCCTCTTAATTTAGTTTGTGGGGTGAATGTATCAGTGGCCCAAGCCATGGAGATGGCAGAAACGACAGTAGTAGGAAAGCTTAGAGGAAGATACTCTAGCCTCGTGTAATATCCCGATTTTGACCCCATTACATTAAAAATGTAAAGGATGTAATATTGTTATAAAATTGTGGTGAGGAGCTCAAGGCCAAGGCCCTGCCATTGATTTAGTGATGCATATGGTTTGCGTGCTATCTAGGCACAATGGAATTGCAAATATCATGTAAATATGCATTTTAATAAAATACCCACAACTAGCTATGCAATGCAACAAGAGATGGGGGCATGATTTTACAAGGAATTGGGAGGGAAATATTTAAGCCCTTGGAGCCAATCAAGTCAAGCCAAGTGTCAATGAGATAACCCATAAAACCCTCAACTACCCATCTTGACTTTTGTACCCAATCATTCATTTCTCCCAAGAGTTGGGTGAAGTAGTTAATGCCTTGGGGAATGGAGAGGTATGGTTGTCCAAATTCGGGTATGGGCAAGCCACCCTTCATGGAAAATCGTGTTGGACTTCTTGGGCAAGAAAGGAGCCACGAAATTCCCCCCCAAGCCATTACTCATCAACCAATTTTGCTCTCTCGCGAGTTTGGAGCTACCTAGGCATTTTTCCCTCACATTTTTCTTGTGTTTCCTTGTTTTCTAGCTGGGAAGAGGGCGTTTTTGGTGTTGCAGAGTTGCTGGGAGGAAGGGAGCTTGATTTGGGGTTTCATTGAGGACGTTTTGGCCATTGGAATGCTCATAAGCTATGGGAGAAATCGGTTTTTCTCCCTGTGGTCGAATTCCCCTTTCCACAGTATGTTTTTGGTGTTCCCATGATTTGGGGAAACCCATGGCCATCTGGTTTCTAAGTCCCATTGTTGAAAATGTGTATCCATGCCCAGTTTTTGAGTTTGCTGTGTGTAAGAGAATGTCGGGGTTGAGATGGGTATCCATTGCTTTGGCTGTGCTAAGCTTGATAGTCCCCTTTTTCCTTGTAGAAATCATGCCCAGCTCGGGGGTGATCTCTGAGTGCTAAAATAATACAGGCTAGGAAAAGACCTATGGTTGGGTGGAATGTTGCAACGACATAGCTAGTTGTTGGGGACCATTTTACAATGAAGATAAGTATTTTTTATCTATGTGTTTTACTTCTGCAATGTTATAATTTGATGACTGTTATTAATATGTTGAATGCATATGAAATGTGTGTGGATGATGTTTTATTCCACTGTGCATGTTTGCTTGATTTGCATCTGCACACATTTGTTTTTATGAATCTAATGAATCGGGCTGAGTTTATGAAAAAGCTCCAGGATTTGGTATCATGTTCCCTTCCTCGAATTGGGTCCATGGGAGGGGACTTGACACCTCGAAGGGCTAGAGGATTGGGATAGAAGAAATTGGGCAGAGCTGATAAATTGCATGCCTGAGACTAGTGTGATGGAAAAAGGTTGGTCCGTCTTTAAATTCAAGAGTGCATATGATGCAAACAAGGTTATACAGACCCACTGGAGATTTGGAAACACTCCCATCCTTTTCAAAAAATGAACGTCAATGTTTGATTCCGACTGTGAAAGAATGGACATGCAACCAGTTTGGGTTCATCTACTAGGGCTCCCATGGGAATTCTAGAACATGGACTCCTTCAGGGACATCGAAAACGCCCTTGGAGGTTTCTTTGATGCTGATATGTCTTTCAAAAGCACTAGAAGAATGTTGGTGGCCCGCATATTGGTATCCCTAAATGTAAGAATTGGGCTCAGAGAGTATTTGAACATAATATGGGGAAGTGAAAGGCGCAGGTAGAAGCTGGATTATGAAGGAATCCCTTTTCGCTATCACATATGCCATGAACCCGGACATCTAGCAAGGAATTGTCAAATGCATTTTTCAAATAATATTGCAAGAAAGGGGTGGGGTGTACCTAGAGACTCGGGGCTGGAAGAGGCCAAATCTAAAATGGGGAGGAAGGAAGGAATCTTAAATCTTGATTCGGTGGCCCCTTCACAGGAAGTGAGACACATCTCAGGATCGGAAAGGCCTACTCAAGACGAGCAGGAACAACATCTACACACTATGGACCAGGTAAAAGGAATGGAAGAAGCTCTGTATCAACCAATGTTGGACAGGACAACATCTCCAGGTAAGATGGTGGATCTTCCTAATAGAATTATTTCTCTCGAACATTCTCTGAATGCTTTGAGTTTTGAGCAAAACTTAATAGAAAGTGATCCTCCCACTTCACACACTTCACCAAGAATCTCCCCCACTCCTCCTTTTGATCCCCCACAAGGGACTCAGTTTTCGACTATCCCAAACATAAACTCGAGCCCATCCCTATCCCTTGCACCCTCTGACTTAGACTCCTCACTCCTTTATGAAAACCTCCCTATTCGCTTTCATTTGAGATATAGAAACGTCCTGGAATGGAAGAAACCCTCTTTATTTTAAGAAGGTTTAGGGAAAAACCCTCCTGCCTCCTCAAAGGGTAAAGGACGTGGGAGACCTTCACACCTCTCCTAGGCACAAACCAGAGCTTTGAAAGAGCGAGCAAATGGAAAACAAAAAACCATATTGGGGGCACTTAGAGCAATGAAATCCCCAGAGGGAATTTCTTAATGAAAATTTTATCCCTCAACTTCAAGGGCTTCGCAAGTGCCCAGAAAAAAACTTGCCATCAGAAGGCTGCTAATAATTCACCAGTCGGAGATTATTCTCTTTCAGGAAACTCTTGGCCCGGAAGAAGCAGTCATCAATCTACTGAAAACCACCTTCAAAAACCATGAGTTTGTAGCACAAGATGCCAAAGGGCACTCATGGGGTCTTGTTATTAGATGGAACCCAAAGAGGTTGGACCAATTCTTAATTGTAGAAGTCTTATTAGACCAAAATATGATGATTAGATAGTGGGTGGACTTGGGCGAGGAGTCATACCACTACCCAATTTGTCTGGAGATTCTAAGAATCCAAAAAATCTTGCCAACCCCTTTAATTTGTGTGCAGCCTAGCTAAAGAGTGAGGAGTTCATTCAACTCATTCAATCAAACTAGATACCCTATAATCAGGAGGAGGGGACACATGCATCTTTACAGTTCTCCCAGGATTTATCCAGAATAAAGAATAAATTACAAGACTGGGCCAAGATAAAAAAAAAAAAAAAGAACAAGAGGAACATGAATTAAAGCAGGTGGAGATAGAACTTCAGGAGATTCAGAATTCAGAAGGTGGAGGCTATATCTCACAAGAAACAAAGGAACGGTTGGGAACTCTGGAATCTAGGAGAAGACACATTTTGAAAGAACAGGAAGAAGTCTAGCGCCTAAAGAGCAGAGCCATTTGGCTGGAAAGTGGGGATGAAATTACAAAATTCTTCCAATCTTTTGCAAAAGGAAGAAAAATCTAGAATACCATCTTGAGTCTAAAAAATGGTAATAATGAAGAGGTCTCCTCCTTCGAAGATTTGGCCAACTTGATCAAATCCCATTTCGAGTTCCTTTTCAAAGCGGAAAATAGGAAAACCATTGCAGAGGTTATCCAAAATTTTCAACTCTTTCCAGGTTTAGTGATTGAGGAATACAATCGGGAGCTTATGGAAGAAATCTTGAAAGACGAGTTAAAAGAAACCCTACATAGTTTTCAGAAAGACAAAAGCCTCGGCCCAAATGGATGGACCATCGAATTCTTCCTGGCTCTATATGATACAATTGGACCTGACCTTCTCTAGCTGATTCAGGAATCCCGCTCCAGGGGTTACATGCATCCCCCCCTAAATTCCACCTTTATTGCCCTCATTCCTAAATCGGACCATCCAAGCACGCTAGAAGAATACAGACCAATATCACTCTTCAATATTACTTACAAAGTGGTGGCAAAATTCATTGCAAGAAGACTAAAAAAGGTGCTTTCAAAAATCATTTCCCATGAGCAATTTGGGTTTCTGGAAAACAGACAGATTCATGAGGCTATAGGGGTTGCTTAGGAAGGGATTCACAGCATAAGAACAAGGAAATTAAAAGGAGTTGTGATCAAAATCGACCTCTCAAAATATTTTGACAGAGTCAGCTGGATGTACTTAAGGATACTCATGACTCACCTTGGCTTTGATTACCCTTTCATAAAATGGGTAATGAGTTGCATAACCTTTGCATCCTTTGCAGTCCTAATAAATGGTTCAACATCCCCCTTCTTCACTTTGGAAAGAGGACTGCAATAAGGATGTCTACTCTCTCCTCTGTTTTTCCTATTAGTTGCAGAGGGACTTAGCAGAGCTATCTTGGATGCCAAAAGAAGGGGGAATTTCTCTGGGATTGCTATCACGAACAACCTCAATATTACCCATCTTCTGTTCATTGATGACATCCTCATCTTCTGTGACGGGTCGATACGGGATGCAGAAAAACTCTCAGACATTTTGAACCTTTTTGGTAGGACTACGTGAATGATATTAAATGCACATAAATCCACTCTCATGCCTATCAACTTAGACGAGCAGGAGACTCAAAGGTACACCAGTCTTTTTCCTTTTCGCGTAAAATCTATAGAAGAAGGACTCAAGTACCTGGGATTCATGTTAAATCCAAATAAGTACAGAAAGGAGGATTGGAACTGGCTACTGGAAAAACTGGAGAAAATAATTAATGTGTGGAGCCATTGTTGGCTCTCTAGAACTGGGCGACTTGTGCTGGTAAAATTAGTCCTCGAAGCCATACCAGTATACTGGATGTGTTTGGCATAGATCCCAAAATTCACTTTGGAAAAAGCTAGAAAGATCTGCTTTAAGTTCTTATGGTCAGGAAAAAGTGAAAACTATGTGCTCCCTTGGGTAAAATGGGAACAAATTGCCAAACCTAAACTCCTAGGAGGCTGGGGGCTTAAAAATATACATTTGTTTGCAAAGGCACTGGCAACAAAAGCAGGATGGAGACTTCTCACTACCCATAGCCTATGGACTATGGTTATATGTCACAAATATATTGCTCCATATTCACTGAAGGACTGGATTAGAAACCCCACTAATGATAACAGACATCCAAGCTCAATCATCTGGAAAGTTGTTTTAAACGTGATGCCAATTATCAAGGAAGTATTGGTGTGGAAAATTGTTAATGGAACACAGATACGCATTGGTGCAGATCCCTGGCCCGGTAGCCAAAATAATCACATCTTACCTCCCCAGCTCCTACAACATTTGCACCATCAAGGAATTTTTCATCTAAATCAAATTATAAACGCTCAAGCCTCCTCTATCTAGCACTAGGGTTGGAGAGATGCAAACAGCCTGGCATTATTGGAAAATTTGGTTGAAGCATGGAACACCTACCTAAACACCCTTGGAAGTACACATGTGCGCATCTCAGAGAACCCGGATGAATTGATATGGATCAATGCCGCTCACGGACAATACACTCCAAAGTTGGGATACCAAAAATTGATCATGCCTGCACAACAAGGGGTCACCCTTTGGCGGTGGAAGAGCATTTGGAGGAAAAAGTGTCCACATAAGGATAATATATTCATGTGGTGTGCACTTGCGAAGAAAACCCCGACTTGGGATAGAATGAAAAACAGAGCAATGAGGGACGGGGTTGGTGCTCCCTCTGCAAAAATGTGGTAGAATATACAAATCACCTATTCATTTCTTGACCTTTTTCCATCCATACCTGGAAGGAATCGAAACGTATGCTCAACTGCAACTTTGAATGGCAAGGCGAGAGTATGGAGGAAGCATGGAATTCCAGAGCACACTCTGAAAACACAACAACCATAAGATTTTTACCCCTCATACTCAATTGGGGTATTTGGCTAGCAAGAAACAAAGCCATTTTTCAAGACAAACACTCAGTCCCCGAGCTTATAGCAAGACAGGGTTTAGATATCCTTTCTTTTTTTCCTCAAAACAAAGACACACCACCTACAAGGATCATCACTGAGGAACTGATAAACAAAAATATTCCTTGGGCCTATTTCGACGGGGCCTCCCAAGAACAAGTGTGTGGAGGAGGTGTTATTCTTCATATTTCTGAAAACCACTTTTTTCACATGCATATGGGACTAGGGAGGGGATCAAAGAACTATGTTGAACTACACCCCTTAAAGCTTCTACTATGTTTTGCTATAGAGAAAAACTGCAGGAATTTACAGATCTTTGGTGATTCAATGCTTGTTATGAATTGGATCGATAAAGTTCAAATCTGTGGAAATTTAAATCTTCGCTCTTTATATGAAGAGGTTTGTCGGCTTATGGACAATTTTGATTCCATAAATACACCTTAGTACGGGTATCTAAACAAAATGATTCTCAATTAGAAAAGCATTAAATGCATTAAGGTCTTGTATTATGAGAACACGATATCCAGGGATCAAATATGTCAACTTCTTAGACATCTTCAAATTACTTGTCCCGATGCTTGAGCTCCTTTGCCTAGGAAAAGAAGGATCAAATAAAAGACAAGGAGATGGAATTTCTTTGGAGTTATCAAAGTTAGATAACGAGGATGATTAGAATGAGGCAAATCAACAACTACAAGTGCCAATAGGGGAATCCACTCCTTTCCTCAAGGGATAGACAAGATATATGGATATTAGGGCGCTTTTCTCCTTGAGGGAGGTAGTTGTACATGAAACTTCTTTAGGTGGAACAAAAAGACTTCATGAAATAGTTACTTCTTATTCAAATAAGGAATTGTTCCCTCTAAGAATCATGACCTCCTACTTTTTTTACTTATAATTAGATGACGTGCCTATATGCACTAGTACTCTTGTAGGTGCAATATGCACTTGTACTTGTTGTTTATTGTATCATGCTTTGAGCACTTAAAGAATGCAATTTTCATTTTATAATGGAAAATATAAATTGTGATTTTTTTGCTTGGAAAATCATCTAAAATATTAATGATGTAGATATTTTCAATATGTTTAGATTAAAAAACGATCTTCACATTTTTTTAGTGACTTAAAATGTTATAGTTTAAATGTGTTACAAATTGATTCTTTTTCGGCTGCTAAAAATAATAGAAAGGAAAATTGACAATTTTAGCCTTAAATCTCACTAGAATCATTTTGAATATATAAAATTATAAATATTAAATGACAAAAATGAAGAAATCAGAAAATATAAAATATTTAGTATTCTTAATTTAAGAATGAAAACAATTATATATATATATATAAAACAACAATATCTTGTCAAAGATTGATGTTTGAAATTAAAAATCTATATTTACAAGAAAAGATTTTAATTTTAATTGTTATACAAAGACTTTAGTGCCATGTTTGAAATTAAAAATCTATGTTTACATTTATAAATTTTAACTTTTACACAAAGACATATTTGAAATTAAAAGTATATTTATAAGTGAAGATTTTAATCTAATTTTAATTTTTATACAAAGACATATTTGAAATAAAAAATCTATATTTATAAGAGAAGATTTTAATTTTAACTTTTATATAGGATAAATTTACTTTTTTCACATATGATAACTTTACGTATAATTTACATATAACTATCATATGTAGTTTGTTTGATAAAATTAAGTTGATTGTTAATTAAGTATAAATTATTGGTATGAGTTATTAAATTATTACTTATGAATTAATTGAAATATTATTTATGAATGAATAAAAACATTAGTACAATATAAAAAATAAATAATATCATAATATTTTTATCTAAAAATAATAATGAAGGAGTAGTTTATTTATTTTATGTTTTGGATTTTATCGTGAGTTTTGGTCGAAATTTTGGTAAATTTGTTTTTAGTAAAATCTAAATTTGGAAGTGTTTAAATTGTGTTTTTGAATCTATATATAGATTCAGCACCTACGAATACCCCCATAATACCTGTGATTCTATTTTTTTTTTAAGATTTCCAACCGAATTCCGAACAAAACAGAACAAAAAATATATTAAGAAAAAATTGAAAATATAAAATATTAGAATACATCAATAATAAATACAAATGCATTTTATGATATAAAAATGCCCTATAATAATAAATATAAATACATTTTATAATACAAAATTGCCCTTATTACAAATGCATTTTATAATACAAAAGTGCCCTTTGTAAATTCAGTAAATTCACTTTTGATTTAGAAATAATAAGGGAATTAGGTACTAACATAGTTGTCATAATGCAGAGATAACACCATCAGCAATGGTAGTACAGATATTGAATGGAGATGTTACTTGTAGAAGTAGAAGTTAAAAAGGATTTAGAACCTGACATAGTTGTCATGATGATGTGGAGATAACACCATCTTCTATGGAATGTATGTACCCTTGAAGTTTAATGTCATGGGGAGAGGGACCCAATGTTTATGAAACATTGGTATGTAGCTTTAGTTCAATGGAGAACCCAATGTTTGTGAACCAACCATTGATACCCTATTTCAGTTTAGGATAGGTCAACTTTTGCTTAGTGATGTTATTTATTTTTATTGTTAAATATATATTTTTATTGATATTATATAAATAAAAGATATTTTACATTGATTTTTTTTTTTTAAATTTAAAATTAATAATTATAATTATAATTATAATTATGATTGGGGTGATAAGTGTGGAAATTGTTTATTATTAATAGGGAATTTGTGAATTTACTTATGTTTGGGAGTTTAGGGAGGTTAATAAGAGTTAAGTAGAATTTCTAGCATTATACCAAGGATTGCTCAAAGAATTAAAAAAATGTTTTGGTTTTTGAGGATTTCTCAATAGTCATCAATTAGATGAGGAGCTTCGCCTTTGTGTATCTCTCAATCTTCTTCAGATTGATTTCAAGAATTCAATGATTAACAAAGGGTTTCACTTCTATCGATTTTTTCCATGTCCTTTGAGCCTACAACTCTCGTGCAAATTTGATGGCAAATAGAGGCATATTGTTGAAACCATGGATGTTGAGTAAAAGTGGGGGTGACCTAATCAATTTTTTTATTCCATGAAGAATCACCATGAAAACTTTAGAAGGGGTGTGCAATTAAATTCTAAGAACAAGTGGCACATGGCATTAATCAAGAAAGGTAGAATCATCTTATCACCCTCTTGCTCCATACCTCCTTTGCACACAATCACTCGCGAGAAAGGATTTTATATTGAATATGATGGGATGGCTCCTCCCCGCAGAGGTGGGATTTGTGGTTTTGGCTATGTTTATCGTTTCCACCTTGTTAGATTGGTTTGTCTCTTATTTGTCTGTCATTTGTCTATCACCTTTGGTTCCTTTGGTAGGTTTGGTTTTGCCTGCTCTAGTTGGTTTGCCTTGGGTGTAGTTCAATAGTCTTTAGTAGCTTGGACTATGTTGTTTGTGCCTCTCAAATAATTCACAGTATGGATGGGCATAACCATCCAGGTTGGCATGCAAATTGTGATGTCTTGGATCTCTAACAACTTTTGAGGAGTAATGCCTACCAAATGGAAGCCCTTCAAGCTCCTATTGCCCATCTTAATCACAGTATTGCCAATCAACATGAGGTTCAATTGATAAGAAATGCAAAATTGGAGGGAAAGGTGGATATGCATAACAAAATGGTGTAAAGGCTCACAAGTGACCTTGACATGCAGTATAATATGATCTTGGGTTTTGCAATAAACTCTCAATCTCTAGGTGGTCACCCCATAGACTCAGTTGGCTTTGTCAAAGACACAATTATGGAGGAAGCAATGGCTCAATAAGGTCAAGGAGAACATGAAGTTGAATACACAACCTCGAGGGTCAAAGAGGAAGCTATGAAGGAAGCCCACAGTTGGCAAGATTCTTCCTAAAAATGCTCAAGTTCTAAATGCTTTATATAACTATCTTATTGTTGGGCCATTCTTCGAGTTTATCACTATAGGTTTTATAGGAATGAGAAATATGATGTAAAAATAACCTAACCAATAGGCCTTATTTTTCAAAATTAGGAAAATTTTGAATCCATGGCAACAAACATATATTTTTTGATATGTAATTGCTTTTTTTTAATGGTATGGTCTAAACTCTTTTGTTTATATATATATATAATCAACCGTCCTTTTTTTTCTTCAAAATTATGAAAAATTTGAATCCGTGCCAACAAACATATATTTTTTGATATGTGATTGCTTTTTTTATGGTATGGTTGCAACTCTTTTGTTAATATAAATACCATATATATATATATGATCAATCAAGTTTTCTATTTTTATTTATTTTAAATTGTGGTTCACTAGTGTCACGGGCTACATCCACGGAAAGAACAGACACCTGCTATTCACGAAGAATCAAAGTATCCCCAATGTCTATCATAACATGTGGTGAGCTAGATTTGAATATGAGTGGAGAGAATCACAACCAATACTCCCAACTACTCAAACTAGACTCTATTAACTTCTTAATTAAAATGTATATATGTAATGAGTTTTTCTTATTATTCTTTTAATTATCTTTTTATTCATTATAAATAACTTTTATTAAAAAATAAATAATTAATTTTAGATTTTAAATATCTTTTTATTCATTATAAATAAGTTTTATTAAAAAATAAACAATTAATTTTAGATTTTAAATATCCTTTTATTAAAAAATAAATAATTAATTTTAGATTCTTCATTTCCATGTTGGAAGAATTTTTTTATTTATTTAAATTTAAATTGTTTAATTCATGATACCTACCTCTTCAACCCCTTAAACAGCCTTCCTTTATGTTAAATGAGATTATTATTCTTAGAATAAAAACTTTATAAATGCACCATTAAACAAATAGAAAGAGAATCTATCAGTGCCATAATGATTATTAGTTCTATTACTAAATGTGGGCCTGAGTAACTTATAATATTCTACATAGAAAAAATTCAGTTTTTTTGGAGGCCAACCCCAATTCAACTTTAATAGTTGAGACAAACAAACACAAATGTCAAAAAGTTTCATTTCCTTTAAGTAGAAATTGGACTCTATCCACATCGATTTCTCACTTGATAGGTTGTTTGTGTACTTTTTTCATAAATATCTCAAAGAGGACATTATTTATTCTCCAGATATTCTCTATTTGAAATTATATAATCTCTTGTTACCTACAGTTTGGTCGGTTAATAAAGGAGTGGTGTTATGTTCTGCCATCTCTTTCATAAATTATTTTTATATAAAATTATATAATTTCTGTTATTTAAATACTAAAATTAAAATTCATATTTTATGATTTTTTTAATATTTAAATGAAAAACAACCTAATCACTAATCATAATAACAATTGATATATTTAAAAAATTAGAATTTAAATTTAAAATCAATTTAATTTACACTTAAAATATGTAGTCTCTTATTAACCCTAACCCCAGTCTATTATAGTAACCCTTACACGCTTATTAACTAATACTTTTCTATAAATGAATTAAAAAATAAACACTATTGATCTTTATTAGCATTACTACATAAATAATAAATAATAATAATAAAATGCTTACTTATACTCTATGTTTTATTATAATAAATCATATTGTATATTTAAAAAATAAAAACTATAATAAAATATCATTTACCAAATTATTTATATAAAATAAATTATGGATTTTAACCCATATCCAAAATTATTGGTTGTAACTAATCAAATTTTTGAATAGTTCTTGTTAAAACAATATATTTTATATGAAAAAACACTTAAATATCCACTTTTTTATTTTTAACCATAAACATATGGTCAAAACTCTATTATTGAAACATGATGCAAATATTTTTATAACTATTTTTTTTATCTTGGATATTTATTGTTTATAATATTTATGAGTATTAGTTATAACTAATCAAATTTTCATGGTTTTGAATAGGGAGTAGTTTAAATATTCTAAGTTTTTAATTTTTTTCGAATATATAATTTGTTTTGTTTGAACTTCGGTTGGAAATTTTCAAAAAATTCTTAAAGTTATATATATTAATTGTGAAAAGTGTTATGAGGATATTTGAGGGTGATCCAAAACCTAGAATAAATCAATTATTTCTTTGAATAGTCCACTTAACATTCCTTACATTGAACATAATATTTTTAAAATAAAATAAAATATTTTTTCTTTTCAAATAAAAACCACATTAAATATAATGTTATTTTTTAAATATATTTTATATGGAAAAACCACTTAAATTCGAATGATGATGATGATGATGACGACGATGGCGATGACGATGACGATGACAACGACAACGACGCCGACGATAATGATGATGATGAAAACTCTATACCTCTCAAGTTACATCCCAAACACTTTTAAATTATAACCCCACAAATTAGAGATATGATACGAATATCTTTATATCCATTTGTTATTTATAAAAAAATAATATTAGTATAATAATGAACTCATAAAAATTCAACATATCGTTTGTTGGAAGTGATTCAGCGTATCATTTGTGGGAAGTGATTTTCAATGAGAAGATAACACTCATCTCCTCAAATATCAATGAGACGTCTCTTATATGGATAGGAATTGTACTACTATCAAAGTATGAAGATACAAATTGATGGATTTTATTGTTTAAATATATTTATATTTTCTTTTGAGAGACTTTGATAGATCTAATTGCATTGTGTTTTTTAACCATGGGAATCAATAACTCATTGGGATTACTTGGTCGAGGCCTAAGTTCAAAGCCGTGGTTGCCACTATAACTCAAGAGTATTCAACAATCTGAAAGTCAAATATACCAATAACTCGTGACTTAGCAAGGGTTGATATGTTTGGAGACACACCCAATATGGGGTTCCCACTCTAGGGGGGGCACCTTATTTATGTATTGGAGTGTAAGGTTTTTAAGGAAAATTTAAGAGATGTTTTGTCATATTTGTAAATAGTATTCCTAGTAAACTAGTAGGTGTAAATTATCCATAGGGATTTGCTTTGGGTATCTACTATCACAAGACTAGCTAAATACCCAACAAGATTGATAACGATTTGTGAAATGAACCCTTTAAAATAACGTATAGTTATTATCTATATAATGTGTATAATAATTGCAAATCTTAATATTAGTGAAACATATCTTTATACAAAAAGTTACAATGTATAAGGGATCAACAACATGAGAAATAGAAGAATTGTGAATCCACACTCATCAATAGCCCAAAGTGCAAAAGCATTTACAATGTGGAAGCAAATAAACTATTGGCATACTTTGGGGAAGATAAAATTTAATGCAATAAATGAAGTGATCCAAGGAACCAATGTAAGGTGGCGTAATATTTGTTACGCAACAAAATATAGATTACATGTGAGAAAACAATCGAGAGATCTATAGTGTATTTTTTATTGAAAGAAAATTACAAAACTATGTTGCTATTGTTAAAGTTGTAATGCTACCTTTGTGTATCCATCCTCCGGGTTTTAGTATTTTGGCTTCATGTGTGATTTAAATGCTAGGTGCTTCTGGGTACTGCATGACCCATCTCTCATAACCTTGGTGATGATTAAATGGGATATTGGGTATCTAGTGAATACTAGTGATTGGCTAAAACCGCCTTTTGCTCCTGGAGTATGACATAAAGGCCAAAACTGGTTAACATTGGGTAAGAGCTTGTCTTCCTCAAACATAAGAAAATAGGTTAATGACCCAATAGCAAGAGGCATTTGGTAGGAGTGAAAGTTAACCACAATATATATCATCAACAAGTTATTTTAGTTGGCAAGGTTTTTTCTACAATTTGTACGTAGAGGTCTCGGGGTTGTATCCATGGAGGATAGGTTGGTAGCCCTGAGTTTTGTAGGTATTTCCTACTTTGGAAAGCTCTGTGTGCCCAAATCTTGTGAATAGGCAGGTGAAGCAAATCACACTAATGCACATTACGATTGAATCATGAAGTATGCAAATGTACATATGATACATATGTATACAAGGGATTTGATCAATGATCAATACACTACTGGGGGGAATTCTAATGGTTAGCCTTAGGCATGATGTACAAAGTTGATCACCACTTTTGTAGGCATTAACTTAGTCCAAGTCAATCATCAATGTTGGCATGGATCCACAACTGTCGTAGTCATACTTGATTGGTGATCATTGCAATGCCATGGAGCACTAAGCCGTGGGCATTGTGACTGTGCAAGGAACTTGACATTGACGCAAGATTCTCCATCATTGGTGTAAGACTAGAACTTGGTCAATAGCACAAAAATGGTCATAGTGGTGGCACAAAACTAATGCATATGCATTGGAGCATGTACTTGTCATGACATTTGCAATGTCCTAATTAAGTAAACACATAGGTGCATAACAAATACCTCAAACATAACTTCATGCTTATTAAAACACACATGTTCTCTTTAAGCATTGGGAGGTCAAGTGTGATACCAAAAATCCATCTAATCTTGTAGCAAACTTTCTCCAATGGTTGAAATCCAACAGTACAAAAAGTCAAAGTTCTCATCAATCGATAAGTATTATCGATTTTTGGCAAATTGGTCAATTTAGAATTGGGTAAAATCCATAATGGCATTGTTCCACTATGAATGAGCCTTGGATCACGGTAGAAATTTGCTCATGTCTAAGAATTCTACTTAGATTCTTACCATATTCGTGACTGGAAAGATGAAATTATGTTTGCTACATGAGTAGATGTGAGAACATAATCAAGAGTTGTATAGCGTATTTTTCATATAAAGAGAAGTACATAACTATTGTTATAGATGTAATGATAGATTTGTGTGCCCATCCTTGTAAGCATGAGGTTAAACTGTAATCGAGTTTTAGTACCTAGGATTTATGTATGGGTCTAAAGGCTAGGTTCTTTTGGGTACTAAATGACCCATATTTGTTTGCCTCAATGATGACCAAATGTGACATTGGGTATCTAGTGGATAGTAGGGATTGGTTGGAACCGCCTTTTGGTCCCAGAGAATGACTTAAAGGCTAAAACTACTTTTGTTTGGCTAAGAGCTTGTCTTCCTTGGACATAAGGACATAGGTTAATGACCCAAGACTCGGAAGCATTTGGTAGGAGTGGAAGTTAACCCCCTTATGGACCACTAACAAGTTATTTCAGGTGACCAAGTTTTGTTCATAGACAATTATGTTGTTGCAAGTAGAGGTCTCGAGATTGTATCAACAGAGGCTACACTGTTATCCTTGAGTTTCGTAGGCCTCTCCTCCTCTAGAAAGCTTTGTTTGCCCAATTCTTGTGAATAAGGAGGTGAAGTGAGTCACACTGTTGCACATTACAATCAAATCACTAAGTATATAAATAGACATATGATACGTATTTATAAAGTGATTTGATCAATGATTGATACACCATTAAGGGCAATTTCTAACAATTAGCCTTAGGCTTGATGTACAAAGTTGATCACCACCTTTGTAGGCATTGACTTGGTCCAAGTTGATCATCGACATTGGCACAAATCCACCGTTGCTATGGTTTTAGTTTATTGGTGATCATCACAATGCCATGGGGCCACTTAGCCATGGGCAACATGATAATGCAAGGAACTTGACATTGGTGTAGCATTCTCCATCATTGGTGTAGGCGTTGGAACTTGGTAAGTGGCGTAGAAATGGTCATAGTGGTGGCACCAAACTAATGCAATTGCAATGGAGCATGTATTGACATGCCATGACATGTGCAATGTCCTAATTAAGCAAACACATAAGTGCATAACAAAGACCTCGAACATAAGCACATGCTTATTAAAACACTCACGTTCTCCTTGTGCAATGGGAGGTTAGGGATGATACAATAGAATCTTACCTTGTGTTAGGATCCCTTATATAAGTATACTTGGTATGATTGGTTATGATTATTCATAAAGTTAGTAATCAAGGGTTTATGCATATTATGTCTCTTATCTTGGTTGATGATTTAACTAACTAGATCAAACAAGAATATGCATGAGTAAAAGAAGACTTCCCTGAAACCTTGAATATTATCTATAATCATGACTATACATTTTCAAGATTATCTCCCCTCTAGCGTCTGTAATTTGATAATATAGAAAGTTAGGTTCTCATTGATCTAGAAGTCTAATCGATTTCTGACAATTTGGGTTGATTGATAATTGCACAAAACCCTGAAGGATTGCTTCCACCATGAAAGAGCCTTGGATGATGGTAGAAATTTGCTCATGACTACAAATTATACTCGGATTCTTACCATATTTGTGCCTAGAAAGATGATTTGTTTGCTACGATTAGCTTACTCTGTGACACCACTAAAGGGCAATTTTAGGGAGCCATCTACTCTTGTAGCAAACTTCCATCTAGTTGCTGGAATCTGACAATACAAAAAGTTAGAGTTCTCATCGATTCCAAACTTTGATAGACTTTTGACAATCTAAGTTGATTCAAAATTGGGCAAAACTCCTAAAAACATCATTCCACCAAGTACGAGCCTTGGATCATGGTAGAACTATGTTCATGCCTAAAATTTCTAACAAGAATCTTACAAGAGTTGTATCAAAAAGATGATCTATTTACTATAAGATCATCGACGTACTCTAACTTTTTAATGATAGAGCTTTAATATACATGATGATCACCACTTCTTTTTTTTTTCAATAAAAAAAGACTATACTTTATATTATATAAAAGTATGAGTAGAGAAGTGTCCAAATGGAAACCAATACAATCCAGAAAATGACGACCAAGTCTACATATCCAGGATGGAACGAGAGACCAAAATAATCCAAAGCCACAACAACTTAACAACAAATAAGATAAACCAACAGAGGGGCAGATATGGTCCCCAATAAACCGGCCCTCCAATGGAAAAGATAAGACGACCACCAATACACAGGAGAAAAAAGGAGAGAAGAACTGAAACAAAGTGATACAGATTAAAAGGAGAAGCAAACCATACTCGAGCTGCAAGTATGAATTCATTGAAACTCCCACAAAAAGACAGAAAATAAATTAGTCGTCGCAAAAAGAGAGGACGATTGGAAAGAGTGGCTTGCTGCTAGCCCGAACCAAAAAATCCCCCGACCAACGTTCAAAATGAATACGATCAGAGACAGCAAAAAGACCAAAATGTGAAAGTGAGTCAGCAAGTGAATTTTACTCTTAAAAGATATGCTTCAAAGAAATCTAGAGAAACTCCTTTAAAAAGATGTTTATATGACACATCCACGGAGTCAAATGTTGATCACCACTTCATTTCCATTTTCATGTTAAATTTTAAAAATATTAATTAAGTTTAAATGGAACATTCAATATCACATTCTGTAAATATTGACTTGGTCCAAGTATAAAACTACAATTGACCAAAATCATATTTGATCACTCATATTGTATCATCTAGTGGGTCACTAAGCTTATGAGGATCCAATTTTTTGAGATGAGATTATTCCAACCTCAAGGGAACAACTTCAGTCAAAGTCAAATTACACATCAATTACTCCCAACCGAACAATCCCTTCATCTGACAGCAACCCCCCTCCCAAGTGGTAAAAGGGGTGAAAACCTCATAATTACCTCAATATTTTTACGGACCCTCCAACCCCAAATTCCCTTTTTAAGATATGATAATTTCACCGCCACGGTCAAATCGCGACTCTGGCGTATTCGCTTGCGGCCCTGCTATACCCGTCGATTGACGCCAATTGGATTTCACTGTCGCTTGACGGAATCCGTGGTGGTTGTTGGGCGCAGTCAATTTCCTTCCCCCAGCCAGTCAATTGCCCAGTTTTTCAGCTTTGTTCACACACGCCGCCAGTATGGGGTACGATGGATTCACACTGTATAGACCGACGCGAACGAATAGAGGGCTTTGAGATTTTCTGGGGGTTCTATTGAACATATCGACAGAAAAATCCTCTATATATCTATTTGATCGAAATCTCTCTCGAGTTCCGGTTCTCAATTGGTATGCGAAGCTCCTGCAAAATCTATGGCGGGGAGCGAAGAAAATAACAAGATGGGGTTTCTAGATTTTAATCCCTTAGCTAGCCCAACTACGATTTTAGCCTCTATGATGGGCGAGGACTTCAGTTCCCGGTCCTTCTCGCAGCTGCTCACAGGTCCCCAGATCGAAACCCCGCAGGCCCAAGAGCAGAACCTGAAACCCTTATCGCCCGCAGGCTTTAATGGCAGCAGTAGCAGCAGCAGGAGTGGTAAGGAGAATGATCCTTTTAGTGTTTCAGGAGGCTTTCCTCCCGGATCGGTGCTGGCGAGCGGTTTTGGGCAGGTCCAGAAACCGCCTCCAAGGACTGGTGGGGGTAGTTTTGCGGAGAGATTGGCTGCCCGAGGGGGATTCAATGCACCCAGATTAAATACAGCCCGGTTTAAGTGCTTGCCGTCTGTTTCTTCACCTAGTGGCGTGAGATCTCCTTATTTGACCATCCCCCCTGGTCTCAGCCCTACTACCCTGCTGGATTCCCCTGTTCTGCTCTCCAACTCTCAGGTATGAACAAATCAGGTTTTGAGATGTGTTTTTGAATACCCATAATGAGTGCCAAATTTAATGATTCGCATATATCAGATGAAATATGAAATAGCAGGACAATTAGCTTAGATTTGGTCTTGGAATTTGGTAAGGGTCGATATGGATTACTTGAAGTTCAGAAAATGTTTTAAAAAATTATATTAGCTCTTTTTCAGTCGCAGATGGGGTCAATGGACAGTAGGGGAAATTTAGAGGAAACCCTCGGTACATTTTGACATAATTGCTTCTTTTTGGAGAGGGTAGAGGGTATTGAGTAGACAAATTTACGTATTGGGTTTTGAGTATCAGCGCTGCTCTAGTTTCATATAATTACATTAAATTGAAGAAATCTGAAATAGGAGACTTGCTGCCAGTTATTAGTTTACTGGTGAATTTGACGGTAAGTTTTCCACCTGGGTTATGTTCTCGTTGATGTCTGCCCACTCGAATGGAAGAGTTTACAAAGAGACGAGGCTGCGTGCAAGTCTCCAGTGATTTGGCACAATAGTTGCCCCTCAGACCTGGTACCCAAGTTGGGGAAAATCTGATCTATGCAGTAATGGCATGGATTGCAAAGGTATGAGGCTAGGTGCAAGTTCCATGTGATTTCAGCGGAATACCCCTCAGAATTGGCACCTTAAGCCAGAGGAATAGTTTCTCGAAGCACTTCTAACTAAAAGAAAGGAATAAGAGAGTTATTTTAGTTAACAAGGGATACTTTTTATGTAGAAAAAATGAGTTGACAAAATTGCTTGACTGAGGAAGACTAAACAGAAACACACTTTAGATTGGTTTTAGCCTATATGTTGCACGAAACTCCTAAAATGCCCACGTACCGGTACCGGAAACTCGTGAAAACTTGGAAACTTCTCGGAAACTTCTGGGAAACCCATAGGAAATCTAAAAACACCCTGGTTTATGGAAAATGAAAACAAATTTACCTTGAAATCGTTTCTAAACCTACCTACAAATTAACCTCTCATTCTTATTTGATTGTGAGATAATGTGTTATTAAAAAAAACTATATATTTAAATATATATATCACGTTTCCCCCGACGTATCCATTTTTGGGGTGTCATGTTTCCAGGCGTTCCCATTTCGGAAACTTGTACACGTTTCCACGTTTCGTGCAATCTTAGGTTTTAGCCTGAGTTGATATAATTACTGGTTTGGGAACATCGAGGAAAAAACCACGTTGGCTCAGTTTTAGTCATGGATTCTGTTCACCCAATATTGGAAAAAAAACCTTAGCTTTTTTCAGTCATAATTTTTAGTCTATCTTGATGTGATTGCTTGACTTTAGAATAATAAATGAAAAATACACCTTTATTTAGTTTTGGTTATGAATTTTACAAGGTGTTGGCGCAGGCCTTCAGGAAGATTCAAGGAAAATTCACCTTAATTCAGTTTTTGTTTTGAATCTATTGATATTTTTTTTGTAGAAAATACTTGTTATAAACTTATATTACACAAACATTGTGTACAAGGAGAACGAAATATGTGCAAGAGAGGATAGGTTTATACAATCAAACTTTTCTCAGAGCTTACTAAGGCAGCAGTTGAATCAGAATAAGCAGCAGAATCAACACTTCTCATTCCTAATCAATAAAAAGCATTTAGCTTGTCGTTAAAGACGGATCTCATCCTGCCAAAATTCAAGAAAGGAAGAGATAGAGATGGCACTATTCTCGAAGATATACTGACAACACACTTTCCAAAGAATATAAAGGGCTGAAACTCTAATGTAATTCCGTGTGTCAAAGAAGACAGATAACACCAACTGTTTTGACTCCCCAAAGAGAGCTGCATGTCAAACGTTTTTGCATTGAAAAATAGAGGGCATTTGGAGCTGAATATGGTGCCAACATTCTGGTGTAAATTCGCTCCCCCACATAATATGCTCAAGAGTTTCTGTTTTTATACACAAAAGACATTTGTTATCTATGAATCCAATCTTGGCAAGTTGAGCCTTTTTTAAGAGCTCCAGATAAATAATAAGCCAGGCCAAAACTTGGAGCTTAAAGGAGACTCTGAAGGACCAGGCACTGTGCCATCCTTGAATCCATCTCATATGAGGATCCAGAGAGGCCAATCTAGGATTCAAAGTCAGTGTCAGAGGCAGCCTCTTGCGAAGCAAGTTATATAGTTTCTCGGTATAATAAACATGCACATGCTTACCAAAAGACCACCCCTGATCTCTCCAAATAGATACCTGCATTTGAATATTCATTTTGTATTGTTCTTCTGGAGGAATGATATTTCTGGGTCTTGTGAATGGTTAGACTCTCAAAGGCTAGAAGGCCCTTTTTTTGAGCAAGCACACTTCAGTCCATCCATGATCTAGACTCCAGGTTACAAAGATCTTTCCACAATAAATTCCTTTTGCTTCTTTTGCCTTAAAATGTGGGTGTTGGTCGCCAAGCACCATTGTTGGAATTTCTCTGGGAGTGTTTTGTTTAATTGCTTGTAGTTTGGGAAATGAAAGAAAAAGATGCCTTTGATCAGAACTCAGTGTTGCAAATATCTCTGATTTCTCCCAATATTTTCAGGTTGCTGATTTTTCTGATATTTTCAAATTCCAAGCAGTGTTAACAGAACCAGCAAAACCGGCTGGTTCTACCGGTTTACAGTGGTAACCGGTCCTGTCAGGGACCAAAACCGGTTGAACCAGATTTTTGTCCGAACTGGGTATGGAACCGGCTGAACCGGTCGGTCCGTACAGTGCCGTACGGCCGCAGACAGTGGACCCACGAAACTGAATTTAAAAAAAAACACAAAAAAGTTTTCTATGCTTCTATGATCAGTTTATTGTTATTCATTAGTACTATGGTTTCTTCTTGGATTGTAGGGGCCATTTCGAGCCTCTTTGTTGATGTACTTTGGTGCAGAACCTCAGAGATGTATTGCACTAGGTGCTGTTTTGGTTATTTGCACCCATACTTGCTATATATATGAGAAACTTTGCATATTTGTGTATTAATGGTTTGGATTCTTATGTATGCACATGAATATATATGTTTTTTACAAAATATGAATATTTTATGTATTTTTTAGTTGACCGGTTTTTTTCCCGGTTTTTTTCTAGTTCCGGTTTGTTTTCCGGTCCGGTTCACATTTTGGGCTTCTCCGGTTCGATGACCAGTCCGGTTCCGACAACATTGATTCCAAGTTTATGCTTGCATATATTTTCCAATAATTTCTGATATTTTCCCTGATATTTCCGATAAGTTTATTTGTGGACCCTCAGCAATATAATCTTCGAAAGTTCGAAACCATGTTTGCAACATTGGATCAGATGCAATGGATTTTTCTCTGGGTTGATGCTGTGGCCTTTTGTTCCTAGAAATTCAAGGGAAACCTGCCTGAACTTAGTTCAATTGTGGAGTTTACTCTAATTGATATACTTTTTTTCCAGTTAATTATCATGGGGGCATGTCTCCTCATTTTAAGCATGGTAACCAGTTAAACCTTAGATTCTTCAGGGCACAAGGCCAAGTCGACAACAAGGCTCAAAGCCGTTACAACAATATACTCATTATGAGCTCAACATGTCGCTTACAGGATTAGAACCTAGGTGAGGAAGATAACATTCCATCCCACAACCACTCGGGCTAGACCCAAGTGACTACTCTAGTTGATATACTTACTTTCAAGTTGGAAAAATATTTTACCTTAGCCCACTTTGAGATCAGGTCAACAGCCTAGCCTGGACCAGAGTCATATCATGACATTCTTTTTCTGTGTTGAAACTTGAATTCAAGGAGAATGTCTGCTCGTGTTTCCCAAATGCCTCTGAGAATCATCTTCCCAGGTTCTCTCACCCCTGGGTACTCCTTAGAGGACATTATTAGATGATGCAGTGGATCCTTATGAGTGCTTGACCCCATGGTGGATACTTCTTCCTCCTTTTCCTCTTCCCCTTCCTCCTGTCTTACGGACTGGTAGATGCTCTCTTGTACTCTCTCTTTCCTCTTGTTTGATGTGATATTTAGGCCATGTTTTCTTGTTGGTCATGTTATATTTTGCTTTATGCTTTCAGTGTAGCTTAGGGCACCCTTACAGATTGATCTTAGTGATTGTTCTTTTAGTCCCATTGACCTTCTTTTTGGTCCTTTGTTGGACATTAATAAAATTATCTTATCTTATCTGTAATGATACGATGGCATTTTCAGAAAACCCACCTGTGCTCAGTTCAAGCAGATTAGTATATTTTGTCATATAGATTTTACCCTGGATTGTTTAGGGGATTTCCCCACCTTACTTCAGTATAGTTGTGTTCAATCCACAGAAAATCATCATAACTCAGTCACAGTATCAACTTAGTCTCAATATACTAATACAGGCCTCTGGAGAAACCCATCTCCATTTAGATTGACTCATAGAATTAACTTTACCCTGTCAATATAATTGTGTTGGGCTGAGAAAGAACTTACCTTACCTCATTTGCAGCCATCAATTTGACATTCTGTCAAAGAATGACTGCATTTGACTCGGAGAGAAACCACTCTAACTCAGCTTCAGTTATGGATATCCAACTTTACCTGGTTAAAATAATTTTGTTTGATCAGATGAATCATGAAACCATCTGTGCTTAGTTTACTAGCCATATGTAGGATGTGAGGCTTCACTCCTCTGTCTTCATTTATTGTAGGTATCTTCCATGTAAGCTGATGCACAGATTTGATGTTGAGAGAAAACAAACTTCTACACATTCATTACTTGGGAAGTTTAATTGAGTGAAAGTGATTTTCTCCCATGCCAACCCATCCTAACCTTTTGATGTGCTGCACAAAAATATTTTTTGTTAATTTACACTACTAAGATTTTTATGGAGAGCAAAGATGGTTACAACAATACAACTGTCCTATCACTATTTTTGGGTGATGTCAATTTAAAATCATTCTTATTCTTTCAATCAGAAAGCTACATTGCAGTCAATTTCTTCCTCTTAACGTAGGAAGATTTGCAATTCATGATTTATTTCTTTTATTAGTAGTAGTGTTATCAAGCATTGTTGTGCATTTAATTTTTGTCTCTCTTCCTTTTGATGACGTGAATATGATGCAGGCACAGCAGTCTCCAACAACGGGTTCATTTCCTCTGCCACCTTTTTTACATGAAAGTTCGCTATCCCCTCCAATAAATTCTGGTTCTGATGGTTTAAAGGAGAAGAGTTACGAGGATGGTACCTCGTCCTCATTCATTTTCAAGCCTCATGTGAAATCTGGTCCTTCTTCATGCCTGTCACCTCTAGGAGGCCTGGTAAGGCTCTTGTTCCTGCTTCATATTTAAGCATATTTTTTTATTGTTTTCTATTGAATGCACATTGTGAACAAAACTACAAGATAAGATGTACTGTCTGCACTTTCTGATCTTTGATGGAAAACAATGTCTAGGATTCTAACTGTTGCCTTTTTTTTGAAATTTTACAAAAAATAGCGATTATGATGTAATAGTCAATAGTATTACTGGAAAAAGCTACTGAGTCTTTCAGTTGTGCTATGCATGTATGTTTTTCCAAGCCAAGTAAATTCATCAAAAGTTTGTACGTTATCAATGGTTCAAAGAGTCAGGACAGACAATTATCAAGACAATTTGTCATTTGGAAATTTGTACTCTTCTGGATTTGAAGCATTTATTATCTAACATTATGTACATGTCATTGTTCAATGCTAAGGTATTTATGAATGTTGTAAATAAAAAATAAAGAAAATAAATGGCATCTTTTTGGCTCATGCAAGAGGGCAAAATATTATCCTTGTGAAATAGACTAAGCAGAGAACTGACAGGCCCATTAAATATTTCTGATGTGCTTTATACATATTAGATGAATCATGACATGCAATAGTTGTTTGAAAGCGTTTTATGTCAAATGATAAATTATCATCTACAAAATTTGTGTAGAGTAGATCACATGCGGTGGCTGTGATCCTATACCTTGAAGAATTCTTGAAGCTGTGCTTTAGACAAAAACAATTAGTTTTCATTTTCAACATTATAATTCAACTTCGGGTCTGGTTTCTATGATTGAATAATCCCATAGAGCATTACAAGTTGACTGTGATTTTGTATCCTTTCAAGGCTACTTTTGGCTCCAGTCAACAGCAAGCTGGAGGTGGATTCCAGGTCCAGGCAGAGTCCCAGACTTGGGCTCCGTTTGATACTCAGATGCATAATCGGTCCCATTCCCAAGGACAAGCTCAAATGTTCACCCAATTTCAAACTCAGGCCCATGTTCAAGCTCATTGTCAAGCTCAAAATCAGGCTGAAGCTCAAGCCGTCATGCAGGATGAAAACAAGACTCATTCTCAAGCTGCTGCTCAAGCAAAAAATCAGGCACAGGGCCAGGGTCAAGCTCATGTTCCATCCCAAGGCCAGGCTCAGCTTTGGGAGCAGGCTGTACCAAACTCTACTGAAACAAAAGAGCTTGTGGCATATTCTCTGCCTGAATCAGCAGTGTCTAGCAATGTTGTTGTAGATGCACAATGTGTTCCTCCTTTACAAGTCATCCCTCCTTTACATGTTCCTCGAGATTTTCATCCAGAAGAGACTGATCCTTCAGAAGATCAAGAGCAAATGCAAGGTTCAGATACTCAATTACGGCTCCCGGAAGGTGAACCAAAGGGTTCAGCTCCTCATACCATAATAGGGAGACCATCTGAGGATGGTTTCAATTGGAGAAAGTATGGGCAAAAGCAGGTGAAAGGTAGTGAGTACCCTCGGAGTTACTATAAGTGTACACACCCTAATTGTCAAGTGAAGAAGAAGGTTGAACGCTCTCCTCATGGACAAATAACAGAGATTGTGTACAAGGGTACCCATAATCATCCTAAACCCCAACCCAGCCGTCGATCTGCAGGTGGGTCCGCTCATATGATTCATGAAGGTGCAGAAAGCACTGAAGGATCAAGTGCTACTATCAAAGTTGAAGGTGGGAATACATGGAGAAACACAGAACTTGGGCTCCTGAAAGATAAAGATGCTACAAATTGCAAGGCATGGAAGAATGAACTTCTGGAGAGGTCCTCATCAGCTTCTGTTGTAACTGACCTTTCAGATCCATCATCAACAGCCCAAGTTCAAAGCTCTAGTCGCCTCGATTCACTAGGTACTCCAGAGCTTTCATCAACTCTAGCAAGTGATGATGATATGGAAGATGGAGGTACAAATGATAGCAAATCAATGGGAGATGATGGTGATGAAAATGAATCTGATTCAAAACGCAGGTACTTTAACTTCTGTATAAAATTTAGTTTTGAAAATATTTTACTACCTTTAATAATGTGCTTTTCTAGTGGAATCTGTTATTATGGCTATGATGAATTCTTGTTAAAAATGGCAGGAAGAAGGAAAGCAGTACAGTGGACATTGTTGCGGCATCTAGAGCTATTCGTGAGCCACGTGTGGTGGTACAAACAACCAGTGAAATTGACATCCTTGATGATGGATACCGATGGCGCAAGTATGGGCAGAAGGTGGTGAAAGGAAATCCAAATCCAAGGTATAAGTGTATGCTTTTTTTAATGTGTTGGTAACATTTGCTTTCTACTCGCTCTTTTGGATACATTTTCTTTGTATTACATAATTTCCTTGCATTTTGTTTACTTTTATTAAGTGCATGTCAAGCATGAAGCTTTATAATGTTAAAAAAAGGACATGATAGAGTTGCAACTTGTAAGCCAAATATCTGCATTTCAATGTTGTGCTTTTGGTGAGATATTGACAGACCATTGGTCTTGTCAAGGCACATCAAAATACTTTAGTGAAGGGGAATCAAACTTGTGGAGAAAGTGGCAAGTTGTCTCTACCTCGGAAGCTTTAAGTTTGTAAAGTTGTTTGCACTTCTCATGTCACACTTTTGTTAGGGTTCTTGCTGATTTTAAACTCTCTTTGACTTTATGGCGGGAAATTTCTAAATTGGAAACCTTATTTTAAGGGCCTGCATGAGTTATGAAATGCGGCATTGTCTCTGAAAATTACAGAATGCAGTTCTTATCACATCTATAAATTTAGATGTGAATCTTGAAAGCTTTGCTCTTTGTTTTTACATGAGACAGTGCCTGAGCTCCAGTTAATTTCATGGTAAATTTAGATGTGAACTTGAAAGCTTTGCTCTTTTTGTTTTTACATGAAACAGTGCCTGAGCTCCAGTTAAGTTCATGGTAGGTTTGGATTAATGTCTTAAAAGCCAAGTAATTGTGGGTTCATTTCTTAAAAGCAGTTTAACATAAATTTTGAATATCACATGAAAGGAAATGTTAAAATTTATGCTAAATGGAGAGTATATGATTGTTAGATATGGGGATGCAAACTTCTATGAACTTTGGGTTTGAGAGGTCTTTGAACTTGAAGTTACCAGATCGTATGCTTGTTAAAATTATGCCACAGTTGGCAGGAGAGCTTGGTCTCTATTAATGGCATATATGTGAAAGCGTTTAGAGTTGAGGTAATCCTTGGTACAGTTTGATGTGCATAAGAAGTTTTCTCTAGCAATTTAAATTCTCCATTTATGGGTTGGTTATATGGTGTACTACTTGGAGCACTTTTTGCAAAGATAATATTTTCATACAGGCTGTAACATTACTAACAAGGCTGATATTTCTTGTGTTTCTGTCTGGAAGTCATTTTTTTCACAGGCGTGTTTTTTATTAATCCAAGGAAATCCTTGCAGGGAAACCCCAAGGGATGCTTCCCCACATTTGGGATGACATCCCTAGTAAACCCATTGTCAATTCAAATCCCCATATGGGTGTGCCTCACCCATATGGGGATTTGAATTGTGTAACTGCTGGCACAGAACTAGCCAAATGCCCAGCAACATTGGTGACAACCAGTTGAGCTAACTACTTGGGCTTACCAAGTGTTTGTTACATGGTCATACCAAGTATTTGTTTTTCTTAGTTAAGTTGCTATAGCAGATGACAATAATGGAATTGATTTTCAATATTCCCACCAAAGAGCCTTTTTTTTAAAATTTAGCTTACTGTCATTAAGACTACTTATATTCAGGTTCTATTCTCATATCTGTTCCCTGCCCGATAATTTTGTGGAGTTGGATGCTACATAGTCTGCAATCTGTTGCTTGTTTACAGTAATTGTTTTCTCAAATCAGATCATTCAGCACATGTTTCTCCTGATGTATGTCTCATGATTTTTGCTGCTGAAAACTGTCTTGGTTGGCAGGAGTTACTATAAATGCACAAATGCAGGATGTCCAGTGAGGAAGCACGTGGAAAGGGCATCACATGATCCAAAGGCGGTCATCACGACATATGAAGGAAAGCATAACCATGATGTACCTGCTGCCCGAAACAGCAGCCATGACAATGCTGCAAAAGGGAATGGGGCAGCTTCTCTAGCCATGCAGACTAATGGCCCAGCACCTATGAATACTATACCACGATCTGTTCCTCAAGTTCAAGACATTGTTTCACGGCCTGTTCCCCAAGTTCAAGGCATTGTTTCCCGGTTTGATAGACATTTGGATCCTAGGAATGAATATGCCAAACGTGCATTTTTTGAAAAGGTTGTAGATGTCAATGAGAACCTACGTTTGCAAGATAAGAATACAGCGAGTCTTGACCTGAAAATGGGGGCAGGGATGGGTTTTGGAATGTTTGGATTAGGTAATGGTCATTCTGATAAAAGGCAACTTGCAGAAGGGCATCCAACATTTCCAATGCAGATCCATGGCAATGCAAACCATGGATTACCTGGCATTGAACTCAATAATGGAAAGCCTATAGCTCCCATTCAGTCATATTTTGGGCAAGTTAAAGAGAATGGGATGAGATTTGTAAGGCCGAAAGAAGAACAAAATGATGATTCTGGTTTTGGAAACCTGTTCAATCCCTCACCAAACCCATCACTGTATCAACAAATCATGGGGAGACTATCAATGGGACCCTGATTGTGAGTTCTTGTTTAGTCACACCAGGTTGCTCGAGGATATGGTAATTTTTTTTGAACATGAAATGTGTTTTATGCAGAGTATCACACAAGGCATTTGTGATCATTCTACATATTTGAAAATAAGAGAAGCATTTATCCTTGAATGCCATGAAATGGCCCTGAACAGATTTTAAGTCTTGTCCTTGTAACATCTTAAGAAATGTTATAGCTTGTGCGACTGCTAAATGTTTTGCAGGTCCTGTATTTAGAAATGATTTCTATGTAAATTATACTGCAAACTAGTAACATTGATACTGCAAACTAGTAACATTGGGTCTTCAGTTTTTCAATCCTTTCGAGTCTTTGGTTTCGGGGACTTACATTTACCTTTGTATTTATGATGTCCCAACATATCAATTTCAATTTTATTTATTTTTTGTATCTTGGCTTATACTGGAGATATTCCAACGTAATATTTGTCACAGTTACTTGATGTGCATTCTGTGCCCTCTTTTATATGTTCAGCTATTTATGTACATATGGAATGCCAAAATAATGAAAACACTCTCCTTGAATTCATCTGATGCATGTGGAATGCCAAAATAATGAAAACACTCTCCTTGTGAATTCACCTGATGCATGTTACATACACCTGAAGTAATTTTCATTGCAACGGCTATGGACTCTTAGGATTGTCCTTTTTGAACTTGTTCTCCATGATACTTATGCAATATGGGTAAATCTTGAGTATTTCAATCTGCGGAAATCTCTACTGCGGCCTTCTGCTATTCCTGGGCTTTTTTGGTTCAAAACTTCTAACGAGTCAAATTCTCTAATTGAACTGTATTCCTGGAAATAACTCTAATCACTTGGTATTTGAAATGATCATTGGAGAATAATTTCTTTTAGTCAGATATATCATTTTTTCAAAAGACATCATATCTAAGCTATACTATACAAGCCCTTAACTGTGATATCGAACAAATTTCTAAAGACGGTGCTACAATAGTCAAAATTCATCATGGAAGTCTGTCATATTACCCTTGAGAGATGCTGCAGATGGATAAGAGAATTGTTCCGTCAAATTCCGTCAAATTAATTTGTTAGATCCTGTATGATGACACCTCAACCATCCCGAGTAAATTCTGGACAGTTGCCGATTTGTCAGCGCTGTGAGGGGGCACCATCTTTGATCTGTTTTTATTATTATTTATATACGTATCCATATTTTCCATCCTAATAGAAATGTCCTTGTTAGGAAAAACTAAATAAAATACCGATACTGTGATACTGATACTAGCTAATGTTAAAATTAATTATGCAAATAAAATAGAATAATAATTGTGTGAGGATTAGACACAAAATTAAGCTGATTAATTAGCATAGATCTTTCTTGGATCTATTGAGTAGTGAAGGGATTGGACTTTTTGTGTGTAATTAGATTTGAACACCCTCTCTTACCATTTACATTTTTCATTATTCCATTATTACCTTATTACTATCCATTTTATTTTTCATATCATTTTATTTATCAAGTAAATTGTGTTTATTTTTGTAATGTTGAACATCTGTTTTAATTTTTGGTAACAATAAAAATAATTAAACAATTATTTATTAATAAAATAAACAAATATAATGCTAAATTATTATATGATTGAATTAAAAATGAAATCTCTCAAACTAGATTAGATTTTTCATTATTTGATTATTAAATCATTACTAAAATCAGTATATTTTCAATGATAAGCCTTTTCTTTATACACAGACTGCTATAAACTGCTGTGGTATTTTTCTGTCTATTAAACGGGTTAATCCTTCAAACTCTGTTTCTGATATACAGCCACTGTATATTGATCGATCACGGCCCTGGGGTTTATTCGAGGGTGCATGTCAGAATAATTACTGTGGGGGCAGGGCTCTATTATTTCTATCTCCTGCACATATTTATGAGATGTCTATGGGGTTGGGGGATGGTAGTAATAACTTTGCTGAAATTGTAAGCCTCAAATTACTTGTTTTGTTTGCTGAAGAGACAGGGTGTTGTGAACTTACTGTGTTTGGGGATTCTTTTAATGTGGTTTAATGGATTGCTGGAACACATCAATGTTATAGCATCAAGTTGGCCAATATCTTGAGATCAGTCAGAGACTTCAGTGGTACATTTGACTCCTTTCATTGCCATCATGTCTACAGGGAGAACGACACAGCGGCGGACTGGGCATCGAAAGCGAGGCTCTCGCTGGGGGCTGGTCAATGGAAAATCACAGAATTTACCGATAGTTTGGTTCGGGAGTTTTATCATCGACGATTCATAGACTGATTTCACTATTTGGCTATGGATTTTTTTTTGGGAATTCTCTATTTTTCACCAACTTGGTCATGTTTTGGTACTACATACTGGTGGACAGTTACTCGATTGCCCTTTCTTGGCTGTACGGGATCTTTTATTGTACTCTATTTTGGAAAACTGTTGTAAATATGCTTTTATTTAGAACAATTGTAACTGGATATCAGAGTTTTATATATCACTCTCACTATGTTACTACACAGCAAAAACACTTATCAGAAGTGATGCTGATCAAATGTAATTTTGTTCTCAAATGATGAAATAGAATTACTGCTTTTTTTCTGGGATTTTTTTTTAATAAATTATTACCAAAATTTAAGCAAATCATTACTAAAATCAATATAATTTAATAAATCATTACCAAAATTTTAATCTAAGTATAATAAAATTTAAATCTAAATATATACAAAATCTCATTTTCAAAATTTAAATCTAATTATAATAAAATTTAAATCTAAATATATACAAAATCACATAACTTTAACTTTATTATAATAAAATTCAAATCCAAATGAAAATATAACTTAATGCAATAAAATTCAAATCCAAATATATAACAAGAAATCCAAAACTTTGACCCAATAACAAAACTTTAACTTTATTATAATAAAAATTCAAATCAAAATAAAAAATAAAATATAACAATATAATTTAATGAATTCACAAAATTCTGAAAAAATATTTTAAATCATGACATAACTGATACAAGCATGTAAACAATGATAATCCCAAGTATAACAAAATGTTGTAATAGACAAGTTAAGGGTTATTTCAATGCTCAATTAATCAAGAAAATATGCCAAGACCAACACCCACTAATGAACATTAGACATGATATGGAACCAAGGAATGGCCAAGGTCAACACCCACTTATAAACACTAGACTTGATATGGACATTAAACTGTAAACATAGATGACAATATAGAAGTGCATGTACAAGAAATCAATGCATTTATATAGAACGATGGGTGGGTTCAAAGATATATATAAATATTATTTCAATTTTAAAAGTAGCTTAAAATATTTACTTTCTAATTTCAAAGAAATAATATATAAAATATAAGTTATAGGGAGAAAATACAATCAATACAATAAATCATTATCAAAGAAGATGGATGCGTGTCACATTTACTATATTCACATTAATTTTTAACCTTTAGACATAAAAGCTCTGCATAAACATTTATAATGTAACTCTAGAGTTTTCGTTCTTTTCTCATGCTCATCAACAAGACACAATCTTATTAAATCTATTTTAAACAAACTAAACTTGCATAAAATGACAACTATCCAATTACTTCACATGACAACCATAAAAAAACTACGAGCTATTTCCAAAACTTCTACATAGCCAGTACTTATGGTTTCCTTCTTATTCCTGCCATGTTTTCATTTGGTCCAAGTTGGCCTCTCATAACAACTTTGCCTCATACTTGTCTAGAACTATTCCCCTAGAAGTTGTAGATTGTCTCAACCATACATTGCCACAATCATAGCCACTTAAAGATAACACAAATACAAATTGTGGGTTATCAAAATGTCTAAGTTATGACCCAACTACGACAACTGCTAATGGCTCCTTACATACATTCAACCATCCATACAAACACCAAGAACATGACCCAACTTTAATAAGTGCTAATAGTTCCTTACAACTCTTATATGACCATGAAAGCTAACAATAAGGGGTTTGCATGATTTACGAGGGCTTACAACACATGCCCTCTTACATCATACAACATCAATTCATTCTTCACTCCAAATATTAAAACTTGCACAAGTACATCAACAAGGGGTTTGCATGGTGTATGAGGGTTTACAACACGTGCCGTTTTGCATCATACAACCCCAATTCATTCCTCACTCCAAATATGAGGAATTGCACAAGTACATTCAATTAGTTTTTTTTTTCATGCATTTTGTATTGAAGGTTTTTATATTCTTAGTAAACTCACAAATGATCCTCAAGCTACAACTTTTATGAATGTTCCTTGCTAATCAAGATTTACAAGGCTCATTACTCCATTATGCATTAAAGTTAATTAGATAAAAAATATGTAAATATGATCTTGTGAGTTCACATACCTCTACCTTCACGCTATTAATACGCATCTCCATTCATTAGGGACCTCATCATCCACCCTATACTGTGCTTTCCAATGAAAAGTTTACCAAGGAATATTGCATTCCACATGTCTATCATACCTACAATGAATCCATCCTTGTACTACTACTAATAATCTAATTTTAAGATCACAGTCGAGCCAAATACTAAATTGATATATGCATTCCCTTGTTTGTGGAACAAAGGAGGCCCTTTGAGCAATGATTTGATTGCTTAAGTCTATGGAGGTGTACATACCCCATCCCCCTTTGGATTTGAACCCATAGCAAGGAAAACAACATCAAATCACTCACCATCAAGGAATCACTCCCAATCCAAGCATCTTTATAAGTTGTCTTCAATTGCAATCAATTTGCAATCTTCGAAGATCACACACACCATCAACATGCATTGATTTCTAATGAGTCAATACAAAAAAATCTCTTGGACAAAAAATACACATTATTCTACAACAAATAAGTCTTCATAGAATTCCATTGACGAACATCTTCCTTCATGGCATGCCAATGATCCATGGAGCTCTCTTGTGAGAGAGATCAAGCCCATGCATGTTTCAATACAACGGAAAATAATAGAAAATAGAGACAAAGATAGAGTGCAATAATCAAAACTCCAAACCACTCACATTTTCTTCATTAATTATGTTGCAAGTGTTTTTTTTAATTTATATTTTTTGTTTTCTGGAAAGGATTGAGCAAACAACAACCTAACTGATAATGATCATCAATTTGTCAACACTTACATCATTCATTTGTTAATATGATGTTAGACCACCTTCCGCTTGTCTTCATTCTAATCCTTTTGGAATTCCACCTACCTCTAATTTGATTGATGTTTTGAAGCTTAGCTTTGTTCTGTGGTGCCATAAATCCTTGGTGAAAAGGACTTGGCCTCCCAAAAGAATCAAAATGCCAAAACAATTCTACATTGTAGGGGATATTTAATAGAGGGCACTTCAATAGTGTGGCAATCCAACAATGGATAGATTCCCAGTAAGTAAGTAGTATCTAGGGAGTAGTACCTTTCATGTTCCACTATAGCAAATTATAGTGTCTTTGAAGTTTTTATGATTTATCTAGCACATGCACGACTTTTGTGAGGGGGTTTCTTCATTTTTTGCAACTTTTTCTAGGTAGTCAAAGTAGTCGTGGAGACAACAATGGCATATGGGATAGTAGGAGATGAGATGGTGGTTAATGTGCATGGCATATCTTAGTATATGTAGTTATAAGGGCATTTTATGCATACAAATTTTTTTTCATGGAATCTTTTTTCATGAAATTGTAGGTTGCATTATTTTTGTTCCTTTTTAGTTTTAAGAGGTAGTAGATGGGGCAAGAAAAATTGCATATGGTGGCATGAAGGGAGTGTGGTGGAGAGCATTAGTGCAACAATGCAACACATACAACTCTCCTTGGATACCGTTGCATTTCTTTTATTTTTCCTCTTTATTTCTATATTCTTACTATTGCATTTTGGTTGTATGCTTGATGACCGACCGTGAGGAAGAAAGGGAGCAACCCAAAATCCAACAAGCCATATTTGGAAACAACGGCCATTCATGATTTCATGGGAATGGGATTTTATGCTAACGAGAAATCTTAGGTTTCCTTTTCCTTTTTAATCCTATGGTAGGGTGACATGATATCGACTCGGTTTTGGCCATTTATTTTGAAACGTTTATGTTGTGTGTCGGGATTTTAGACAATTTACTTGATTGTCATTTCTCATGCACAACTTTTACTTAATATCGACTATGCTTGTGCAACCAAACACATGTTAAATGTATATCGACAATGGATAACTATTGCCATTGGGACACAACTATAATAGGGCATATTGATTGATGGGGTTTCTTGGAGCTCGATGCGATTTCTAGGGTTTGGCAATGGCGGCATGGGGATCGTGTGCCTCTGCGTTTTGGTGGTAGCCGCGAGTCTCTGTACCCTCCTGACTGTTCAGAAGTCTATTGATCTGCTACATGGAGCCGTGCGGTGGCATTGATAGTTTTTGTAGGTGATGAATTACGAACCCTAGCCGTGGGTGTGACGGGCTGGTCGGGGATTTGTGGGGATCACTGCGGAGTGTGTGGGGTTAGCTAAAATCCTGGAAGGGTGGTCGGTGGGCTGGTCCTTTTCTGGTATTGGGGTTTTTTATTCAGAGTTTCTTGTCCTGTCGGTGAAGTGGATGCATTCTTGGTGCGCGGGGCGAAGGATCTGGCGAAATTGAGAGATTGCTTGCACGGCATGGCGGAGGATTGGGATTACAACCCTGATGGGGTATGTGACCGTGATATTTTTGTTGATGGAGATGTCTATGTGGAGAAGAAGGGGACAGGGGAACTGTCAGGACCCCATTTGACAGACGGAGGGCCTGAGGTCATTACTGGGCCCGTGGGTGCGCTGGAGTTGGAAGGGCATATTTCTGAGGCACCGACCACAGCCAGGGTTTCTTCGCCGGGGACTTCGCTGGGACTGGAGGGTCTCGAGGCTGAATTGGCGTTTTTTCGGTCATATGAAGGCATGGATGCAGATGGGCCAAACATATCTGGTTCGTTGGGTCGGAATTTTCAACCCCAACACGGGTTTCTTGCCAACCTTCCCACATCTTCGGAGGATCTACGTGTGGAGGGTTTTACAACTTTGCCAGGGCGTGGTATTCGACGGACGGAGTTGGATGAGGACCTGGCATCTTTTTCGGTGGGTAACCTGGTCGATTCGGTGGATGCCCGCGGATATGCAGCTGGTTTGGGTAGTGGAGGGCCGGACCGTCCCGGATCTACAACTCCTCGTGGTCCTGTCGCGGCAGCCCCTGGCGGTGGTGATATATTGCCTGAGGTCGAATCTCTGCTTGATTCTCGACCTAGGGTGTCTGAGAAGGCCGATTCTCATAGTCATCCTGCTAAGCATACTACCAAGAAGGTAAAAGAACGGATTAGAAAGGATAAACTTGTGCTGGGGGTGGATATCACGATGGCTGAGGCGGAGGACTTCTCCCAAACAGCCGTGGTTGGACATGCTCGGGGAAAACGCTTTGGCCGTGGATTTCTTCAGCGCTGGGCGGCTGCACAGTGGAAGGACTTGGTGTCTATTGTGCCTGAAATCCGGGTATTGTCAAAAGGTTGGTCTTCTTTCATTTTTAAGAACAAATGTGAGGTTGATGCTGTTCTCCACCGACAATGGTCGATGTTGGGAGTACCCATTGTACTGAATCGCTGGTCACCTTTCTTCGACTCTAAGACGGAGAAAATTGACAGGGAACCACTGTGGGTGAAGCTACCCGGGCTCCCTATGCATCTGTGGAATGAATCTCGGTTTGCGGAGATTGGAGATTTTCTTGGCGAATATGTGTGCTCCGACGCATCCCATCTTGAGACTGGCTGTTACTCTGTGGCTAAAATCTTGGTTAAAATTGACCTTCGATTGGGTCTCTCTGCAGAAATCATTGTTAAAACAAAGGATGGGGACTTTGTGCAGCAGCTGGATTCTGTGGGTGTGCCGTTTAGGTGCCATTGTTGCCATGATCATGGCCATCTGGTTGCCAATTTCCCTTTACCATTTCGGGCTAGCAAGCCATTGGTTGATGCTGTTGCCGATGTTTGCATTGATCCTTTGTTGATGGTGAACACACAGGCGGTGGGGGCTGCTGGTGGTGGGCCTGCTGGAGATTTTGGGTCGTTTATAGTATCTGAGGTTCTTGCCGACCACTCCGGGCAGATTGGATCAGCGGCAAATATGCCACCTCCGGGGCACACCGAGATGGAGGGTCCTGGGGGTGCGGATTCAGATGCAGTGGGGGCTACTATCTGTACCAAGACTCCGTTGACACGGGCCTCATCCAGGAAGTTACAGGAACTGTCCATTATTCGACGGGGTTCAGCGAATCCCTCGGGTATGTCTCATTCCTATTCTCATGCAGTTTCTTTATTTGATGGTTCTTATGCTATTGGGGGGGATAGTATTGGGTCTACTCCTCCACCCTTTTCTGCCACACCATGTACTGTTGCTCCCTGTCTGTTGCCTATTATGGAGAATGTCTTTACACTGTCCATTGTATCCACCGATCACTCTACGTGTTCCGAGGGACGACGTATCCGATATGCTCTACGAAATAGGGAGATATCTGTTGATGGATCGGGGGGGAAGGGCCTTCCTGAACTGGCTTATAGTGCTGGGGGGAGAGGTAGGGGAAGGAAATCACTTTTGTCTAAAGCACAAGATCGGGCTAAAGTTGATTTAGTGATGGGTACACAATCTTCTATTGAATGGGCACTTAGAGCAGCGTCAGCCCTGGAAGGGGGTGTTTTATGAAAATCATGTCCTTCAATTGTCGTGGGTTGGCGAGTCCCATCAAAAAATCGTCGCTTCGGAGGTTGGTGGGTTTGAATCAACCGGATATTTTACTGTTGCAAGAAACATTGGGTGGTAGTGCGGAGGTTGTACGGGTCTTAGAATCTTTGCTTCCAGGTTGGAAGTTTGTTGGTGTTGATGCTCGGGGGCGCTCTGGAGGGTTGGCTTCGGGATGGAAGTTGAAGAGTTGTCGAATTGATAGTTCCTGGGGTATCCCTTCTGGTATCGGTTTAGAGGTTTGGGATGCTGAGCTAGGTAGGATGATCACGGTTCTCAACATATATGGGCCCTATTTAAATAGGGTCGGATTCTGGGAATCCTTGTTTAGCATGGATCTTTTTGATGGCAGGGAATTGATTCTGGGTGGGGATTTTAACCTTACTTTGGGGTCGTCTGAAGTGTGGGGGCCTCAGGCTGCTCCGGATACATTAGCAAATTTTTTCATTCAAGCTTTCACCAGGAAGGATCTTCTTGACATACTACCACCCATGTTATCTCCAACTTGGAGGAATCAGAGAGCAGGGGATCAAAGAGTGGCTAAACGACTGGATCGGTTTCTGGTGGCCGATGAACTGGCTCTGGGGGTAGATGTTGTCAGGCAGTGGGTTGGGACTGGTGGGGTATCAGACCATTGCCCCATATTCCTGGAGTTAAGAGGCAGAAGCAATAAACCCCCTAGTCCTTTCAAATTCAATCTGAGCTGGTTGAAGGAGGAGGATTTTCTAAAATTGGTACAGGATATGTGGGTTCATAGACCTCATGATTCTTTGGAGCATGCGGGTGCTCACTTTCAACTAAATCTTAAGAGAATTAAAGATGCTACTATTCTCTGGGCACTGTATAAAAGGGGGACAGATGATCAGAATCTGCGGGATGCTGAGTGGAATATTGATAGGCTTCATCACTGTCAGGGAATGGGTTTTTTGGATGACCAGCAAAAAGGTGAGCTAATGGAATGGGAAAGACGTAGGAATGTGCTTTTGGGGGAGAAAGAAGAGATGTGGAGAATGAAAAGTAGGGCGATTTGGCTACAGTGCGGTGATGAGAACACAATTTTTTTTTCAGGCCTATGCTAAGGGGAGAAAATTCACAAACTCTATTTGGGAACTTACTTCTGCTGAAGGGACTCAGGTATCCAGCTTTGATGGATTGGCGGAGATGGGTGTTAGACACTTTGGAGAATTATTCACTGCTCAACCTGGGGCCTCTATTGCTGAGGTTATTCGGGTGGCTCAGCTTTTCCCTCGTTTTGTGGGGGAGGAAGAAAATCGATTGTTGATGGAAGAGGTGTTTCCAATTGAGCTCTCGTTGGTAATGCAATCCTTTCAGAAAGATAAAAGTCCGGGGCCTGATGGCTGGCCTATAGAATTCTTCTTAGGATTCTATGACTTCTTCGGGGAGGAATTATTGCAGGTGGCGGAGGAATCGCGAAAGGCTGGGTTTGTACATGGTCCTTTCAACTCGACCTTTATTGCTCTTATCCCAAAATCAGACAAGCCTGGTTGCTTTGATGAATTCAGGCCTATCTCTCTCTGCAATTGTATCTATAAGATCATCTCTAAGGTTATGGCGAGGAGATTAAAGAATATTTTGTCTAAGCATATCTCTGGTGAGCAATTTGGTTTCTTGGAAGATCGACAAATTCATGAGGCCATTGGAGTGGCCCAGGAAGGATTACATACTCTGAAAGTGCAGAAGCAGAAGGGAGCTGTGATCAAGATTGATCTCTCTAAAGCATTTGATAGGGTTAGTTGGCTCTATATACGGATGCTTCTTACTCACCTGGGTTTCTGCTACGAATTTATAAGATGGATCATGGCCTGCATCACAATGGTGAGCTTTGCTGTACTGATCAATGGCTCTGCTAGCCCATTCTTCAATGCTGGAAGGGGACTACGACAGGGATGCCCCCTATCTCCGCTGCTGTTTCTCCTTGTGGCTAAAGGCCTCAATCGATTTATTCTGCATGCAAAAGCTGATGGTTCATTTCGTGGCATACCCATTTCACAGGTATTGTTTATTACACATCTACTATTTGTTGATGACATTCTGATATTTTGTGATGGTTCGAGACAGGATATTGATAAGGTGGTTGAAGGTCTCAATTTAGTACAAGTTGTTGCGGGTATGTTGGTGAATATTGACAAATATACTATTACATGTTCACATTTAAATGAGCAGGAGATTATTCGTATGGCTATTAGACTACCTTACCGGACTATGGATATTGATGAAGGATTAAAGTACCTTGGATTTCACTTGAAACCAAATGCTTATTTGAAAGCGGATTGGCACTGGTTATTAGCAAAATTAGAAATGCGCCTTCATGGATGGAGTCATCGATGGCTCTCTCGGGCTGGAAGGCTGGTACTGGTTAAATCTGTTTTGGAAGCAATTCCGGTTTACTGGATGTCTCTATCCTGGATTCCCAAAGGTGTCTTGGAGCAGATACGAAGGTTGTGCTTTGCCTTTCTTTGGAAGGGTAAGTCTGATAATCGTGCTTTGGTGTGGGTCAGATGGGAAAAAATAGCAGTACCCAAAGCACTGGGAGGATGGGGGTTGAAGAATATCTTTTTGTTTGCAAAAGCCTTGGGGGCCAAGGTGTCGTGGAGACTTATTCATACTCAAAGTCTCTGGACTAGGGTGGTATATCATAAATATATCGCCCCTCTAACACTTCTAGAATGGATTAGGCTGGGCAATAAGGCGAGGACAAATTGCTCTATGGTTTGGAAAGCGGTGGTGCAGCATTTTCCTTTGGTCGGTACTGGATTGGTGTGGCAGATTGGTAATGGGCGCCTCATTCGTATTGGACTGGACCCATGGGTTGGTTGTAGGCGTGGACATGTCCTTCCGGTGGAATTGAGGACTTATCTGGCAACTCGAGGCTGTCATTTTCTGGCTGATGCAGAGGATCCGGGATCATCTTCCCTTTGGCATCAGGGATGGATCTTTGCACAGCGTCTTGAGATACCTGTCGTTATGCATGGAGCTTGGGAGGATTATCTCCAGATTTTAAGACAATCGTATATACGCCTGACCAATCGGACTGATGTACTTATATGGGATCACCATCCCTCTGGAATTTACTCCCCTAGGAATGGTTATATTCAGTTGAATGTGGAAGCACTTAATAGGGAATTAGTATGGTGGTGGAACGCCCTGTGGAAGTTAAAGTGTCCGAGTAAAGCTAAATTACTCTATTGGGCTATACTGGAAAATAAGGCTCCAACCTGGGACATTCTACAAAAACGCTTCATCCAGGGACTGGGGTTTTGTCCTCTTTGTAAGGAGGCGGATGAGACCATTTATCATCTATTTGTTCAATGTCGATTTACTCAGGCTGTTTGGGCTGGTATATGCAATAATATGGATATAAATGTGAGATGGTGGGGTGCGAATGTACTTGAAGCTTTTCAATTGTGGTGGACTGTACACAAATCCACTTCCATTCGGGCTACCCCTTGTATTTTCGCCTGGGGAATTTGGATTACCCGGAATAAGATCATATTTCAAGATTGCAGGGTACCGGAGGCGATTATCGTGGCAAAAGCTGCGGCTATTATCCAACAATACAAAACACCTGTTTTAGTGATTAGTCCTCGGCCTGTGCGAGTGGAAGGCATTGATAAAACCATGCCGTGGGCATATTTTGATGGTGCTTCAATTAACCATCAATCGGTGTGTGGTGGGGGAGGAGTCTTATACAAATCTGAGACTCATTACTATCATACCGTGGCTGGTCTGGGGAGGGGATCGAACAACTATGCTGAACTCATGTCTCTTAGGCTGCTGATGCTCTTTGCACTTGAAATAGGATGCCTATCTATTCAGATATTTGGTGACTCCATGATTGTTATTGAATGGGAAAAGGAGATTACTCAATGTCATGTGATGGTACTCTCACCTATCCTGGAGGAGGTAATCAGGTTAAAACCGTCATTTGATCATATCATATTTACACATGTCTATAGGGAGCGGAATGGGCTGGCCGATCAGTTATCCAAAGAAGCGACGCAGCAACATTTAGTTCTTGGCACTTGGAGGATAACTTTGTACTCTGCTGGGGACTCCTACAGCTATTACCACAGGCCATTTCATGAAGATATAGTGGCACAGATTTGATTTGAGCTATAGCTCAATTTTTTGATGATCGGGATGGACACTATTTTATAATTACTGCAACAGTTTTTTGCTTACTACTTTGTGGATATATACGGGCTGTAGATAGCAGCTTTTATTATGTAGTGATGGACACCTATTCAGTTTCTGAATTTTCTGTATACGGGTATATGTGGGCTGTATGTACAGCTGGATACAAATGTTTGATCTATGTATGGGACTTATAGTCTCGAACAGTAACATGGGACAGTAAATATGTGTCAATGTAGGGATCACTTTGATTCCATTACATGTGCAGAATGTAATTTTGTTCATATTATTGAAATAAAATTACGACTTTTTCCAAGGAAAAAAAAACCAGGGCATATTGATAAATCTAAATAAATTTCAATATAAAGTGTCAAATAAAGAATGGAAGTGTCATGTAAGGCTTTTTTAGATGGTCAATGTTTAATATGGATCGATAGGAAGATTTGATTTTCATAAATTTTCTCCATCTTCCTTTTAAATTAACTTTATTTTTAACTCTCTTTTTTCTTGTAAATTATAAATAACTTTAACAGCCAAACATGTACAATTAATTCACACTTTAATAGTTAAACATGTACAAACATAATATTTGCATTTTCAACAAGAAAATGGATATGCTGAAAAACCCTAGCTATGCTTTGCTGTGCAATTAGTGCATTTCGTAGATCTCACCCTTGATCCAACCAAGCGATGGCTACCTCAGGGGGGAGTAGCTCCCATCCCCCTCTTGAGCCGATGTCCCCTTCTACTTGCAAAAAAATTGCTCAACCATAGCTTCAAATCGATCCCCAATTCCTGCAGCATCCAACACTGAAAAGGGAACGAAAGGAGAAAGGATTTGAAGGACAATGACACCCGTCAAAAGGGATTTGCAGGGGAAATGAATCCAAGCAAGAATAGATGCACTCTAGGAAGTTGTATTCCCAAATCGACAAAAACTCCAAGGTATGAGGTCACTTCATCAAGCATAAACCATAGGATCCACTCTATGAAATATCACACAATGCTTGGAAAATTCGTAGGCATTTGGTCTACAAAACATGCTCTGATCCGGTGGATCAATCACAAATGGAAGCCCAAAGCTCACTATGACCTCATATTATGATCCAAAGGATTTTTTAGTTATATTTAACAACCTAGAAGATAAGTATTGTATATTTGAAAACAATCCCTATTTATTTAACTCCGTGGGTCTGTACCTCCGCTTTTGGACATAGAAGTTCAGTCCATAGAAGCAACATTTTACTTATTCCCTAGTTTGGATCCATTTATACTCATTACCCCAGGAATACTGGGACCTCAAAACTTTGGAAGGAAAAGGAAATACCATTGGATCTTTTGTTCTTGTTTTAGAAGGAGCTAGAGCACGCTAGAGTAGGTGGATACTCTTCATATGCGCACATTTGTGTCTACATGAACATTTTCAAGGCGCTGCTAGAGGCAATATCTTTGATGCATGAGGAATCTGAATGGATCCAAATCTTGGATTATGAACATATAACCATGATCATGGACATTTATTTTGAGAATGCCTTTAAACATTCCACCTCCAACTCCGAACAATGCTCCAAAGAAAGATGCACATGGTTTCAAAGGAGTAGTGAATTGAAGAAGGAAACATATAAAGATTTTAGCTCCAAAGAAACCAAAAAAAGGGAAAACAAGTAACAATTTTAATGCTCTCAATCACATCCAAGAAGAAACAACAGAACTGGGGAAATGTGAGCAACCAATGCTCATAGTGCTTGAACTTTATGCCATAATAGTTGATTCGCACTAGAAGCAACAATACACTTATGACTCAGTTGATCCCTCTTGTTGTATCTTGAAGATGGGGGAGGACATGGTTCTAGGAGAACTAGATATCCAAGGAATAGAGGGTGCTTACAAAAGTTAAGACCACAAATCTATACCTACACAACATATCCAATTATTCAAAGAAGCTTTGCTCAAGTCAAGGGCCAAGGATAAGTTGAGGGTCAGAATGAACAAACTGAAAGAGACAAAGCGGGTATTAAAAGAGGATAAAAAAAGAGGACACAAAAGCAACAAGCAACAGATATAAGAGATAGGAGAACAACTAGTTGATTCGGGGCAGTAAACCCAACTCATGGAACTATTTACCCCCAACCTCAATACTGACCAATGAAAATCATCTCATGGAACATAAGAGGGATACATGATAAATCAAAACACATGATATTGAGGGATAAGATCAAACATGAAAAGCCTACAATTCTGATGTTGCAGGAAACAAAATGTAATAGTGATATGTTCTTTCTAGGGTAGCTTCATCTATATGGAAAGTCTCAAAGGCTATGATAGTTGAGTCCAGTGGAATGACAAGTGGCCTTGATATCCTCTAGAACCTTGAAGAGATCCTTATGGAAAATTTAATGGTTATGTGTCACTTACTAACAACAAAATTCCACTTGATCGGATCAAATGTAGGAGGATATATTACCAATGTTTATGGGAAACATACTCTTCCAAAATAGTCCAATTCTTGGACTCCCTTTGTTGGTTGGTAGAGCAAAGAGGGAACGATCGATGGATTTTAGGGGCATAATTCAACATAATTACATCCCTACTGGAGAATAAGGGAGGCAAACAACATATAGAGATAGACACCAACCTCTTTAAAGAGACTCCACATCAAGAAAGACTGGTGGATATGAACACATCCAATGGCATTTTTACATGGAAAAAAAGGGGTTGAGAAAACCAAATAGCCTGTCGAATCGATCGTTTCTTGTTCTTAGAGGCTATTTGGTTTTCTCAACCCAAACTTGGAAGCCAATATCCTTCCTACGACAGGCTCAAATAATTGGAGAATAAGCCTACAATGGAATTCTATCAGAATGCCCAAAAGATGTCCTTTCAGATTTGAGAAGTTCTGGATCAACCACCCTGACTTTAAGGAAAAAATTAAAACCTGGTGGAAGGAAGCAACTATTCCACAAGAATCCCTCATGTATAAATTCCAACAAAAGATGAAATACATCAAAGCTTGTCTCAAGCAATGTAATAAAGAAGTCTTCAAGAATATTTTCCAAGCCCAACAAAATCTACATTCCCAAATGGTAGAAATCTAACAACAAAAGATACGAGAAGGTCATTCTCCTAATTTAGATGAATTTGAAGTGAGACTTCAAAACCAAATAGACGAAAGACATAATCATGAAGAAATCCTTTGGAGGCACAAATCTAGAGTTCAATGGCTCAAGAAGGAAGAAAAAAACACTTCTTTTTTTCATTGCTCAATGGTTCAGGATATGAGAGGAAATAAGATAAATTTTCCGATAAACTCCAAAGGGGAGAAGATGACAGGACATGAATATCTAGAACAAGAATTTGCATCCTTTTTTAAAACTCTTCTATCAGATCCCCCACAGAAGCATCACCAAAATTACACAACACATCTCGAGGATTGTTTCTCAAGAGAATAATGAAAATCTAGTGAGACCCATTGAGCTCCGGGAGGTCGAACATGCAATCATGCAAATGGCGCTTGGGAAATCACCTGACCTAGATTATTTCTCCACCAATTTTTATTTTTTTTAACCATGGGAACAACAACCTCCCAAGGTTATATCCAACAGCTCGCAAGACATATATACTAGTAACTTGTGACTCAGCAGGGGGTAGGGTTTCTCATTGGCTTGTTGTGACAAGGATCGAAGGGTAGGAAACCCCTGGGATAGAGTCTCACCCCGATGGGTTTCGGGACGTCTCGACCACCAATTTCTTCCACCACTACTTGCATATAGTCAAAGAGGAAGTTTGGGAAATTGTGGAAGACTTGCGATGCCCAACAACGGTTCTGCCAACTCTCAACATGAACTTCTTGGAGTTAATTCCCATTGAACATCAAGCTAATGATCCAGGTAAGTACCATACGATCTCCCTTTGTAATCTCATTTACAATACTATTACTAAAGTGATCACCAATCGTCTAAAACCCATATTGCATCACCTAATTTCCATTGAGCATATTGGTTATGTGGAATGAAGACAAATTTTGGATGGCGTTATTCTTTCTCATGAAGTCATCCACTCCCTTAAAATCATAAAAAAACCTGGTATGATTCTCAAAATTGATATGTCCAAAGCATTTGATACGCTAAGTTGGCAATACATTGGGCCAGTCATCCTTGCCTTTGGATTCAACCAACAATGGACGCAGTGGATTATGGTCCTCACCTCATTTGATTTTTTCTCTATCCTCAACAATGGTGTCCCCCCTTCCACCTTTAATTCCTTTCAATACATTTTCCAAGGCGATCCCATATCCCCTTTTCTCTTTATCTTAATGGCCAAAGGCCTTAGTTGTAGCATCCACGCAATAGTCCATTCTGGGAAAATTCGTGGTCTTAATTTGCATGGACCTAACTTAACTCATACTCAACAATTTGTAGATGACACTCTCCTCATTGGAAATCCCTCGGTCAAATATGGTAAAGCCATCAAAAGAATTCTCAATGGTTTTATGGATGCCCGAGGGAATTCCATCAACAATGCCAAATCCCATGTCTTCTTTTTTAATACCTCTCTTATCACCCATATCAATATTACCCGTATCCTTGGATTCCAATGTAGCATCCTTCTGTCCAAATACCCCTTATTGATTCTTCCATTAGGGACTCTTCCTGGAAAGATTTGCTTTCCATGCTTGAGAAAAAAATATTTTATTGGACCTTTCAAGCTCTTAATCTGGCATGCCATTTTATCTTGGTCAAATCCATACTGCAATCCATGCCCCTTTACTATTGTCTGTTTTGGCAGCACCTAAATACATCCTCAAATCCATAAGGAATATATAGTGGAACTTCCTTTGGAGTGGTTCCAACTCTTACAAAAAATGGGCTCTTATTGGATGGCAGAAGCTTTTCCTTCCTAAGCTCGTGGGGGGTATTGGATTGCGAGATCCAGAGACAAGTAATGAAAACGTGGGAGCGGAAACATGGTGGTGATGGGTCATCCATGACTGAAAGAGAAATGTGGTTTGTTGTGGAAAAATAAGTATTCCCTTGAGGTTGTGAAACAAGAACTCATCATAATGGATGGGTATATTTTAGGGTCCTTGATATGGAATTCAACATGGAAAAACATAGCATTAGTGCAAAATAATTGTTTATGGGAAATTAAAGATGGAATTTCAAAATTGTTCTAGGAAGACTCTTGGAAACAACTCCCAAGGCTAGCTAAAACATACCTAATGCTACACATTTAATATGCTCTTAGGGAAAACACCATTACTCCTGCCAAGCACTTTTGGGATCCTCATGCTAATCAACAAAACTTTAGAAAATGGGCTCATCCAACAAGTTGGACAACATAGAACTGGGAAAATTCGGAGGAGGTTTGGGACGAGCTTCAAAATCGACTCTTAAGAATCAAACTTGGTCTAGAAAATCTTCACTGGGGCTACGAGCATAGTGGAAATTTTACATTAAAGGAGGGATACCAATTATCGACAGATTACCGAATTATTCTAAAAGAGCGGGTATGGCATCAAATATGTACTAAGCATCTATGGTTGAAGGTCATCATGTTTACTTGGTTAACCATTTGCAAGCATATTATAACTCAGGACAAAATTATTAGAAGAGGTTTTGAAGGACTACCAATATGTCAGCTTTGTAGCACTAGCTCAGACTCCATTGATCACCTCCTTAACATTTGTACCTATACTGCAGCTTTATGGGATAGGGGAGCCATCATATTTCAAAGAACTAATAGAGTAAATGGAAATATCACCTCCACCATCAATAGATGGAAGGAGAATACTTTTTTCGATCACTTATTTAATAGAATTTGGTCGCTGTTCCTTGGATTCCTTATTTGGGAAACTTGGAAGGAAACAAATCACTAGATATTCTAGAATCTTGTAAAGCACCCTAATCTTATTTTGGCGAAGATAGAAAAGAAATCAAGGAGAAAGTGCAGCTTCACCCCTGGTCTGATCAATATCTCCAATTCAATGATCGAGAAAGGATTATCTTTGATGACTAGGAAATAAAAACCAATCCCTCCATCACTCCTCCCAATAGACGAAATCTGCAACCAACAAGCCCGAATTTATGAACCCTTCCACCTTAGGTATTTATCAAACTAAAATTTGATGGTGCATCCAAATGGAATCCTAGACCTGTAGGTTATGGAGGATTTTTTAGAAATGAGAGAATAACCATCCTTAAGCTCTACCATGGATTCATTGGAAACTATAGCAACAATGTAGCCAAATTAGATGTATTATCACAATGATTAATGCTTGTAATCAATTCTAGTTATGCCAAAATTGTTGTGAAAGGCGACTCCTAGATTCTAATAAGAATGATGTAACAAATGCAGAACGACACTCCATTGAATATTGCTAATAATTGGCGAATGGAGGATACTCTTCATTATATGGCCTCTCTCATTTTGCTCCAGTGATCATTCCATCACATGCCATATGTGATGCCAATAAGATAGCAAATCGCCTAACCAATGAAGGTGTCCGCCTGGGGGAAATACCACGTGGATCACGACTAGGAGGCTTTAAAAGAATCTACCCTCAAAACAGAGTGCAAAGAAATTGCTAAAAACGATCTCAATTCCTTGGATGGGGTGAGAAGGGCGTCTGTTATGGACCAAATATACTTAAGATAACATAAGAGAGAAGAGTACACACCATGTACAAAAATGAAAACATGGAGTAAAACTCCAATATAGATAAGAAATATGAGTTACACAATAACTCCTTAAAGAATAGGAGATCCTTCTCCAAATAACCCCATACATTCACATAATCATTTCACATGTCCTCAACAATGGCTACATTACCTTTATATATAGATATCCACTCATTGCACATGAGGCCCCTTCATTAGGAAGACCCCATTACATATACATTTAGACTCATATATGTCCCCCCTTGGGGTCATATTATGCACATTTAACCCCATTTATGACCCCCTTGGGTCATATCATAGTACCCTCCTTTGAAAATATTTTTCCTCAAACCTTTGGAGTTAATAGATTTACATGTGACGAAACCAAGTAATATGATTTTCTTATATTCTTGCTTTCTTGTTTCCATTGATGATGACCCATCCATCCATATTTAATTCCTTTTGGTTTCAATCCTTGATAGTTGGTTGTTGCATCATTTTGATTTCATGTGTTGTGATTGTGAGTTCTCCGATTTGTTGTATTTTTCGGTTTCCGATGCCCTGTTCCATGAATATTGTTGAGTATTCCATATTCTTCCTTGATAGTGTCACTATAGATCTTCTTATCTTTATTGGTAATGAGGATGCCAATATGGTTTCACATATGATCGTTTCTCTTTCATATTTACACCCATATCATCAATTTTATTTTCAGAGATAATGTCATCCTATATCCTCCATGTTTGGTCTTTGATTACTCTCGCCTTTGAGATAATACCGTCATATTTGACACGTACATCTTCAAGTTGGAGCTCAACTTCTTCAATCATTTTATGGGGTCTGTCTAGAATCTTATCTTCCTTCTCCTTTTGAAGCTGCAATGTGATGCCATTCATCAATTTATGATGCCCTTCTTCAATTCTGGATTGCATTTCTTCTTTTATATCATATGTATTTAGATATTTTTCAACCTTCTTGAATATTACCTCTTCAAGTATTTTGGTAGTCTCTTCATCCAAGATCCTTGATTTTTCTTGATTTTGACCTCATCCAATAGCTTTTTATTATAATTTTTTAATCTGCATATTTATTCATCCTTCTTTTTCAATTCTTCCACTCACTCATCATTTTCCCATTTTCCTTTCCTATTCTTTTCCTTTTTCAAACTTTGGACCTCTTTACTAAGTTATTCATTAAGTAAATGTATCTTCAACAAATCCTCACCTTTCTTCTTGAGTTCCTCTTTTGCTTCTTTCAATTCATCTCTTCCACGTTTGAGTCTTTAATCCATCTTGAAAAGAGTTCTTCAAATTCTTCCCATCTAATATTTTCATCAATACTCATCAACCACTTCCTAGCCTCACCATAAAAGTGAAAAATTTCTCCATAAAGAGTATTATAATTTTCCCTTACCTTCTTCAACCATTCCATAGGATTTATTTCATCCTTGTCTTTATTTCCACTAAACCTAGGTATTGCCATTTTCTTTAACCGAGGTCCCAAAAAAAACCCAAATTCCAACCTAAATATATTGAAAATAGTATCAAAATTTAACAATATTTTTGTTCCAACATTTTATCCTTTGTTTCCTCTTTCCAATGGCTTTTGAATCACCTAAATTAGGCATTCAAGTCAAAAGTCATGCGTCTCACAAAAATGGAGCAACATTTTCAGAGAATTTATGTATTCAGATATGTGGCACTTGATTTCCAAACTACTTTTTTTTCCAAGAAGAAAAACGTATTTTCTTTCATTCAAGAGAAAAAATACAATATTCAGTGCTTAATAACATCGGGCCTCAAACAGAGGCATTTACATCTTAAACAAAAATCCAAGAAGAGGTCTTCATAAGAGTCTAGAATGATTTTTTTAAACAAAAATCTGCTAGTATCCCAAAAATTTGAAAGCTTTTCATTAAAGCATTCCACAAAAATCAGTCAAAGAATAGTCTAATGAGGCCCTGGATGCATAAGTAGTCCCTGTTTAGATAAAGAGTCCGCCTCCAAATTGAAAATTATATAGATATGCTTGAATTGTATTAACTAAAATGTTGACTTTAACTGCAGAAGTTTCTCCACCTGGTATATGAGCGTTTTGTTGTTAACCACTACCTACCCCTGTAGCCTTGATCACCAACGAAGAGTCACCATAAACTTGCATCTTGTCAATTCCACATTTGGAAGCTTGGCCTAAAATAAAGAAGATTCCATTGAACTAGACACAGTTATTAGTGCCTATGCCTAGACACCCTTCCCCTGAAATTATTGCTCTTTTGAGATAAATAACACAAACCCAAAGCTGCTTGCTGCATTTTGATTTTTACTGGCTCCATTAAAAAATTCCCGGGGCCAATTTTCTTCAATCAACGAAGGGACCATTATTCGCCCAGTCCTCGAAATGATCTGAGGTTTGTAGAACTGGAAAATAGTAATAGCCTGCGCTGCTACTTGAATCGCTAGTTGAAAACGCTCCTGAAATAGATCCTCATTGCGTGAAAGGCACACCTCCCAAGCAATGATCATAGGAAGAGCCCAAAAAGAGAATATATCCCGCAATTGAAAAAATCTTCTGAAACACTTCTCCAGCGAATCCTCTAGCCAAAGATACTAACAACTAATTAACCTTTCGACCTCCTGCCAAAATTCCTTGACAAATACACATACCATAGCAAGATTTTTCCCCATCCAATTTACACAATGGACATATACCAGGACCTTGGAAATTGAATCTTTGCATTCTATCCCAGGTGAGAGCCCTGTTTAACAACAGTAACCAGAAGTGTACAATGATTTTTGGTGGGGATTTGATTTTCCAAATAGATTTCCACCACCATTTAATTTCCCTATGCTTTGAATAAAAAGTCGCTTTGTAGACCAGCTTTGTTGTGTAAATCCCCCCCTACTAATTATAGTTCCACCTCAATTCATCCCTGGCCACATAAATATGGATATGAGCCTGGGATATATTTTTGCAGAATGTCTCCCATGGTACTTTCCATTCCCTATGTAGCTCCAGCTCCTCCACTGAAATCCACCCCTGTTTCCATCTTGAGGTCCTCCCTGAATGGGTTACCTTATCCAGAGTAACCTTTACTCCTGATTGTAGGTAGGTCACTAGATCCTCTAGAAGTCTATGATCCCCCACCATGCCCAAAATTGAATCACATCCAATCCGTACAAGTCACCCATTACCGAACTTCCAAGACATGTGAGGCTCTAGAACCCTGAAATCATTAGTGAGTGCTTTCTAGTGATTTGAAGCACTATTCTATCTTTTCTCCCTCCTCCTTATCTAGTCCACCATAGAATTCAGGGCAATGTATTTGGAAACCAGGATATTTTCCAAAGAATATATTTTGTTACGAAGTTTCATAAGGATTTTGCTGCCAAGTCCTTATTAAAGTGTATTATATTCTTCATACCCCACCCTCCAATATTTTTGGGTGATTCCAACACTTCCCAACTTACTAAGTGAAAGCCACTGTAATCCTTCTTATTTATCCAAAGGAAGTTGAAACAAAGCTTACGAATGGAATTCATTATTGATATAGGAATAGCTACCATGAGATGCCAATAGACCGAAATAGCCACCAGAACATATTTAACTAAGACAAATCTTCCTCCTCGCGATAGCCATCTATTGCACCATAGGTTTATCATATCCTCCACTTTAGCCACCAACCAAGACCAATATCGCTTTCCATATATATTAGGTTTTAGAACAACACCAAGGTAAAGCAAGCCTTCCTCCATTGCTTTGCATTCAAAGGGAAAAAAACTTCTCCAAAAATTGGTTTCTGTCATATGATTTTCCAACAAGAAGATAGCATATTTCTCTGTACTGATCTCCATTCATGACAGTTTACAAAAGCTCTCTAGCTTCTGTTCCATTGATTGACATTCTATTAAATACTGTAAGTAGAATAGGAAAATGTCATCTACGAACAAGATGTGAGTTAGGTTCACCCTTTCGGCATAAGAGACCCCAATCAATATTCTTCTATTCTCGTTTGAGAACAAAATCCTACTTAGACATTCCACAAGAAGTAAAAAAAGATATGGAGAGAGGGGGAATCCTTGTCTAAGTCCTCGCAAGGAGGAGAAGAAACCCAATCTAGAGCCATTTATTAAGATAACAAATTGAGGAGAGGTAACACAACTCATTATTTAGTTTTTCAAGTCCAGGCTACATCCAATATGCAATAGTACCAATCTGAGAAAAATCTAGGAAGTCTTGTCATACATCTTTGATAGATCAATATTTAGTGCAGCCACCTTCAAATTCTGAGTTTTAATTGTATGGAGTCCTTTTTGTGCACAACCCACCACCTCATGGATTAGTCTGCCATTCAAAAAACCAAATTGTTCCTCTGATATATACCTACAGAGAAAAGGATTTAACCTTAAATCCAATATCTTTGTCGTAATCTTGTAAGCCTCGTTACACACTGATATCGACCTGAAATCTGCAAAAGTATTCCGATGGTCCTTTTTGGGGATCAAGGTCATAAATGTAGCATTCAAAGCTGTAGAAACCACCCTGCATTTCCTCACTTCCTCTATCATTTGTTTTAGGTATTCTCCAATTAAATAAAAAAAATCCAAGAAAAATTCTGGAGGCCATCCGTCGGGTCCCGGGATTTTGTCTCTTTGAAAGTCCTTTAAAACAAAAATTATTTCATCTGAAGACACCTCTTGAAATAGAAATTCATTATCCTCCAGTGCTAGCATATGAGGAAACCGTTCTATAACCTGGATCATAGCTAAAATATCTTGATGGGAAAGTTTAGTGTATAATTATTTGAAATGAGATATAGCTAGCTCTAAGAGGTTTTGAAATCCCCTCACCCGAGTGCCTCCCTGATCCTACAATTCCCAAATAGATTTGTAGTTTCTCCTATGTGCCGCCACCTTTTGGAAAAAATTTAATCTCCGACTTCCAACCATAGGACTCTACTTTTCAATCTCCACTCCACTTCTAAATCCTCCAACGTTTTCCTTTTTGTTTTTTCCAATCCTACTATCTCCAAACGACAGTCCTCCATTGAAAAGACTAAGGGAAACTAGCATAAAGGGAATCCAGTTTCTTTTCCATTTCTACCAGGATAGAATCTCTCTCCTTCCACATTGCAACATTCCACTTCACCACCTTCTTCTTCAAACATGTCAAGAAATCCACAAACTGAAAGCTAGCACTATGATTGGAACAGATTAAAACATGCCTCCGATTTTCCTTGACCAAGGATTTAAACAAAGGATCCTTTGCCTAGGATGAATTGTATTTAAATGGAGAGCCAGGTTTTTCCTCCGGGACTCCAATGTCTAAATAAATAGGAAAATGATTGAAAAAAAAAGACTTGGGCCAACCTAAGAGAAAAATAGATGTAGACTAGAATCTAATTGACATGCATAAAAGAACGATCAATTCTCTTAGAGATACCTTGGATTCCAGAGCGCTTCTTGTTCCAGGTGGGATTAATTATCACCGACCCGATGTCCATCTAGTCATTACGATTAAAAAAATCCTGAAAGATAGGCCCAAGGGGATATTCTTGAGCCAATTCCCCCCAAAATTCCTCCACCGCCATATTAATATTTATATCACCTCATGTAATGAGATTATCCACGTTGAAGCAGCTATGAGAGAGTAGCAAAGACCAAAAATCCAGTCTGTCATCATATGGACCGTATATATTAAGGATAGTGAATTGTTTTTTCAAGTCTACATTATAGAGTTACACCCCCAACATCGACCTAATTGCAAATGAGTTTTCCACCTATAACTATTTTAAGAAACCCGAAATCATCCCCCAAGCGCGACCAACTGCATCCAGGGCTATAGAGGACATCTACATAAAACTTTTCTCCAATTTACTAACAACCATCGAACCTATCATCACTGTCTCATGTAAAAGAAAACTACTTGGTTTATCTACCTCTACCAAACGTTTGAGTGCATCAATGATATCTTGCAAGATATCTTTACTCTCTGGCTGCACAGTAGCCTCCATGGGAATAATTTCATCCCGAATAAGTTCTTCCACTTGAGACTACTTCTCCTTCACCCTACATTTGGCACCATTCATGATTCCATTGGGATTTAGGTAGAGTGAAATGATTTCGTCGTCTCCCGAAATGTCCTTGCGCTTCCGCACCTTGTTTTTGAAATTCGCAGAACAGTCCGTGACTACATGTCCATACAAATGACACCGGGCGAACGAAAGGGAACATTCAAGTAATCCAGGTGCTACATGAATATGCAATCCCCCACCACAAGATCAAGGGATTCGAAAAGGCCCTTCCTGGAATCTACCTTGACCAAGATTCTTTCTACGGATCAACGCTGGGAGTGGAACAGGTCTGCTTCAACTGCAATGAATTTCCCAATAGCATCCTCGATGGCCTTTAATCCATCCTGCGACTAGAATTCCAGGGGAAGGCACGAAAGTTTCACCCAAATCGGAATTGTCGCAAGCGAGTCTTTACACGAGTCAAAGAGAGGATGCCAAGGTTTCAGGGCCAAAGCAGCCGTTCCATGCATCCACTCTCTGTGCAAGACATTATCCGCTGCCTCCTGATTCTTGAATTCAAATCCCAACCAACCATGGGCTAGGAAAAGAACCTCCGGCACTATGTCTACCACTTTAATCCATGCCTCCTCCACCCAATTATGCACATCTTCTTCAGAAAATTCCGCCCACAGTATTTACCTATTAGCATCTTGGCGTAACGAGGAATCTCCATAACAAATATGTCTCTACCAACCACAAGCTCAGGTTCTGATCCTCTATTCAAAAGCACTTTCTTCTTCTTCCTAGTAAGTGTTACCACTACCGGTCGTCTAGAATAAGCCTCCAGTTCCTCCAAGAGTATCCCTCATCCGATAAATCCATTTCCTTTTGGAATAGGTCCAGGGAAAGTCTTCTGAGTAAAATCGTCGTCCATTCCATGACTGGAAGTATCATGATATCTATAACTTTGGGGTATGCGCGCATGCTTATCATTATGGGAGGTGGTTGGAATCGTACCTACAGAGCTAGATGACTTCGTCCCCATCTCCTTTAATTTCTCATACTCCACTATGAATGCTCTTGCCATTCCAGGACTGGGGTGTTCATGAATGCTGGACATGGTGGTAGGTATGGTAGGTATGGTGTAATACCTCGACTGTTAAGCCCGGGACATATGTTATTATTTATTATTATTATTGTGGAACTAGGTGCTACGACTATGGAATTTGATATTATTATTGTTTAATTAAAGAACCAGCTCAACATGGACAACTAACAAAAATGGGGGGCCATGGATTCCACATGTGAGGGGTTAGGGACTAGGAGTTGTTTATCTCCCAACATTACTTGTTGGACCCTCTTTTTGATTATTTTGGTTTATGGAGGTACTATTACACCCTCTTTGATATTTGGTGGGACCTTCTTGGCTAGTGCGCCCACCTTGGCTATTCCAAGCCTCTTGTGATGATCCTCATGTGCTAGTGGGCCCTCACTGGCTATTTTTATCCTACACTCCTTGAAAAAGTGTAACTCCCCTCTATTTCACCTTTTTCTATTATGGGAAAGGGAATGTCTAATTGTAACCTCTCTCTCATGAATTGAGTAACCCCCAATGAATTTGAGTTACCTCTCTTGGGAATTCAAATAGCTATAGAAGGATTGGAATTGACTCTCTTTCATTCTTCTTCTCTCTCTGAGCTCTTCAGTGCATGGGAATCCTCTCTTGTTTGAGAAATACATTCTCTCGAGTAGGAGACGCATTGTATTGTAGGAAGATTGAAGGCCTTGTAAAGAGGTCTGAAGACCCTGTAATGGGGATTGAAGATTGATCTATGCTTACACAACATGAGTCCTTCTCCCATTGCTGGTCTCTGTCCAATCTAGCTTGTAAATCCAAGATGAGGGTGTTGATATCCCGAGGGATTGTTTAGCGAGGAGAGTCGCAAATCACCGGGTAGAGTAGATGGAAGGAAAAGTTGATATGGTGAAAGGTGTAGTTGTGGTATTCTCATGGTGTTGAGAAGGGCACAACCATATGTTCTGGTTCAGATATTTCTGAGCATTTATGGGTTGTGAGACCTATTCCATTGCATCCAGAATGTCGTTTCTAGTAAGGAATACTTTTTGTTTCATTGAAAAATATTTATGTATGACTAAGATATAGTTGTTTTGGTGTGGTAGTGTTCCCGGTGTTGAGAAGAACACACCCTATCTTTTGGTTTGAGAGTACTTCTGCTTGTGGATCTATGGCCTCAGCTCGGGGGTGATTGTCATGTTGATAGATGCATGAGCATGGAATGCCTATGGCTTGGTGGAACGTTGTCCTATTGAAGCTAGTTGATTTTCATTAAGATGAGTATTTTGTTATGTGTTTATTTACTGCAATTTTTGATATATATATATGTGTGTGTGTGTGTGTGTGTGTGCGCGCGCGCGTGATCATGGATTTTATTTTGTTGTCATTTACATGGTTGTAGGTGACATCCATGAGATATGATGTTATTATTGTTTATATGGCTGTAGATGATAACCTTCATATTTGAGTTCCTTTTTGTTTATGTGGCTGTAGGTGGCAGTTGGTAGATCTGATTTTCAACACTGTTAATGTGGACATGGATGTCAGCCTATAGATCTAATTATTACATTGTTTATGGCCTCTTGCAAATATGATTTTATTAGTGTTTATATGGTTGTAATAGATCTGATATATCATGTTTGGAATCATGTTAATAGCTTGCTCATATATGGTTTCATTTCATGCATGCATTTACCTTGGCATGTGTATTGGGAATGATCTGCATTATATTCTTGCATTTCAAATTAAAGAGGCTGAGTTTTTTATTTTATGGGATTTTTGGCATGCTAGCCTAGCCTTAGTTACCCTTGTTCCGCTGTGCATTACCCTTATTCATCCTTCCCATTGGGTTCCCAGGTGTCATTGGCCTTGGTTTAAGGGATGGAGACATCACATATGGAAACCAAAATGAGGTTGTACCTTGAACCCTCTTGTCCAACCCATTGCAACCCCTTCATATCAATGATGTCATCCACACGATCTCCCACGAGAGCACTTGAGGTGGATCTGAAAGCATATTGGTGAGCCCTACCTTCCACCCCGCTGGCGATCCCTTTCAAAGACATGTCATAAATTTTGATTTTCTCTGGAAATGAGTTGAAGTGAGCGAAGAAACAGTCATCTGACAGTGACCTCTGCCGACATTCTTGGGAATCAGCTCCCCCGCTACCATCGACCCCACACATTTTCCAAGGGTTGTAACTACCTAAAAAACCTAATTGAGGCAGTTTATTGGAGCATACCTCCTCATCCGTGCAAAAAATTCCCGAGTCGTTGCTAGAATAATCAACGTAATCAACTAGTTGTACGCATATTTCCTCCATGGAGGCCAACAGTGATTTGCTTACCCACAAATCCAAACCGTAACCTGATTTCTCACCTGATTTCCAATCTACTATTTATGAGTGTCGATCTATTATTTTTAAGAGAAGATCGATAGTCATTGAGTGTAAATCAATATTTCAAGAAGATATGGAAGTTCCTCCAGGATATTCTCTTTCCTCTAATAAGGGTAAAAACCATAGGTAGGATTGTCAAATTTTTGTGAAAAAAATTGAGGGGAAACCAATTTCTTTATCGAAAAAAGCTTTAGATCACATTGTTCTGCTCATGTAGAAACTTCAAGATGATTTGGGGATCCCTGCAAAGTTACAACAGTTACTCCATGAGGGAAAGTAGTTAGAGGATCTACTCACTCTCTTTGATTACAACATTTTTGTTTTAAGCTAAACTACTTATATTAAACAAAATAAATTTACAAAATCTTAGTTATCTAATCAACCACATGGGAAACTTGACCAACTACAAAACATGAGATCATCATTAAGGTTCACTATGGTTCTGTCCATAACCTCCCTATACATAGCCTTATCATTATAATAGTAAATGTCAACAGACCTTAAAGGATAATTAGGATAAATGAAAATAACAAAACAAACTTGGACATTGATGAGACTATGAAGAATTCTCATCATCATCATAAATTGGGATCAAAAGCACCTCTTGAGTTGAGACTAGTAGGTCGTCCTCCACTTCATCTTCCTTCATTACAAACTCAAATCCAACATTAACCTCTACAAGCTTGTCGATTTTTGCATGAATCCTTCTCATATGGTCCTAGATATCATCAATCCATAGGATAATTTCTTTGTGCTCCTCCTTATGATCATGAAGACCCTTCCCAATCAAGGATTTCATTTTCCAATTCAACAGAACTGTTTGAAAATAATTTGTATCTCTAGTGTGAGAGTTCCAACATTGAGAATCCATGGCTACATTTCCCTTCACATTTTGTCTTGGTCAACCATTTCTTGCTCTTGATTAACCCAATTTTCCACCTGCTCAATTTCCTATCGAATGTTATATGATTCTTTCCAACGATACTATGAGACCTAGGATTCCACCTCTTGCATAACCTGTGGCTTATGACTAAAATCATGACCCCTTCGATCATTGCGTCCTCTAGAACCATGGGTCTTTCCAACCTTGATGCTATTGGTGAGACACTTGCTGGTATCGCAAAAGAGGAGATACTTTAAGGCTCTCCAAGAGATTCCTAAATCAATCCCACCTCGATCACAAGTGTATCACACTCGGAAGAATTCCTTACAGAGAAAACTTCATAGAAGAGGGTCAAGCCTGGGCTTGCCCTGATCCAAAAAGGAAATTGTAGAACCAAATAATGTTTCCCAATTTCTCTATCGAACCATTTTGCAAAACAACTCTTTCCTCCAACTATCAATTTACGCATAATGGGTTGAGCGACACTGCTTCCTCCATCAATCGTTATAGCTATCATAATCCCACGCACCATACTTAGCCATTAACCACTGCCCATACTTTTCTGACTCACTCAAAAGGGATCCCATCATGTTATAGTGAGGGATCATCATTACGAGATCCTTGCAAAGAACAAGAGCCATGTCCATCCTCAAACATTGATTAAACTTTGTGTTGAGCGATTTCCTGGTGTTCAACCTATACCTTGGCTGCCACTTCCCCATTATATCAAGCGATGGTTACAAGAGGGGGCTCCGCGTCCTCTAATTGGGGCACTTCAACCCCATCCTGTCCATGATCTAGCACTCGAGTTGAGGCTCATTCTTGAGGTTACATGGGGGGGGTAGTGGGTTCTAGGGTACATACATCCTCCATCTCGTTTTCCTATAAGGATGTAACTCAATGCAAATCATCTCCTTCATTAGCGCAACTACCGATTTTTCCAAATCTGTATATTGTTGAGAAACTTGATGAGGTGCCAACTTTGGAAGTCAAGTATTTAGAGGTAAATGATATTTTCTTAACAATATGTATATTTAATGCATTTTGGCCAAATAAAAAGGTCTGCACCGATGGGTATATTCTAAGTGGACCAAATAATGAGAGAAATTTTTGCTCTAAATGTTTCTTTGTAGTATGGATCTATTCCCATGATGATACAATAAAATATTTGACGAGGGACCTTGATTTTTGGGAAGAGCAAGGCTCCTTATTACTACATGGTTTCTAGAGTTTGATCCCACTACTATGGTATCCAAACTGTCGGTATGGGTTTGGATTCCAAATACACCTCTTTCTTTTTGGCACCATTACTTATTACACGATATTGGCAATACTTTGGGTAGATATTCAAAGGATGATGATGATAGAACCCATCAAGATTTGTTTACTTACGCTCGCATTTGTGTGAAAATTGACCTTAGTAAAGGTATTGACAGAATGTTGTTGAAACATGTAAATTACAAATTCATATAGAGTTTGGATATTGAAAATGTGGCCTTTAGGTCTTAGCATTGTCATCAAACATGACATCCTCATGAAACTTGTCCACAATTAGGAAGTTAGCTTAAAACGAAAAAGGGATAGCTCTTCAAATATAAAAGTTGGCAGACATATGATCCTCCTTCAAAGAATGAAGAAAAGGAGAGTTTGGCATATTTCCCCATTACTAAGCTTGAGAAAGTCAATCAAGAAAAATCCTGAAATAAAGAATGATGATATAAAACAAACAACAAAGTTCATACAACCTTCAAATTCCTTTCCTTCAGGGGTTGTGGTAACTATGGATACTTCATCGAGAGGAATGAAAAGAGCACATGAATCTAAGAGTTCTGATTCAAATAAGGAACAAATTCCTTTGTCAAATAACCAGCCTAGATCCAAATCATAGGCTCTATCAAGCGCCGAGAGGGATCAAATCTCCCGAGGTGCAAACCTCTCCTTGAATAGCTCCTTGAGTGCAATACCTGAACCACCTAATCCTAAGCTCTAAAGTCTCTAGTTTAAGTCTCATATTTACTTTTTACTTTGTATTATTCTTTTTTGTTTTGGCCGACATAATATTTATTACTTTTTACTTTGTATTAAAAGTAAAAATTAAAGTCTCTAGTTTAAGTCTCATATTTAATTTTACTTTGTATTATTCTTTTTTGTTTATGGCCGACATAATATTTGCCACCTAATCCTAAGCTCTAAAGTCTCTAGTTTAAGTCTCATATTTACTTTTTATTTTGTATTATTCTTTTTTGTTTATAGCGGACATAATATTTATTACTTTTTACTTTGTATTATTTTTTTTGTTTACTTTGTATGATTTTGTTACTCGACAAACACTCGACTCACAAGATCCCTCACATACTAGGATGTAGAGCGCCTCTCGGCGCAATGAGTCTTTGGAAACTGAATTACATATGGTAGTTGTAGATTCATCACCAGTGGGATGGACCAAGGCAAAAAAAGAAAAGGAAGAAATGGAAGATTGGTGATTTCTTCAAATCTTTACTTATTGTAAAACATTTTTCTTTGTGTTTTTAGGGAGCCATTTGATTGACTATCTTTGAATAATTTAAAAGCATATCTATGCAATGTGATATATGCATTCGAAGAATGTAATTTCCATTCTTATTTATGTATAGAAATTACGATTTTTTTCCATGAAAAAAAGATTAACCATAATTCACAATGATATAAATGGTCAATATCATCAACCAATGTCAATATTGTTGATATTGTTAATATTACCAACTATAATCAATATGGTGAACACAATCAAGCTTGATTAATAGAGTAAACATTTATTATTTATAAGGAACATTATTATTAACTATTAGTTATTATTTAATATGACAATTTTATGCGCGTTTCAATGTAAATATTGGCATTCTTATGGATGTTTTTCTAGACATTATTACAAGCATTTTTTACAAAAGTTTCAACCAATATTATTTTGAACATTTTTCTAGACATTTCAATGAATTTTTTACATATGTTTTTTTAGATGCTTTAATGGAGCTTGGAGATTTTTTGGACACTAGTGTGGACATTTATATGGATGCTAATGCAAAGATAATAATGGACATACATTTCAACTTAGAAATATTCATAATTGAGTCAAATGGTTGCAAAAAAGTCCATTTAAATGGAGGTGCTGAGATGGAAGTCACCCAAAATATTGTAGTGTTATGTGGCTCCTTGTTAATGCTCAGTAATTTGGTAGATTAGTTTAGTATTATTCTACACTAATTATGTGAAGTGGTTTTTCATTCTTGAGGCTTACATATAGATAGAAGGCATTGGAGTCATTATCCCCATTGGAGTGGATCCTTTATCAAGGTGTCTCAATGCAAGTCTTGTGCATGGTGGTTCAATGTATATCAATGTGGATCTTTTTAGATATTAATGCTTGAAGGGTCTTGGAAGCTTCATTGCAACATGGTTTGGTGATTAATAAAGAGGATGATTGATAATGAATGCTTATGCTACACAGTTTAGGGGTTTTATCCCTTTAAATTTTGGTATTTTTGTTTCTTGCATTTTCTCTTGATTCACTTTATTTCAACAAGACATGCTCATTAGGGATTCGATAGTTATTGGTCTCTAACTTTTTCTATTTCGAAGATGGTATCATAACATTTTCTAATGGTATAAGAGATGTTGATGTAATCTCCTTGTCTTAAATCTTCCATTTTGCTGCAACTTTGGTGTGAAGTATTTTATGTAATTTCACGGTTTGAAGGCATCCATAGGAGGTTTTTCTCCCTTTTTGAAGAAGTTACATCTCATAAAATCAATGACAAAGCTTTAAGGGTTTGTGTGCCATTTGTTGTAAACCTTCTAGGGGTTTGGCCACTTTGAGCTTGCATTAGTAATTTACTATTAGTATTTTCTCTTTCTTTTGGTTTATTGCTTATGTATTACATTTAAAAAATTGTGTTGGATTTGGAAGGGAATGAATAACATATTTCCAAACTTTCACACAATTTGGAAACTTTGGTAAGGAGATGGCCTCTTGAAGTGAAACCAAGAAATTCCATTTTCTAGACAAATCATAACTCAGATTGATAAACCACGACCTAGACTGGATTCTACATGAAAAAAATAAGTTGGGGGGTGCGGGGGGGGGGGGGGGGGGGGGGGGGTGTCTAGCGAGGGTCCCCTATGTTGCAATTTTATGAATTTGGTTTATTGTGGAGTTCAAATTTCAATCCAATGTTTCATATTATTTTTGAAAATTCAAATTTTGACCATTTTTGTTACTAAATAGATCTATTTCCAAAAATTTCCATTTTCAAAAATTTTTAATTTCAGAATTTCTATAATTTCATAAAAAAATATTTTCGGAATATTTCTCCTTTTGGAAATATTCCGAATTTGGAAGCATGGTATGACAAAGGACATGGAAATCACAAAGGATGTGGCGAGGTGACGTGTCAATATGTATGAGGGGAATGACATTGTGTGGTGAGTTTAACATTATTTTAACATATTTTTGTGATTAAACTTTAAATTGCTATAATTTTGTCATACAAGCTATGTTAGAGACATGTTGTTGTTGTCAATGGATATTTTCTCATTTATTTTCAAATGGTGAAATCCTATTTGAAAAATTCTTCTTTATGTGATTAATTTTTGGGTTTTCTCACAATGACTTTCACACTTGTAAATGTGCCCAAGTTGGATGTCTATAGAGAAAAAACTTAGTTAATGTTCTTAGGGGCAAAAAATTGTAGCAATTAGTTATTGGTGATATCCAAAATCGTAAAAACACTATGAAATTAGTTATTTGGGCATAGCAATAGGAACAAGCAAGAGGCTTCATTGGACAAACAATATAGAACTACCCACATGTTCATATTAAAACAAAGTTAAGATATAGGTGATAACTTTGACACTGTGTCCTATCACAATTTTTTCTCATGTTAAAGGTTTTGGATGCATAGGCAACTGACTACAATTGGGATTTGGTTGTTGATAGTATTATTTGTTTTGAGTATTGTCCCATTTTACATTATTAACATCTTCACCATGTTCGTCAATGAGGGAAAAGTTCATCTATTTTGGCATCTTATTAGGGATGAAGGAAGTTTGCCATTAAGAGGGAATGTTAAATGTGATCCCATCTTCTATGAATGTGTGTTCTTTCCCTCGTAAAAATTAAGAGTGGTAAGATATTAGAATGTACTATTATGTTGTCTTGTGGCTGCATATATTGTTGTGCTTAATGTCATTATGATGATAGTTGTAACATTTTAAACCATTATTTGTCGAGGTCTTTTAGTAGAACATTTAATTGTCTAGTGGTCACATTTGTTGATGTACTCAATGCCATTATGATTGCAGTTTTAGCATTTAAAGCCATAATTTGTAGGGCACCTATGTAATGTAATGGGGCAGCATTAGGCTTCATAGAAAAATTTAGTGAGACATTTATGTAGTAGATCCATGTTATTTAATATAGGCCACCAAATGAATTGGTAGGGAATTTTTTATTTGTGTGTGTGTGTGTGTGTTTCAATAGTGAGAAGATAACTTCATATAATGAATGTGGGACAGTAAAAATTCCCCTACCAAATCATTTGGTGGCATATATATATATATATATATATATATATATATAAGGTGGTTATTGACTTAATGAGTACCGTGGCCTCAAAACAAAATCTCTAACTTTGAAAACCATATTTGTAGGTACAAATACCAAAATCAAAGCTCAAATCAAACGTTTTTTTTTTACAAAAACGGTTATACTTTGAGTTAAAAAAACCCCAGTTGCCATAGCACTGGAAAGGTTACAAAATTTGCCTCAAGGGCCTAAAGTCTATCTTCTAGAAACTAGATCTAAATCGAGATCAATTATGTTGGAGAAGGCAAGTCAGTGGGGAACTTATTGATTGTTTATGAAACCAACAACAATTTTTCCCTCAACTCCATCCCCAACAGTAACACAAATAAAAAATTTAGAAAAACTCAATGCAGCTACAAAGACGATATCCCTGATCACAAAGCCTCTGAATTCTAACCATCCTTCCTTCTTAAATAGGGTAATTTCTCATCTCTGTCTCAGAAAATCAAAACCGAAGTCCTTCAGTCTTCACCTTCTAAAATTTGATAACGTTCCTTATGTCCTTACGAACCAAAATTATGTCCTTACTTACCAATAGCGCTACTAATCTCTTGCTCTTGTAACGTTCCTGATCACAGGTCTTTAGTTGCACACTTTCCTGCGTCTTCACCTTCGTTTTCTAATCCTTCATCTACATTGAGAGCTTTGTGACGCCCGTCTTTGTCAGCTGCAACATCAAGGTGGAGGGTCCCAATATTCTTCCTCATCACTCCTGAGAAGAGCTCCAGCTTGGAGTGCAACAACCTTATTGGCTTCCCGATCTGCTTGTTCGTTATTGCCACAAAGAACATGGAAATAATTAATACTTGAGAAGGAATAGGCTAATTGTCTTATTCTGGTGACTATTCTTTCCAATTTTAAATCATTTGAGCTCGAATTCTTCACCAATAGACAAATGAGAGTTTGTGAATCTCTAATAATTTTGGCTTGGTCTATTCCTTGATTTCTAAGTTGTCGCAGTCCTTGTAGAAGGGCAAACGCTCTAGCTTGATTATTAGTTGTGTGGCCCAGTCCCCATGCATATCTATATTCAAAATTTTCATCAGGATTGCGAATAATTCCTCCCCCTCTTGCCTTCCCTGGATTTCCTTTGGCCGCACCATCGAAGAAGAGATTATGAATTTTACCTCTTTTCCTCCAATTCATAAAGTTATTTCCATTTAAGCTGATTTTCTAGTCTTTCAATTGTTTAGTTTCTCCTTCTTCGGATGGGAGAGTCAAACCCAACTGGAGTCCCCACTCTTTCTCGTCTTGGGTTAGAGATCTAATCACAGTCCTATCCATCTTTCTTTGCAAGAACACTTTTAATAGGCTTTTTGATTTGGACAAAACCTGCATCGGTTTCAAATATCTCTTTAAAAATTCGAGAGTTTCTTTCAAGCCAGATTTCCCAACAAATAAACTTTGGGAGTGCCATCCATCGTAGCTTGGACCATCCTATGGAGGATAGCGTTTTGGGGTATAACGAGCTCCAGTTTTCAAATAGTGACTTGACAGAATAGGGAATAACTATATTAGTTTTCCAAATATCCAACGCTTCATTCTAGATTTCTTTTGCAAACTGGCACTCCAAAAACATATGCATTGAGTTTTCTTCATGATTTTGATAGAGTGGACATTGGAATGGTCCATGAAAACCTATTTTTTGGAGATTTTGTCTAGTTAGAATGCTATTATGCCCCAGATTCCATGAGAATAGATCAATTTTGGGAATTATTTTTTCTTTCTAGATTCCAGCCCAGACCGCTGGATTGGGAGGGACATTTGCGATAGCCTTCAGTAGTTTGTATCCATGAGAAGCAGTGTACGATCCAGTGTTTGTGCCCCAACCTCTTATGTCCTTCCTTGCAAAAATGGGTGCTTTCCCAATTAGCAGTTCCTTAAGTTTGTTCCAGGATTGTTGAAGATATGGGGGAGTATCTAGATTTTTCAGCCGATCCAAGTATTATTGGATCATTCAGAGATATCCCATAATGTAGTGATTCCTTCCCTAGTCATCTAGAGAGTTAAATTTCTCAACTCTAACACATAGGCTAATGGTTCGCCCTCCATAATTCTATCTTCCCACATATTTATTTTTTTCCCATTTCTAGGGACCCAAAACAAATTTTCTTGGATCAGGGGAAGAGCATGTTTACAAAGAGTATAAATCGGGTGTGCCAAGGCGTGCTTCCGGGGGTGAATCTAAGCTTCGAAGCCTTTTATTTTGAAAATATTTCTTCCAGAGGACTTTCTGAGCCCATCCTGGATTTGTCGAGACTTGTCTCCAGAGAATTTTAGCTCGCAAAGGGAGATTTTGGGCTTTTAGATCCTTTATTTGAATACCACCTTCCATAATCTTTTTTGTAACTTTATCCCAACTAACAAGCGAGAGTCTCCTTTTATTATTTTTTCCACCATTCCAAAAAAAATGCTCTAATTAATTTCTCCATCTTACGAAGGACTCCCATCGGAGCAAGCAAGAGAGAGAATTGGAAGATGGACAAGCTATTTAATACTGACTTAATCAAAACCAATTTTCCTGCCAAGTTTAACCAGGATGTCCCCGAGGGATGCAATTTCTGATTGAATTTGTCGATCAAAGGAAGAAAATATTTACCACGTGGGTATTTCAGGAACATTGGCAGTCTAAGATATTTGAAAGAGGTCCATTGCGTAGTTCCATTGAACCCAAATATTCTAGTGATGGCGCTAAGCTCCATACCTGTAATATTCCAGCCATAAATTTGACATTTACCAGTATTAAACCTGCTTCCTGATTCTTTGCAGTAATCATCTAGATCAACTTTGAATGTTTTAGCAATTATCATAGAATCTTGTCCCAGAAGAAGGGAATCATCTGCAAAAAGAGCATGGTTCAAGTCCCTAACTCCTCTTGCCAGCTTAAGTCCCATTAAGTCTTGATCTAGGCGTCTTTTTTCTAATAGAAATCTTAAAACAAAGGCTTGAATAACAAAGAGAAGAGGTGAGAGTGGGGATCCCTGTCTAAGCCCACAGGATGCTTTGAAGAAGTTCGCGGCTCGGCCGTTCACAAGCGAGACAATCTAAGGTTCCGCAATACAGGCCTTGATCCAACTTATAAAGCGGGGGTCGAATCCAAAATTTAGCATAACTTCAAAAAGAAATCTATGCCTCACACCGCCGAAGGCGTTTTCCATGTCCAACTTCACCACCATACCTTTTTCTTTTCTCTGGAGACTAGAATGTATCGCTTCCTGTACGAAGATTAAATTATCAATAATTTGCCTTCCTTTAACAAAGCCACCTTGGTTTTCAGGAATCAAGTCTGGTAGAAGAAGTTTTATCCGGTTCGAAATGACTTTAGTGATCAGTTTGTAACCTATATTACAGAGTGAGATCGATCTAAACCTGTCATACGATCTCGCTCCCTTTTCTTTTTGAATCAGTGCTAGGAAAGCTAAGTTCATGCTTCCTCCTAATTTATGACATGATTGGGATTTCAACACCACTTTATGAAGATCTTTTTTAACTATTTGCCAACAACTTTTGATGAAATGAGCAGTGAAGCCATCAGGTCCAGGAGTTTTGTCTGGTTCCATTGCCTGGAGAGCCTCCTTTATTTCCTTTCTACTGACCGGTGCAACAAGCTTCTGGTTCATTTGGTCTGTTACCTTGGTCGGAACTAGATCTGTCAAACTTGACCTATTTCTTGTGTCTTCTTCTTTAGTGTACAACAATTTAAAGTGCTGATGAGCTGCCTTTTTTATACTAGTAAAATCAGAGATGATTTGAGTTCCATCCAAGATCTCTGTAATCTAATTGAAGTTCCTTCTTGCTTGCGCCTGTTTATGGAAAAATGAGGTGTTTTTATCCCCAGCATGTAGCCAAAGGCTGCGCGATTTTTGTCTCTAGATTCCTCTTCTTGTGTACAGGCCTTAAGGAGTTTTGATTGGAGACCCTCTTCCATACTCAAATTCTCCTTTGTAATTTCTATATTTTCCACCTTTAGTTGATGGGTTTCCAGATTGTTCTCTGGGCAATCCTTCTTTCTTCAATAGGAGAGGTTAAACCTTTGGCCCAGTTCTTTAGTTCTCTTTTTACTCTTCTTAGTTTCTCCTCCCAAACAAAAAATGGAGAGCCAGTTACTGGAAATTTCCACACGGTTTCCACATGATCCAAAAAGTTTTTCTGGTGCACCTAGAGTGAACTAAATCTAAAAGGTATGGGGCCTAAATTTTTCTGCACTTTTAATTCTAGTTTTATAGGATTTTGATCAGAATCACTTGAGGGAAGGGTATCAGAACTTGCATATAATCCTAGAAGCAAGAAGGTGCTTTGGATGAGAAAACAGTCTAATCTAGAAGCTATGTGTCCAGGTCCCGTTCTTCGGTTAGTCCAGGTGTATTTACCTTTACTTGGCTTGAGGTCTAGTAAGTTCTAGTCTTGAATTAGCTCCTCCATCCATTCCCTGGTCGGATCCCTCACAATGTTGCCTCCACGCTTTCTAGATTGACTAAGTGTTAGATTTAAATCTCCATCTAGGATGATGTTTTCTAATGGGATTTCTTCAGAAAGCTCCTGAATTGTTTCCCAACAATACTTTTTTTCCCCATAATTATCCGGGGCATATATATTAAACAAACTTACAATTTCTTTTGATTCTTGGTGAAGAAGTTGTATGAATATCCAATGAGTATTTTTCCTTTCTTATATCTTCACAAAGATTGATTCATTCCACAGAATGCCCAAACCTCCTGAGGCTCCCCTGGATGAGACTACTTGTCCTCACCCTTTATTCCAGAATTGCTTGCTACTTTGGAGAAAATCCTTTTCCTCCATTTTTGTCTCTTGAACGAGAAGAATGTTGGGATTTTCTGTTCTTTCCAATCTCTTCATTGATCCTTCTTTCCACTTGCTCCCCATCCCTCTACAGTTCCAGGAGACTATCTTCATCACTTGCTTTTTTGGATCGAGAGGGCTCCTTTAGGGCCCTGAACTTGATTTCTTGTTACATTTTGATTTCTTGCCAACATTTTTTCTAAAGTCGGTTGGCTTCCTTATAGTTTGTCCTTGTATGTTTCTTGTTCCCTCCTTTCTCGAGTCGTTTTCCTTCCTCTAGTAGATATTTGGGGCGTGTGTTGAGAGTCTCCTATTTCCCCTTCCTCCCCAGATTCATCCGAGTCTTGTTCTTCCTCCTCAGGACTAGGTTCATATTTTTTTTGGGATTCTCCCACCGAGTCCCCGCTCCTTAGGGAGGGGGGATTGATTTTCTCTGGTAATATCTTCGGATCCCCTTCCCGAACCTCCTCTTGTGTCGATCCCAAGATTGAAAAATTGTTCTCTTGTTCCTTTGAATTTTCCTTAGTCGTGCTTGAGCTCCCTGGATTTGTTTGTTGTGCTTTCCCTTTCCCCCCTCCCTGAGTTTTTGCTCCTACTTTAGGGTTGATTCTGGGCTTCTTTATTTGTTGCTATCCTTCCTCTCTCTCTCTTTTCCCAGGGCTACTTTTTTTGGACAACTCTTGGCAAAATGTCCATACTCATGGCACCCTCTGCACTTAAACGGGAGTTGCTCGTAATCTAGTTTCTGCATGCGTGACCAACTTCCTATCGTGAGTTTGATGGCCTCTGGTAACCCTAATTCCAAGTCCACTTCCACACATATTCGTGCACAAGCATATTGATCCTTTGTATTTTCTCAATTTATGAATTTCCCTAAGGTATTCCCGATATACTGCAAGGATTCCCAGTTCCAGCAGTGAATTGGCAGGTTCGGAAGCCCAGCCCAAACTGGAACTGTTGTTGCGACGTCCTCCGAAGGATTGAAATCCATAGTCCATCTGTTGAGATACAGGCCTTGTGGCCCCATAAAGTAGGGTCCATTTCTAAAGATCAGATCCTTGTCTTCTTTTGAAATAAACTCGAACATGAAGAATCCGTGGCCCAGAAAGTAAGAGGTAACACTGTTTGAAATCATAGGTCTCCAGTTTTTATGAACCCAGGCTTCGGTAGATTTAGGGGAGGGCCACAAACCTGTAAACTGCCCTACCAGAGCTCTTTCTGTGAGATATACCACTACTTTCATTGGGACATCATGGGGGAGGGCCACCGCCGGTATTTATTCAATTCTCTTAACAAATTTTGAGAGATCCAGCGTCTTTCTTTTCGGTTGGGAAGCTACTAATATCTTGAACGCTTCAACTTCAAGCGGAAGCAGTGGTGGTGGGGTGCTAGAGAAGAAGCTCCCTTATGCTCCATATCTCCACTAAGGACCAAAATATCTACCGATCCCGATGTCTCCAACGACTAGGGCAGCGATCCGATCGATGCTATGCCTGTCAGGCCTGCGATCTGATCTCCTTCCCTGCGATCGATGTTACCCATCCTTTAGTCCGCAGGTTCCTTCCTCGATACCTCCATGCTGGTGTTACACTTAGCAGATACGATCGCTATCAATCCCCCTCCTGGTCTCAGCCAACCTCAAGACATTAATATTAGAATAACTTGAATTCAAATAAGAATAAAACCCCAAATCAAACTTAGTGGTGCTCCTAAAATCATTTTTTTTTAGTTAAAATTACAACATTCTAAAACCATGGCCTTAAAAGCTTGTAAGTTACGGTAAAAAAAAAAAAACTCTAGAATTGAAAAGTGGTGCTACAAGTAGAAACCCCTTTTTTGGGGGTGGGGGAGGGGTGTCAAAATTAAAATTTGATTGAAACCATGGCCTTAGAAACTAGTACTATTATAACAAAATCTTAAAATCAACCACTGAATCTAAAAGTGATGCTACCAACATCACCCCTTTCTTTTCGAGGTTAAAATTACAACTGGTTTGAAAGAACGACCTTAACAACTAGTATTGTTACAACCAAAATTCAAAATCAACCCATAAACTAAAAATTGGTGCTACCAATAGCAACCCTCCCCCTTTTTTAGGTTAAATCCACAACTTGTTTCAAATCACGACCTCAACAACCAATAACTTTGCAATCAAAGGCTCTTGAATTGAAAAGAGGTACTACTACTAGCATCTCAAGTCACTACTTTAGGTGATGTGCAAGGGGTCTGAAAGGGGAGCGATGGGTAAGGGTGGTTGGTGAGGGGGGAGGGGAAAAGTTGGGGGCGTGGGATCGCCCAACCTCCATATACCACCAATATATGTATGATTTTTTTCCAAAATTGGTTTTTAGTTTGTCTTTTTGTGTTTTTAACTTACTAATTTTTTTAGTTTGATTTTTTTGTGTTTTTAACTTATTAATTTTATTTTAATATGTTAAATTTTATTTTTTTAAACGTGTGTGTTTTTTTAGTTTTTAATTTCTTTTTTTGAGTGTGTTACCGCTCAAACTAGAGTATATGCTAGTGTTTAGTAAGCATATGGAAGAGGTCTAGGCCCAAATGTCACCACAGCTCAGCCTCTTAACTTCTTCAGGTAACTCCTAAACCCAGGGGAGAACCCTAAATGATACCTGCAAACATCACTTATGCAAATACCTTTACATGACCTTGTAACTAGATCAATGCCTTGTATGGAGTCAAACAATATATAAAGAAGACAACTTGACCTAATTAAGGAGTTAGTTCAATAGCTAATCATGTATATCATTAATCACCTTTCCAATTTCATAGATTCCAATGCAACTCACATATACCAATGTACCTCCACGTATCCAAAGGAAACCCTAAAAAATGTGCGCTTTGAGGAAAGAGGAAGGAAGAGGCTAGGGCGAAGCCCTAGGTGAAGTTAAAACCTTAACATGGCCCAAGGTAAGTGAGATCTAGAGTTCTCATGCTTCCCAATGCACTAGAGAAAAATGGGACTCCCTTAAAGACCTATGGACAATTCAACTAGGGCGAAATTGAGGGGTGGACCAGATTTTGCAAATTCCAAATACTTTTAGGTTTTTGAATTTATGTAAAATTTTACGGTTTTTTTTTACAATATATGACTTTTAGGGTTTTTTACACATAAAATCGGAATGCCCTCCAAGATCTGTGGATAAATCCACCAGGGAAAATTTGTAGGGAGGACTTGAATTGCAAACTCACGACTATTTTTGAAGTTATGAATTTTCTAAGTTTTAGGGTTTTTCTAGGGATTTCTAATTTTTAGAGTTTTTGTGGAGAAAAATGCAACTAACATGAAAATGCAGCCTAACTATAATACATTAAATGCTGAAATTTTGAGTAAAATAAGTTGACAAGAGAGGAGGATTATGATGTCATCTCAATCCCTAGGGATTTGAGAGATCATGGCTAGTGTCCCTCTAGTATTTGCAAGCTAGGACAACATCTATCAACCTCTAGGGTTCGGTAGGTGAGCCTAACCAAGGAAAATGGAGAAGTCCAAGGCCCTAAAAGGAAAATGAAACATTAATACAAGGCATTTCCTTCACACAAAGTTGATAGAATATTGATAAAAAAAATCCCTAATTTAGAAAAAATGCAGCCATACACCACCATTCAATCCACATAGAAACATTGACTTACCAATATTCACCAAGACATGAATAAAGAAAGAGATTTAGGTCATTCTTGAGCATGTGTTTTAGCAAACAATTCTAGCACCAACCATAACATGTGCAAAAAGAAGCCTTAAATTCATCCACCATTCACCATTCAAGCAAGAGGAGACATCCAAGAGAAGTGCACATCACCAAGACAACTCATAAAGTAAGAGAAAAAAAGAATAATCATTTGATCCCAAGTCTTGTGCTTTAGAAATGACAAATGAATGGATATTTATATCCATTTTAGCACAAGATTTTTTTATTATCAAGCCTACATGTCAATTTCGAATTAAAACAATATAATATTAAAATATTCCAAAATAAGACAAAATTAGAGCATGTCACCCACACGTTGGGGACTACGCCCTAAAACTAACATAAAATGATAAAAAATACTAAAACAAGCAAGCCAAGGCCTCACCCTGACCATAGGAGTGAGACTAAAGAGGACGTTATTCCCCTACTAACCCCATAATGATGAATAAAGTCCCTCAACGCCCCCCTTGCCTTAGCTTGAGACTTGATCAATCGAAGACATCAAGGGGTCGATTTGGTCAGAGGAGGTAAAATCAGCTGCGGAGAAGGTCCAAGTGGAGTGTGAGAGGGGTGGTGGACTTAGGGATGACCTCCCTAGATGAAGCATAGTCCCCCTTATGGCATAAAGGACATGGTGGTCATGTGACCCAATGACCCACACCTGGAAGCCCCAAACACCAACCCCAGGGCTAAAAGCCCCATAAAGGGTAGTCAACAATGCCACTAAGCCATAGTACTTCCAAGAGTAAGACCAAGGGGCCCAGTCATGGCCAACCATAAGCAGAGAGCCCCACACTTGGCCTTTTAGCCCTCCTCTACTAAAGACCTGCTAGAATGCTGAAAATTGCAGAGGCGTAACAGAGTGTTTTTATATTAATAAGGGTAATTTATCTCTATTTTTTTGTTTGAAAGGAAGGTGAGCTGGGTGCGGAGAGACATTTGTTTGTTTGTTTTTTTCCTTTTAATGTTTTTTTAATGTAAAATACATGTTATTCTCTTTATAATTTTTGTGATTTTTTTTTAACAATATTGATATTTTAGGCCACGGTTTTCCAAAATGTTATCATTTTAAGCCCCAAAAGAAAAAGGGGTGCTACTCGTAGCACTTCTTTTCAATTCAATGATTTATTTTAAGATTCTGGTTGAAATGGTGCTAGTGGTCAATGCCATGGTTTTAAACAAATAATTTTAACCCTAGGAAAAATGGGGTTTATCACTGGTATTGCCGCTTTTTTATTATAGGGTTGATTTTAGGATTTTGATTGTAGCAATATCAAATGTTAAGGTCATGCTTTCAATCAAGTTGCATTTTTACCCTTTGAAAAAAAATGCAAAGTAGATAACACCACTTTTCAACAAGGAAAATTTTAGGGGCGAAATTTAGTCCATGGGCTATTTTTCGACCTTTTTTTTCAAAAAACAATTCGCCATTTTGCCTTTTTTTCAAAGATGATTAGCCCAAATTCCATGGGAGAATTTTTTTTTCTCTAAAAACACCAAAATTGTCCAAAAACTATATAAAGTCCTTAGAAATTTGAATATATATATATATATATATATATATATATATATATATATATATATATATATTTTAAAATCGCCAAACATCTTATGGTTGCAAATTTAAGAATTAGTAATATTCGCCAAGGTTTCTACACTTAGAGAAAATTATGGATTCTTAAAATTTTCCCTACTTTTCAATTTGGGGTTGATTTTAAGATTTTAGTCACAACAATACCGATTGTTAAGGACGTGGTTTCAATGAAGTTGTAAGTTTAACCCAACGAAAAATAAGGTTTCTATTGTTAGCACCTCTTTTCGATTCAAGGGTTGATTTGAAGTTTTTTTTAACATTAGGAGATTTTAAGGCCATGGTTGCAAAATGCTATAATTTTAACTCTATGAAAAAATGATGTTTATGGGAGGACCACTTTTTGCTTCAAAGTAAAGAAAAACACAAATGAAACCTCTAAAAAATAAGAACTATGTAGCATTCTCGTTAAGTTGGTAACTATGTTATAGATGGTGTTGAGGTCATTATCCATCCATTGGTGTGGATCATTGATCAAGGGATCTCAACGTAAAGTCTAGTGCCAGTCCACTAAATGTAGGGATGTAGGGCTTAGTGCTTGATGGGTCTTTAAGGCTTCGTTGTAATAGGTTTGGTGATTAATAAAGAATATCTTTGACTATGATGTTTCCCTTACATATTATAGGGTTTTACTACTATAAACCTTGGTACTGATATTGATCTCTACTCTTTATTTTCTAGCATGATATCAAAGCATGGTATCATAGATCATTTTCTAACAAGCATGTAGATGCTCATCAAAGGCATTGAGATAGAATTGTTGCTTCACATGTTCCAACTCTTTGATGACCTTCTTACACTTTCTTTGAATTAAAGCAATCCACCTCTCAAACCCTTTAAGAAAAGACAATGTTGGTGATTGCTTCCTCCCAATAGATGATCCAACTATATTCTCCTTGAGGTCTCTGGATAAGGTTATATACATCCATGATAGAATTGAGAAAAATTTGGTTTTTAAGATGTGGTATATTCATGACATAGTGCAATCTTAGCATTAACATCCTCTACCCCTAACGAAATGGTAAAATAAATTGGTTGGTGACTTGAGAGAATGGCTTTGTCTAAAATTTGCATAAGACCAAGATCACGAGTAGTGAAAAGAAAAACATTATGCTTAAAAAGCATGGCTCAAACTAGCAACTTAAGACTATGTTCATTGCCATTTTTGAAGTTGGAATCATTCCAATTGAACTGGTTAGCATCATAAATCCCAAGATGTGCTCTAAGACCAATCCATGCTTCTTTTTCTTTATTTTTCACAACCTAATTAGTAACAAATCTTCTTTCTTAAACCCCATTAACTTGATCAAAACCCCATGGAAAAGTCAATGAGAAAAACCCCATGGAGAACACAATGAGAAATTGTTGTCTATCCATCTCCAAAACAAACTATGATTAGCATCATTTGAAACATAAAGGTTGGACAACAATAAACAATCATCCAAATTAAGCATAACCAACCAACTACACTGAAAAGGATCACCCACTTTAAAACACATTGCCATTTGAATTGAGATTAAAATATCAATTGCCCCCTCATCCTGAATTTAATAAACCACATAGATCCATCTTAAACTTGGATCTATTGCATTGAGAGGGATCCAATTTCTTGAGGTGTAAATTTATTTCATCTTAAATTTTTTCCACAGCAAGAAAAAAATTACGCCTCAAGAACTTGGATCCATATCAGTGCTTGATAAATCCGAGTTTAAGATGGATCTATGTTGGTTTTATTTTTTAATTATTTTATGAGCCGACATTAATTTTTTAATTACTTTTTATTTTATTTTTGATAGGTTATGAGCCGACATGGAAACGTTACATTACGTAACATGACAATATCTCTGCCATACTAGGTTGTAAGCACCTCACTACTCTCGGTGCAAAAACAACATAGATAACCATATTTTATTCAAAGCATTATTGAAATTCAAATGATGCACATAAAATATTACCTCTCGTGCAAAAATATATACATACCCTACAATGATTTTTTTATTCTTCTCAGATAACTTTGGCACAAGAGTGACTTTAACAACCTGATATTCCATGACGCACCTTCATTGTAGGGGAATACAAGGGATTCTACATTCATCTCCTTTGAGTCTTCGCCCAAGTTTGTTAAGGTAACGAATGGGTTTAAGGTTGACAAACCATTGAGATCTTGAGCAAAGTATTTGTGCATTGTGCAGATTTTTGATATTCATTGCACTGCTATCGATATTTGTTATCCTGGAAATTCAACAATGCATGAGGATAGATTACGAGGGGTTTCTGCTTCAGATGAGTGTGCTGAGTCATTAAACTAGTTCTTTGTGATCTATTATTGGTTGATGAGGCAAAAACATGGCACTGAGAAACATGCCCATTAGTTGGCTTGAGGCTTGTTGGCATGATAACTTTATTTGACCACTTGAATCCAGTGACCCCCAGTTTCAACGAAACCTTGAGGGGTCAAAGGAATTTGAGGTTTGTTGTGTTTCAAACTTAACCATAAGGGGGAAATCCCTAATTAATACTTAGCATTTTGACACTAAAACACGTGTTGGTTTGGATAGTATACCATAGCAATTGGTGAAACATCGTGTTCCAAACCACAAAATTTTTGAGATTCTTGCACAAATTGATCTTAACACGAACTCTCTTGTAAGGTTGAGGGTTGTAAAACCTTTCAAGCTTGTGGCAGATAAAGTACCCAATTGGCCTACAAATCCTAAAGGAAGGGCTAAAATTGCATGGTCAAGCAAGGATGAAGCTTCGCAATCCCTAAGCCAAGAAATAATTTTCCCAACCAGATAAGACAATCAACATAGTTCTGTGGATCTAAGGCCTTATCAGGGGGAAACAAATGTTTTATCAATCTACGGGTCCTTCTTGCTTCTCATTGATCCCTTGTACATGGAATGACATAGAACCCTTAATGACTATTAAAATGGTATACGAGTTTCAAAAAGGGATGATCCCATGTGCAAGCATATGCCTTTGGTAGAATAGACACCCCTTAGACCTAGCACGAAAGATGAAGGAAGTATGTCCTTTATAGAGCAACCGCTTGGGGATTGTTTCTTGAAACACTTCCAAAATATAATCCAAGGAATAAGCTCTCTACCAAGCCTAGATACCAGGGGAACCTGCAAATCATCGTGAAAATGCTGCAACTCTGGTGCTGAGACACCCATGGAGATAGTACCAACCATGTTAAAAAAGTGGGGATTGGACATTTTCGAGTCGTGTGTTGTTGAGAGGTGTTGGGTTTGACTGTCCACATTGCTTTCCAATTTTGGCAGGTCATTTGCCTTGTTTTATTCCATGGACGAATATGACTTTCCTCTCTTGCCGTTAGTGGTGGAGGACTTGTTGGCTTGGCAGACTCTCTCCAGAACGAGTCCCCGAGAGGCGATATTTTCCCTTCAGACTCTGCTTTTCGGCATCATTTAAGGTCTATTGTTATCCCTTCGATAGAAGATGAAAAAGTGGCGATTGATGTGGTCGTGGGTGGTGGTGGTCCTTTCTTGGCAGGGAGACAAGGTGATTGGACATGGCCTGTCAAGGGTTCCTTTTCAAATGGTCGGCCAGATCACGTGACTTCAAATGTGGCTTTGAGGTGTTTATTTCCTTTGGACTCCCGTGTTTCAACGACTTCGAAAGTTGGTAAGGCCGACTCCGGTAAGGAACATATTCCTAAGTTTGGTTTTGCACTATGTCGAAGGTAGCTGGGACGGTGGACATTCCTGTACCTGGGGTTGAAACTAAAGGTCGTGGGGGTAACAAGATTTCGGGAAAACGGGCTCAAGCTCGACGTGCACTGAAATCTTTTAAAATCTCTGAAGAAAAGTTTCATATGACGGTGGCTAAAGGATGTGCATATGGAAAGAGTGGTGGGGCTGGCAGTGAGATCCCTCATTGGACAATTGGAATATGTGACCTTAAACCAGTTGGAATTTGTTGAATGGATTCGGACAAACTGGAATCCTATTGTTGGATATTGTCCTAAGCTTAGTACCCGAGTTAATGGATGGTTTTGTTTCCATTTTCTGTTGATGGAAAATTATGCCCGTGTTTTATCCAAGCCGTGGATTATTGGTAGTGGGTATCTGGTTATGATCCATTGGCATAGTGCTTTTAATCCATTAAAATGACCTGTGGTGCTTCGACATCTATGCTGTCTGCTCCTAGGTTTTCCCCTGCAGTTGTGGTCTCGTGCGATGTCTAAATCTTTGGCTAATAAGATTGGGCACCTTATTCACATGGATCAAGATATGTTATACGGGGAAGACAAATGGGGATGGCAACCATACTCATTGTGTTTAATGTGTCACGGGGTATGCCAATGGAGGTGACAATAGAATGGGGAGATTCTTCTTTTGTGCAAAGACTAGACTAACGCATCCATTTTCGGTGCCATATCTGTCGTGAAACTAGACCACTGAAGAAGCAATGTACAGAGGTCATCAAGGAGGAGGTGGGAAGACTTCAACGTCAAAAAGGGCCTTTGGTTCCAATGGGCCACGAGTTACAACTTAATGTTGAGCACTCTCCCTCTTCTACTCCATCCTCTGAAGGCCTAAGCCCTAGTTCCGGTTCGATGCTATCTTCTCTACTGGGTAAGTTATATCTTCTGCCCTCCTTAAATCCTTTATCTTTTGAAGAACTTAAGGTGATCAGGGCCCTTGGATCTTCAGGGTCTTTTCCCAATTCGATTATTGTGCCACCATCGTTTTCCCCTTTGGTTGTGGATATGGACGGGGGAATTTCTTCATGCTCCAAACCTCTCTCTATAGTTGGGGCCGGTTTTCTTGTTGGGCAGATTGATTGTTTTCCTGAACCTCAAGAGGACTTGGTTTCTTCTCCATATTTGGAGACCATTTATCTTGTGAAGCATCATAATGGAAACTTTCTTGTTAAATTTTGAGCATTAATTCACAATACTCTAGGATCTTCACTGAGAGAATAACATATACAATATATCAATGCATAACAATCACAATAAGCATGACAAGCATCACAAGAATCAAAAGCATGAGAGACAAGAGACACAGAGTTTCCGTGGGGAAAACCCTAAGGTGAAAAACCCCACAACTTCCTCAGAGATAGAGAGAGAGCAATGGCTCAACCAAAGTACAACCAAAATACACTTGAGATAGTCTCCTAAAAGCAAATGATCCTCCTCCTCACTAGTGCGCCACTTTCTGAGTGAGAGAGAGATGACTTTCCGAATGATCTAAATAGAGATCTCATGATCTCTATTTATACTAACCTGTTTTCCCAGTGACCTTATGGGGCCGACTTGTCTAGCTAGGTACATTCACAATATAATATATATTTCAGGTCCAACCCCACACATGGTGGTCTAATAACCCATCGGCAAGTACACACACTTGCGACACTTGTCAATCCACATGACGACACTTCCTTATAGAGGAATAACACATCTCTAATAAGGGTACAATAAATATATATGAAATACATTCCGAAGTTACATATATGTCAACACTCCCTCTTAACTAGGAAGGTATTTCTCGACATAGATTTGCTAGACAAGTCTTCTTCTCGGGATCATCGTCATCGATGCATCGTCATCATCATTGTCACTGCTGCTGCTATCTCAACCAATCTTTGACTCTACTCGTCATAGGAAGTTCTACAGAGCCAGTCCTTTTTCATACTAGATGTAGGCCCACCACCTGTAGGTCTTCATCATCACTGGCCATACTGTGGAAATCTCAGGACTTATTACGTGCATCACAAAACCTTAAAAGAGTCTCTTGACTAGCAAGAACCCTAAAGAGCATCTGAGGCTTTTTTCATCCTGTCCAGATCTCCAGGACTTATTACATGTGACCCCACCACAAAACCTCGAAAGAGAATCCCAGGACTGATTATGAGCACAAGGCTCAACCTATCGGATCTCCCAGGGCACAAATTACATGTGGTCACCACAAAACCTCCAAAGAGCATCCCAGGACTGATTACGAGCACAAGGCTCAACCTATCGGATCTCCCAGGGCACAAATTATATGTGGTCATGGCAAAACCTCGAAAGAGCATCCCAGGACTGATTACGAGCACACGGCTCAACCTATCGGATCTCCCATGGCACAAATTACATGCCATAGGACAAAACCTCAAAAGAGCATCTACTAGATATCCCAGGGCACAAATTACATGCCATAGGCAAAACCTCAAAAGACTATCTGCAGATCTCCCAGGGCACAAATTATATGTCGTCCCAAGCAAAACCTCGAAAGAGAATTTGCCAGATATCCTAGGGTACAAATTACATGCCGTAGGCAAAATCTCGAAAGACTATCTGAAAATCTCCCAGGGCACAAATTACATGCTTATCTGCACAACCTGTTCCACAGACACAGAGTATCATCCTGATACTCACCATACTTCATCCTGATGTACACATGATCATCCTGATCATCATCACTGCAACATCCTGCTGCATGTTATCTGGAGCAACATCTTGAAGCTCGTCATCCATGATCATCCTGATTATACAATGCATCTACCTAATGCATACCAAGTATCTACCTGATACATATCATCATACATGATCCACCTGATCACAGAGTGTATCCACCTGATACAAATATAAATACATGATACATATCAACAGACATGATCTACTTGATCATACAATGTATCCACCTGATACATATACAGATACATGGTCCAAGCATCCAACATGATGCTTATACAAAATACATACACATGATCCAACCGATCATATCCAGCATCCAACATGATGCGTACATACATATAAATGATCCAACTGATCATATCCAACATCCAACATGATGCGTACATACATATACATATAAAAATGATCCAACTGATCATACAAAGCAGAAACCAGAACATCATCCTGATGCTCATCATCCAGCGCTTACATCCACAGCCATGTGAATGATCCTCCTTCCAACATGCTTGGAATGGCTTCAGCAAATGTGTCCATCACTTCTTCCTTGAAGTGTCATCAATCCGAAGAACACCAAGCCTCTCTCTGAAGTATTCGAACTTCACCCTGGCTAGTGGCTTTGTCAGCACATCTGCAATCTGCTCGTCCATCGCAACATACAGGAGCTTCACAGCTCCTCTCTGCACCATATCCCTGATATAGTGATATTTGATCTCTATGTGTTTTAACCTATCATGAAACACTGGGTTCTCGAACAGCTTCACACAACTTTGGTTATCACAGAAGATACCAGTAGCATCCAACGGGAGATCAAATAATTCAGACAATAGCTTCCGTAGCCATACTGCCTCACAACTAGCTGAACAAGCTGCAACATACTTTGCCTCAGCTGTACTCAGTGCTACATAGGACTGCTTCCTGCTAAACCAAGAGATCACACCTGATCCCATACTGAAGCAGCACCCAGATGTGCTCTTCCTCTTTGCAGCACTGCCAGCCCAATCTGAATCAACATAACCCTGCAGGTTAAACTTTTGATTTGCCTCATACTTGAGCCCATAATCCACTGTACCCTTCAGGTACCTCAGAACATGCTTTACAGCAACCCGATGAACACTCCTCGGATTTGTCAGGAACTGACTCAATGTGTTCACCGCAAAGCAAATATCTGGTCTCGTGTTCGTCAGGTACATAAAGGACCCAATCATCTGACGATACATAGAGACATCAACCGGCTTAGATGAAGCATCACATAGAAGCTTCGGATTCGATGCCATAGGTGTGGCCATGGCCTTGCAATCCATCATCCCGACTCTCTTAAGGATAACTACTGTGTACTTCCCTTGACCAAGGAAGATCCCACCTGCACTCTGCCACACCTCCATACCTAGGAAATAATGCATCATTCCCAAATCTTTCATATCGAACTCAGCAGCAAGCTTCCTCTTCGTATCTGCAATCAATCTGTCATTTCCTGTTACAAATAAGTCATCCACATACAGGAGTAGAATCACAGGATTCCCTTCCTCAACCTTGTAGTAAAGGTTGGAATCCGCTTTACTCTTGGTAAAGCCCAAACTAGATAGGAAACTGTCCATCTTGCCATACCAAGTTCTAGGAGCTTGCTTCAAGCCATACAAGGCTTTCTTCAATTTGCACACATACGACTCCCTGTCATGTATTTCGAAACCGAGTGGCTGCTCCACATATACTTCCTCTTCAACTACACCATTCAAGAAAGCAGTCTTGACATCCATCTGGTGTATTTTCCATTTCATCGCTACAGCCAGGGAAAGTACTGTTCTGATGGAAGTATACCTGGCTACAGGTGCAAAAGTTTCTTCATAATCTATTCCCTCTTTCTGAGAGAAGCCACGAGCTACGAATCTTGCTTTGTATTTCTCTACACTGCCATCTGCAGCATGCTTGATTTTGTAGATCCATTTAGAAGTCACAATAGACTTCTCTTTAGGTCTTGGTACAACATCCCAAACATCATTCTTCATTATTGATTGGTATTCCTCAACCATGGCATCCTTCCATTCTTTCTTTTCCGCTGCTTCTTCATAACTGGAAGGCTCTTTGTTCATAATGTCACAGAGTAAAGCAACATAGTTGGTATGTGATCTGGTTCTCTTTTTTGCTCTGTGTTCTTCTTCTGGAATGTCAAATCTTTATGCATCTTGAATGAGCTCTCTAGCCCATGCAGGTTTCCTCTTGTGAGAGTTATCCTCACAGGGTGGATCTACAGGTTCTTGCGGATCTTCAAACTCACGAACAACTTCTGGAACTGCTTCAGTCATGGTAGTGTCTTGAAATCTAGTTTCCTTAGGTTCTTCATAAACTTCGATAGGTGCCTTCCTTGATTTGATGAATGCTGAGTTTTCATCAAATGTTACATCCCTGCTGACATCAATCTTCTTGAACCCTGGAAAGTATATTCTGTAAGCCTTCGAGCTTTCACTGTAACCCACAAAGATACCCTTCTTTCCTGAAGGATCTAGTTTAGTCCTCTTTTCCTTTGGGACATGAGTGAATACTGGACAACCAAATATTTTGAGATGGCTAACTTCAGGTTTCTTACCAGAAAAGACCTCTTCTGGTGTCTTGTTATCCAATATCTTGTGGGGTGTTCTGTTCTACACATATACAGTTGTTCTAGCTGCTTCTGCCCATAGATGCATAGGTAGATCCTGGTCATGCAGCATTGCCCTTGCTGCTTCCATGATTGTTTTGTTCTTCCTTTCTGCAACTACATTCTGTTGAGGATTATAAGGAGCAGTCAACTCCCTCTTAATCCCTGAATCACTACAAAGCTTCTTGAAGTCACCTGAGGTGAATTCTCCACCATTGTCGGATCTGAATGTTTTGATCTTCTTGTCAGTTTGATTCTCCATCAAGGTTTTGAATTCCTTGAATTTATCAAACACCTCATCTTTGCTCTTCAAGAAGTATACCCAAGTCTTCCTAGAGAAGTCATCAATAAATGAGACATAGTAAACATACCCACTCAGAGAACTGGATGACATAGGACCACATACATCTGAGTGGATGATTTCCAGGATGTCTTTTGCCTTGCTTTCACTGCTTGGGAAAGCCTTCTTAATGTTTTTACCTTTTGCACATCCTTTGCAAACACCTTCATGTTTGGTCTTGATTTCAGGAAGACCCTCTACAGCCTTTCTTGCAATTGGAAGTGCCCTATAGTGCATATGAGCAAGTCTTCTATGCCAAAGTTCACTTGGCTCCATGGATTCATGTACCATGGCATGTTCAGGTTGTCCCTTCAATTTATACAGACCTCCCTCTTGCTCTCCAATCACTACTGCATCATCTATGTTCTTTCCCTTTGGCCACATTAGGACTTGGCCATCCACAAATGCAACCCTCATACCTTTTGCATCCAATGCAGAGATGGAGAGTAAGTTCTTCTTGAGCCCAGGTACATAAAGGACTTCTTTCATCTTCAAAGATTTTCCAGAATCTAGGTTGTAGGAGGCTTCACTACTTCCTTTGATTGGGTATTGATAATCATCCCCAAGTTTCACCTTATGGGGTGATTCATGTTCATATAGATTCACAAAAGATTCCTTAAACCCAGTCATGTGTTTGGAAGCCCCACTATCAATCAACCAATCATTACAACCATGGGAGATAGTACCTGTGAGAGCATAAATTAGAACATATTCTTCTTCACTTGATGAGTCATCATCACTATCACTTTCTTCCCTAGCCTTCTTCTTTGGGGGTTCATCATCTTCGGCAGCATGAGCATGATATCTTCTTTTGTTATTCTTCTTCTTCTTATTGAAGTTGTTGTTGTCTTTCTTCTTCTTGGGACAATCTGAAGCAAAGTGTCCCTCTCATTGCAATTGAAACATCTGAGATCTTTCTTATCTTTATGATAATGGTGGTGTGAGAATCTTCTGTTATGAGATGATTCCTTCTTGGACTTGCCTTTCCTGGCATGTGCTGTGAGAGCTTGATATTCATTTCTCATCTTTTCTTCTCGGGCCACAAGCCTAGCTTCTTCTTGAAAGCATTCTTCCCGCAATCTGTTGAAGGAGATCAACTTCTTCCTTGCACAAATTCCTTGAATAAAGGAATCCCATGACCTGGGTAGGCCATTTAGAGTGGTCATCACCACTTCACCATTCTCCACCATTTCATCCACTGCTTCTAGTTGTTCCTTGATCTGGGAGACCCTTGAAAAATAAGATTGAATGGTTTTTCCATTCTGAAACTTTACTCCTTTCAATTGGTTTCGCAGGGTCATCTTCTGATTTATGTTCTTCCCTTCAAATAGTTTGGTCAAAGAGTCAAACATCTCCTTGGGTGTCTTTAGAGAAGACACATGGGGTATGAGATGGTCTTTGATAGAATCAGCAATGATTCTCTTTACCTTGACCAAGTTTTTCTTATGCAATACCTTAGCCTCTTCATCCTCCGGGATAGGGATGTCTTCTTTTACATATGAGTCCAACTCATTCTCTTCCAGGATTAACCCAATCCTATACTTCCAAGCTCGGAAGTTATCAGCTCCTTCAAGCTTATCCTCAAGCTTGGTGTGGTGAGACATCTTAAAGAGTACTTCAAATGGAAATAGAAAAGATTTAGGTCTTACCACTTGAAATGTTGAAAACTGGATCTGGTCTCGGATTAGGGTTTGTCGAAAAAACCCTAAAAATTCAAAATGTGAATTTCAATTTTCTGAAAGGATAGAAAGATGCACTTTGATGAGCTTATCAACCTGGTGGATTCAGAATTTGAGATCAGCAAAGCTTTACTCTTCAGATTTGCCTTTTTGTCCTCCCGGGTTCACTGGGGAGAGCCCTGAATTAGGGTTTGAGTTTCCTGGAGATCTACCCAGCCAAAAATCTCAATCCAAAGCTCTAAACTTTGATTTTTGCAAGGAGCTTCCAGCTATGTCTTCAGATTTCAGAAATTCCTATTTTTGTGGAAACCCTAATTTTTAGGGCCAAATTTAAAAATGCTCAGAATTGAATTCTGATTGGACAGATAGATTCTCCTTGATGAGTAGAGTCAATCTACTATTCTGCTTTTCCAAAATCTGTGGAGAGAAACCCAATAAACAAGAAGCTCAAGTTTCCGTCACTGCAAAATGTCTTCTTCTCAGGTTAGGTCTGATACCATGTTAAATTTTGAGCATTAATTCACAATACTGTAGGATCTTCACTGAGGGAATAACATATACAGTATATCAATGCATAACAATCACAATAAGCATCACAAGAATCAAAAGAATGAGAGACAAGAGACAGAGTTTCCATGGGGAAAACCCTAAGGTGAAAAACCGCACAACTTCCTCAGAGATAGAGAGAGAGCAATGGCTCAACCAAAGTACAACCAAAATACACTTGAGATAGTCTCCTAGAAGCAGATGATCCTCCTCCTCACTAGTGCGCCACTTTCTGAGTGAGAGAGAGATGACTTTCCGAATGATCTAAATAGAGATCTCCTGATCTCTATTTATAATAACCTGTTTGCCCAATGACCTTATGGGGCCGACTTGTCTAGCTAGGTACATCCACAATATAATATATATTTCAGGGCCGACCCCACACATGGTGGTCTAATAACCCATCGGCAAGTACACACACTTGTGACACTTGTCAATCCACATGACGACACTTCCTTATAGAGGAATAACACATCTCTAATAAGGGTACAATAAATATATATGAAATACATAGATGAAATACATTCCGAAGTTACATATTCATCAACATTTCTTAAGGGTCGGGCTTTGGGTTTTGCAGCTTGCTCAACTTTTGAACCTGAAAAGGAGGGTTTGGATAGTCTAGTAGGGATTGCTAGGGTTACGAGTCAGGTTTTGTTTGTTGAATCGACCTCTTTATGGGACAGGAGGTCACCACCTTTACAGGGTAGTAATCCCGAGTCTCCAAATATTGTCTCTGATCCTACTGGGCCTGTTCAGCCATCCTCGACTTCAACTCTCGTGGACTAGTGTGTTATAACTCCACTAACCATTTTCTCTGATAAGCCCCTTAATCTCGATGTGTCACCTATATGTTTTTAGAATGTCACCATCCACAAAAAGAAGACCAAAACGAGAGACTCCTCTACAACAAATTATGATCCCAATGGTGAAAGTGTTGGGGTTACCTCCTTTGTCCCATTGTCCACTAGACTGAAAGCAATTGCTCAAAACTCCCATTCCTCATCGGTTTTCTGGCCTCTTAGAGATTCAAAGGCCTCAGATGTGGTTACCCAATGATTTGTACCTCTTTTAACATTAGAGGGGTGGGGGGCACACCCAAATATAATACCCTCAAGTCGATCTTTGAGCTCATTAGACCTGATTTAGTTATGATTCAGGAGACGATGTGTACATCACTGAGAGCATGTGGAGTTTACTTACGTCTTTTTCCTGGTTGGTTGTGTTGTGCTACTGACTCGAATGGGCATTTGGGTGGTCTTTTGGTGGCCTAGAATCCATTGATGCTAGAATAAAAACCTTTTGTTGCCTGTGTACATATTTTATTGGAGGGAAACATTAGAGGCATGGATGACCTCATCCATATTCTAAATTGCAACAAGACCTATTCTGATAGGGAGAAGTTTTGGAGGACAATGGCAAATTGTGGCATTTTGTAGCTTCCACACTTAATTTTGGGTGGCGATTTAAATATGACTCTTGATGTTGCAGAAGTTGGGGGTACCTATTCTCGGTTGGATCCGCTTGTTGGATTTTTTAAGAATCTCTTCAGTGCACATGAACTACTTGATGTTACACTGATTCCTATGCTCCCTACATGGCGTAATGGCAGAAGTGGTGAGGCTACAATTTCCAAAAGACTCAATCACTTCCTCATCTCAGAAGGATTGACTGGGATTTTTTCCAGGTTTCGTTCTTGGTCTTTGGATTCCGAGGTATTGGACCATATCCCTATTTGCCTCCAATGGGATATTTATGGTAAACATCAACAATTTCAGTTTAAGTTCAATCATATTTTGTTAGATGATGAGGTGTTTATCTATCTTGTAAAGGATTTTGGAGCTCTTATGAATCTAATTTTGAAGATTCAACTATGCATGGACTAATGATCATGTTAAAAAAATTGAAACAGGTCGTGGTTCAATGGGAGAAGAATAAGAAATCCTTCCTAAAGCTAGACCTCATTCTCATTGACGAGCAAATTTTGAAGTTATTTTTAGAAATCTTGTCTAGGGTTTTCTCGGCGGAAGATAGAGACTTTCTTTTGCAGTTGGAAGCTAGCAAAAACAAAAAATTGAAAATTGATATGGAATCATGGAGGCTCAAGAGTCGCCCCATTTGGATTAAACAAAGGGGTTGTAATTCTAAATTTTTTCAAAAGTTTGCCTCCCATCGTAGGAATCAAAACTCAATATGGGACTCAAAATGATTCAAATGGTTTGAGTATCTCTACTCAATTAGGCCTAGAGAAGGAAGCTATTAAATATTTTGAGCATATTTTTAAAGCACCTACTGATTCTGAGATTGAGGCTCAGCTTAAGGTCATTAAGTTTCCCCATGGTCTTTTTAGAAGAGGAAGGCTTACAGGTTGGCAAAGATGTTACTTTGGGGGAGATTGAAGGGGTATTAAAGAATATGGACAGTGACAAGAGTCCAAGCCCTGACGGGTGGACTGTAGAATTTTTCTCAATTTTTTTTGACCTTATTGACAAAGAACTCTTGTATGTGGTGGAAGAATCATGGAAGAAATGATACATTTACAGAGCACTGAATTCTACCTTCATCATTCTTATTCCAAAGAGCTCTAAGCCGGATTCCTTTAATGACTTCCAACCAAATTTCTTTTGCAATTTGGATTACAAAATCATATCCAAAATTATAGCTAACCGGATCAAGGCTTTCCTTGCAAAATGTCTATCAAAGAAGCAATTTGGTTTTCTTCAAAACATGTTAGTTTATGATGCGGTGGGGGTAGCCCAAGAAGGCCTCCACACTATTAAAATTAAGAAAATTCCTGCTTTGATTTTGAAGATGGATTTGACCAAGGCTTACGACTGGGTGGACTAGGTATATCTGAGATAAATCCTTCTCCAAGTCATTCTTCCATTATTTGTCACTGATTGGATCATGGTGTGTCTCTTCTGCTCGATTTGCAATCCTGATAAATGAATCACCCACTAATTTCTTCAAAAGCTCTAGAGGGCTTAGACAAGGATGCCCACTGTCACCGTTACTTTTCCTATTGGCGATTGAAGGATTAATTAGAATGACTGATCAGGCTAAATATGATCATAAGATTAATGGGGTTAAGGTTTCACCTCATCACAATATCACACATCTCTTTGTGGATGATGTCTCGATTTTTGGCGAAGTTACAATTGGGGAATGGTGTGAGTATAGTGATATTATTAAGCTTTTTTGCTCAACCTCTGGAATGGAGGCGAGTCTCCATAAATCCGGGCTACTACATAATGAGGTGCCAGAGAGGGTATTACAACAGATTACTAGTCTCTTCCCTTACCAGTTGGACGCTTTAGATAAAGGGTTCAAGTATCCGGGCTTTTACTTAAAGCCTAAGTGCTAGTTCATTAAGGATTGGCTATGGCTTTAAAGTAAGGCGGAAAAGAAAATCAATTGTTGGTGCTATAAATGGTTGTCTCTATGCAGGAGACTATTACCGATCAAGTCAATTCTTGAAAGCATACCTGTGTATTGGATGTCTTTAGCAAGAATTCCTTTATTGATTATAATGAATTTTTTGTGGTCCGGATCTGGGGAAAAGGGGAAGTTTCAATTGGATCATTGGGAGAAAATTTGTATGCCCAAAGCCCTGGGGGTTGTTAAGATTCAATATGCTAAGATAGATAACATCAGTATTACATTCAATTTCACAACAATAGCATATACAAGATCACTGAAAGAACAACAAGCACAACATAAACACAAGAGACACAGATTTATCTTGGGAAACCCTCATGGGGTAGAAAACCCAGCAAAGCTTCCTCAATATAGATGACCAACAAATACAGAGATGTAATCCCCAAACAAGAGCTCCTTCTACTCCTTTGCAGATCTCTCTCTCTCTCTCTCTCTCTCTCCTATGCAAGTTCACAAGTGAATGAATGAGTATTAAATGAGGAACACACTTCCTCTATTTATACTTTACTTCACTTGACTTTTAACCCTAACTAGGTCGGCCCCAACAACTTAGCCACTCAACATAATGCTGACTGGGCCGACTCCTCTAGGGGACTTAAACACCCCATTACAATTGACTCTAGGGGAACTAATGCGCCAAATTATATGGGAGGTTTTACCGCAATGAATTTACATAATAATAACATCCCGACGGAGGAATAAAACATCTCCGGATGAATAATAACAAAGTACAAATAGAATATTCATTGAAGTTACAATATTTCAACACTCCCCCTTAACGAGAAGGATATTCTAACAACATCTGCAGGAGAAAGGAGTCATCAACTACATCACAGTGATACATGATACATCTATAAATCATTGGAAACTTTCTTCAATCATCATCAGTAACTCAAACAGCTACTGGAACATCTTCAAGATCTTGAATACTGGAACATCAACATCTTCAGTACTGAGTCTTCATCTTCTGCAGCACTTAATCAGCTATAGCAACGTCATCATTTGGATCTCCCAATCAACATCATATGGATCTCTCGATCAACAACATCATCATCTAGATCTTCTGATCAATAACATCATCTGAATCTCTCGATCAACAACATCATCTGGATCTTTCGATCAACAACATCATCATCTGGATCTCCCGATCAACAACATCATCTGGATCTCTCAATCAACAACCTTATCGTCTGGATCTCCCGATCAACAACCTTATCGTCTGGATCTCCCGATCAACAGCATCATAACAGCATACCCTGCAACATACATGATCTATTTACGGGATGATCAATCCCTATCCATTTAAGACACCATATCATGTCTAGGGACGATGCAGTCCACTCGTCAACTTAGACAAAGTCTATGGACCACTTTTCAGAGACATTTGTCTACGGATCAATTCAGGGGCCAAAGTCCAGGGATGATACAATCCCTCTCGTCCACTAGGGACCACTTCTCGGAGACATATGTCTACGGATCAATTCAGGGACCGAAGTATGGGGATGATACAATCCCTCTCGTCCACTAGGGACCACTTCTCGAAGACATATGTCTACGGATCAATTCAGGGACCGAAGTCCAGTGATGATACAATCCCTCTCATCCACTAGGGACCACTTCTCGAAGACATATGTCTCCGGATCAATTCAGGGACCGAAGTCCAGGGATGATATAATCCCTCTTGTCCACTAGGGACCACTTCTTGAATACATATGTCTACGGATCAATTCAGGGACCGAAGTCCGGGGATGATGCAATCCCTCTAGTCCACTAGGGACCACTTCTCAAAGACATATGTCTACGGATCAATCTAGGGACCGAAGTTCGGGGATGATACAATCCCTCTCACCCACTAGGGACCACTTCTCGACCACATTGTCGGAGTAGGTAACCTCATCATCGATACAAGTATCCTCAATATAAATATCCTCATCATCAATACAGGTATCCTTATCATCGACCTTACTGTCAGTATAGGCAACCTCATCATCGATACAAGTATCCACATCATCGACCTCATCGTCGGTACATGCATCCTCATCATCGATACAAGTATCCACATCATCGATACAAGTATCCTCATCATCGACCTCATCGTTGAAACAAGAAACCTCATCATTGATATAGGTATCCACATCGATACCAACATCCAAATATCATCATCGACCACATCACTCCCCCTTTCGAGGAGGGTCCTTCTGAACTACACCAAGCTTGTCTCGGAAATACTCAAACTTTACTCGAGACAGAGGTTTGGTCAATACATCAGCAACTTGCTCATCAGTGCTGACATACTCTAGCTTTATAGCTCCTTTCTAAACCATATCCCGTATATAGAAATATCGGATCTCTATGTGCTTTGACTTGTCACAGAACACCGGATTCTCTGTCATCTTGATACAACTTTGGTTGTTACACAGGATCATAATGGAGTCCATCTCTAATTCAAATAATCCTGAAGCCATATGGCTTCACAACTAGCAAAGCAAGCTACTATATATTCCGCTTCAGCCGTGCTGAGAGCCACATTGGATTGCTTCCTGCTAAACCACGAGATCATAGCAGATCCCAGACAATAACATCCACCCGATGTGCTCTTTTTGTCTGAGACACTTCCAGCCCAATCTGCATCTGTATAACCATACAATCTGAAGTCATGATCTCCAAGATAATACATACCAAAGTCTATCGTACCTTTTAGGTACCTCATCACATGCTTTTCAACTATCAGGTGAACACGTCTAGGTTCCACTAGATACTGACTCAAGGTGTTCACAGCAAAGCATATATCTGGCCTGGTATTCGTCAGATACATTAATGACCCAATATTTTGTTTGTACTAAGTTACATCAACCAATTTTGACGATTCATCAGCCAACAACTTCAAGTTGGAATCCATGGGAGTGGTCATGTCCTTACATTCCAACATATCAAATCTTTTCAAGATTTCCACAGCATACTTTCTCTGGTTGAGAAAGATTCCTTCTGGGCCTTGCCATACTTCCAGACCTAGGAAGTAATTCATCAATCTGAGATATTTCATATCCAATTTTGTCGCTAGCTTCTTCTTGCTTTCCATGATCTGTTTCTCATTCCCTGTCAGAAAGAGATCATCCACATACAATAATAGTATGACAGGTTCATCATCCATAACCTTAAGGTAAAGGTTAGGATCAGCTTTACTTTTGGTAAAGCCCAAGCTTGTCAAGAAGCTATCAATTCTCCCTCTGTGACAGAACATCATTCACACTCTGCATTGAGTTATCTTCTGCATATCTATCCGTGCCATCTCCCATCAAATGGGTCTATTGATATGAGCCTCAAGATTATTCGAACTCTGTGGTGAGTTCCTTCTTGCATCCATCTAAGAGAAGAATGTCATATGTATATAGAAACCATCTTCAACCTTGTAGCAAAGGTTGAAATCCGCATCACCCATGGTGATCATTAAGCTCATCAAATGACTATCGATCCTGGGTACCCGTACAAAGCTTTCTTCAATCGTGTGATTCTCTATCGAATTCTGGGAGTTTGCTCGATTCACACTTCTTCAATTACACCATTTAAAAGAATGGTCTTGTCTAGCCACTTGGAGCAAACATCTCGTCATGATTCTCTCCCTCTTTCTAAGAGAATCCTCTAGCCACAAGCCTTCTATAGTACGTTTGATTTGTAAGTCTTTTTGTTGAACATCCATCACTTGTTCTTTGGAACAGGTGTTCATCATCCTTCTTTTACATGATCTTTCCTACAAATCAAAGTTAATTACATGATTAGTAATACTTCATAATCATCAAATTATGTTGACATGATAGCCTATTATGCATACTGATATGATTCACATAGTTATACAACTATCTTGACCAATACTTTGGCACAACACTTTTCCATATCCTGTATGCATACAGTGGCTATCTAGATGCCTTCCATCTCTACCAGAACATACTATCAAGAGCGTGCACAGCTCTCAGCATCTCAACAAAGAGGTTTCATTCTAGACAAGCAACAATGGAATGTTTGTCCAACTTACCCATCATATGCATATTAGTAGTATACTTGTTCAATGCTATATGAATGCTTACACTATGCATGATATATTCTAGGAATACAAATGTGCATACAACTATTACGAGCAATATCATTAACTATTCAGAGATTCAAGAGATAATTCAAATAACAACTCAAATACTTATATTTTATATTTGTGTGGTTGTCTCCCGCTTGATCTATGTTTTCCCTTTATGATAGCATCATGATTATGTCTTTGAAGTTCTATCCATTATGCACCACTATGCATGCTTAAGTGTGTACTAGTTTCATCATTGTGACTTTTCTCAAGATCTCATACATAAACATACATTCATTAGTATAATCTTAATACTATCAAAACATTATGATTCTAAATAATCTTAAGCATGTATGGTCATGATCATTTCATACACAGGTATACTTATCTAAGATCCTAGACACAAAGTAGGATTCTAACTTGATATGGGAAAACATACATGGATTATCATGCTTGCTAGTTATGTTTAACATACCAAAACAATGTCTTCTTTGTTCTCTTCAATGATTTAGAGACCTTGTTCTAGTAACCTGCATATCTCATAAGTTAAGCATTGTATAACCAAATTATACATACCTTGTAAGTAGAGCTTCTATGTGATCAATGACTATGGATGAGTCTTTGTCTTCATGTCATCATGGTCATATGGATTTGTCTTTCTTGATGTACCTTTCATGTTGCAGACAACATCATCCTCATACAACACCAAAGTGCATTAGTACAATCATAAGTGTCATAACCCTAATCAATGAATGCCTTCTATTATTCTCATGCATTCATACTTTTACTAAGGTTATCAGACAATCTAAAATTAATCATAATTGTACTAACCTCAATAATATGAAGACACAGATTCAAAACATACCTGTATCTCCTCAAGTCATACCTATCGAGATTGCTTGTAGTCTTCTTTATAAGGGTAAAACCCTAACCATCCAAGGTAGATCACTTGTAAAACATATTATATAGGTTCATGGTGCTAGAATGAAAAATATCAGTGCCATTTAAACCTCCTTCGTTGCTGCCCTATGAGTCTCCCAACTTTGCTAGGGTTTCTTCTTACTTGGAAACCCTAATTTTCAATCTCCTTCCTCCCACAACATTTTGATGGAGGATTAATATCTATGATGAATGGATTCCAAATCCATTATCAAAGTTTCCAATGCTGCATCAGGTGTCTTTAACATTGTATCAAGTCCTTTCATACCTAAAAACTGAAAACCCTAAGTGAGAGCTTCTTCCTCCTCTTCTTTGATTTCCTCCGTTGAGTCATTTCAGATGTGCCGTATTGTTTCTGGTGCATCTCTGAAATTTCGGATCTTTAGGGTCTGAAACTTCAGCGTGTGGTAACCTAACCTGTCATCGTTCCAACCCCACAAGTTTGAGCTTCATTGGATTCTCCATTAGAGAGATATGCTCAGTTTCCCAACATGCCCTGTTTAAGGGATGAAACAACATAGCAAACTTGTACGGAGTGCCACGTGTCACTGTTTCATCTTCAGCCTCTGAAACTCGGACCTCTGAAACTACAGTCCGTGAACTAACTGTCACTTTTTACGGAATTCCATTTGGAGCTTCCAATCTCGAGATATGACCTTTTTCCCTAGGTCCCCTGTTTAGGGCTTCATTCTGGAAGAGGCAGAAACCCTAAATTGCACGGATCATATCTCAGCAAGTACAACTAATCTAAGGCTGACACTCAGACACAAGGTCCAGGAAAATTTCATCTTCGGCCTATCCAAGTTTCAGATCCTGAACCTTCGCAAAAATGGATTTATAGCGAACGTGCCATGATGACTAGGTTTTGCTATACAAAATCCTAACTTTCAAATTGTCGCAAGTGAAACAAGTGTCGTAAGTGCCATACATTGCCTTCCTTCAGGTTAGCTCTGATACCATGTTAAGATTCAATATGCTAAGATAAATAACATCAGTATTACATTCAATTTCACAACAATAGCATATACAGGGTCACTGAAAGAACAACAAGCACATCATAAACACAAGAGACACAGATTTATCTTGGGAAACCTCATGGGGTAGAAAACCCAACAAAGCTTCCTCAATATAGATGACCAACAAATACAAAGATGTAATCCCCAAACAAGAGCTTCTTCTACTCCTTTGCAGATCTCTCTCTCTCCTATGCGAGTTCACAAGTGAATGAATGCGTGTTAAATGAGGAACAGATCTCCTCTATTTATACTTTACTTCACTTGACTTTTAACCCTAACTAGGTCGGCCCCAACAACTTAACCACTCAACATAATGCTGACTAGGCCGACTCCTCTAGGGGACTTAAACACCCCATCACAATTGACTCTAGGGGATCTAATGCCCCGAATTACATGGGAGGTTTTACCTCAATGACTTTACATAATAATAACATCCCAACGGAGGAATAAAACATCTCCGGATGAATAATAACAAAGTACAAATATAATATTCTTTGAAGTTACAATATTTCAACAGGGGTGAGGCATACAAAACTTGGCTTGGTTTAGCCAAGCCCTTAGCCTTAAAATCCTTTGGAGAGGCTTGTTTGATGCAGGATTGTGGGGTATGGTGCTGGGGGATAAATATTTAAAGCACTTATCAATGGAGGATTGGGCTCGAAAGAACTATAAGTATGTGGCATAGGCGTCCAATATTTGGACAAGGATTCACCAATTCCTTTCATTGGCTTGGCAGCTGGCTTTCATGGAAGATTGGCGATGGTGACAATATTTTGCTTGGGATAGATCCCTTTATTGGCGATGAACACTTTTATGAACTCTGCTGTGATGTGATCTCTCATTTAGCCTCCTTGGGCATTAGCAAGTTGGCGCAGATTAAAAATCCTTCAACAGATCAGCAGGACCATTCTTATTGGCTCTCAACTCCTCAATTGGGACTGCAGGATGGTTTAGCAATTGAGTGGAACAAATCAGTGTTACAAATATCGGCCGAAAAATCGATGGATCACGAAAAATCGAGTGAAAAATCAGGCCGATTTTTCGCCGATTTTTCACCGATTTATCCCGTTTTTTTATAGGCCGAGTTTTGGCTGATTTTTAGCCGGTTTTTTACCGATTTTTCCCAATTTTTTGATAGGGCATGTTAGTGGCCGGAAAAGTTTGTATTTTTGTATTTTTTAAGTTTGCCGCTTTTTGCCGATTTTTGCCGATGTGCTGCCAAGATATCCCGAAACGATGTTTCTTGAACCCTGCCGATTTTTTCACTGCGCCGATATTTGTAACATTGGAACAAATATATCGAGGGTCTTAGACACTTAGGTATTACTCTTGAGGAGAAGGAAGACTACCTCATCTGGTCGTGGGATAATTAAGGGGGTAAGATCCCAGCAAGGTCGGCTTATGAAGCGATTATTCATTCAAATGCTACTGTGGTTACAAATTGGTGGTACAAGATTTGGCACTGGAATCTTCCCTTGAAGATCAAATGCTTCACCTGGCTGTGCATGGAGAATCGGGTTCTCACATGGGATAATCTACTCAAAAGGGGTTTTATCGAACCAGGCTTATGTATTCTCTGTAGAAGGGCGGATGAGAACATTCACCACCTTCTTGTGGATTGCAGCTTCTGTCAAAGAGTTTGGTATGAGGTGATAGATTGGCTCAAGCTCTGTTATCACTGGACTCCACCCTCCCTAGGTGAAAACATCTTACAATGGGAAAACTGTTTTCCCTATCATAAATCATTGCCTCTCTTTGTGATATGGGGGATTTGGAAAGCACGCAATGCTTAGACCTTTGAAGATAAAATACAGTCTCCCTCTTTGGTAGCTTACAAATGCCTAAGTTACTTTCAGGAATTCTTCAGACCCGGTGCAGTTAACAAATCTCAAATTTTATGTGATCCTGCTATTGATAAAGATTTTCAGTGGGGATATTTTGATGGTGCAGCTAGTTTGGATCGATGTGGTGGTGGAATGGCATTATTCCTTGTGGATAATCATTGCTTCTTTTAAAGCTGGGATGTGGTAACAGAACCAATCAACGGACATAATTACTTGCCTTGTGGGGTCTTGTAAAATTTGCCGTTCTGAAAAACTTTCTACACCTTCAGATTTTTGGTGACTCTCTTGTCACGATTGACTGGGCAAAGGGCACTTCCTCCTTACATTTGCCAATTCTGGAGCATTGGTGTGGCAAAACTGGAGGTCTGCTTGATCAACTTAACAGTTACACCATTTGTCATATCTTTAGAGAGTTGAATTCCTTGGTGGACAAGTTGTCAAAGGAGGCATTGGAGCTATCTGAGGGACTACTTGCCTTTGAAGAGTACCAGGACTGTCTCTTATACAGTTCCAGTACATATCAGTTTTACTAGTTTTGACAATGCCCCTATTTGTACGAGTACTGCTCTTTTGATCTACAGCAGTCACTGTTTTGACTTTTAGCATATATGACTCTGTATAGATACTATGTAAGTGTTATTTTAGCATATTCTGAACTTGCTTAGATACCCATTTTGGATGGTGAAGAAAGATAGCAAGACATATGTAACTTTGATTCTACTTTGAATATCAAGTTACTGGTTTTTTCTCTGTTTGAAAAAACAAAATCCAAGGAATAAATCATCTGATCTTTTTGTTGCTCTAGGTGAAACCATAGTTTCTATAAGTTTTGTAAAATGCCCAATTTTCCCCAAAAAACAAAATGTCAATATAAGTTTGAAATGGTTCAAATTGTTGTTGCCATCGTGCATTACCAAATAATAATAAAAAAAATGAACATACACATCTCATCATGAAATTACATGGGGCACACTCTTGTTTGGACTATCTAATACAACATGCATTACTAAGTGTAAATAGCATTTGTTTAAGCTGCAGTTTAACAGTGATTAATGCACTTAAAGATGAAAACATCAACTTAATAAAGGTACAAGCTGTAACAAACAAAGGAGTGTGGTCTAGCAGCAAGTAGTGAAGTAATCAAGCTTGTATTAATACACAGACCCAGGTTCAAAACTCCTTAAGTGAGTGCAGATGAGGCCATCTGGGTCACTTTGACAGCATAGATACGCCCCTCATCGTGTGACAGCTTAGCCAAAGAGATTCTATAACAAGTATTTCCCGACAAAAAAACACAAGGTAAACATGTAATGGAAATCTAATCTTTCCATGCCTTTACTGCATTTGAAACAATCCCATAAAAGCATCTAGACTGACATCCAAACTTGAATGAGTTAATCAAAAGCAACATATGTTGTTACTGAATTAATATTTATTTATCACCTGGCACTGCTAGGTGTTATTAGAACAATACCCAATGGACGAAACTAGATGTTACAACAATATCCAATGACTCAGTTAATGATAGTAAGCGCCCAGAAACAATAATCTCAACAGTACCTAGCTTAGATAATCACTACTGCCTTCCAAGCAAAGCAACCTATGCCAAAACTGTATTCATCGTAGAGGCATTTTTTGGCAAGACCGATGATAACTCCAAAAGCGTCTAGCTATACATCAACTAAGAGAAGATTATGATCAAAACCACATACAGCTTGAAGAACTTTCAAACCTTCAAGGCTCTCGACGGGATATGGTTCTGGTTCATCAATGCTACTTCCTAAGCCAAGCCTGCCATTCCTTCCACAACCCCATACCCAAAGTTCCCTTTCAGAAGTAATGGCAATTGAATGTGCACGGCCTCCGGACACAGCCACTGGCTTCTTTCCATCCAATCCCATAACTTTCCTGGGCTTGGCAGTAACTTCCCCTCCTGACCTCCCAAGTTGAGAAGTTGAATTCCACCCCCATGAGAAGATGTATGTGTTCAGTTCTCCAGTGTAGCTTGCATTTGTTCTGTTCTCTCCTCCCTGATCACTGGAAAGTTGATCCAGAGTAATTGCTAGTGAGTGGCCAAGGCCTGCAGCAATTGCTGCTACCTTTTGATTCAAATCCACTGTCTGTAGATGAGGTCCCTCTAATGATCTGCCAAGTTGACCATAGATATTGTCCCCAAAGCTGAAAAGCAACCCATTATCTGCAAAGGTACAAACTACAGTGTCAAACTATAAGGCCATTATTCAATACACTTAAACCATATAAAAATGAAAATTATCCAATATTGGGTACAAATATAACCATGCTACTCATGCATAGTTCAATACATGACACAAAATGGCACTTGGTAGAGGACTTCCACTGCAACTTTCCCATGTTTTCAAAGTTCAATCTACAGGAATCAACTCTCTACATTACTCATCAAGCAACTTGTCTTAGGGCTAAAACTGAGAAGTTCCGACATTTGTGAAATAAAGGTAAATGTCATGTGATATGGGTGGGAACTAGGATGATATGGGTGAGATTAAGTTGATCCCATGAGTGGAGGAGGTCGGGTCTTCATGCAGGCATTTACTAAGATGGATATTGCTTAGATCCCAAATTGGGAAGAATACTATTTTAGATGCTGATTTGAATTGAATGGAGAATTTTTTGGATTGAAGATTATTAGCAGCATATGATAAGCTGCAGGTAATCCCAAATCGTAAATATATTCCAGTCTCTGATGGGCTAGACAAGATTGTTTTGTCTGATTGAGTTGCCCTGTGGGGAGGATTAGGTTTCATGAGGGTCTAGACTGCTTCAAGCTCAGTGGATTGAGGCCAATGGGGTCAATAGAACTTGGCAGACGCTGTGGCTCCCTAAAGATTCATCATGTGCAACCTGCTTCATCCAGCTTCAACTTCACAACAGGTTTTTGTCTTTTGATAATCTGAGTGACAGGGGCTTTCATGCAATGAGTGCCTTGCATACAATGAAGAATGTCTACACAAGCTAAATAATGTGTTATATAATGAGTTAATAACTTCCATCGAGATGTTAATAGCTAGTCTAAGCTTAACTTCATTTGGTTCTCACTAACTTTTATAGACATTTCCCAACACCACCATTCTTACCTGTCCTGCCTGAACTGCAAGGAGTGCACTAGTGTATGCAAATGAGGATAGAGACATACCTTAATGTTGTGGCTTAAACACCTCCCAAAAACCCAGAAAATGAAATACAAGTGAGTTCGAATTAGGTTTCAAAGAATATTACTTCGAGGTATGCTGGGAATCATACAATGAGAAAAGAAGTTTGTTCTACACAACCTGTCCCATGATATGTTGAATTTACAGACTTCAGTGTTAGAGTTCATCAAATTCAGGTAGAGATGTAAATGAAGATGTGGATGTAACTTTCCCATTTTGACTTGCTAGTAGCAACCCATCTCTGATGCAACTTCTGTTGCCATAATCCAGAAAGAGTTAATGACAGGATTCTGACTGTGATTTAATATAAGCATCGGAAATGGATTAAATGAGCCTGATCATACTCAAGTCTGAGTATCAGATCTGAATTGAAGAATTTTTTGTTTGATATCCAGACACGGGTGGCAACTGTGCATTGCTTGTCAAAACAAATGAAACCATTCTATCTTCAAAGAAACAAAAAAATGATACTGCTCAATATTACCATCATCTGAAAGGAATCAGTTGTCATTGCTTCAATATAGTATTTCTTGAGGCAGTATTGACGTGATAACACAATTATAGAGGTGGCCCCAATGGTTAGTTTGATTGGTAGATGCTCTTGTGCTAAGTCCACAGAGGTCTTGGGATCAAATCTCATCAGTTTATTTGGGGTTACCAGCCACCTATGCCTGCCTTCCATCCGGAAATCTGGGGAAAAAGGGGGAAAATTCAGCAATGGCTGACATGGTACCAGCAACGCCATTCTTCATTTAAGTGTGTGAGGGTGAGGTCAGATTATTTACTCAGAAAAACACAACTATAAATGCAATAAATCCTTATATGACACCCTGCTAAAAATAAAAATTCAGAAATTGAAGGCAGTAAAATTAATTTATACAAATTCTTACTGTCAATATGTTTCTAATCTGATAGGTGTTCTTATTAATACTAGAAATGCCACAGTTGCATAGATTGTTGACTATCCAAAAATGTTTTCTATAATGATCATTTTCCTCTATCACGTGTAGATTATTTTATTATCCACTTGGATAAGAAAAACCCTTTTATTTTTTGGATATTTTGGGGGTTATATTTATTAATGTTTCTCCATGGGCAGCAGCGGCTAGTCATTCCCCCCCCACCAGTTAGTCATGTGGTACAGGACTCATGCATCTTCCCCATCGGTAAGTCATGCAGTGGTACATGGCTCAGACACCAGTAACTTGGTTAAGTCATGGTACATGACTCAGACAGCCAGGGGCTGCAGTATCTCATGTGGAGTGCACCCACATGAGCAGAGACATAGTCAAGATCTCAGATGACTATCAGACAAAAGTCAAGGTCTCCGGGACTATCAGACAAAAGTCAAGGTCTCCGGGACTATCAGTGACTATCAGATACTCGAGTGAGTTATAGTCAGGACTATTGGGGAGCAATCAAACCTCTTGGAGAGGCCAGATAGCCATATACTTCGCTAGTGGGGTACAGTGGGACAGTGAAGACAAAAGAAGCCACTTTGGAAGTGGTCAGGCCTTGGAAAACATCACGGGGAATGGCAAGCTCACAGAGAACTTCTCTAGACCGTAGAAGATTCCAGAAGTCAACAAGAAGTCAACCAAAGAAAAAGGACAAGAAAAGAATAAAAGAAAGAATAATAACAGCCCAAGAACAAGTCGGCCCAGCTAAAGTAAAATTGACCCGGCCAAAAAGGTCAAGTCAGCCCAGTAAGAAAAAGTGACTTCTTCAGCATAAATAGAAGTGAAGTTGCCACATTTGATACACACAAATTCACTCAAGCAAGCAAGCAAGTGTGCAGATCCAAGGAAGCTTAGACAAGTGATCAAGAGGCATTAAGAAGACATCTTTTGGGGTTTACTATCTTTCTCTCTCTTCTTCGTTCTCAGAAGGGCTCAGCTATCCAGAAGTTATTCTGTATTTTTCTTGTTTATCATTATTTTGTTTCTGTAACTAGTGTTGGGCACTAGATTTGACATTGTATCTTGTTGAAAAATATTATCTAAAGAAGTTGTTGGGTTTTTCCCGTGAGAGGATTTTTCCAGGGTAAACATTGTGTCTACTGTGGATGTGTTTCTTTCAATGATCCTTTTATGCATGCAGTTTATGTTTATGTGATAGAAAAGTTTAAAAGTTAAAAACATCTAACTGCTAAGAAAAATCAACATGGTATCAGAGCAGTGCTGAAAGAGGCCATTGCAACAGCCGTAAGTTGGAAACTAGGGTTTCCAGTTCCAAACACTTCCAACCATAGATTGGACTAAAAAGTAGGGTTTTGGAATTCGCCCTAGGAGGACGCATCTATCTGTGGAAATAGATCTCAGATCCAAGAAATTTCAGTTTTGACCTAATTACTGTCGAAATCGGGAATCTAGGGCTTCCAGTCTTGAGCCGTTATGTCCACAAAACTGACTGAAAAGAAGTGCTCTCCAACTCACCCTAGGAGGGAGCATCTTTCCTTCAGATCAGATTTTTCATTTGATAAACTTCATTTTTGACCTATCTTTTGCTAGGGTTTCTAGGTCAAATCTCAACTTTGACAAAATGACAACCAATCTAAGGGTTGAGGATAGATTGGATGGAGTAGATAACTTCAGATCTTGGAAGCATAGGATACTTCTCATTCTAGAAGAGAATGATTTCTTAGATTATATCAAAGAAGTTACCCTGGAACCAAAAGAAGAGGAGGCTAAAACAAAGTTCAAGAAGAATATGGTCAGAGCAAAAAGAATTCTATCTGAATCAATCAAGGACCACTTGATCCCTCGTGTGTCAAAATTGAAGACTCCTAAGGAAATGTTTGAGGCCTTGGCAAGATTATATGAAAGCAAGAATACTAGCAAAAAGTTATTGTTAAGACATCAGTTAAGGAATGTGATGATGAACAAATCAGAGATAGTGTCCTACTTTACAAGGGTTTCTCAAATCAAGGATCAACTAACAGCTATTGGAGATACTGTAAAAGAGAAAGAGCTCGTGTTGACAACATTGAATGGTTTTCCCTCTTCTTGGGATGTGTTTGTTCAAGGTATCTGTGCAAGGAAAAAGCTACCCAAGTTTGATCAGCTATGGACAGATTGCACTCAAGAAGAGGCAAGGTTGATCTCCAACATGCAAAAGACGAACGACGAAGAAAATAAAGCACTTGCAGCTCATGCAAGGAAAGGAAAAGGTAGAGAGATTACCAAGAATACTGATAGAAGACCAATATCAAAGAACAAGAAGGATATGTCTACGATTAGTTGTTACCATTGTAACAAGTTGGGACACTATGCAAGAAATTGCACTCAAGAGAACAAAAAGGGAAAAAGGAAGCATCACGCTCATATGGTGGATGATGATGCGCCTACTTCACACAAGAAGTCAAAGGAGACATCAGATGGAGAATTTGTCCTTTAAGTACTTGTTATCACATATATAGTAGCCGGGCTACCATACATTATTTTTCTGATTCTAGTACACTATTCAGCTAGTTCCCTTACATACGAGATGCTGAGATGAGCATCTATATTGGATCACTATCAGATTTTGGACAGCAGCGTATATTCCCCATGCCATGACTGAGTCTCAGGACACTCAGAGAGATGACCGATGTAGCCATTATACCATTGGTACAGAGCAGTCAGTAGTGCCCAGAGTTACAGCAGCAGTTTCAGAGGACATATGATGGTACAGGTTGATGAGCATTCAAGTATATGACTCAGCAGGTATATCATTGTGTTATGGTTATATTGCTTTTATACTTATTCTTATAGCATGTCTTAGCACTTAGTGTCATGATCTGGCGATCATATAGATATGTGGACCTGGTTGATTTTATTATATATATATTATATTTGTCCCTACTCAGACTTAGAAGTTCACTATTCATACTCATTGGTTTTACCCTCCTTAGGGAAAATAGAGGTGATCATTCCACCATACCTTGGCTTGCTAGTGTTGGCTCCATTATTCATTGTCTTCATCCATCCATTGCCTACCTTTTAGTTTATCACCCTGACTTACTACTTGACTAGTGGCATGGAGGACTTTCCCCCACTGTAGCCTTTGTATTGGATGAGCTTCCCTGTTTATTGTGTCTCGGCTCTGAGTTGGTGACAAAACTTACCTATGGTGAGTTGGAGTTCCTTGGAATTCCCCCTAGTCACTAAAGTTGTGTTGGCTAAACCTGAAACTTTTAGTGCTGCCATGAATACAAAAATCTGGAAAATGAAATGCTATATCTTGTATGAAAAGCCCATTCATGCAATGTGTTTCTAAACACACATGAATGAAAGGCACGCCAAATGAAAATGGCCATGAAAATAAAATGTTATATCTTTTGGAAATGTAAATACCTAGGTAAACAAGCTGTCCATGACACACCTAGAAGTGCTCAGGTAAACAAGTGCCTTAAAAACACACCTGTAGCAGAAAGCCTAAAATAAATGTAAATCTATGCAATGTGTTTATAAACACACATAGACCAAGGCTATGGAAACCTCAGGCCCAAAAAGCAACGGAACTTAAATGCTATATCAAAACAATTGCTGGCCTTATTTGTATTATGGATTGTGCGCATCTGTTAAAGGTGAATAAACCCTCTTTGAACAACTCATCCATTTGTGAGACACCGCCATTCCCTGTGTTGTTGCTCATTCAGTATATACTATGGTGTGTTTTCACTTTCCCTTGCCAAAGTGTCACAAAGTTAAGTCAGTCAAGTCATCCCTTAGCCTAGCCAGTTATTTTAGCCTTCACCCTTCACTAGCAAATTGATCACAACAATGAAGTGAGTATGATCTTGAAAGTCTAGTTTGAGTAATAATAATAACTAATGACATTATATATTTGGATTTAGATCGCCAATAATGATTACTTTGTGTTATAATTGTTATTTGAATAAGTTGTAGAGCATGCATTAACCTTTGACACTTTGTAGCAGCTTCCAGTGATGGTCTAAGTTATATTTGGTCATGTTGACTTGGTCAAACCTAGTTTGACCAAGGTCAACCATAGGACATGAGATGGTTGGACTTTGTGATGATATGGATTGATGATATATGGTCTATGTACATGTACATGATGATTCTATGCAGCAGCTACAGGGTTATGGTGATGATTCATGGTTTACAGCAGTATTTGATCATTTACAGATTATTATTATTTACCCTGTTCCGGTATATTGGATATATATTTTGATCATGCAGAAACTCATAGGGTGTATGAGTACACATTTTGGATGGATTTGGACCTTCTGGGTCCGATGAGACAGTTTGTTTTCAGTTTCGGGCACTTATAGTGATGATTGAGCCTCAGTAGGCTATCCCAGTGCAGTTTTGGTCTGTCGGAGGCCCTGTCAGAGCAGATGTGATTTTTATCCGGTTGACCTAGGGCGCTGTGCTTGGAGGGGGTGGTCCAGCCACTTGTTTTTACCATATTACCCCCCTCCCGGACACACTGGTGCCCTCACCTTGACAGCGCAGGCACTCCAGGAGGCAGTTTGGGGCAGTTTCACGCTTCCCGAGGCATTTCAGGATTGGTAGAAATGGCTATTGAGGAAATCGATTTGGGCTACTGAGGCAATGTTATGGCATGGGATGATCAGTGATGATAGATCGGGGTCTTCCACACCTCCTCCAGCAGTTTCGGCTTCATCGGGCCCGCATCCATCACTTATGGCACTTTCTGATGATTTCTGAGGTCTTTTTGAGGCCTACGATTTGACCATGGAGGCACGATTTGGTATATTGATGATTATTTTATGATTATTGTGCTATGGGGATTGACCAAGGAGGGATAAAATTACCCCTTGGACCCACCATAAGCCCCCTATTATATTTTGTCATCATGATTTGGTGGGATTCCCCTTTTCTAGGGCGTTTTTGTCCACTCATATTATATTTTATTAGTGATCCATGTATTTTATTGTTGAGCTCATCTCAACCATTGATTAGACATTTGTATCTTTTAATCTTAGCCACTCATTCAAAAAGTGGTTAGGATTTTGATGCCTCTCCTTCCTATTTAAAGGAGAGAGCCTCTCATTGTAGAGGGGACTTGTGGCTCTAGATTATTGGAATAGACAATTATTATTGCATCTATCTCCAGTGTTGTGGTGAATGTTTTTGGTATTCGTTTGTTGGTTCTTCCTTTGCACTGAGTTATTGGAGATCTTGTTTGCCATATCTTTTGTACCACGTTTTTTGCATCTACAAGTGGAAGCCGATTTGCTTTGAGGAGGAAGTATTGGTAGGGGAAGACTCTCCCTACTTCTTCTTTGGATCTCTTCGTTGGTAACAGGGAGTATTACTGTCCCAGGACCTTCTATTCTATGTTATCATTGCATTTTACTTGTATTTCCTCCATACTTGACCTCTCTGATTGAAATCGATTTTCCTTGGATTGACAGGTAGAGGAGGGCGCACTTGTGGGCTAGGGCATCAATTTGGCAAGCAAAATCAACAATCTCTCATTTGATCTCTGCGGGAATCTTCCTCAACATCAAGGCATCTCATTCACATCACTCAGGTATGATCTCAAGGTAATTTCTTTCCATGATCTATCCACTTGTCTAAAACATTTAAAACCCTAATTAATCAAAACCCCCACTTTTACATTTTTTCAGATCTACTAAGATCTAGTGGCTTTTTGGGTAAGATATTAAAAACCCACCTCTATAGTATCCACGGCATCCCGGATCTATAGTTTGGCGAGGATTGACTTCCATTTGACCCTCTTCCCAAGGCATTTAGCCTCTCCAAGCAAGGGTGCACTTCCTAGTTTGGGTTGGTTGACCTAGATCTAGTATGTGGGTAGTTGAGATTCCACTTGATTCGTGATCTACATATCCAATAACCTACCCCCAGATTGTCACTTTTCTGATTTCTACCTTGTGGGCCCCATTCCACATTTTAAGGGATTTAATCCCCATTTTGGACCACTTGGTATCTTCAAACTCAGATCTAGTAAGATCTAGCCATCAGATTGCCTTGAAATTGTAGATCCACACTCCCCATTGATCAACCTACTTGGATCTAAAGTTTGGATGCTATCGAACGTGTCTTGACCCCACTTATCCCACTTTTAGGCTTCCTTGGGCAAAGTCGCACCACCTTGGAGAAGGGAGTTTGTCCACTTCTAGGACATGGGTACTTGAGATTTTCGTGGATTTGGAACGGGAATAATTCAAAACCTAGGTCTAGTAGGTCACCTTGTCAAATCTTGCCTTGGGGATAGCATTCCTTGTTTTAAGGGATTGTGGTCCACTTAGGTCAAACCTAGATCTAGACCTATTCATCCATCAAGACTTTAATTGCCCACTTGTCTCATACAATAGGAGTTCTTAACCACAAGTTAACTTTACTTTGACTCCATTATCCCAATTCCCAAGGCACTGGTTTCTCTCCAAGTCAATTCGACTTTCCTAGATTGTTGGATTAACTTGTGGTTTGACCTTAGTGTGGTGAACTAAACCTTTGATGCCATAATGTATCATGATCAAGCTTGTCACTTGTACTAGTTAGCCCCAATTCAACCCCTAAACTACCCTGCATTGGACACGGATCCCAAGGCAGTGGATTTTCTCACATTGACTAGTACTCTAATCCTGGATCTTATCTTTAATTATTATAAGTCACTCTCACATCAACAATGAACTAAAGCTATACTCATTGAACCCCTCACTTGTCTTGTGACTTCATCCTAAGGTCTAGGATAAACCATACACCTTACTTCACTTAGAATCAACTTGATTTGGTGTCTTGGTTTTGATCTCTCCTGTCGGGAGTAGATCGGGTCTCCCCCTTTGTTGTCTGGGCTAGATAACATAAAGTGAAGGTTGCCTCGACTGGCGTGACAACCATATATTGGAGGTCGAGGTGATCGTGGTTGCACCTTATGAGTTTCCCTTCCCTATTGCCATCCATGAGTGGATACATCCATAGGGGTAACTACAGTTTAGGTGACAACAGTACTATCACTCAAGGGAGTGGTGTTTTGCTAATGGATAGTGGGGCTTCTAAGCACTTGACATGTTACAAAAATTCTTTAGAAGGAACTTGGAAACAATTTAAAGCATGAAGTTAAAGAGTAGGAGAAGTCTCCTATTAGCTATATTCAAGTGAAGCATAATGAAGTTTGCAGATAATGCCAAGGGATCTTTCCCAAGCTATGAAGGTAGATCCAAGGTGATCTTGGATCTAGTGCATCCAGAAGACATGAGGACCAAGGATGAAGTTTTTCAGCAAGTTCTAGGAATTCAGAATTTGATCAAAGTTCTAGAACCTTGGTGATCTCTGCTAGGAGGCAAGGATCAAGAGGGAGGCAACCAAACAAGCAAAGATAAGTATTTATGTTTTGTGAAATAAGTGTTATATATTTAAATTGAATTGTTATCTTATTGATAAGTAGCATAACTATTTTATTGATGGATAGTACATTCGATACTGGTTAACCCTTGTGGACATTTCTGTCAAGTTCACTATGGAGGTTGTGAAAGCAATGATCCGTGATCAAGATTTACCCATGTCTTATGGGAAGAAGTATCTAGTACGACAGTTATGCTCAGATCAAGTGTTCTCACCAGATAATGGAGGACAAGATTCCTGAAGATGGGACCTTCAGAAAAGAAGAGTACAGTAAGAATTCAAAGGAGTATATAATCTACATCCCAGGACAAAAGCAGATTGAGATCAACAAGGATTTGACATTTGACCAAGATACAACCTTCAGCAAATGCAGGAAGTCTCACATGGATGAGGACTGTTAGGAGCCGGAAGCTCCAAAGAAAACAAGTGCAGAAGACTCTACTCCGACAGAACATATTCCAGAAGATCATGATGAGATAGTAGAGCCAGAAGCACTGGTAAATCCACCTATAGAGATGACAGTCTCTAAGAAGAGACCAGCATGGTTCCAGAGATCAAGGATGCAGAAAAGTATGGTGCTCCCAGTAGGTCTTTTAGAGAAAGCAAAAGACCTCGCCAGTATTCCAACTACATGGCACTGATGAGTGACATCATTGATACAAAACCTTCCAGTTATGAAGAAGTTGCAGATCAACAAGTATGGAAGGAAGCCATGATGGAGGAATATCAATCCCTCATAAAGAATGGTGTGTGGGAAGTCGTCCCAAGACCTAGAGGGAAGTCAATAGTGACATCCAAATGGATCTACAAGATCAAACATGCTACAGACGAAAGCATAGAGAAGTACAAAGCAAGATTCGTGGCTAGAGGATTCTCTCAGAAAGAGGGAGTAAATTATGACGAGATATTTGCTCCAGTGGCTAGACACGCTTCTATTAAAGCTATTATCTCCATAGCTTTCGTGATGGGTTGGAAATTACACCAAATGGATGTCAAGACCGCCTTCTTGAACGGTGAAATTGAAGAAGAAGTGTATATCGAGCAACCTCCAGGATTTTAGACTCTTGACAGAGAATAGCATGTGTGTAAATTGAAGAAGCCTTTGTATGGGCTTAAGCAGGCAGCTAGGGCATGGTATGCCAGGATAGACAGTTATTTGGTGACCTGTTTCTTACAGGTGATGAAAAGCTCATAGATGGGTGCGAGAGGAAACTTGCAACATAATACGAAACGAAGGATCTAGGTATGATGCATTGCTTCTTGGGATTAGAAGTGTGGAAGAGATCAAATGAGATTTTCCTCAGTCAAGGAAAATACACAATAGAGATCCTGAAGAGATTCAAGATGATGTACTGTAAGTCCATGGCCACACCAATGGTGACAAATCTGAAGCTGTTGAGTGACTCTTCTTCAGATCTAGTGGAACCCACAATGTATAGACAGATGATCATATCCTTGATGTATCTGGTTAACACTAGACTGGATATATGCTTTGCAGTGAACACTTTGAATCAGTACATGGTTGAGCCCATGTAGATTATCTAGAGATTGTTGCCAGTTAAGTTGTACTTAGATGGACTATCAAGCGAGCAGGCAAAGTTGAACATTTCAATGTTCTTTTTTCGATGATTTGATATCCAGCTGGCCTTTTAAAGGGCCCCCGTTTTAACTTTTTTCCACATGTCCATGGCCCTGCGGGGTTTGTAATAAAACGTACTAGCATGGTGTTTTGTAAAGACTTGGTTCCCTAGGACTTTTTGGCTAAGTCAGGTATTCCAAGGAGTTTTTTCACCTAGTTATTATGTCTTGCATTAGTGCATAACATAATTTTTGGGTTTTTCTCCTGCTCCTCCAAAGCTGGAATGCCTGGGGAGGCTGATGGGCCTTAAGGGGTTGTTAAAGTCTATGGATCAATGTATATGAACATGCTAGGCATTATTTTTGAGTCATATGGACATGTGCTAAGTCCCCCTAGGTTGTTTTTTAATTTTTAGCGAAGTTTATTTTTTCCGTAAATTGAGCCATTTTTTAATGGTTCAATTAAAAAATTTGTAATTGGCCTAGAAGTGGCGTCTGGAGGTCTTTTCTGCCTTGGGGTGCTCGTTTTCTAACTCAGAGCACCCCCTTAACCCCTTAACCCACTTTTCCTAATGTTTGGGTGCTTAAATTTTTACCTATGGCCAAAAAACCCAAAAAAGTCATGAAAAAATCAAAAAATGGGAAAAGTGACTTAAAAAAAATTAAATTTTTGGAGTGATTTATGGACTGATTTGGATCAGCATGTATTGGGGAGCGTATTGAGCTGAGTTTTATGACAAGTGGGCAGCTAAAAAGGTGGGAGTAACTCCCCACAATAGGAGGGGCGCATTTCCTTCACCTTGGGCGCATTTAGTAAGTGGGCAGCCCACATTTGGGGCTGTTATGGCAGCTAGTATGGTGCTACAATATGGGCACGTTTTGGGCTGATTTATGGCAGCCCTATTTCCTCCACCGTTTGTGCCACCATTCCCCCACTCTCCTTTGGCAAGTGCGCCCTCCCCTCTCTTGTAATCTCTCTATAAATTCAAGCTTTGTCTCCATTGCTCACTAGTGAGAATTGGAGCAAGAGACATATCATTGTATTACTCATTTTGTTTTAAGTGTGAATAAAGAAGACTTTGGAGGTTAGCTTGTGGTGTTCTTGTTACATGTGGATGTACTATCTTGTGTCTTTTTCCAAGATGACTTGCGTATAAACTTCATTCTTCAAAGGTGTGGTGTGCTCATCGGAAAGATTGTTACCAATCTATGAGATAAGTTGTTTCAGTTTGTTTATTGCAGCAGCTTAGTGATGTGTGCTTGGTAAGAGATTACTTTTGCATTTTCCATTTGTTTATGCACATGCAATAGTAGTTTCTTGTGAGTGTATATCTACACTTTAACTCGTGTCGGTGAGGTCTGTGATATGCAGGCGTTTTCTTGAGTTGGAAAAAGGAGGATCTTGTTTGTTTCCCCCTTTTCTAATCATCGTTTGCAGATTTAGTCCCTTCGAATATCACTACACCATCTCCAAAAGCTTTGGATTTCAACGAAGGATTTGTTCCCTCTCTCTCTCATATTCAAAAAAAATTAAATTTTCTGGTTACTAGTTACTAATCGAAAAGTGGATCTGATTTACATACTGCTGATAAAAACTTAAATAGATCAGATTCTGTTATCAAGAAGTTTTAATCTTTCATTTCATAAAAAGTTCATTGTTCGTAGATCAAAGCTTCTTGGTTATCTAGCACTTTCTTTTCGAAAACTGGTATAAATTGACAAAAAATTAAGTTTTTCTGAAGTAGTGTTAGATCTGATTTCAAAGTATTACCTGGCTGTCCGAGAGCTTGAAATTTGCAGCCATTAAAAGCTAGCAAAGATCCCAAGTAGACAAGCCCCATAGCTTGTTGCTTGGTTACTTTCCGTCATTTTAACTTCTTCTTTTTCTTTTTCTTTTTTTTTTTTTTTTTTTTTTCTCTGGGTTTTGAGGAGGTGTTCCAAAAACACTCTTAAAGTGTTTTTGGGCATCTTTACTGATCTATTGCTTGCTGGTTTGCAGCATTTAAAGAGCAGGCAAAGAGAATTGCTGGCCATTTTTCCAAGATCCAGGCCATCCGAAGCATCTAGTTTGAAAATTTCCTGAACCGGTCACTTTTTCTCTTCTATTTTGTAAGCCACTAAGTCGATTTAAGACTAGGGCATTTCTATCATATTGTAACTAAAGCATCAAACGAGAGCAAGTGGACTAACCAAGCACCCACACCCCATCCCCCCAGGGGGGGAAACTGTGTCGACTCAAATTTCGTGGTTTTTGCAATTTTTTAGTTTAGATTTCTTTTTTTTGCAATTAATAAAATCAAACTAGGGTTAAAAGCAACCTTGTTGGTCTGTTCCACAAGCGGGCCACAAGTTCACTCAAAACGTAGTTTTTATCATTTTTTTTACAAACTCAAACGCCCCCCTTGCTTTCCCGAAGTAGGGTCTCTGTACAAGGGCTTGCCCGAGTACGTGCCTGAAAAGAGACTCCTGGGGTTTAAAAAAAGATAAAATTTTGGTTCATAAAAATTTTCTAAAAAAATACCAAGGTCTTCTCCAGTATACTCTGTGGCCGACTTCCAGCTCAGTCTGATCCAGTTGGTACACATCAGAAAGGAGGAGATGACTAGTAATAGGATCTAACACTGCTCCGAATAAAAAAACCTTTATGTGAAAATCCGGCACATTGCGAACATTTTGTTGTCGTGGGGAAATTTCTCAGAAGGCTTGGGACAAAAGTAAGCAGTGACCTCTTGAAAACTGTTAGGTTTGCCCTCGTTGGTACAGCATCTGAACACCTCCTTGAGACTCCGATTCAGCCCAAGCCTGAGAGGGAAGCCACACATCAAAATTCCGGACATGTTCCCCCGTACCTTGCGTATATTGGAAACCAACGAGCCATAATAAAAAGATCACTTTCACATTAATTTTAAAATAAACCAAGAACACTTGCACTACATTTATTTTTCTACTCATGCATCTATTTTGACACCATTATAAGGCACTGGTCTATATTGGTATTATTTCATGTTATTGACAAATGTTGCAAATGAATGATGATAATAGTGAATGGGAGCAAATGATGTATTGATGAATGTTTGTTTGCTTTATATAAGTATATGCTGCTGTTATCTTGGTTATCAAAAAAGTATTTTTCAAACTCCTAGATTAGACACCTTAGCTTGTTTTTATTTTTAGGGTCAACCCCCCTTGGCTTCGCTAGGAAAGCCTAGACGGAGGAGTCGAGTCCCAAAGTGACAGCACTTGACTTTGACTTGCCCCCAAGGCCACACCAGCAGCTTGAAGACTTCTGTTGCGTTTTTCCCAGGTGTGGAACCAGGCGGCAACAGAGATCAGTACTCACTTTGAAAATCTCAGATCCCAACTCGGTCTTAAGTCTCAATAAGACACATGCATATACTAAAACCCAACTTCTCAATCCCAGAGAAAGTATCAACAATACAATAACTTATAACTTGAAGCACATGAGATCTATCTACAACTTAACAAATATAGCATCACACATAACCAATAGGACATAGATATTTTTGGTCAAAGACCCTGGAAAAGCCCTTGCAGGAAAACCAGTGAGAGATGGAAGCAGCTTTTATAATCTTAAGCGATTACAATCGATACAATAGAGTAATCCAACATGGACTTATCTCTGAGCCACACAGGCTCTGCAAGTTTGATCTGAATGAAGGCTGGGTCATGCCCCCCTCTCGCTGAATATGCCCTTCACTCTGAATGAATGCGCTCCTCTAGCTGAATATGGCCTTCACTTTGAATGAATGCACCCTGTTATCACCTATTTTGTACAAATAGTTGAAACCTTATTGAGCCGCCAGTGTTGGAACACATCAGTGTTCACTTCCAGGGTATCTGGGTTTCAGATTGCAGCAGTTAGCCAATTTTGGCTAACCGGTTTTTGTTTTTAGTCGATATGACCATGGCCCCATGGGGGTTTGTAATAAAGTGTGCTAGTAGGATTTTGAGTGTCTCGGTCCCCCATGACTTGATTAAGCAACTAAGGTATTCCAGGGAGTTTTTTCCCGTGTCAATTATACTTTGCCTATAGCCGACCTATAATCGATGAGGTTTTCTTCCGCTTCCTCCAAAGCTGGAATTCCCGATTTTGAAAATTTTAGCCATGGGGGGTTATTAGAGTCCAACTAATGTATATAAGCCTACTAGACACTATTAGAATAGGTTTTGGTCATGTCCCAAGTCTCTAGGACCCTCAGCAGAAAAAAAAAAAAAAAAAAAAAAAAAAAAATAAAAATAAAAATAAATATATATATATATATATATATATATATATATATATATATTTTTTACCAGGTCCGTCGAATTTGGGTTTTTAATTATTTTTTAAATTTTAATAAATTTCTCTATAGTTTAAATAGAGAAATTTCAATTTGTAATATGTCAGTCATCCGGGATCCGATTTCAGTGATTGAAGGCTCCAGACTTCAGCCAAAAATCAATCATGATCCCTGGACCAACTAACCCTAGGTTTCAGACAATTATTTGGCCTCATAATTAATATTTTCTCAAAAAATCAAAAAATGAGAAATATTAATTAAAATATTCAAAAAATAATAAATTTGAGATAATTTAAATCTCTCCAAAAAAGGCCAAATTGAATAAAGTAAAAGTCGAAATGACATGGCAAAAAGCATTTATGATGATTGGAATCTTCACCCACCTGTTTCAGATCAGTTTCGGAGCACTGGGAGTGATCTACAGTTGAGAAATTCGCCCACCTTCATGCAAATTCGTTTTGTGATTTGGCAATTGATTAATGGGTTGTTGGATTTTGAAATCAATGCATGTGGGGCTCCTTCCTCAAATTATGGGCTCCAAACTCAAGTTTAAAGATGAATTAAGACTCCAAGCTCGATTTGGTTGGTGACATGGATTTGATTGGTTTTTGATGGAGTGTTTGGCTCTCTTCATCACCAATTCGAATTAGGGTTTTAGCATTGAATTTTGTTATATAAGAGAGGCCATTTGGGCTTTCTCTTCATGGAGAATTATTGTAAACTTACTCTGCGGAGATCGTAATAGCTATTGGCTATCATTGGAAATAAAGTTGGCTTTGGAGGCAATTTGTGTACACTTCTATTGGTTCATGAGTTACTAATTTACTTTGAGGTAATATCTATAATGTGTTCTTGATTTATGCAATTTCAAAGTTTGATTTAAATACATGCTTAGATCTCTTTCTTAAGAGCGTAGGGCAAGCATTTGATGGTCCCAATTTGTTTGCTAGGCTTAGGCTTAAATAGTATAAAGAGTGCAACTTGTAATCGGTCTTACTACCTTGTATCCTTATGCATTTTTGTCTAACTCTCTATATTTGATCAAGCTTTGTTTGTGTAAGTTTTTGTGCATTTGCAGATCTTCAAAACGGTTGAGATGAGATGAACTCGGTTGTATCTCCCTCTTCTCCACCAACAAAAACCTTTACTAATAGTGTGTTTGCAGGATACTTCCAAAGAGCAAGATCTTAAGATTGGCATCAAAGCAGAGAGGGTTTCCTCTTCCATCAACACAATTTCTCTCTTCTTGGTTACTTGTTACTTGGACCCACCTTCTTCCTGTGGAAAACACTTTCTAGATCTGAATCCAAAGTTGAATTTCTTTACTTTTAAAGCCTAGATTAGTTTGCCATAAGGTTGAAGGAACTTCAACCTTAGAGAATAACTTGGGATTTGTTCCCTTGTGCTCTCTTCAACACTATCGCATGCGTATCATCCAGCTAGCTGGAAGGATTTCTTGGATAGTGCTTCACCCATCAAGTGTTTCACTTGATTCTTCCCTCTCCATCACCCATTCGTTTTACTCTCTTTTTTCATGCTTTAGTCCTCCTCCCATTCGTCCACTTTCCAAAGAGCCCTAAAACTCCAAAAAACGATTTGCTTAGGGTGTAGTGTTAGTTAGATTTCAATTTTTGCATCTTGTTTACAATCACAGGCATTGAAAAAAGTTAGTTTTAAAAGCATTCTAGATCTCATTTTACATTAGTATAAACTCACATTTGTTTAGACATTTGTTTCCATTTCAAAGATAGGAAAGTTTGCATACAAGCTAATTCAAAAAACTTGTGGTTCCAACCTCATTCCCATCATCTTTTGGAGCACTTTAGCTTGTTGGTCTGTTTTATTTAAATTGCAATTTTAATTCAAAATCTCATGCACATTGCATTTAGGGCCTCATTTTTCAATTCTAAGTTCAAGTAGCTTCAAGTCTTAATTTTTTCAACTAATGCTAAAGGGTACTTGTAGCTTGAATCTTTGTTGTGTGTAGGTGTGAGAAAAAGCTAAATCCAAAAGAGAGCTTGAAGTAGAAGAAGAGCAAAATCAAGTAAAGAGAAGGAAAATTGCAAAACCAAGAAGGAGCTTGAAAACAAACCTTGAAATCATGACATAAACACTCTCCTTTTTCGATTGTAAAAGCTCTTAAGAGCTCTCAAGTTTTACCTTCACTTTTTCATTTTTCTCTAAGGTTGAAAATCCAAAATATTGTACTTATTTAATAAAATCTCTGTTTAGTGGGGTCTTTAATCCCCCACCCCCAACTTCCCCATTTGGGGAAGTCTTGTAGTGTTTTTTTTTTGAGTGGGTTTGATTTTCTAGCTTAGATCTCTGATATGCTCTTAAATTAGTTTCCATTTCAATAAACTGTTTAAAGTAGAAATCTCTTGAATCTCACCGATAGTGGATCAAGAGTGCTCTCTATCGGAGAGTTGTTTTTTATTTTCGATTTACTTACCCCCATGCTCTCCCGAGTACGGTCTTTGACCTGAAAGAGATTCTTGGGTAGATTAGACTTTATTTTTTGTTCAGTATTTTATTTTCATCTTGTCGCCTCTCTTTCAAGTTTTGACCAGAGTAAGCTAATTTTGGGATTGTGTCCCAAAGGCCACATAGTTTTGTGGTAGCTTCTCGTTCCCCCGTTAGCATCTTGTGGACATCCAGCTAGCTGGAAGGTTTCCAGGACTGACGGTTCTAGCGATTAGCCTTGTTCGGAGGTTGATCCCACTTTAAAATAAATCTGCTTGGTAGAACACTAGATTTTGTTTTCTGTTATCTTCAAAGTCTTTCTTTGTGGTTATCCTTGCATTATCAGTCATTTTCAGTTTCATTTACTTCTTTAAGTTTCACAATCGCTTCATTTCTTGCAATAAAACGAACAAAGCCTCTTGAACTTGGCCAAATCCAAGTCAAGAGCACTCTCTGTCGGAGAGCATATAGATTTGCACTTTCCCCTTGCATTAGGCATTTTAAAGTAGGAAGTCTCTTGAACTGTGGTCTTAAGACTAAGTCAAGAGCGCTCTCTGTCGGAGAGTTGAACAAGTGCTCCTAATAAATAAAACATTTTCAACCCACATTTCCCCCTTAATTAATTTATCTTGGTCGTTTGTCCAACACCCGTATGCTCTGCCAACTGGAAACGGTTGGACTAGTACTCAGAAAGGTGAAGGACTTGATAATCTCATAAGTGATAGGTAATTAAAACTTTCACCCCCATAACCAACCAATCCGGAGTTGAGCGATAAGATAAGTTCAGTGGGTAATCTCCTAGTTAGGGGCGCCGGGTTGCCATGTTCAGCCTCTAGTTTGCTGGTTAGCATTGCGCGACCTGACTAGAGCACTGGGTGGTCCGACATGTCCTTGAATGGAGGCACTTGATACTGTCTTTCCGGACACTCTCTTGATATCCTTGGTTTTAGCCATAATAATCAAGAACATCTAAAACATTTGAAATTTACCAAGAACAATTTCAAAACGATTTCACAAACAGCTACTTTTGACTTACATTTTTCAGCATCACAAGCATTTCATTTGACTCCATTTGGCACTAGTCTTTAAAACTCTTATGTATCTTCCGAATCTGGACCATATGTCCTTGTCATTTGTTTAATCTTTATCTTGTGGATGCTTTGTTTTAATTTTAAGTCAGAAGTATTTTGTTCATCTTCTAAATTGTATCTTGTGGAATTTGCAACGTGGATTGCGTGTTTAATTGTATTCTCATCATTATACAAAAACTCCTAAACAACACTCATCCGCATCACCCCACACAAAAAACACTTAAAACACAAGAGCCTTAGACAACTCTTTTTTAGGGACTACCCCCCTTGGCTTCGTTAGGAGTTAGCCTAAACGGAGGAGCTGGGATTCAGGTGACAGTACCTGGCTGATTGTTTGCCCCCAAGGCCACACCTCTCTCACTTGTAGTGAAGAGACAGCTTTCGAAAGATTTCTGCTGCTGGTGTGCAGTCTGGCGGACAACACGCCCTTCTGCTCTGACTGTAACTGTCTTCGAACTGCTATTTGATTAGGGCCTCTTGCCCTTCTGCCTTAGGATCACTGTCTCGGTGATCCCTCTCTCGAATTTGGTGAGCTTTGTCTCAGAACTCGCCCTCCTTAGTGAAATGCACCCCTCTACTCAAGAAATGCGCCCCTCTCTGGATGATCAAACTCTAATCTCACAACTAATGAATCCAATATGTCTCAGAAGCTGACTCTCCCTCCAATGGATCCAACCTCTGCACCAAATGAAGAGTGTTAGATCTATGCTCAGATCTGCGCCCCTCTCTCCCTTTGGAAATGTGCCCCTCTCCTAAGGAAAGCGCCCTAGCTCATGCACTGAGCTCTCTCTATGTAGACGAACTCACTGCACAATAATGATGCTCCTAAGTGCCTCAGATCAAGTGTGCTCTTATCTCTCTCATATCTACCTACTCTCTCCTCAGAGAATGCGCCCCTCTGCATGGACTAATTTGCCCTCCTCACTCTCTTCAATCTCTGAAGAAAATGCATGAGTAACTTGTTCCCTTTGCCCCTTGCCTCCTTTTATTAACTCACACCCTGATTAGGGTTTCCATAACCCTAATATGAGTGCACACAAAAATCTCGCTTTTGCATGGAAAACAACACTATGCATTAAAAAATCTCTCATGCAAAATTTTGCATGCATAAGGAAAAAGTCACTGAAATCTCCGCATGTCTCCACCACTGGATCCATGACACTTGGTAGAGTATATCTCACCCTCTACCCTACCTTGATGCCTATAATGATAATGTACCTTCATGTTAAGCATCACCACATGAAGGACATCCTTAGATACACATATCTCTAACACTCCCTCTTATCGAGGGAAGTCCTACAGATACATGGATCCATCAAATCCCCTACCACTAAACCTACTCCCTCTTAACTAGCTGTCGTTGTTGCACTCTAATCTGATAACCCATATGATCAACCTCCATCAATGTCGTCTCGAGAGATGCCTCTCACTCTCTCTCTGCCTTTGACACTGATCCCTGTTCCAAACTCCCTCTGAAACTCTGCTCAAAAGTCCCTCTAAAGCTAATCAACAGTGGATCCACTGGCCTGTACCTGACCCTCATGCTCCGAGATCTCTCATCTTGCTCATGAGCTTTGTCCAACTCAATCATCTCGTACCAGCTCAATCTTTGGCTAGTACTGGTATGAGCTTCTCGCTCATCTCTCTGATCTGAGGACTGACTCCTAAGTGCCTCATCAATCCAGGGAGCATCTCACTCTCTGTCTATCTCAGACTTAGATGAGGACTCTGAAATCCACCTAGATGCTCCTGAAGTGGGATGGCCTCGGACTACATACTCCATACCAATCTGATGACCCATCAACACCGGATCAACGAGATCTACTCCCACTGGATAAATGAATATGTGCTCTTTCTGAAACAATACAGTATATACTGCATCCTCCAAGGCCGAAACTGAAAGTTTGTTGACCTTCAGTCCTATAATG